>CAKJTW010000019.1:0-617500 GCA_917880005.1 Nanger dama
CTACTGCCGAGGCCTGTGGGTAGAGTGTCCCTGGGCGTCTCCCCCCTTTTGACTTCCTGGGAGCCTCTCAGCACGTGTGTGGTCGACGAGGTCCCCTGAGAATGAGAAAGATGTGGGCTGGGCAGGGCCCAGCCTCCTCCTGTAATTGCCCCGCCAGTCTCATCTTGAAGTTTCAGTCCATATGGAATTAGTCTCAAGCTGCTTTACCCTCTCCTGCCTCAAGGTAAAGACATGCCCACCAACGAAACTGCAGCCCAGGTCCAGACTCGCTCGAGTTTCTCCAGGGGACTGCTGGGTCGGCGGAGGCGGGTGCTCCGTCCAGCAGCTCCTTTCTGACCTTCTGCTCTGTTTGAGAACAGGGCCTTTCCTTCCTGAAAATGAGGCTTGTCTCTCCAGAGGTGGTCCTGAGGGGACCCTGAGCCGAGCGGGAACCCTAACCAGAATGGAGCCCAGAGCGGGGGTGAAGCTGAACTGGAAGTGAAGCTGCAGCCCCAGCAGTGGGGTCGGAGGCGGGGCAAGGGCACGCCTGTCAGCCCGGGAGGCTTCTCTGCAGTCAGCCGTCAGCACTGGGGCCACGGCATCTGGAGCCTCGAGGAGGGGGCTGGGACGGCTCTAGGAATGAAGGAGCAAACAGAACAGGCTCTGTCCTGCAAGCAGGGCTCCATCTCGGGCCAGACTGTGGACTTGGAGCCAAATGCCCAGTATCCATGGAAACGACCTACCAACTGGAAAACCAGGCCCCCAGAAGGAAGAGCCCCAGGGCTCCCCGTCACCTAAACGAGTGCCCTAATCACCTGTGTGACCGAACAGAACCACACATCCTATTATGCTTCTTGGGGTAGACCACAGGCCTATTGATAACTGTCCACTGTTAGCTACCTGGGCTTGATGGTCAGGGAATCTGGGGAGGTGGGTTTGTGCGTACACTTAGGGTATATAAGGTTTTCACAAAAGCTGGTCGGGGTCCTTGGCTCAGAGGAGACTCTGCCTTGGGCCGCCGGTACAATAAACTGCACCCCATATCTGCCTTGTCCTTCTGAGGGAGTTTGTTTCCCGGAACGCGTGGCCACAACACTTTGTTCTCAGGAGAAAAAAGAAAAAACTCACTCCGCTTTTTCCTTTTTTTGTTTTCTTTTCACTGCAACAAATGCCCCCTTCATTTTATTTCCTCCATATCAATGGAGAAAGGTAAATAGATGTCATTCCTGTTCTTGTCTGGCTGAGGACAAAACGTCTGTTTTGCTGTTTGACAATCACTGGCTGTTCAGCCCAGGGGCCTATCTATCTCCTGCTTCAAATTGTCCTTGAGAGACGTGAACCCCAAGTAAACTTCACTGGGGTGATGAGGGACAGAAGGTCAATCTTTCACAACTTATTCAGTGCTGACATGGTGTTGTAGCCACGCGTTCCGGGAAACAAACTCCCTCAGAAGGACAAGGCAGATATGGGGTGCAGCTTATTACACCGGCGGGCCCGAGGCAGAGTCTCCTCTGAGCCAAGGACCCCGACCAACATTTGCGAAAATCTTTTATGCCCCATGAGTATGTGTCTGAACCCACCACTCCAAACTCCTTGAGACTCACATAAACCAAGGAAAACCCAGCCCCAGTAAGCCCATCACTCGCATGCTGTGTGCTCAAACTGGCAAACAACTGGCCAGTAATCAATAAGCCCGAGGGTGCCCTTTGGTGGGCATGGAAAATTTTACAGCCTGTCCAGAGGGGTCTTCTTCTTCTTTTGGCATTTCCACAGGCACTAAACACAGAGCTCAGAGCCCGCTGGGGAGGTGGATGAGCACAAACTGGCCTAAGATGGAGCCCAGGCCCTGTGAGCTCCCTCTTCAGTGGGACTCACAGACCCTGTCTAATCGGGGTCACAGAGCTCTCGACTTGTTTTATTAAGAGGCCTCAGAGTGACTTTTGTGGTTATTCCCCCAGGATCTGTCTGGAGGAGTGGCTGTCGTCTCTTTGGGGGCAGGGGTCTTCTCTCTGCATTGTTATTACCTTGATGCAAATCTGTTGTCATCAGGAGGAGACAAGTCTTAACAGGGAGTTTAAGAACACAGAGGCCAGTAAGAGAGTCACTGTAACCAGGAGTCAAAGGAGGAGCAAGAACGAAGGTATATCTGATGACGATTTTGACTGTGGTTCAGATAGGGTCAGTGCTTGGGTCATCTTGTCCAAAGGGCTGGAGCCATTTGGACCCAGAAATAGTTGGAGGAATGACAACCTGAACATTAATACACAAAATAGAACATTAATAGAATCAAGCCTGCAATGAGCCTGACCCTAGTTTAGACTTAGCACTTGGAGGGAACTTGCAGCCAAGCAGCCAGTTGTCTGGGTTTATCTACGTAGGTCTTAACCTTTAATTGTGGCTGTTGGTCCTTACACATATTTTTTTCTGGTCAGCATATGATCCAGAGCAATTTCCTTGTCTAAACATATGACAGTTACGAGAAGAGCCCTCTAAACAGTGAGGTTGCAGTCGCCTGCTGCTGGCAGATGCAGCGCTCAGAATGGCTGACGGCGCCCTACGCCTGACGCTCAGAAAACTCAAGTTCTCAGCAACACGAGGGCCTGTCTGAACTCACACCAGAGTGTCACCTAGTTATTTCCATAGCTACTCGATTTTGCCTTTAATTGCACGTTTTTCCCTTAACAGCCGAAACGCCTGTCAGGGTCGGGATGGGGCTGCCTCCCTGGGTCTGAGAAGATGCAGGAATCAGGGTCGTTAAACTCTGCTCCCAAAAACGTCTGTCTGAAGCCTCGTCTGCAGTTAGTTTGTTTGTTCAGCACAGAGTGCCTCACTCCTAACTTCCGCCCTGAAGTCCTTTCAGGGGGTGTTGACGGCCAGCGGCTTGAGTGGCCATAATTCAATCTTTGTAGAGCTGGATGGCAGGGCCCCTTCAGGATCATGATCTGACCACAGTTTGGGGGCATCACATAGCCATCTTGTCACACACTTGATAATGTAACAGACAACACTTTGTATAATTTTAGAAAATCAATTTACTTTGATTGGAGTATAATTACTTTGCAGTATTGTGGTGGGTTCTGCCAAGCATGGGCGTGAATCAGCCGTGGGCGCACAGTGCCCCATCCTGAGCCCCCCCCGCCTCCCCTCTGGGCCGTCCCAGCGCGCCGGCTTTGAGCGCCCTGCTTCAGGCACCGAGCCTGCCCTGGCGATCTGCCTCACGTATGACGACGCACATGCTTCAGTGCTGTTCTCTCACGTCACCCCGCCCTCGCCGCCTCCCGGAGCCCACAGGTCCGTTTTAGCATCTGTGTCTCCTATGCTGCCTTGCGTGCTTAGGGCGTCACTGTGCTGCATCGGTGCTTCTCCTTCTGACTTCAGTCTGTATAATAGGCTTGGGACAGCACTTTTGAAACAGGCAATGTAGAAAACAATATAGCTAGCGATAACAGTATGGCCACCAGCTACAGCTTGAGAGCTCCCATTACGCGTAGCCCAGCACATGCCTAAGTCATCTGGTCTAGCTTGTTCCGTGCCAACCCTGGTTTTTCAGGAAACCATCTCCTGGCATTGCCCACAGGGCACCCAGCCCAGTGTTCCAGTGTCATTAGACTGATTGTGCTTAGAGTGATTTAACTGTTCCCAGTACGGAGTAGACTTTAAATAGGTGCAAAGTGTGGCTTCCACAGAGTTAGGGGGCAGGAAAGCGAGCTTAGTTAGAGGCATCAGAGTAAAAAGACTGGGAAAACTCAGGCCTGCTCACTATTCGCTTTATCTTCCTTGTTCTCAAGAAGGGAAAAAAAAACCTCATTTCTCTCTCTTTTGTTTTCTTTTATTGCAACAAATTCCTCTTTTTCCCTTTTCACAGCAACACAAGTACCCGAGGACCCAGCAGTCCCAAACCTATGCATAAACCCAGAGAAAATAAAAATTTAAAAGACATGGGAACCCCTGTAATCTCGGCCCAACAAGGTACAATAGTCAAGTCTGGAAAGCAAGCTAAATGTAGAAATTACAGACGAATGGAAACAGACAACGAGGCACACGTACACAGTGCAATATTTCTCAACAGTGAGGGAGGAGGGAGATAATGGCACGTGAGGCCACAGGAGGGGAGTAGAGACGATCATTCCAGTGAGGCAGGGAGACCAGGAGAGACACACGTCACGTGGCATCACCGTTAGGTGTGATCCAAAGTAGACACGGATGACGCCCTTTCCCAAAGGGACACAGCCTCACAGATTTAGAGAAGAAACTCTGGTCACCAAGAAAATCAAGTTGCCTTAGATTGAAAAGGAAAAAAAAAAAAATCCCACGAGACTGTAATTCACCTATACACTACAGCTCAAACCATAGGGTAAAAACAGAAAAATATGAAACAAGAAATGCTGACTCTATTCCCCTCAGGCTACAGTGACCTGAGCTGGTGTCCCATCCCTGGAACCTAATTGGCTTGGGTCCCAAGGCCGGAGTGTCCTGGGGCTAAGGGAGCTTGGAGCACGTGGCAGGCAGTGCGCCCCACAGTGGACCCACAGTGCCTCTTGCCCTCTGCAGAGCCCCCAGCCTTCAGAAACAAGTGGGGGAAATTAGTAAGAGTTTGGAATTAACATATACACAAGAATATATATCAAATAAATGGTCAAAACGTAACTACTGAACACATGGGAAAGTTGATGAGCACACTGTGATCACCTATACGTGAAAATGAGCCCAAAACGAATAAACAAACATCTATGCATAAGTGAATCATGTATCTGTACAACTGAAACAAACACATCAGAAATCAACAACATTCCAACATAAAATAACAAGGAAATTAAAGAGGTGGGGGTGGGGGGTGGGAGTGGGACGTGGAGAAGTGCTGTCCCCTTGTGGCCTTTTCATTCACCAACACCGTGTAAAGCAGCGCTGCTGGGCGTTTTATGCGCAAGGGTCAAGGGGCTGAAGGGTAAAGACATCTGCCTTCAAGAAACGTCTTAGGTGTCACTGAAAAAAATTCAAAATAAGGCAGACATTCAAGCTGCCAGTTTCAAGAGGCAAGTTTAACTCTCACCCTTTAGAAGAATCACATGAAAAGATGTCCACGTCGCTGACTGTTAGAGACATGCAAATCAAAACTGCAGTGAGGTGTTCCTCATCTGGTTCACAGTGACCGCTGTCCAAACGCCGACAGACAATAAAGGCTGGAGAAAGTGGGGGAAGAAAGGAGCCCTCCCACATTGCTGGTGAAAAGGTGCGTTAACAGCAGCCACTATGAAGAACAGTGTGCAGGTTTTTTAAGAAATGGTCAAGAGAATGAAATTAGAATACTGCCTAACAATACATAAAAATAAACTCCAAAAGATTAAAGACCTAAATAAAAGGACAGATAATATGAAACTCTTAACGGAAAAAGCAAACACACTTTGACACAAAATGCAACAAGGTCTTCTTCGCCCTCCCTCTTAGAACCCTGAAAATAAAACAAAATAAACGGAAAAATGAAAATAAATGGGACCTAACTCCCTTTAATGGAGAAGGCAGTGGCACCCCCACTCCAGCACTCTTGCCTGGAAAATCCCAGGGACAGAGGAGCCCGGTGGGCTGCAGTCCATGGGGTCACCAAGAATCGGACACAACTAAGCGACTTCACTTTCACTTTTCACTTTCTTGCATTGGAGAAGGAAATGGCAACCCACTCCAGTGTTCTTGCCTGGAGAATCCCAGGGACAGGGAGCCCGATGGGCTGCCGTCTATGGGGTCACACAGAGTCGGACACGACTGAAGCGACTCACCAGCAGCAGCAACTCACCTTAAAAGCGCTGGCACAGCAGAGGAAACCATAAACATAACAAAAAGACAAACCCCATAATGAGACCAATCTGTGCAAACAGAGACACCCACGAGGGATTTCTCTCCAAAACATACAAACAGCTTAGGCGCCTCGATATCAAAGAAGCAACCGAGTCCAGTGGGGCACAAGGTTTAAGTGGACTTTTCTCCACAGAAGACACGAAAAGACGTGAAAAGATGCTCAGCGTCTGTAAGTGTTAGAGAACTGTGAGTCAGAAGCGGCATCACCCCACACACGCCAGAACGGTCAGCACAGCAACTCCACCACAATAACTGCTGGAGAGGGAGTGGAGGGAAAGAACCCTCCTCCCTGCTGGTGGGAATGAAAGTCATTCAATCCACGAAGGAGAGCAGGACAAAAGGTCATGAAAAACTAAACAGAGAAGTACCTTTGGACCCAGCAACCCCATTCCTGGGCACAGACCCAGAGAAGACCATAGTCTTGAGAGACAGGGCACCCCAGTGTTCGTGGCAGTACCATGTACAAGCGCTGAGACATGGAGGAAGCCAGAGGGGGTAAGGACAGGTGAAGAGTGGGTAAGCAGGTGGGCACACACACAGAGCAGCATCCCTCAGCCAAAGAGAGGGCGATGGCACGCCACGCCAGCAGCAAGGGAGGAAGGAGGGTCGAGCATACAGAGCGCCCTAGTGAGACAGAGGAGGCAAGCCACGGCATCTCTTGGAGGTGGATTCCAGCAGTGGGTACAAATGAACTTCTTTACCAAACATAAGCAGCCTCACACACAGCAAAGCACCTTACTGTTACCAAAGGGGAAAGGTGGTGGGCAAAGGAAATGAGAGGGTAGAGATGGACACACACACGCCTCTCTATGAAATAATCAACAAGAACCCACTGCAGGACAAGGACCCGCACTCAGCACTGCATGATAAGCGGCATGCGAAGAGAACCCAGAAAAGACCGTGTACACGGCTGTGCACGCGTGAGCCCTGCGGCTGCACACCTGCAGCAAAGAAGCAGACACGCTCTGCAGCACTTAAGTCCCATCTACAGCCCCACAGAACGCGAAGGGCAAAAACGAGCACTGACCCGGCTCCGTCAGGCCCGGGCGACCTGGGCTGCCGCCACATGCTGGGAGCCTGAGCAACCTGGGTCCCACGGGGGGCCTGCTGGGGCTGCGGGGGTGGGGACGTGGTGCCAGCCGATGCCTGCCCCGCGGGCCTGGGGGCCTGCTCCCCTCTACCCCGGCCCACAACCTCCAGACCCAGGCGGGTCCTCCTGCACTGAAACTACACCTCCTGGGCCCGAAGGATGTGGAGGCCCAGCCGGGAGAGCTCGGAAAGGCCCCTGCGTGCCATATCTCCAGGTGCTGGGGCGCCCACCTCCAGCTCCCTTCCCTAGGCCCACCCCACCTACGATGCCAGCACCCTCCACAGAGAGGTGTCGCAGGAACTGGGATGTGTCCAGGGCATCACGGTAGGGAAGGAAGACAGAGTGGGACACAAGCCTTTGGTGTTTCTTCTGGCGTGTTCCACTCTAACTGGCAGTCCAGGAACAGGACTTTCCCTAAGGCTCGGGTTCCCCAGTAACCAGGATAGGGGTGTAAACACAGGCTGCAGCCTTGTGGCCAATTCCCACAACAACAACTTCGAATCCTTTGCTCACTGGCCCTAGGCCTGCAGGCTGTGAGTAAAAACACCTGCCCTCAAGAAATGCCCGAAGGGAGGGCAACAGGGAGATATTACAAACAGAGCAGGCGTTCAAGAAGCCAGTTTAACTCACACTGTTTAAAAAATCACATGTAAAGATGTCAACATCACCAAAGGTGAGAGAAATGCAAATCAAAACTTCAAGGAAGTACCACCTCACACCGGTCAGACGGATGGATTCTGACCATCCATTTACAAACAGGAATTGCTGGAGAGGGTGTAGGGAGAGGACGCCCCCTACGCTGCCGCGGAACGGAAGGTGGGAGCAGCCGTGTGGAGGGCGCGGCAGGTCCCCTAGCAATGAAATTAGGATGCTGCCTAACACCATGCACAGAAACACAGCCGAGCGGGTCAAAGGGCTGAATGCGAGGGCAGGCACCGCGACACTCTCGAGGGAAAGAGCGCACGCCTTGACATCAAAGGTAGCAAGTGCTTCTTTGATCCACCTCGGAGAATCATGAAAATGAAAATAGACAAATGGGACCTAATGAACACTGAAAGCATCTGCACAGCAAAGGAAACCGTCAGTGAAAGAAAAAGACAACGCCCAGAATGGGAAAAAAATCTTGCAAACAAAGACACACATAGGGAGTTTCTCCTCAGCACACACACCCCACTAGTGCAGCTCAATATCAAACACAAGCAACCCAATAAAAAACGCACATTTCCCTGAAGAGGTCACAGAGATGGCCATAGAGCACACCAAACGGTGCTCAGCATCACTGGTTCCTAGAGAAGGCAACGGCACCCCACTCCAGTGCTCTCGTTGGAGAATTCCTAGAGACAGGCAGATCGAAGGCGCCGTGGGGTAGCATCCCACGCTGATCAGAAAACCCTACAGCAGTAAAGCCTCCAGAGGGTGTGGAGAAAGGGAGCCCTCCTCCACTGTTGGTGGGAAGGTAAGTCAGTGCCACCTCTAGGGAGAATATTACAGGCAGTTCTTAAAAATCTAAGCACAGGAGTGCCCAGTGACCCGGCAATCCCATACCTAGGCACAGACCCAGAGAAAAGAAAAATTTAAAGAGACACCCACACCCAGTGATCATGGCGGCACTAGGTGCAACAGCAAGGCAACTCAAGCGCACAGGCCAGGGGTGAATCGGAGAGTGGGCCCGTGCCCCGAAGCAGCATCACTCAGACCCAGAGAAGGGTGAGCCAATGCCAGCTCCAGGGACTGGGGAGAAACTAGAGATGATCGCCTAAGTGAAGCAAGTGAAAGAAAAAGGCAAAGCTCGGACATCACTTCCTGTGGAATCTCGACATGGATGCGAATAAACGTCTTTACAAAAGAGAAGCAGCCTCACAGACTCAGAAAAGAAACTCAGGGTTACCAAAAAGAAAGGCTGAGGGACAGAGATTAGCTGGCTCAGATCAGTACATACACCTTAAAACAGATGCTAAAGGGCTCGTAACACCGCAAGCCCAAGACAGCTGTCAATGACACCTGCCCTCAAGAGTGTCCAGGGGTAAATCATGGAAAAAAAATTCCAGACAGGGCCAACTTTCAAGAAGCCAGATTGAAGAGGCAAATTGTTCTCACAAGATGTAAAATAATAATAAAAGCACATGGAAAGATAGTCCACATCAGTAATTGTTAGACCAATGCCAAAAACTATGAGGCATCACCTCACACTGACCACAGTGGCCATCAAGAATCACAAAGAATAATCACTGCAGAGAATGTGCAGAAAATAAAGCCCTCCCACAGTCTTGGCGGGATGCAAATGGTGAAGCCACGATGGAAATAGCACGGAGGGTGGCGTCGTATGGCCCTGCAGCCCCACCGCTCAGCTTAGGCGCAGAGAAAACCACTCAGAATGGCACATACGCCTCGATTTTCAGGGCAGCACCATTTACAATAGTCAAGACACAGAATCCACCAAACTGTCCTTGACAGAAAAATGAAGACCATGCAGTACATCTATACACTGAAATTCTGCTCAGCCATAAAACAGAGAGAAAGGCGTTGGCAGCAGCTTGCATACACCAAGAAATCATCATACTGTGAATACTTTCCAGAGCGAAAAGGACAAATATCCTAAGATAACATGTAGGGTGGAACCTATGAGTTCACACCAGTGAACTAATTTACAGAATAGAAGCAGACTCACAGACTGAGAGAATCAAATTATGAGCAAAGGGAAGTTAGGGGGCAGATAACTGAGCTTGAATGGCAGTCCACTCCAGTACTATTGCCTGGAAAATCCTATGGACAGAGGAGCCTGGTAGGCTACAGTCCATGGGGTTGCAAAGAGTTGGACACGACTGAGCGACTTCACACATTCAGCAAAGGAAAGTTAGGGGGCAGATAACTGAGCTTGGGTGAGAATATACACACTAACATGCACCCAGTTGGTAATGAAAAGGACCTACTGAATAGAACTGAGGGCTCTACTGAACTGTAATAACCTATACGAGGAAAAAAAAAAACAGAAAAAAGAATAGATATACATCCATGTATAACTGAATCAAGTTCAGCTGATTCATTGCTTTAGGTGTTTCAGTACACCTAAAACAAGCAAAACATCAGAAATCAACCCTACCCCAAATATAAAATAACAATAAATTGCAAAATAATTACATGAACTCGGTCTAGAGGAAACCAGACAGCAGTCCTATGAATTAGACACATGGCATGGTATGATATTAATGCAGCAACACCAAAGGCTTTCTTTCACCCAGCGGAACACAGAGCAGCAACTCACTCAAAGGTGCCGGACCTCATGTGAATGCGACAATACGAAGAGAAGAAAAAGGGCCGCAGGTTAACCAGGCAACACCCTCAATTCAGATGCTGGAAATCCCAGAGCAGACCAGACACACTGAGGTGAAGAGCACATATGAGGACTCTGCACATAGGACCCAGACCCGTGTGTGAGCGGCGACACCCACACAGTCTCCAGACCCTACTCCTGGGGTCACACATCCACAGTCTCCAGGGCGACACACCTCCCAGACCCTGCACCTGGGATCACACGTCCACAGTCTCCAGGGTTACCCATCTCCCAGATTCTGCACCTGGGGTCACACGTCCACAGTCTCCAGGGCGACACACCTCCCAGACCCAGCACCTGGGGTGGCAAGACCCTTTGTTGGGGCACCAGGTCTCTGTTGGCTGGGCCCCTGCGGTGGAGGCGAGGAGTTCCTGTAACCTCCCCGCTGGATAGAGAGATCTGTCAGGTCGGTCTCCTTCCCCTGCACGTGTCCCAGAGAAACCCTCCTCTTTCCCTTCGGTGCTGTGTGGTGCTGTTTTTACAGCCATCGTAATAATGTTGAACACACCGCCTTGGTGATGGCAGCACGTGTCCCAGAGAAACCCTCCTCTTTCCCTTCGGTGCTGTGTGGTGCTGTTTTTACAGCCATCGTAATAATGTTGAACACACCGCCTTGGTGATGGCAGCCTTGGGCTTGTGTTATCCCTCGGAAGTGCTGCAGAAACACACCGGGCTCTGGGCTGGAAGACGAGGGGTGGCTGGGTCTCTGCTGAGCTGGACGGCCCGCTGGAAGGAGATCACAGTGGCAGCCTGACCTGATGCTCGTTGGCTTTTTGCCTGATCCATGTGCCCTGCAGTCCGATGCCCAGGTAGCGACTGAGCAACAGCCACAGTGCACACAGGCCTGCACTGCGGCAGCTGAGCAGCTGAGACCTGGAGGCGACCAGCACGCGCACGGACAGCGAGTGAATTAGGGCGCCACTCACGCACAGAGCGGGGCGCTAGTCCGCCAGGAAAAGAAGCAGCGCCGTTTCAGGGATGGCCTGGAACGATCATAGTAAGCAAAGTACTTCAGAAGGAGAAACTGACACCAGTGAGCTACTTTACAAAAGCAAATACACACACAGTCTTAGGAAACAAGCATGGTTACGAAGGGGAGTTGCGGGTGGAAGGGATAAATTAGGAGGTTGGGATTCATTTATCCTCACAAATGCATGTAGAATATAGAATCAACACAGACCTACTTTAGAAAGGGTGGTGTGCTGAGTGAAGTGAAGTGAAGCGACCCCGTGGACTGCAGCCCACCAGGCTCCTCCCTCCTTGGGACTCTCCAGGCAAGAGTACTGGAGTGGGTTGCCATTTTCCTTCTCCAGAGGATCTTCCCAACCCAGGGATCGAACCTGGGTCTCCCGCATTCCAGGTGGACGCTTTAACCACTAAGCCACCAGGGAAGCAGTGAGGAGTGGTGTACTACACACTCTATAATAACGTGTGTGTGAAAAATACAAAGATGAACCAGTGTCCATGTGGCGGTAACTGGTGAAGAATCTCCCCACCTACAAACACAGCATAGTAAGTCAGCTCTCTTCCAAAAGAAGTAGAAATGAAGTTTAAGGGGAAAAAAAGAAGGATTAATGAGCCACAGGCTTTGGCATGTGCCAGAAGAAACCACGGACTAGGAGTCATCCTAAGGCTCTGGTTACTGTGGTAACAGGAGTAGGGCCTGAAGAAATCCTGTCTCCTTGTGGCCATTTCCGCAACAGAAACTTTAAAGCTATTGCTTATGTTGCAGTTAAATAAGAAAAAGTTTTTTCTCCTTGGCCTTTTGAGTTCTTCTCTACTTTAGCTTCCCTGGTGGCTCAGAGGTTAACGAGTCTGCCTGCAATGTGGGAGACCTGGGTTCAATCCCTGGGTCAGGAAGATCCCCTGGAGAAGGAAATGGCACCGCACTCCAGTACTCTTGCCTGGCGAATCCCATGGACGGAGGAGCCTGGTGGGCTGCAGTCCACGGGGTCACAAAGAGTCGGACACACCTGAGCGGCTTCACTCTCTCACTAACACTTGAGCTGCTCCTGAGCCACAGCCTGCACTGAAAACTCAGCTTCCGTCTTTTCAGAAGAAGGACCTATTGACTGTTTTGAAACAACGCAAAAAGGAACAAGAATACAGGAACCTTATACCTTTGTGGAAACAAATGTTTCCTGGAGGAAACAGAAAGATGGCTTTAATCCCCAAGCTGGCAGAGGGGAGAACACGATAGGCTTGCGCCTTGAGAGCTGCGTCTCCCCCGATGGGGAAGCAAAGGGGTCGCACAGGTGGGGCTCACAGTCAGAGGCTGGACGGAGAGCAAACAGGCAAGGATCCTGTATTCTTTCTTTTTGCTTTGTTTCAAAACAGTCATCAGGCTGGCATCAGGGAGCCCAGCAGCTTGGGTCTGGCAGGCAGCCCCAGGAGCCGTTGCCTTTTGCAGATTGCACGCAGCTTTCCTTACGTAATGCAAAAAGAGGGACAAATGACAAGGGAAGGTCTGCAGAGAGAGTAACGTAAAGCCTCACTTAATTTAAGGATGTGGTTACCATGAAATTAAAAGATAATAGATGCAAAATATGGCCCATGCAGAGTTAGACGACAATAGGCGCGGGATATCGCTGGATAAAGCATGGCAACCCACTCTGGTATTCTTACCTGGAGAATGTCATGGACAGAGGAGTCTGGCGAGCTACAGTCCATGGGATCACAAAGAGCCAGACGTGACTGAGCAACTCTCTCTCTCTCTCTCTCTCTCACACACACACACACACACACACACACACACACACACACACACACAGGTGCAGGACAGAGCTTACATTACAGGTTGGTCTTCTGAAAAGAAGGAAACTTAGTTATCATTGCAGACTGTAGATCAGGAGCAGTTAAAGGAGAGAAGGACTCAAACGGCAAAAGAGAAGAAGAAAACTTTCTCATTTCACTGCCACACTTAAGAACATTTCAGATTCACAAGGACTGCTGGGGTCTAAATGATACCAGCACTTCAAAAATGTTCATGTTTCATAACAGAAAGTGAATAAAAACTGGGCAGACCGCGAAGAAGAAAACTTCCCCAGTCAATTCCACACACACTAGTTAAAATCAAAGTCCATGAAAACGTGCTGCACACCAGGACCTGCAGAGACGCGCAAAGAAAGCCGCAGCGAGGGCACACCGCAGCCCGCTGTCTGCAAGGCGCGCAGCCTGCGGAGGGAAGCGCGGAGAAGGGGGCGGAGCGAAGGGGAACCCGCGCGGCGCTGAGGGTCCCCGCGCAGCCGAGTATGGACTGTCGTTTTCTTTCTTTTAAATTTTTAGTAAGACAAACGTATTGATCCCAGCCCAGGTCACAGGGGGACTCACAACATGTCCTGCTCAGCGTCCCTCCATCGTCAGCACCAGCGAGGGAAGGAGGCGCTGAGCAGCAGCCCCGCCCGGGCGGACCGCCAGCCCGGGGACCGAGGGCCACGTCCGCCCGTCGGAGGCTAGCGAGGCCCCCGCAGCACAGGGCTCCGTGACTCCAAATTCAGCTGGCCAGAGAAGAGAAAAGAATCAGACAAACTGCAAACTGAATCAGGCATCTTTAGACCTAAATATAAAGACCAAGGATAGAGCAGTGAAATTTACGCTTTAGGTGAACCAGTTAGAGTAAATCAGCGATGTGCTCTGACGCTTAGGGAGCGGAGGGGGAGGAGGGAAGCCGCAGAAGCTGCCTTGGGTGGGGGGCCCTTCACGGCGGGCACCCCCGGGTTCTCCAGCCACTCCGCCGCCAGACCGGCTGCAGACGCCGGCGGGACACAGAGCCGCTCTGCCCGCAGCCCGGGAGGAGCCCTCGTCGCCGGGCCGAGAGGGCCCACGTGTGTGCCTCCAGGCGCCTCTTCTGCTAGGCAACACGCAGACGGCTCAGCCTGAGCCTGTCCATCTTCTCCTGCAGGTCAATGGTATAAAATGAGGTGAAGGACGTGCCTGGAAGTTGGGCATCGCCCCCTTTCTGCAGCTGCTTTATTCTCTTCTCCTTCTGTAAGGGTCTTTTTGAATCAAAAGAGAAAGGGCGCGTTTCCACAGTCCTCCTCACCCGGACTTCGGGCTTCAGAGGTGCTCCCGCGTGGGGCGCTTGTTGGGCTCTTTATCGCCACTGGCTGCTGCTCGTCCCTCATCTTCTTGGGGGTGGGGGGTGCCGGGGTCCAGCCCCGGTGGATCCAGGGTGATTCGAAGGTGGGGACGGAGTAGGCATCCTGGAAAAAAACTTATTTAATTACAGACATAGAGAGAGATTAGAAATGGATAGTGTAGTAGGAAAATTAGTGGAGAAAAAGAGGCTGAATAACTGGTTTAAGTGGAATACTAATCACCACCTACGTAGGCCACAGGCTTCTTTCTGTTCTCCCAAGGAGAGGAGGCACCCGAGGCCTCCCTGGTCCGATCTTAGAAGCCCAGGCAGAGTTAGTAGGCTTGGTGTGTACCCCTATACCAGATGGGAATTCAGCCCGGAAAATGGGGAGCAAGAAAGAAACGACACGGGGGAATCAGTCTTTCCAGAAACCGATCCCATATCTTTATTTTCCAGGTTTGTTTTTATACCTTTTGTTATACATAGGGATGAATACAGAGTCACGTGGGGGTCAGCAGACCTAACCCTTGTCACAATCAGGTGCTTCATATAAAATTATACAAAGGTCTAATGAGTTTTTACATCATCTTCTGACCATGAGGGCTGCTGACATTTTATGGCCCTTTCTGATACCAGTCAGTTAACCAGAAAACTTATTTTTCAAGGGGTGATTTTTCTTAAATCAGCGCCACCCTCCAAATAAAGTTGCATTCCTATAGAGTGAGGGTGTAGTGAGTTACAACTAGGAAAGGAATTTACTTAACACAAGGTTAACATGATTAATCTTAAAGGTTAATACTTATTTCTCCTATATGTTTAAAGGTTAATACTTATTTCTCCTATATGCTAGTTATATTCATTGTAAGGGCAGGGAATATGCAGATTTAGCAGCAAACATCAGCCCAACAAATGAAAATCCTTTCACCAATGTTCCCCTTAAGATCTACTTAGTCTTAAGATAGTGATAGTTACATTTTTACATAGCGAGGACACAGTGATTTATAACAAAGTACAGTGATCTATAACAAAAGAGAAAATTCATTAACTCAAAAAGTCTAATATTGCTAACATCAAAAACTACTATATTTCCTTTTCTATATTCCAAATACATTGATTAATATATTCCCAGGTGCCTAAGGATATGGAGGCCTGGTGGCAATGAAATGAGAAAAAGCCCTATGCTAATACTCCAAACTCTGTGCTGTTTATGGTTGTCACACAAGCTAGTCTGTCAGCAGAGGTTTGACCTGAGACATCCTTGTCCCACCCAGGGCAGGGAATTAGCAACAATTATTGACAGGACAAATGGAAAACCCCTTCACCAATATAATTCCTAATCAACCCACTAATACTATACTAATGATATTCTAACTTCTCAAAAGAGTCTGTATTTAGAAAGTTTTAAAGCATCCCATGCCTCTCACAGTTGGGAGGCTGTAAACAATCACATGCGGCTGGACAACCTGATCAGGCAGGCCAGAGAACCTTCAGAGTTTTTAAGTTGAAACACTCTTGTCATGCCCAGGAATTTTATTAACTGGAGCTGCAAGTGAACACCTTCTCCGAGAGAAATGGTTATGGAGGAGAGCCCCCGTGAAGTACTATGGTTTGGGGGCAGATGCTCGGGAACAGGGGGCTTCCTGAGGCTTGATCACGCCTTTTCGTATGCCAAGCTTCCTTTCTCATGACCTTTGCCATGGGTGGAGTTCCTCACGCTGGCCCCCAGCAGGGTGGTGTTGGGGTCTCTTCTTCCCAACAAAGGCAGGAATCCTGGGGTCAGTGAGTGGAGTTTCTTTCTTTTCAGGAACACCTAACAAGATACAATGGCACCCCCACTCCAGTACTCTTGCCTGGAAAATCCCATGGACAGATGAGCCTGGTGGGCTGTAGTCCATGGGGTCACTAAGAGTCGGATACGACTAAGGGACTTCACTTTCACTTTTCACTTTCATGCATTGGAGAAGGAAATGGAAACCCACTCCAGTGTTCTTGCCTGGAGAATCCCAGGGACGGGGGGAGCCTGGTGGGCTGCCATCTATGGGGTCGCATAGAGTCAGACACGACTGACGTGGCTTAGCAGCAGCAACAAGATACAAGAAGGGTAAGGCTTCACATAAATTTAAACTGTTTATCCTCCAATACCCTCTCTGCTTTTCGCTGTTTGATTCTTTTCTCCATTTCAAAATCAAAGCAAATAGACCCGGTGAGTGGCTTCTCAGGCAGTTTCTTAGAAAAACATGCACACTGCAAGGAATTCCGGAATCCAGTTTCCGGGCTTTAAACTTGTGGAGCCCTCCTTCGACGAGATTGCATTTAACCTGTGGAGCCCTGCTTCGACGGGATTGCATCTAACCTCTAGAGCCCTGCTTCTACGGGATTGCATTTCTTGGATTTTGCATGTTTGCACCACCTCTTGCTGCATGTTTGTTCTCCTCTGACTCTTGCTTCTCAGTACTTTTCAAGATCTTCGTTATACGGGAAGAAGAACCTGAAAAAGAATAGATATGTGTTTATGCATGACTGAATCAAGTTCCTGTACACCTTATACAAACACAACATTGAAAATCAACTCTATTCCAATAAGATCAAAATGAAATTGCACAGAAAGAAAAAGAAAAAGAAATGGGCATGAAAAATGCTCCGCCCTGTGGCTGTTTTCCATAATAACAATGTCAAGAGCTGTGCTGATGGACACAATATTCAGAAGTCCCGTGGGGTTGAGTGAAGAACACCCGCCTTCAGGAAATGTTTTAGGAGTGTTTATCAAAACACAAGGCAGACGTTCAAGAGTCACTTGCAAGATGTTTCACTCATACTCTTTAAAAAAAAATCACAGGAAACGATCAACATTTATAAATATTAGAGAAATCCAAATCAATACTACAATGAGTATCACCTCACACCGGTCAGAATGGCCATTGTCAAACACTCTACAAAGAACCGAAGCAGAGAGGTGGGGAGAAATGAGCACCCCCTGCACTGAAGCTGGGGCGTCAGTCGGGTGGAGCCACTCTGGAGACGGTGTGTGCGTGCACTGAGTCACTTCAGTCGTGTTCGATGCTTTTCGACCCTGTGGACTGTAGCGTGCCAGGCTTCTGTGTCCACGGGATTCTCCAGGCACGTTCACTGGGGCGGGCTGCAGTCCCTCCAGGGGATCTTCCCAACCCAGGGATGGAACCTGCGTTCATGCTTCCTGCATTGGAGGTGGGCCTTCACCATCAGCACCACCTGGGAAGGCCCACCATCTCTATGAGTCAGGGGAGAAAGCCCCACGACGCGGTAAATCTCCCTGCGCGTGGCAGTGGTTTACTCACCAAGCTGTTTCTGACTCTTGCAATGGAACGTAGCCCAGCAGGTTCTTCTGTCTGTGGGATTTCCCAGGAACAAATACTGGAGTGGGTCGTCATTTCCTTCCTCAGGGAGTCTTCCTACCCTGGGTTCAAACCCACATCTCCTGGCTTTGCAGATGGGCTCTTTACAAATGAGCCACCAGGGATGTCCTCAAATTATATATATACTACAATTCAGATCATATTTTTTAACAATGCTGTGTACAGAAACTATAAGACACTGATACTAGAAATCAAAGCCAACATCAACAGATGGGGAGCTATTCCATGCTCCTGGGTTGGAAGAACCGATAGTATGAAAATTAGCGTACTATCAAATGCAATCTACAGATTCAGTGTGATCCCTATCAAATTACCAATGGCATTCTTCACAGAACTAGAAAAAACATTTTCACAATTAATATGAAAACACAATAGACCCCAGATAGCCAAGCAATCCTGAGAAAGAAGAATGGAGCTGGAGGAATCAACCCTCCAGACTGACACAAAAACAAAAATATGGACCAATGGAGCAAACTCAAAAGCCTAGAGATTATCCCATGCACCTATGGGCACCTTATCCTTGACAAAGGAGGCAAGAATATACAATGGGGCAAAGACAGTCTCTTCAGTAAGTGATGATGGGAAAACTGGACAGCTACATGTGAAAGGATGAAATCAGAACACTTCCTAACACCATACACAAAGATAAACTGAGAATGGATTAAAGATCTAATTGTAAGACCAGAAACTATAAAACTCTTAAAGGAAAACACAGGCAGAACACTCTGACATAAATCACAGCAAGCGCCTCTATGACCCACCTCCTAGAGTAATAACACAAAAAATAAATAAATAAACAAATGGGACCTAATTAAGCTTAAAAACTTTTGCACAGCAAAGGAAACTATAAACAAGGAGAAAAGAGAACCCTCGGAATGGGAGAAAATAACAGCAAATGAAGCAACTGACAAAGAACCACTTCCCAAAGTATACAAACAGCTTACGCAACTCAATGTCAGAAAAACAGCCCAATCAAAAAGCGGGCAGGAGACCTAAAGAGACATTTCTCCAAAGGAGACATACAGATGGCTAAGAAACTATGAAAAGATGCTCAGCATTGCTCATTATTAGATAAATGAAATCAAAACTGCAATGAGAGATCAGCTCTCACCAGTCAGAAGAGCCATCAACAGAACGTCTACAAACAATAAATGGTGGAGAGCGTATGGAGAAAAGGGAACACTCTTGCATTGTTGGTGGGAATGTAAACTGAGACAGCCACTAAAGAAGACAGTATGGAGGTTCCTTTAAAAACTAGGAATAAAACTACCATATGACCCAGCATTCCCACTACTGGGCATACACCCTGAGAAAGCCACAGTTGAAAAAGACACACGTATCCCAATGCTCACTGCAGCACTATTTGCAACAGCTAAGACGTGGGAGCGACCTAGATGCCCACTGGCAGATGATGGATGAAGAAGCTGTGGTGCACACACAATGGAGTATTCCTCAGCCATAACACGGAGCGCATCTGAGTCAGTGCTAACGATGTGGATGGAAACAGAGCCTATTATGCAGAGTGAGAGACATCAGAAATAGAGACATAAATATCGTGTATTAATGCATACATATGAAACCTAGAAAGGGTACTGATGACCCTATTTGCAGACTGGAATGCAAAAGTAGGAAGTCAAGAAACACCTGGAGTAACAGGCAAATTTGGCCTTGGAGTACAGAATGAAGCAAGGCAAAGACTAATACAGTTTTGCCAAGAAAATGCACTGGTCATAGCAAACACCCTCTTCCAACAACACAAGAGAAGACTCTACACATGGACATCACCAGATGGTCAACACCGAAATCAGACTGATTATATTCTTTGCAGCCAAAGATGGAGGAGCTCTATACAGTCAACAAAAATAAGACCAGGAGCTGACTGTGGCTCAGATCATGAACTCCTTATTGCCAAATTCAGACTTAAATTGAAGAAAATAGGGAAAACCACCAGACCATTCAGGTATGACCTAAATCAAATCCCTTATGATTATACAGTGGAAGTGAGGAATAGATTTAAGGGACTAGATCTGATAGATAGAGTGCCTGATGAACTATGGAATGAGGTCCGTGACATTGAATGGGAGACAGGGATCAAGACCATCCCCATGGAAAAGAAATGCAAAAAAGCAAAATGGCTGTCTGAGGAGGCCTTACAAATAGCTGTGAAAAGAAGAGAGGCGAAAAGCAAATGAGAAAAGGAAAGATATAAGCATCTGAATGCAGAGTTCCAAAGAATAGCAAGAAGAGATAAGAAAGCCTTCTTCAGCAATCAGTGCAAAGAAATAGAGGAACAGAATGGGAAAGACTTAGAGATACCAAGGGAACACTTCGTGCAAAGATGGCCTCGATAAAGGACAGAAATGGTATGGACCTAACAGAAGCAGAAAATATTAAGAAGAGGTGACAAGTATACATGGAAGAATTGTACAAAAAGATCTTCATGACCTGGATAATCACGATGGTGTGATCACTCATCTAGAGCCAGAAATCCTGAAATGTGAAGTCAAGTGGGCCTTAGGAAGCATCACTACGAACAAAGCTAGTGGAAGTGATGGAATTCCAGTTGAGCTGTTTCAAATCTTGAAAGATGATGCTGTGAAAGTGCTGCACTCAATATGCCAGCAAATTTGGAAAACTCAGCAGTGGCCACAAGGCTGGAAAAGGTCACTTTTCATTCCAATCCCAAAGAAAAGCAATGCCAAAGAATGCTCAAACTACTGCACAATTGCACTCATCTCACATGCTAGTAAAGTAATGCTCAAAATTCTCCAAGCCAGGCTTCAACAATATGTGAACCCTGAACTTCCAGATGTTCAAGCTGGTTTTAGAAAAGGCAGAGGAACCAGAGATCAAATTGCCAACATCTGCTGGATCATGGAAAAAGCAAGAGAATTCCAGAAAACCATCTATTTCTGCTTTATTGACTATGCCAAAGCCTTTGACTGTGTGGATCACAATAAACTGTGGAAAATTCTGAGAGAGATGGGAATACCAGACCACCTTACCTGCCTCTTGAGAAATCTGTATGCAGGTCAGGAAGAAACAGTTAGAACTAGACATGGAACAACAGACTGGTTCCAAATAGGAAAAGGAGTAAGTCAAGGCTGTATATTGTCACCCTGCTTATTAACTTATATAAAGAGTACATCATGAGAAATGCTGGACTGGAAGAAACACAAGCTGGAATCAAGACTGCCAGGAGAAATATCAATCACCTCAGATATGCAGATGACACCACCCTTATGGCAGAAAGTGAAGAGGAGCTTAAAAGCCTCTTGATGAAAGTGAAAGAGGAGAGCGAAAAAGTTGGCTTAAAGTTCAGTATTCAGAAAACGAAGATCATGGCATCCGGTCCCATCGCTTCATGGGAAATAGATGAGAAACAGTGGAAACAGTGTCAGACTTTATTTTGGGGGCTCCAAAATCACTGCAGATGGTGACTGCAGCCATGAAATTAAAAGATGCTTACTCTTTGGAAGAAAAGTTATGACCAACCTAGATAGCATATTCAAAAGCAGAGACATTATTGTGCCGACTAAGGTCCTTCCAGTCAGTTCAGTTCAGTTGCTCAGTCGTGACTGACTCTCTGTGATCCCATGAATCGCAGCACGCCAGGCCTCCCAGTTCATCACCATCTCCCAGAATTCACTCAGACTTACGTCCATCGAGTCGGGTGATGCCATCCAGCCATCTCATCCTCGGTCGTCCCCTTCTCCTCCTGCCCCCAGTCCCTCCCAGCATCAGAGTCTTTTCCAGTGAGTCAGCTCTTCTCATGAGGTGGCCAAAGTACTGCAGTTTCAGCTTCAGCATCATTCCTTCCAAAGAAATCCCAGGGCTGATCTTCAGAATGGACTGGTTGGATCTCCTTGCAGTCCAAGGACTCTCAAGAGTCTTCTCCAACACCACAGTTCAAAAGTATCAATTCTTCGGTGCTCAGCCTTCTTCACAGTCCAACTCTCACATCCATACATGGCCACAGGAAAAACCACAGCCTTGACTAGACGGACCTTAGGTCGGCAAAGTAATGTCTCTGCTTTTGAATATGCTGTCTAGGTTGGTCATAACTTTTCTTCCAAGGAGTAAGCATCTTCTAATTTCATGACTGCAGTCACCATCTGCAGTGATTTTGGAGCCCCCAAAAAATAAAGTCTGACACAGTTTCTACTGTTTCCCCATCTATTTCCCATGAAGTGGTAGGACCAGATGCCATGATCTTCGTTTTTTGAATGTTGAGCTTTAGGCCAACTTTTTCACTCTCCACTTTCACTTTCATCAAGAGGCTTTTTAGTTCCTCTTCACTTTCTGCCATAAGGGTGGTGTCATCTGCATATCTGAGGTTATTGGTATTTCTCCCAGCAATCTTGATTCCAGCCTGTGTTTCTTCCAGTCCAGCGTTTCTCATGATGTACTCTGCATAGAAGTTAAATAAGCAGGGTGACAATATACAGCCTTGATGTATTCCTTTTCCTATTTGGAACCAGTCTGTTGTTCCATGTCCAGTTCTAACTGTTTCTTCCTGACCTGCATACAGATTTCTCAAGAGGCAGGTCAGGTCCGTCTGTCTAGTCAAGGCTATGGTTTTTCCTGTGGTCCTGCGTGGATGTGAGAGTTGGACTGTGAAGAAGGCTGAGCGCAGAAGAATTGATGCTTTTGAACTGTGGGGTTGGAGAAGACTCTTGAGAGTCCCTTGGCCTGCAAGGAGATCCAACCAGTCCATTCTGAAGGAGATCAGCCCTGGGATTTCTTTGGAAGGACTGATGCTGAAGCTGAAACTGCAGTACTTTGGCCACCTCATGCGGAGAGTTGACTCACTGGAAAAGACTATGATGCTGGGAGGGATTGGGGGCAGGAGGAGAAGGGGACAACCGAGGATGAGATGGTTGGATGGCATCACGGACTTGATGGACGTGAGTCTGAGTGAACTCCGAGAGATGGTGACGGACAGGGAGGCCTGGCGTGCTGCGATTCATGGGATCGCAGAGAGTCGGACACGACTGAGCGACTGAACTGAACTGAATGGAGATTAAGACATAGAGGACAGCCTATGGGCATGAGGCGTAGCAAGGAGAGGCTGGGGCTGATGGAGAGAGTAGCATAGAAACATACACCTGAACGTGTGTAAAATAGACAGACAGTGGGAATTTGCTGTGTGACTCAGGGAACTCAACCCAGGGCTCTGTGACAACCTGGAGGGGTGGGGTGGGGTAGGGTGGGGGGGTGGGAGGGAGGCTCAGCAGGGAGGGGGCAGTGCGTGCCTTTGGCTGATCTATGTTGGTGTGTGGCAGAAACCAGCTCAATATTGCAAGTATCCTTCAATAAGAAACGAAATTTTTAAATTATATCTTTAAAAAGTGGAAAAGAAATGCTGACTCTATTCCCTTCACGTGTGGTTGCCAGTGCTGAGGTGACACCTCTGGAGCCCTGAGTAGGCTTGGGTCCCAAGGCTGCAGTGTCCTGGGTCTGGAGCGAGTCCCCTGAGCGCCAGGCCCCTGGGGGCAAAGTCTCACCTCCAGCCTCCTTCCTTACGAGTCGCCCTTCCCACGGCTGACACCACCTTGTTGTTGCAAGAATTGGGCTATGTCCAGGAGATAAAAGAAAGGAGGAAGATGTCATGAAACACAAGAAGCCTTATTCTGGAACGTTCTGCTCTAAGTGACAGTCCAGGAGAAAGGCTTTCTCACAGGCTCTGGTTGCCCAGGTAACCGGAGTTGGGCAGAAAGAAATGCTGCCGCCTTGTGGCCACTTCCCGTAACAACAACTTTAAAACCTGTGCTGATGGCCTCTGAATATTCACAAGGCCTGCAGCTGGAAAAAAACACTGACCGCAAGTAATCTCATGGGTGAACCATTAAAAACAGAATTCAGAACAGGGCCGATGTTCAAGAAGCCAGTTTCAACAGGGAAACTGTACTCACACTGTATAAGATCAGAAAGCACATGGAAACATACTCCACACGACTAATTATCAAATCAGCGCAAATCAGAACAACACTGAGGAATCATCTCACCGCGGTCAGAATGGCCATCATCAGAAAGAGGCGCAAGGAATAAATGCTGCAGAGGTCAGGGGCAAGGGGATCTTCCTACATGCTCGGGGGTGTAAGTGGGTGCAGCCCCTGTGGAAACAGCATGGAGGTTCCCTAAAAGCCCCACACAGGTACCATATGATCCAGCAGCCCCGTCTTGGGTTCAGGCATGGGAAAAAATCATAACTTGAAATGCCTCGTGCACCCCTGTATTCAGAGTAGCACTGTTTACTAGAGCCGAGATAGAGAATCACCCAACAAGGCCAGAGAGTGGAAAGCAAAGACTAAGTGGGACAGCGAGAGACTGGAATACTCCTCACAGATAAAACAGGGCTAATTAAGTGATTAATGCCCGGAACAGCAGAGACAGGCCAAGACAGGACCGTGGGCAATGAAGCCAGTCAGAGGCAGAGAGAGAAATATCATCCGGCGTCCCCTACAGAGATCTGTCCATTTATACCAGTGGACCACTACACAAAACAGAAGCAGACTTAGAAACCTCGAAAACCACTTATGATTACAAAAAGCATAAGAAGAAGAAGGATAAACTGAGACTTGCATCATCACACACACACTGACATGTATCCAACAGGTCATCAGAAAGGACACACCGAGCGGAACCGAGAGCCCTGCTGAACACCCTCTTCAGAGCAAGACTGGATGTGCCCCTATATATATCCGAACCAAGTTCCTGTAAAAACTACACGCAAATCCATGCTATTCCAATATGTAACAAAGAAAGCCACCCAAAGAATGTCCAAGCTGCTGCACAACTGCACTCATCTCACGTGCTAGCGAGGCAATCCTCAAAACCCTTCCACTTAGGCTCCAACAGGACATGAACCGATAACTTCCAGATGTATACCCTGGGTCTAGAAAAGGCAGAGGAACCATGATCAAACTGCCAACAGCCATTTGGATCAAAGAAAAGAAAGGGGATTCCAGAAACACATCTACTTCTTCACTGACTACACTAAAGCTTTTGACTGTGTGGATCACAAAAAACTGGAAAAATTTTAAAGAGATGGGGATACCAGACCACCTTACCTGCCTCCTGAGAAACCTGTATACATGTCAAGAAGCAACAGTTAGAACTGGACATGGAACAACAGACTGGTTCAAAATTGGGAAAGGAGTATGTCAAGGCTGTGTATTGTCACCTGGCTTATTTGACTTATATGCAGAGTACATCATGAGACATGCTAGACTGGATGAAGCACAAGCTGGAATCAAGATTGCCGGGAGAAATAACAATAACCTCAGATTTTCAGATGACACCACCCTTATGGCAGAAAATGAAGAAGAACTAAAGAGCCTCTTGATGAAAGTGAAAGAGGAGAGTGAAAAAGTTGACTTAAAACTCAACATTCAGAAAACAACCATCATGGCATCCAGTCGCATCACTTCGTGGCAAATAGATGGGGAAACAGTGACAGACATTATTTTCTTGGACTCCAAAATCACTGCAGACAGTGACTGCAACCACAAAATTAAAAGATGCTTGCTCCTTGGAAGAAATACTATGACAAACCTAAACAAAAAGTGGGACATGACTGAGCGACTGAACTGAACCGAACTGAAGTGAAACAGCATATTAAAAAGCAGAGACATTAGTTTGTTGACAAAGGTCAGTCCAGTCACACCATGGTCTTTCCAGTGGTCATGTGTGGATGCGACAGTTGGCCCATAGTAAGCCTGAGTGAAGAATCGTGCTTTCGGACTGTGGTGCTGGAGAAGACTCTCGAGCGTCCCCTGGACTACAAGGAGATCCCCCGCCCATCCTAAGGGAAATCAGCCCTGAATACCCACTGGAAGGACTGCTGCTGAGGCTGAAGCGCCACTGCTGTAGCCACCTGATGCCAAGAGCTGACGCCTTGGGAAAGGCCCTGAGGCCTGGAAAGACTGAAGGGGGACAGAGAAGGGGGGCGACAGAGGGCGAGATGGTTAGATGGCAACACCGACTGAATGGACGTGAGTTTGAACAGGCTCCAGCAGTTGGTGATGGACAGGGAAGCCTGGCATGCTGCAGTCCCTGGGGCCCAGACATGACTGTGTGACTGAACTGAGCTGGAGTCTTTGGGACTGGAATGAACACTGACCTTTCCCAGTCCTGTGCCACAGCTGAGTTTTCCAGATTTGCCGGCATACTGAGGGCAGCACCTTCCCAGCATTGTCCCTCAGGGTCTGAAGCAGCTCAGCTGGAACTGAGCTCCAGTTGCTTTGTTCCACTGGCTTTGTTTGTAGTGATGCTTCCTAAGGCCCACTTGACTGCATTCCAGGACGTGTGGCTCTAGGTGACAGATAACACAATTGTGGTTATCTGGGTCATTAGGTCATTTTTATATAGTTCTTCTGTATATTTTTGCCACCTCTTCTTAATATCTTCTGCTTCTGATAGGTTGATACTGTTTCTGTCCTTTATCGAGCCCATCTTTGCGTGAAATGTTCTCTTGGTATCTCTAATTTTCTTGAAGAGATCTCTAATCTTTCCCATTCTATTGTTCTTGGTTCCTGTATTTCTTTGCATTGATCACTGAAGAAGGCTTTATCTCTCCTTGATATTCTTTGGAACTCTGCATTCAGATGAATATATCTTTCCTTTCCTCCTTTGCCTTTCACTTCTCTTCTTTCCTCAGCTATTTGTAAGGCCTCCTCAGACAATCATTTTGCCTTTTGCATTTCTTTTCTTGGGGATGGTTTTGATCACCGCCTCCTGTACAATGTCATGAACCTCCAACCAAAGTTCTTCAGGCACTCTGTCAGATCTAGTCCCTTGAATCTACTTGTCACTAACACTGTATAAGCATAAGGGATTTGATTTAGGTCACACCTGAATGGTCTAGTGACTGTCTCTACTTTTTCACTTTAAGTCTGAATTTGGCAGTAAGGAGTCCATGATCCTAGCCACAGTCAGCTCCTGGTTGCTGCTGCTGACTGTGTAGAGCTTCTCCATCTCTGGCTGCAAAGCATATAGTCAGTCTGACTTTGGTGTTGACCATCTGGTGATGTCCGTGTGTAGCCATCTCTTATGTTGTTGGAACAGGGTGTTTGCTATGACCATTGTGTCCTCTTGGCAAAACTCTGTAATGAATTATTATAGATATGCAAATCAAAACCACAACAAGGTGTCACTGCACCAGTGTGAAAGGTCATCATGAAAAAATCTACAGACAATAGTTGGTTAAAAAGGCATGGAGAAAGGGAACCCTTTTACGGTGATGGTGGCATGTAAACGGTGAGAGTCACTGTAGAAAGGGTGTGGAACAGCATTTAAGAGATAAAAAGAGCCACCCTGAGATCCTGCAGACTCACTCCGCAGGGCGTTTTAGGAGAACACCAGATTGTGAAAGGGCTCGAGCAGCCAGGTGTGCGCTGGACTACAATTTACAACAGCCAACAGCTGGCTAAGCCCATCAGCACTAAGAAAAGTGAAGAAACATTTGTGAAGCTCACAGTCCCAAAGCATGAACGCACTCAACACTGCGACCTAGCCACCGAGTCACAGAACGTGTCCTCCCCAACAGCTCACCAGCACGGAGCATCACTTATTTCACTTGTCTGAAGGAGAAGTAAGATGTGCTTTTCAGGAAAATGAAGGATGTTCTCTTGGTTCTCAGAGGCTCCCAAAGACTGTGTTCTTCTGGAGGCTGCTGAAGCCTCCGGTCTTTGAGGGCAGTGATGAGAAGGAACCTGGGCTCAAAGCCATCCAGCACTCACTCCGTGAGGGTGCTGAGGGGACCAGTGTCCACCCCACGGGTGCCGTGGGGCCCGAAACCCCTTATCACCTGGGACGGGAGGGACCCCACAGGCACCCCACTGGGCCAGCGGGGGCTTGGTGGGTGGGCTACGGGCTTCATCAGGGACACGCTCACGAGCACACTGTGCCGTTTTGGCTGGCGGGTTATGTTTCCCCTGCTCCGTTTTCCTTGCCCAGCAGCTCGTCCTGCCGAGGAGCCCAGTCCATCTCTTTGGTCTTTTGTTGCTTGTGCTTTTGATAGCAGATCAAAAAAATCATGGCCAAACCCAAGGTCATGAGGACTCACGCTCATGCTTTTTTCTAGGAGTTTTATAGTTGTGGTTCTTACATCCAGGGCTCTGATGCCTTTTGAACTGACTTTGCATTCAGGGCGAAGCAAGGGTCCAACTTTATTATTTTGTATATGGGGCACCTATTCTAATTTGGGGGAGAAAAAAATTTGCAAATGATGTGACCAACAAGGGTCTAATATCCAAAATATACAAACAGTTTAAACCAGTTTTAAAGAAACCAAAGAATGGGCAGAAGGTCTAAATAGACATTTCTCAAAGGAAGACATACAGATGGCCAGTATGCCCATGAAAAAAATGCTCCACGTTGCTAATTATTAGGCTTCCTGGTGGCTCAGAGGGTAAAGCGTCTGCCTGCAATGCGGGATACCTGGGTTCGATCCCTGGGTCGGGAAGATCCCCTGGAGAAGGAAACGGCGACCCACTCCAGTGTTCTTGCCTGGAGAAGCCCATGGCCAGAGCAGTGCAAACCCTAACCCACCTGACAGTGGTCAGAATGGCCGTCATTGAAGAGTCTGCGAATGACAACTGCTAGAGCGCGCGTGAGGAAGAGGAAAGCCTCCTGCCCTGCTGCTGAGAAGGCAGCGCAGCCACTGTGGAGAGCAGGCGGAGGGTCCTCAGAGACTGGAGAGAGAGTCGCCAGATGCGCCAGCAACCCCACTCCTGGTATGAGCATTTGGAGGAACCAGTTATTGTACATAAAGCAGGTCTTCAGCAACTGGCATCCCTTCCGGTTAACAGGCAGTGAAAACAGCTGGGGTCTGGCTTCAGCTCCAGTCCCAGATCAGATCTCTGTCTGTGTGTGGTTGGGCTACTCTAGAATGCTGTGTGTGTGTGGTCTAGCCAGCAGGAGAGGCGGTGGGCCGTCTGAGAGTTCCCATCAGCAGCTCTCCTGTCTGAGATCCCTTTGCTCCCCAGAGGCCACTGCTCCCCTAATTCCACCTCCTCATTCTCTAGGGGAAGACCCAGTTTTCCCAGGAGCACTGTCCGCACGCCCCAGACTGGAAACTGCAGACGCTCTTCAAATAGCCCTTCGTCCAGAACCTGTCTGCAGCGGCTGCTCACCCCCGATGCCCTCAAGCAGCTCCTTTCTGCATTTTGTGCAGATTTTCTAGCTGTTTTCTGTGAGGGGGTGAATGTACGTGATCTTACAAAGTCATCACAGGAAGGAGAACCAGCAATTACCCATCCACTTTTAGAACTGCCTGGTCCCAAACATCACATGCTTTGAGTCACACTCGGAAAAAGCATACATTTCATCTATGTCAAAGGTCACGATGGTTTCACTGCAAGGTACTGGAAAAACAGACCACTGTCTTAACAGCGGGCACAGGGGCAGTGTGGCAGGGAAGCTGCAGAGCCCCCAGGTTTGCCAGCAGAGAAGTGGGGCTGCACAGAGGAGGGGAGGGAGGGAGGGAGAGAGGGGACCTCCTGCAAACACTTCAGACTCCGTTTCCAGACTCCCACTTTCTATACAGCAGTCTGCTCTTTTCCACCAGCCGTGTCCTCTCCTTTCTTCCAGGTCTTCAGGGAAAATGAAGCAAACCTTTTCTCCCCACAAACCTTCATCTTGTGAAGAGGCTCTCCCAGAAGTTCCTCGACTTTCCCAGCCCTCCTTCTCCGTGGCTGCTCCCTGGCCCTGTCCTGCCCTCAAAGAGCCCCTGTGGCTAGCTCCTACTGGGCTCTCCAGTGGCCATTCCCCATTAAATCAGAGGACTCTCTGCTGGACACCCAGCCACTTCCACTCTGGGCCCGCCTGCCCCGCCCACCTCCACCCTGCCCACCTTCGGGGTCTTCCTGTTTCCTCCAGCCCCATGCACCTCATGGAGTCACACCAAGGTCTCTGCATTGCTGTAACTCACAGGCTGCGCCAGGCCTTACCCACCCCCTTGCCTCTGCCTACAGCCACCTCATCCATCTGGGCTCCCTTCAGCTCAAGGCCCGTCTCCACGTCCGTGCCCCACAAGGGCTCTCTGGCCCCTGGATGAGTTGGGGGCCCTCCTCCTGCTCCTGGTCTTCCCTCTCTTAGTTCTGGCCACCAAAACCAAACACAGTACCTGGTGGCTGGCAAACAGCACACATGGACTTCCCACAGCCTGCAGGCGGGGAGCCCAGACCATGCCAGCTGCTTCCCACTGTGCACCCACGGGGTGCAGGCAGGGAGGGAGCGCTGAGGGGCCGCATCAGGGGCCCAGATCCTCCTTGAGAGCCCCACCTCCAGCAGGGCCACGCTGAGCCCCACCCCCAACGGTGGCACGTTGGATGTTGGGACCTAACACGTGAACCTGGGAGACACAGATGCGCAGACAGCAGCCTTTGACACACACTTACCACTGCTCCTTCCACTTTAATTAGGGAGCGGTGGTTTCTTTGACAAAGAAACCTCTTCCCAAAACACTCAGTTCCTCGAGGTAGGCGCCCAGGCATTCATCCTCTGGACACTGGGCTGGGGGCCTGTGCCCGTGGGGGAGGCAGCACAGCCATGGCAGCACGCCCAGGCTTAGGTGCCACACGGGCGCTGGAGCGGGGCCCCCGCCTCCCGCCCGTCCTCACCGTGACCTCGGCCGAGGCGCCTGAGTCCGTTTATCCACCTGTGTAATGCCACGTGTGTTGGCTGCTCACACCTGGGTGTGTTCATTTCCACACCCCCAAGTGGGCACACACACATACATGCAGGCCAGACCCCAGGGACCCACAGAATGCGGTCACCAAGTAGAGAAGGTCCGGCCCTAGAGGACCAGGGCCGGGAGCATGGTTCTGACCTTCAGGGACGGAGAGCTGTGCTCTGGGCATGGGAGCAGAGATCCGGACTCTTGCAGCTGAAGGTGCTGCTGTGAACAGCTGCTGTCACAACCAGCTGTCTCTGCAGACGGGGCGTCATCTGCAGCTCAGTGTGGCTGGAGAAAAATATTCCAAGGCTGACCCCAAACTGCTGCCTAGAATTACCCAGGATCCAAGGAAACTCTCATGAACAAAAAATCTGGCCCATTCTCGCCAGGTCAGCAGGAAGCATGAGGGCGGGCCCAGCCAACAGAGCTACCGAGGCGCGGTGAGGGAGGATCCGGGACTGAGGGGGGTGGGGATCCAGGGGGAGGCAGACTAGCCTGAGGAGGCCGCCCCGACTCCCCCAGAAGGCGCGGTCCTGCAGCCCACCCCCCGCCGCGTGCATCTCCCAGGAGGCCAGGCCTGCAGCGGCCGCGGCGGAGAGGCTTCTCGGCTGGACCTTCTCACTCACTGCCTGTGACCCGCTCGGAAAGGACCCTCCAGGCCCTGGGTCAGCTCTTGGTCCCTGAGCTTCTTCCTGCAGTCGCCACAGTGTTACCTAAACAGTCCAGACTGACTTTGCCCATCTTTTAAATATGTTTTGAGCAGAGCACACTTGATTTTAAAAACATAAATCATGTCTGTTTTGGCCAAAGGCAGTGATTTCTACCAGTTTGAAAAACAAATGTTTAATCAAAATAACACCGCTGCAATGAGAGCAGAGTTGAGGCCCATCTGGGCCGGGAGGGTGTGCAGGGGGAGCAGCTGGGCGAGCACCTGCCTGGCACCCCAAGGCCGCGGCCCCGCGGCTGCAATGGGCCCACAGAAGCAGTGGCCTGGGTTTCACGCTGGACGAGAGGCCCACAAACGGAGAAGCCTGGGGATAACTGCTCCTTCACCAGCCCAACATGCTGCCAATTTAGGGCCTCTTCTGGACCCACACTGGGCCACAGAAACTGTTTTACCCTGGGGTATGGTCCCTGGAGCCCCAGGCTGGGTGGAGAGGAGACTCCAGGGCAAGCTGTGCTGTGACCTGGGGGCCTGGTGAGTTTCCAGCGGTGACGGTGAGGCTTCCCCTTTCTCCTAGTTTATATTCATGTTCTCAGTGGCTCCAGGGAGACTCTAAGGCACGGGCAGGTCTGGGCACGTGGGGGCCCAGGCCTGCACGCCTGCCCCTGGGTGGCATTCGGTGACAGAGCTGGGCAGACGCGCAGCAGAGCGGAGCCGGGCAGGAGCCACCAGGGGCCGGCCTGGGCCGCAGGCCAGCGCACTGAGCCAGAGGGAGCCCTGGGTAGAGATCAGGCTGAGCTTTCAGGCACACCTGCCCGCGGGCAGGCAGGGGAGAGCGTCAGTAAACGGCAGGGCTTCTCTCTGGGGCGATGAAAACGCCCCTCAGTGGACCGGGTGATGCCCGCTCTTGTCCACGATCAACCAAGACCGTCGTGGTGACCCCTTAAGAGGGTGCATGGTGTAGTCTGTGAATTGAAACTCAGTGAAGCTGCTTACAATGAATGAACAAATAAAGGGGTGAAAACACATCAAATACGATAAAGTGAGGGAAGGGAAGGATCCGTGAGCACGAGGCGCCGGGATCGGGCGGCCTGAGCCGGCGGCCTCCGCTCCGTCTCCCGTGGAAGGGAGTGCAGCAGCTGCCCACCCTAGAGGACTTTGAAGGCCACAGTCTTCAGCACAGTCTGACACAGAGGGCATTCAACCACCGCTGTTTTCTCGAGCCAAGTGTTAATAAATGACTGAGATTTTCTGAACTACTGTGATAACAAGTTTCAGCGGTGGTCAGAGGGGCCCTTCGTGCGGCAGGGAGGCATCTGAGAGGGACTCAAATGGTCCTGAGCCGGCGTCCCCAGGGCCCCCCTGAGTACCAGCCAGAGCAGCCCCAAGCCCCACCCACCACGTGGAGGGCCTTCCCTCGCTGTCCCCTCCAAATGGAAGAGGTGTGGCCAGGCCCCAGCTGGCCCTGGATGGGCCGAGGGAAGCGAGTCAGCAGGCAATTTCCCAGCCCTGAGGGGACCACAGGAGCCACGCCGTCAAGGTCAGGGTGCACGTGCCTGTGGGCGGGGCTCAGGCCTCCCCAGCTGTGTGCAGCCCCCTGCTCCAGCTGGGAAAACTGAGGCCCAGGCTGGATGGGCAGCCGGGTCTGCAGGCGCCTCGCGCGGGCCGGGACCACAGCCCCCGGCCAGGGCACTGTGGGTTCCAGAGCGCCACACTCTCGGGGCGAAGCGCAGGCACGCCCAGCGCACGGCTTCACAGACTGAGCGCGCGCCGTCCACACCCAGACCAAGACATACGAGTTCCAGCACCTGGGAGGCCCAAACGCCCTCAGTCGCCGCTCCCAGGAGAAGCCGCCTCCCAGCCTCTCACCACTGTGACCTGCTTGCCTGTTGCGGGCACGCTGTGGGCGCCCTCTCCCACCACGGGACTGGCATTCAGGAGGTGCTCTCACCGTGTGTGCGTGCACTCTGCCCTCAAGGGGCACCTGACTCCTGAAGTCTCTGGTCCTGGGGTGGGTGTGCACTCGCCTTAGGAGATGGCTGAGCGCTTGCCCAGAACAGCTCTAGCTTTTCCAGGTGTCTCCCTCTCACCCACAGGACGAGAGGTCTCCAGGTGCCCCACACCCTGTCCAGCTACAGGAGAGGCAGGTGGCCCCCTGGGAAATTCCTGTCTGGAGGCTCCCCGGGTCTGCCCTCCGGTGAGAGCCCAGAGACCGCTCAGATCCGCCGTCAGACACATGCTGACCCCACTGCTGGGCTCAGGGGTCCAAGGGAGGGGAAACAGTTTGTTCTGGGGACACAAGTTCCCCATCCTTGCTCCCAGATGGGGCTCAGGGAACAGCATCAAGCTGAGCAGTCGAGGGCTAGGCCCCACCTCTGTCCTGGACGGGCCAGCCCACCCTCAGCTGCAGACATGCAGGGGACAGCCCAGAGCCCCCTCTCCTGGGGACGGGACGACAGACACAGCGACGGGGCACCGGGGTGCACGGGCGGGTCATGCCGACCGAATCCACAGGGCTGAGCCGGGACCCTGCTCGCTGCCGTCCTTCAGAGTGACCAGCGGGAGCGGCTGTCACTCGGGGGCAACAGCACACTCTGGCCCCAAGTCCTCCACCAGCCCTGCAGGGGACCCCAGGCCCCAGGCGCAGCCCGCTGCCTCCTGCTGCCATCAGGACGAAGGCAGGCCCTCACAGCAAGCTGACACTCGGCTCCAGGCGCTCCTGCACGTGCTAGTCGCTGATGCCCCCAACAGGCCGCCACAGCCACTGCAGAGAGCGAGAGACCGAGGCCCCGAGAGGCTGAGCGACCAGCAGGGTCTGAGCGACCAGGGGTGCCGCTGGCTGCGGCCAGACCCGCGTGTGCAGCTCCTTCTCCTGCACCTGGGTCACCATCAGGTCCCCTTCACACACGCACACACACATGCACACACACGCACACACACACACACACACACCATCAGGTCCCCTACACACACACACACATGGTACGGAGACGTCCCTCACACACACACATGCACACACACACACGCACACACACACACACACACACACACGCACACACACACACGCACACACACGCACACACACACCATCACAGGGCCCCTCCACACACACACACAGGGTACGGAGATGTCCCTCACACACACACACGCACACACACACACGCACACACACGCACGCACACACACACACGCACACACACACCATCAGGTCCCCTCCACACACACACACACACAGGGTATGGAGACATCCCTCACACACACACACGCGCACACACACACACACACAGGGTCCAGAGACACCCCCAGACACACACAGGGTCCAGAGACCACACACACACACACACACACACACACACACACACACACCATCAGGTCCCCTCCACACACACACACAGGGTACAGAGACGTCCCTCACACACACACATGCACACACACGCACACACACAGAGTCCAGAGACACCCCCAGACACACACAGGGTCCAGAGACCACACACACACACACACACACACACACACACACACCATCAGGTCCCCTCCACACACACACACACACACACACACAGGGTATGGAGATGTCCCTCACACACACACACACACGCACACACACGCACACACATGCACACACACACGTACACACACAGGGTCCAGAGACCACACACACACACACACACACATACCATCAGGTCCCCCTCCACACACACACACAGGGTATGGAGACGTCCCTCACACACACACATGCACATACACACACGCACACACACACACACACACAGGGTCCAGAGACACCCCCAGACACACACACACACCATCAGGTCCCCTCCACACACACACACACACACAGGGTCCAGAGACACCCCCAGCACACACACACACACCCCATCAGGTCCCCTCCACACACACACACACACACACATGCACACACATGCACACACACAGGGTCCAGAGACACCCCCAAGACACACACAGGGTCCAGAGACACCTCCACACACCACACACACCCACACACACAGTCCAGACACCCCCAGACACACACAGGGTCCAGAGACCACACACACGCGCGCGCATGCATGCACACACACACACACACACACGTACACACAGGGTCCAGAGACATCCCTCACACACATACACACCCATACACACAGTCCACACATCCCCCCAGATACACACAGGGTCCAGAGACCACCCCCCACACACACACACACACACATACTTTTGTCACCATCAGTTCCCTTCCACACACACACAGAGTACAGATTATCCCCCAAGACACACACACACACACACACACACACACACACACAGGGTCTAAAGACATCCATCACACACATACACACCCACACCCACACAGTCCAGAGACACGCTCCCCCCACAGGGTCCAGAGACCACACACACAGACACCTGGGTCCTCCATCAGGTCCCCTCCACACACACACAGTCCAGAGACTACCCACACCCACACCCACACAGTCCAGAGACACGCCCCCCACCACAGGGTCCAGAGACCACACACACACACACATACAGTCCGGGCACACCCCCAACACACACAGGGTTCAGAGACCACACACACAGTAGAGACACCCCCGACGGGGTCCAGAGACCCCAAGCAGAAGCAGCACACCCCTAGAATGGGCTGACTTTCAGTAAGTAGGGTCACTTGCTCAGTCATGTCCAGCTCTTTGCAACCCCATAGACTGTGGCCCACCAGGCTCCTCTGTCCATGGAGCAGGCTTCAGTTACAACCTTTGCCAAGAGTCCCTGGGGCCGGGACACGGCAGAGGTGACAGCTGCTGTCTCGTCACAGAATCTCTGCGCCTCCAGTTCCCAGCCAACGAGGCAGGCGCAGGCAGGGCCCCCAGACAAGCAGGGCTGGTGGCATGGCCCCAGCAGGGCAGGCACCACCAGCCACGTGGGCCCGCGCCCGTGCCACCGCCTCAGCCCTGCCTGTGCTGCGGCGGGCCTCCCTATGGATAGACTTCCTTCCCAGACGGAGCCCGTGGCGGCCCCGTGGCAGGCCTGCTCCGAGGCTGCCATGACCTCTCTTCCACAGGGTACACGGCTCCCACTGAGCATACAAGGGCAATGCAGGGGCCTGGGAAGAGTGATCGTCCTTTCCCCGGGGCTACATGGGCAAGGAGCCGCAGTCCAGCCCTGCAAACTGCCCTGAGTGCCCGGCTACGCTGGGGACGTAGGGACCACAGCCAGGAAGGCCCTGGAACCTGCTGGGCGTGGGCCAGCTTCAGGGTCCCAAGGCCACTGGGCTCCTGACCTTGACTTATTCCTGGGGATGGTGTCCGAAGGGAAAGCCAAGCCACAGGCAGAAATGTCAGGGAGCAGCTAAAGGGCGGGGGAGGGTCCCGTCTTCCCCAGCTTCTCCCCAGTTTGCTGGGACCCCTCCTCCCGCCTCAGCCTCCTTTCACACACAGTCAGCCTGCTTCCCTAAACCTCCCTGACTTCCGAGGCTTTCTGTGCATTTTCTTGAGCTATGATTTTCTGTGCATTTTCTTGAGCTATTATCACACCTCGGACATACTCCACAAATAGGACTCAACATGGAATGATTTCATCACGATGTGTCTCCTGACCTGTAGGAACTTACGTTGTTTCTAATGTTTTATACAGAATTACCCACCTTTCCACTGGCGTCACTCATTATTTCTCAGGACAGACTCCCACAGTAGAACTGCTGGGCCAAAAGTCCATCTCACTTCAAAGGCTGTTGAGTGGCGATCTCAAACCCATGGGGCACAGTGAGGTGCCCTAGCTGCTGTGAAGGCGTGTGGCTGGCCGGAAGGCGCCACAGCCTCACACTTTCTCTGCAAACCTGGACACCACCAGGTCAACAGGTCAGACGCAGCAGGGCTGTTCCGCGGACTCTCAGCGCCCTGCAGGCCACGGCAGAGCCCCCCACGGGACCAAGAGCCACTGACCCCCAGAGTCAGCTCGTCCCTGTTTGGGCGCCCACAGCTGGGCACGTTTGATGGTGTGATACTTGATAAAGGGTCTCTGTCCCTGACATTCTTCTGGTAAAACGCTGTGGTTCTGGGACCTTCCTGTGGGGCCAGTGGCTATGGGTCCACGACCCCAACCCAGGGAGCCTGAGTTCAAGCCCTGGTCCGAGAACTATAGCAGATCCTGCGCGCCTCAACTGTGACCAGGCGCAGCCGAGCAAAGTTGTGAATCAGTATTTTCAGAAGTGCCATAGTTCTTCCTCTGCACCCATCTTGCCAGATGAGCTTCTGAATCATATCAGTAGGTAGTGGGCTGCCCCCTGCAGGCCTGCAAGACCTGTCCTTGCCCAGTTTCAAGACCAGAGGGAGCCCAGAGCGAGCAGCAGAGACTTGAGGACTTCACGGAGGCAGACCTGGAGGGTCTGAAGCAAGGTCCTGAGTGACGCCCCACTGCCGCAGGCGGGGCGCGAGGACCGTCCTCCCCCTGGAGGGGGGGCCGTTGTGGGGGAACTGCCGTCAGGTTAGCCCACCCGTTGGGAACCAGTGGACAAGTACAGCCCTAACTATCCCTGTGATAAGCTATCGAGGCGGGGACGCGCAGACCCTAAGGCTCAGTTCCGTTCAGTCGCTCAGTCGTGCCCAGCTCTCTGTGACCCCATGGACTGCAGCTCGCCAGGCTTCCCTGTCCATCACCAGCTCCTGGAGCTCGCTCAGACTCAGGTCCATCAAGTCAGTGATGCCATCCAACCATCTCATCCTCTGCCATCCCTTTCTCCCACCTTCAATCTCTCCCAGCATCAGGGTGTTTTCCAATGAGTCAGCTCTTCACATCAGGTGGCCAAAGTATTGGAGCTTCAGCCTCAACATCAGTCCTTCCAGTGAACACCCAGGACTGATCTCCTTTAGGATGGACTGATTGGATCTCCTTGCAGTCCAAGGGACTGTCAAGAATCTTTTCCAACACCACAGTTCAATTCTTCAGCAATCAGCTTTCTTTATAGTCCATCTCTCATATCCAACTGGAAAAACAATTGGAAAAGCCATAGCTTGACTTGATGGACCTTTGTCGACAAAGTAATGTCTCTGCTTTCTAATTCGCTGTCTAGGTTTGTCATGGCTTTCCCTTCCAAGGAGTGTCTTTTAATTTCATGGCTGCAGCCACCAACTGTGTTAATTTTGGATCTAAGATTAGAACACTTGTTAGGTGGGCAGCAGAGGGCAAGTAGGGAGGTTTTCACTAATTAGGCTCTAGGATGAAGAGGGAAGGTCAGTAATGCAAGTGGGTGTGGGTAAGGCAGACTGGACGACAAAGAGAGCAAGGAAGCTGGTTTGGGGGAGTCTGACCACATAGTGGGTTTAGAAATATCCAGATAAAGTTTTGCTTGGACTCATCCTGAGTCCTTAGAACCCAAGAGAATCAATCTGCTCTCCTGTCCTTGCCCAGCATCCAGACCAGAGAGCCCAGTCGGTGGCTGTCCCTCCCTCTCACACCGTCTCTGTAACCTCAGTGGCCCTGAGCTGTCTCACAGGAGGCCTCTGCCTTCCTGGATGAGCTGTTCTGAGCCTGTCCTATTCAGGTCTGTCTGTCCCTGTTTCATTTTCAAGCCACCACTGACTTTCTACAGGAAACACGTTCACTCCACATTTGCATTTTGTCCTCTCCACGCACTCCAGCCTCACCGCCCAGCCCCCTTGCTGTCGCCCCTCACGCCTGCACATGCATGGGTCTGGGTGGGAAGGACGCTCCTGCATGTCCAGCCGCACCCACACTCGCCCACAGTCCTTCTGGCCTGGGCTCAGCGGAAATACCCCTGTGGTCTCAGCGATTACACACCACGTTCCCAGCTTCCTGTGCTGTGGGCAACTTGTGTCTCATTTGCTTTGTTTGTCCTTTCTGTATTTCTTAACTTTCCACAGAGCCCCAGTGAGAAGGACGGGCATGGGGCTGTGCTGGTACCGCCGGCTGTGGCCGCTTCAGCCTGGGCAGCTCCTACCGTTTCTGGGGAGCCTGAGAAACACCAGGACAGTGGGTCAGTGGCACTGGCTCACACACGGGGCAAACAAGCCTCAAGAAACAAAGGTCCGGCACAAAGCCCAACCCCCTTTCCTTCGGAAGAGGGGGTCAGAGGGTGGTCCAACGCTGAGCCTGGAGGCCTGGCTCTCTCGCAGGCAGCCAGTGACCGTGGGAGAGCACACCTCCCTTACCCACAGAAAAGGCCATGCCAAGACCCTAGCAGGGGCTGCAGGTCCCAAGGCCCCGTGAGAGCTGATCTGGGAGGGTGCTTCCAAGTCCATCCCTTAGCCATGAGTGTTGGGGGAAGGTTTCCCTTCTTCCTGGAGCTGTTTCTTGAAGATGGGGATGAAAGCAGGGGACCCCTTGGTGAAATCTGACTCGTGTCTTTTCCTCCAAGGGTTGTTCCTAAGACATTTTAAACATACATGTGGAAAAAATTCAGGTTTTCCAAAACAGAAAATGTTACGAAATAACACTGCCTATTTCCTCTTTTCTAGATAAAACAGAAAACATATGGTTCCCATCTCCACTGGGAATGGGTGCAGCGTGTGCTGACGTGCACACAGAAAGGGCTCTTTTTATCAGTTGCCCCACAAGCATGGCACCGTTGCCAAGGACACCAAGTGAGCACAGCACTGCCCTCCCAGTGCGGATGCCCTCCCAGTGGGGATGCCCTCCCAGTGCGGATGCCTGGCAAACAGGGAAGGCAGGCTGCCTGGAGCCCCTCCTCCTCCTCCTCTTATGCAAAGAGAGCCCAGCTTAGTCCCCAGGCCCCCAGGCTCAGTCTCCTCACGGGTGAGACCAGGAAAATGAAGGTTTATGATGCGAGTTTAATAAGAGCTGTGCCCCAAGCGCTTCACCCATGACCTGATACACTCAGCAGATGGCCTCTGTCGCCGTCACCGCCACCTCACCCTCTGACTTGGCCATTTATGTAGCCAATCCCCTCTCCCAGGACCGGCAGTCTGCACGGCTTCCATGACTTCTTCACCTGCAAACAGGTTGCTGGAAAGGTCAGCCTTGAGGATTTCACGGAGTAAAATCAAGGAGTCTGAAAGAGCTCCTAATGGCCAAAGCCAGAATGATCTGAAGAAAAAATAATCTTTACTTTTAATGTAACGAGTGTGCCAGTACTGACTAATCTCCCATAGATCATAATGTCCGGGTTCACGCTGATAAAAACATTCAAAAAAGAAATATGGAAGGAGCAGTGTTCTCCCTACAGCAAAGTCTTATTGATAAATGACAGAGGGACGTCCTTGGCAGCCCAGCGGTTAAGATTTTGTGTTCCCGAGGAATAGGCCATGTGCTTGATCCCTGGTTGGGGAACTGAGACCCTGCATATCCCTCATACAACCAGGTGCTGCCAAAAATAAATAAGGAACAGGGGAAACAGAGCACCACCATTAGGGAAAGTCTCGTAGTAACTGTTTCCAGCAGCTAGGCAAAAAGTTGAATAAAAACAGGATGCTGCATAGCCTCAAAGCAACTGTCCCACAACATGCATCAGTCACCCCGGGGATGGCAGGATGAGACGGTTGGGTGACACCAACTCAGTGGATATGCGTATGAGCAAACTCTAGGAGATCGTTAAGGACAGGGAAGCCTGACATGCTGCCGTCCACCGGGTTGCGGACACAACCACCCTGGGGAGATGGCAAGAAATGGTTTGGGGCATATTATTAGTCAGGACTTCTCAAAAGCACTCTACTTGCGTTCCCTCCCCATCCAGTTTGAGACTCTGCTGATCTATTAACTTCAGAGTGCTTCTGATTTAGAACAAACTACAATCCTTGAAACGACTCACAAAAACGATAGGCTTGAAATGACGGTTAAAAGACATAAAGCGCACACACACAGCTTAAGATTTCAACGCTTATTTTGCACAAATGCCCAGTCTTCCCCACTCCTCCCACTCACTGTCCCACGGCCCATGCACGTTCCTCTGGGTGCACGAGGTCAGGGGTGCCTAGAGGACTGGAAGAAGTCGGAGAGGCTAAATCTACACAGTACTGTCTGAGACGGGAAGACCTTAGCTAAGAGGGGGCTGCGAGAAGAGAGAGGAGGGCAGAAGCCAGGGACACACCCTCCCCAGCCCCCTTCCAGGACCCTAGCTCTCGGACAGGACACCTAGGGCCGAGCCCTCGGGAGGGGGGTCCTCCTGGGTGGTCTCCCTGTTGGCCAGGGCGGTCACTCAACAGTGGGGAAGATACACTGAATGTAAATGCGAAAGCGTAAAACATTTGTCTATTTGAAAGACACAAATTCACCCGCGCCTCTGTTCCAACCGGAGCGCGGCCTGATTGCAGACAGTCTGCAGGGAGGCCCTTCCTTCACTCCTTGCTCCTCGCCTCCTACTCCGCTTATCCTTCCCCATGGGGCTCAGAAACAGGTCAGAGAGGCCCACTTTGCAGTCAGAAAAGGGAACCAAGGTCGGGACACGGAGAGACGGCGCGGAGCAGGTTCCGGGACCAGGCACAGGGCCACGCGGCGCCGGCGCTTCCGGTCGCCCTCCGATGGCGTCAGCGGCGGCGCTTCCGGTCGCCCTCCGAGGGCGTCAGCGGTGCTGGCGGCCTCGGAGGACGGAGCGCGCCGAGCAGGCCGGGCCCGAGCTGCGCCGGGTGAACGGCAGGGCCGGCTCCCAGCGGAGGCTGCTGGCTGGCGGCGGCTGGAGACCACAGACGACCCCGCGGAGGGCGGGGCGGGCGACACGCACCTGAGGCCGCGGCCGGGGAGGCCTCTCGGCCTGCCCAGAGCCCGCGCGCGCCGGGCCCCCGCCTCCCGCGCCTGCGCAGTCTCCGCCGCCCCGCCCGCGCGCCGCGCCCCCGCCTCCCGCGCCTGCGCAGTCTCCGCCGCCCCGCCCGCGCGCCGCGCCCCCCGCCTCCCGCGCCTGCGCAGTCTCCGCCGCCCCGCCCGCGCGCTCCCCGGCGCTTCGGTCGAGGCCGGCTAGGACTGTCTGGTTTCCAGCCGGCACCGCGCCCGCCCCTCGGCCCTCGTCTTGGCCCTTCTCCCCTGTGTCCGCCGCAGCCCCTCCTGCCCGCCCCCCTCACGCCCTCCTGAGCCGAGACGGGCCGCGCGCGGCGGGGAGCTCTGCGCACGCGGGGGACGCCTCCGCGGCGTGCCCGGCCGGCGTGCAGCTCCGCCTGCGCGGTTCCCGCCTGCCCACGCAGCGCGCGGGCCTCGGCCTTTGGGCTTAAGTTTCGCAGCGCAGGTTGCCCTCTACACGGATGTAGGACGCTTGCAGTGTTTCATCTCCAGCGTGAGGTTTTCTCTAACAGGGACTCCCAACGAATTATGGTTTTCTCAGTTCAGTTCAGTCGCTCAGTCGTGTCCGACTCTTTGCAACCCCATGAATCGCAGCACGCCAGGGCCTCCCTGTCCATCACCATCTCCCGGAGTTCACACAAACGCACGTCCATCGAGTCGGTGATGCCATCCAGCCATCTCATCCTCTGTCGTCCGCTTCTCCTCCCGCCCCCAGTCCCTCCCAGCATCAGTCTTTTCCAGTGAGTCAGCTCTTCGCATGAGGTGGCCAGAGTACTGGAGTTTCCGCTTCAGCCAAGTGAATACTAATGACCAAGGAGGGGTCGTCATCATTTAATGTTTCCTAGCGGAGAAGGACACGGCGACCCACTCCAGTGCTCTTGCCCGGAGGATCCCAGGGACGGCGGCGCCTGGCGGGCTGCCGTCTGTGGGGCTGCACAGAGTCGGACACGACTGGAGCGACTCAGCAGCGGCAGCAGTGGCCTCGGGCTTCCCTGGCGGCTCAGCTGGTGAAGAGCCCGCCTGCGACGCGGGAGGTCTGGGGTCGGTCCCTGGGCTGGAAAGATCCCCCGGAGAAGGGAAGGGCCGCCCCTGCAGTGCCCTGGCCAGGAGGGCGCCCTGGCCTGTCTGGCCCGCGGGCGGCAGTCGGGAAGACACGGCTCGCTCTCAGTGGCCTCCACGCTACCCTTCATCTCAGCTCCGTTCCGCTGCGGAAGGCCTGCAGCCAGAGTCTCCACGCCCTTGTCACACCTTCTCTGTTTCGCTGGGAGGCGGCCCGCTCGCTTCTCTGTAGGGATCTTGGTTGCCAGGACTCCGAAGTTTGTCCCGCCCGGGAACAATGTGGGGACTGGTGGGGGGTGTCAAGGGGAGTGTGCAGTCAGGACACCAGGGAAGAGTTTGGGGAAAGGGAATCTTGGGAAATGGACACACACACACACATGCCCCCCACCTTATGGCCAGGAACGGGTGGCCCAGACTGGGACAGTTTTTCGCCCCAGAGGGCATTCCAGGGTCATTTCCACTTTCAGGTGGGTGGTGTCCTTTCCACGTGAAGTGAACCTACCCAGTAATGGGGACAGAAGCACTGCCATTCCAAAGGTGCTCCATGCAGTCTGGGCTAAGGGTCGAGTGATGCCTCGTTTCCCCTTTGTGTGGGAGGTGTGCCAGGTGCAGTTACACAGGCCTTACCTATTCAGGCTTTGCCCACCTGGAAGGTGCCACTGAGCGCCCAGACAGCACACCCACTCAGGTCTCCCCACTCCCTCTGAATTATGTTTCTTGAGAACTGGGGGCTGTGAGGTGCAAGAGTATTGGGATGGGGGGTGGAAGGTCCTAAACTCTCATAGGCAAGACTGGTGTATTCATCAAAGACAATGATAACAGAGGTCAAGGAAGAATACCAGCTCGGCCTTCAGTCCATTGTTTGAAATGAACAGGATTGGCTGGGTCCAGGCAGGAATATGGGATCGCAGAGAGTTGGAGATGACTGAGCAATTGAACTGAATTGACTGAGGCAGAAATACAGGCTGGGAGGAGGCCCGCCGGGAAGGAGAGAGGGGAGACATGACACTCCCAGGGTGTGGAGGTGATAGAGACAGAAGTGACAAAGTAGATGATTAAATAGTTAATCCTGCTGGAGGATTATAAGTAGAAAAAAATAGGAGAGACCCTTGTAAGTTAATGATTACTCAAGAAAGCAGGTTTGCTTAACCACAAAACCAAGCAAGCTTGCTCAGCAACAAAACCATGCTGCAGCAGCGTCAGACATGCCCTCAAACAAGGGAGCATGACAGCGTGGGACCCACGTGCTGCCCAGTGAGCTCCCTCCGGACACGACCTCTGCACAGAAAGCAGCACGTGGGCGTGAGCAAAGTCCTTGCTCAGCCCGGAGGAGGGGCTGATGATGGAAGCATGACATCCCCTCAAGAAAGACAAGCTCTCCCTCTCCCCCACTTTTCCTTTGATTATAAAACTGTAGCCTCTCTGGTGGCTCCGTGGGTGAAGAACCACCTGCCAGTGGAGGAGAAACGGGTTCCATCTCTGGTCCGGGAAGCTCTCACATGCATGGAGCCACTAAGCCCAGGCGCCACAACTGTTGAGCCTGGGCTCTGCTGAGCCTGTGTGCCTCAGCCCCCTGAGCCCACACGCCCTGGAGGCTCTGCTGTGCACAAGAGAAGCCGCTGCGATGAGAAGCCCACACGCCACAGCTAGACAGCAGCCCCCACTTGCCACAACTCGGGAAAAGCCCATGCAGCAAGGAAGACCCAGCAGACAAGAGTGAGTAGCTTAATAATTAATTAGTTAATTTTAAAAAACCGTAGCCCAGTAAGTTCTGGGGCACAGCATTTCTCACCCACCTATTTGTAAACCTCACAAACATCCTGTTCTACAAATCACTTCTTATCTATCACTTTGTTTCACTAAATTCTTTTCTACACTGAGACGAAAGAACTGTGGTACCGGAGCTCTTTGTCGCGCCCCTGAAACACCAAACAGCTTCAAAGAGGAGAGGGGACTTGGGCCCGGCAGGACAGAGGAAGGGACTGGCCAGCCAAAGCATGGTTCCCAAGGGCAAATTTGAATGTGGCTTGCGTTCCAGGCGAGAGCAGTGCTTAGCCAATCCCAGAATGCCTGAAACTCGCCCCACAGTCTGGTTTAGGCTGTATTTCTACTTGGTCTGTTACTCTCTTTAAAATAGAATGCAGCGATTCTGGCTGCTTCAGTTCCGGTTAATCGAGATTGTAGTGCACTAAGACTTTATTGCTAATTAGAATTAATTATGATTTGGGGATATTTAACCTGCTGTCAAGCAAATTTCACTGTTGCAAATGGAGAATGGCTAAGCAGTCTGTTCATTTTCACTGACCTGAATGGAGTTAAGTAGCCCAGTCAGTCGGGCTGCCTCAGCAACTTCTTCCAGAACCACTACCTGGATTCTGGGGGAGAGAGGCTCTCAGAGGCCAAGGGAAGAGTGAAAGGCAAACGGAGCTGCTCCCAGGACTCTGCAGTACAGGTTTCCCGGGGACAGGAGCAGTAACATCCACCCCAGGGGCTGGGTCCCAAGCCCCCCTCAGGGCCGGTACACCTTTTGTCCCGGGTTTATTTGAATTTATGCAGAAAAGTGTTTTCCCTGACTGAGAAGGCCTGTTTACCTGCACATTTTTTTTTTAATAGACAACTCCCTTTTTTTTTTTTCATCTACTCTTGAGTAATTCCTGGGAGTAACATAAAGAGGCATAAGTGACCTTCACCTGGACACAGGTCTGGCATTCCCTCTGATGTGCTTCACTAAAATAAGGTGAGAGCAGAGCTGGTATATTTTTAGATGAAATTTCATTGGGAAGTAGTTTCTATGTTATCTATAACCCTCTGGCTAATGTTTAAAACCAGTGTTTATAACGCTGCCTAAAAACTTTGGAATGAACGGATTTTAATAAAGAGCTATTTCAGAGTTCTCTTTGCTAAGAGAGGCTCAGCAAGTGAGAGGAGTGGAGAGGAGACCGACAGAGGAGGAGACGCCGCAGGACCCAGAGGCAGCAGCCAGGAGCCAGGCCGCCGTGAGCCCAGGGCCGCAGACAGCGGGGCCGCGCCGGGCCTCCGGGAGCCAGGACTCGCCGCTCAGCGGGTGCCTCAAGCGCGCCGGCCGCTCACAGTCCCCAGCCGGCGCCTCTTCGCTTCCATCTCCCAGCCGCTCTCAGACGCTCGCGCTCCCTCTGAAGCTGATGCATGCGCCTGTCGCTGTAGAGCCGTAGCTAACCCCTGGTCTTGGTGACAGGTGGCAGTGTGCGTGCCTCAGACCCCGTGTCTCCTTTTTCCTAGTTCCACCCACAGTGGCCACCGGCCATCGCTCCCCACTCCGTCAGTCCTGTGGCGTGTGGTTTAAACCAGGCCTGAGCAGGGGTGCTTACACCCCAGCTGTATTGCTTTCCAGAGTGTCTCGACTAAGTAAAAAGGTAGAGAAAATGTGCTGATTATGCTCAATACTGGGTTGAAGCCAATACACCCAACAGCACAAGAAAATGGAGGAAATACTCTTTTAGTATTCGAAAACTGAGATCCAATTCCAGAAACAAATCACTGACAAGCAAGAAAAGATCAGACTGAGTTTTGTGGCTTCACTTTTGTCTTATCCATTAAGGCAAAAAATAAATAAATAAATAAGGAGGAAATCCACCAACGTGTGGAAAGGACCCTTGCTGGTCACCTACAAGTATAGGTTACCGATAGAATAAGAGTTCTCCAAAATCAACAGAAGTATTCTGTGAGAGTCAACTGATTGTCTGGAACTTACAATGAAGAGTATTTTTAAACTGTGTTTTCCAGACTCTTCACCAGAGTGTGCGACAGGCTTGTGCGCGCATGTGCTTGTGTGCGCTGTTTCACCAGAGTGTGCGACAGGCTTGTGCACGCGTGTATGTGCATGCCCGCTGTTTCCGAGATCCGGCGTCAGAGCAAAGTCCAGAGGCAAGGTCGGCTTACTGCACGGTGCGCCCATTCCTCCCTAGATTTTTCGTGATTTTCAGCGGTTCTATTTGACTCATTATAATCGTGGCAAGCTGCGCATTTTCTCCGCAAATGCCCCGAGGTCCATGCTGAACATGCCACGGCCAAGGATGCTGTTCCCTGGCCCTTGGGATGCCAGACCCGGGTGGGACCCTGTGAGGGTCACCGCAGAGTCCCAGGTACTCGTGGAAAACCAAGAGCCACTAGACGGCCTCCTTCTCCTCAGCAGCCTCTAAGAGGCTGGTGGCCCGTGACCCATCGCTCCTCGCTCGGTGGCCAAGCTCTCCAGGGCCTGTGGCGGCCGCTGTGGCTGGGCCCTCTGCTCCGGCCTTGGACCCCCCCTGCTCCACACCTGGCCTCGCTGGGGGAGCCGAGCAGGCCCTGCAGCTGCCCTCAGGGGTCTGGCGCTTCCAGACATTTGGGGCTGTCTGGGCTGGGGACCATGGGCCCGTGGGCACTCCTGAGGGCACGGAAGGTTGGCCCTGGGGACAGGTGATTCGTGTCTGCCTGGGCACAGTGTGGGCGGGTGGCTGGCCTGGGCGGGGCGGGCCACCTCCCTGGAGCAGGGCTGGAGGACCTGGAGGATTTTGCCCCAGACTGTTTGCCCAAGCTGCTTCTGGATGGAGCCCCCTCACACAGGACACGACAGGTGTGTCTGTGACAGTGGGTGTGGGTGACATCCCAGAGACCTCAAGCCGGGGTGGCAGCGTGGGGGACACTGTGCAGCCACGCCCCACAGCCCCGTGGCCAGCGCCCTCGGCGCCATCCCGCTGCGTGCATGCGGGCCACGTGGGAAGAAGAGCACAGCTTTCAGATCATGTTCGGCTCTTCCTCGGAATAAAGAGGCCACCAGTGTGACCACCCATCAGCTCCCTCCACAAGCCCTCCCTAACTGCCCACCGTCCAAACAGGGTGCTGCTCTCCAGACATTGTTAAGTAAGAATGAACATTGATGGGAACATTGTAGGACATAGCCTTGCTGCCCTCTTTCTGTAGCTGGAACCACGATGGATGACCCGTTGTTGGATTATTACAAAAGGTGGATCAGCTTATGAATTGCAATGGAATCTAAAATATCATCAGCGATCTCAGTCAGCTCAACGGTTCATAAAACAACAGCTCGATTGATGACATGAAAGGTCTAGAAGGAGGGCCCGGCCTTTCCCAGCAACCTTGGCCTGAGAACATGAATTTTCTCAGGAGCCTTTGTTTCTTCCTGTCCCACCCCTGGAGTTCTGGTGCCTCCGGAATCTGAATTCTCTACAGGACCTGTGTGTGTGTCGGACGGCAACATGGCTGCATTTGGGGAACAAGCTGCAGATGGCCAGGCTGGCTCAGCTGCTCCCTCCATGGGCCTTGGGCCTCCTGGGCAGGCGGCACACTCCCTTAGCAGTGCGGACATTCCAGGGGCGGAGGAATCGACGCCCGGACACAGGCTGTACGTGGTTTACATCACAGCCTGTTCACACAGAGCAGATGTCAAGACCACAGGCTGGTTTTGGACGGACCTTCAGCACACCTGCTGTGTGAACTCAGGTGGTCACCTCCCTTCCATCCTCAGAGCTGCAGAGAGCATTGCAAGGCACAGCACAAGGCGGGGACAAGCCGCCTCGAACCAGCCCGAGGGCAGGCGGCCACTACAAGTGTCCCTCCCAGGCCCCTCTGGAGACCTCTGCCTCCCTGTTGTGTTTCTGCTTGTGTCTCAGCCCAGAAGCTGTGACAGAGGGTGTGGTCCGCAGGGCAGAAGACCTGGGTCCAGGAGGTCTTATCTGGTGACAAGATCAGAAAGCTGAGACTTTACGTTAGCTGGTGGGGGAGGGTCTGTGAAACGAGGTGGACACTGAGGCAGAACTGGAGATGGTGCAGTAGGTTTCCTGGAACCTGCAAAAGCTGCCTCCTGAGGAGGGCTGACGTGGTCAGCTCTTCTGAGCATCCTGGGAGCTGAGCCGCAGCAGCGATGCTGATGAAGGCCCTGTGTGTTCCGGTCGCAGCAGCTGCCTTGGAGCCGTCACAGATGTGGCCAGTGCTGTTTGTTATTCCCGTGATTAGGTTCAGCTGTGTAAACAGAAACCCAAAATAACAGTGGCTAAAATAAGTCAGAAGTGCATTTTATTTCATGCACAGGAAGCATGGAGGTTGGCATTCCTGGCTCACATGAATTCATACCAGGATCGCTAATGACCGCGAATGCCTCTACCTTGCTCTCATGACTTCCCATCTCTCTCCCAAAGTGGCTGCTGGAGCTCCAGCCTTCACATCTGACCACGCCCCAACTTCAAGGAGATTTGCAAAAGCTCTCAGACACTACTCCTGCTTACACATCTTCATCTCCAACTCACCTGCTGACCTGCAGCAGGGTCTGGAAGACGCATCAGGTGACCTGGACTTCCCGGGAGTCCAGCGGCTAAGATTGTGCTCCCAGTGCAGGGAGCCCAGGCCTGGTCCCTGGTCAGGGAACTAAACCCATGTGCTGAGACTAAAGAGCCTGCACGCCGCAGCTAAGACCTGGCATAGCCACATAAATAAGTTTTCAAGACCTTAAAAAGAAATAAGCCAGGAGGCCATGTGCCCACCCAAAAGTCAGGCAGTCACATCTCGGCCACACCATTTACTGTAACAAAGCAGTGAACATAAGGAGTGTTTAAAGCCTTTATTATAATAAAGCAGTAAACATGAAGTGTTTGTCACTTTAGCAGAGCACTGAACACTTTATGACAAACCTAGACAGTGTATTAAAAAGTAGAGACATTGCTTTGCTGACAAAGTTCCATCCAGTCAAAGCTATGGCTTTTCCAGTAGTCATGTATGGATGTGAGATTTGGACCATAAAGCTGAGCACCAAAGTATTGATTCTTTTGAACTATGGTGTTGGAGAAGACTCTTGAGAGTCCCTTGGACTGCAAGATCAAATCTGTCAATCTTAAAGGAAATCAACCCTGAATATTCATTGGAAGGACTTATGCTGAAGCTCCAATACTTTCGCCACCTGATGCAAAGAACTGACTCACTAGAAAATACCCTGATGCTGGGAAAGATTGAAGGCAGGAGGAACAGGGGACGACAGAGGAGGAGATGGTTGGATGGCATCACTGACTTGATGGACATGAGTTTCAGCAAGCTCCAAGAGACAGTGAGAGACAGGGGAGCCTGGCATGCTGCAGTCCATGGGGCCACGAAGAGTCGAACACGACTGAGCGACTGAGCGACAAAGATGTGGTCTGCTCCAGAATCACCTTGGACTTTATGAAAGTGCAGATTCCTGGGGCCTGCGGAATAAGATCTGTGGTAGAGACCCTGCCGTCTGCATTTAACAAGCTTTCTCAGTGAATCCCATGTTCATGGGAGCTTGAGAAGGAAAGGCATCTGTTGGTGACAGGCCACGGGAGCTGAGAGAGGCCCCGCTGTTCCCAGCCAGATGACCCTGGGCACCTCCCTGCCCACCTGTCCAGGCCTTCTGGCTGCCAGACCAAAGACGCCACAGACTGGCCTTTACTGGTCACAGATCTGAGTCCAAGACCGGGGCACAGCAGGGGCAGGGCAGGACCCCTCCCTGGCTCAGAGACGGCCACCTCGTGCCTTGTCCTCACTCGGTGGAAGCCTGTGGGGACCCAGTCTCTTCTTACAGGGCACTCGCCCCATTCGTGAGGGCTCTGCCGCATGACTTGGTCGCCTCCCGAAGGCCAGCCCAGACACCATGCCCCAGGGGTTAGGATTTCACCATATGAATGCTGGGGGGGCTTGAACGTTCAGCTCACTGTATCACCCGAGTCTCACTTCTCTCTTACAGAAGGAAGTACCATCTCTCTAAGATTCTTTTGGTTTGAAATAAGAGAGGTCAAAGCCAAACTAAATCAGACAAAATACAAAGTAAACACAATTTTATTAGCTCACATCACTGAAAACTTCCAGGAGCTGGACTCTGGCAGACAGATGGATCTAGACACCACAGAGCCTCTGGGCCCTCCGTCCCTCGACTCCAGGACTGCTCCCTGAGTGAAGCCTCGCCCTCCAGAAACTCCTCCACAAATGTCAGCAAGACCTGTTCTGGACTTACCTCTCTTGAGCTGGTGATCTTGAGAAACAGACCTTTTCTCTCTGTTCCAAACTTGAGTTCACATCAGCCTGCGAGACAGTCTCTCAGGCCCCTCCAGGCCCCACCAGGCCCCTCCAGGCCCCACTAGGCCCCTCCAGGCCCCACCAGGCCCCTCCAGGCCCCACAAGGCCCCTCCAGAACCCTCCAGGCCCCTCCAGGTCCTGCCAGATGCCACCAGATCCAGGAAGAGGCCAGGCTGCTCCCCACAGCAGAGCTCATCCGAGGCTCCGGACAAGCCCACCGCTGGCCTCACGCAGGGAAGGGCTGTCGAGCTTGTGCCCGTGAAGGACACAGCCTGCATCCCTCGGAGCGAGGGCTCTCTCAGTCCAGCTCGGAGCGGTCGTGCCGTGTGTCACGCTCACAGTTCTGCGTGGCCCTGGCTACTTCTAGGGCCCAGAGCCTGAGCAGATGGTGCCCGAGCAAAAGCGGGACAGTCCTCTTAGCCTCACACCCACGTCTCATACCGGTTCTCCCGGCTCCACAGGTGGACATCCTGCTGGACCAGGGGTGGGCATTGCCCCTTATGCACCAGGAGGCCACGCTGGGTATGCTGGGCAGACCTCCCAAGAAGCCTTCTGTTCTGTAAAGTAGAAACAACAGCTCTTGGTCACTGTTTGCCAGAAGACAAAGAAATTGTTTCCAGAATCTCGGCTCCCAGCCCACCGATGCTGAACAGAAATAGGGAGACAGAGTTTGGAAGAAATAGAGCAGCCTTATTCCTTTTGCCGGAGGAAGAACACAGCAGGCCAGCACCTCAAGAGCTGCGCCCCTCCCAGGGTATCATAAGGAGCCTTCCAGGTGGGACTCACAGTCCAGGGTAAGTGATGAGGGTCAAAGAGACGAAGTGTTTTTGCACCCTTCTTCTCTTCGCATTGATCTGAAAGTCACCACTCATGTCAGGCAGCCAGGAGTCGGGTCCGCTCGTCTCTGGGTTATCAGCCTGGGACCTTCCTTCTGCAAATGCAAACAGCTCTAAGGAGTGTTTGCTGCAAGATAGTGCAGGTGGAGCAAATACCACGTGCGGGATGCAGTTTGCACAGTGTTAGGGGTGACAGGCTAGCTTCACAAAGGGCACATCTAGTCACGGACACTGCAGATTAGTAAAGTTAAAATAAAACTAAGGCTGCGGAGCTCTTCACAACCACCCAGGAGTGTGGGCGGGTCTCGGGGCTCAGGTGAACATCCGGGGCCACAGCCGCCCCAGAGGACCAGCCAGGGATTCTCAGACCGCGCTCAGAGCAGACTCACGCCGCAGGGCTTTCTGCTTAGCATTCCCACCCGGCTGAGACAGGCCTGCAGGTCCACCCTCGCACCTGGCCGGCACGCTGGCCTGCTCTGCCTCAGAAACGTGTGCAGAAATCAGGCAGCCCGTGAGCACCCAGCCGCGGCGACGGCATCTGCATGCCCAGCGTTCTTCTTGAAAGCAGAGGCGCTCGTGTTCCCCCGGAGGACACGGGCGTGGGGCACGGTGCACAGCGTCTCTGTGGAGGCAGCCGTCTGGCCCTGCTGCGCTGCTGACGTCCGCGGGCTGATCACCCCGCCCCAGTGGCCAGAGCCAGGGAGGTCAGGCCGCAGGATGCCTGTTCGCCTTTCTCCTGGCCTGCAGGGCAGGCAGAGGTGGTGCGGCCTCCCGTGGGGGCACAGAGCCAGCACCGGCAGGAGAGACGGTCCTGCAGCGCCTCTCTGTGGCCGTGGCGGCTGCCCGCCCCTCCGCGTGAGGCCGCCCACCCGCCGCCCCCCAGCTGCCTGGCAGTTACGTGGTGTCCGCAGTTCAGTGCCCTCTCGGGCAGCACAGTCCTCTTGATCACGGAGACCATGCTTCTCTCCAGACCAACCAGCCTCCCAAACTGGAGTCTGCGTGCAGGGAGCCCCCGCTTTCAAGACCCCTGTGTGGTCTGGCTGGCTGCCCCAATCTAAAGGGCCCAGGGTCTCCCCAGGGCCCTCAGATCCTGCAGTGGAGCAGGGGTGTCCCTGGGCCCTCCAAAATCAGGGTTGAGAGACTCCAGGGTCCCCATCCCTTGCAGTTCCTTCAGCAACTCCATTTTGATGTTTTTTCCATCTTTATTTACATATATTTTTGGTTATCTATTCATCCAATCTGTCAGGGTTGGACTTTACCTTTTTAATTTTCACTTTATCCTGCAGAGTGGTAAAGAACCCGCCTGCCAAAGCAGGAGACGCAAGAGCCGCCGGCTCAGTCCCTGGGCTGGGAAGGCCCCTGGAGAAGGGCATGGCAGTCCCCGTGGACAGAGGGTCCTGGCGGACCGCGGTCCCATAGGGTCGCGAAGAGTCGGGCGCAACTGGAGCGACTTGGAGCAGCGCGCAGCCGGTGACCAGCGCTGTGCTAGTCTCAGGCGTGCAGCAGTGGCCCATACTCGTACACGCATGCTTCCGCGCCTTTCGGATCACACTCCCATCTAGGCTGTTAGAAAGCCTGAGCAGCATTCCGTAGGAGCCTTGTCCGTTATCCGTGTTGAATAGAGCAGTGTGTGCGTGTCGGTCCCAAACTCCGCAGCTACCCCGCCGCCTCACCTCTCCCCACCAGGAACAGTAGATTCATTCCCTAAGTCTGTGAGTCTGCTTCTGTTTTCTAAATAAGTTCATTAGTATCTTTTTTTTCTGATTCTACACGTAATATCATGTGATATTTGTCTTGCTCTGGTTCCTATTAAATCTTTGAATGTGACGTGGGTTGAAAAAGGCTCATGAAGTCAGGGCTGCTTCTGTCCTGATGCCCGGGACGGGGGTGTGTCTGTCCCTCGGAGGCTCCAGCCGCCCGCGCCCCACCCCCGGTGCCCGAGGCCGCCCGCAGTTTCCTCGCTGTGTGGGCTCCAGCCTGGCCCAGCCACACCCGCAGGATTGCAGGAGGAGGAAGTGGGCTCCCTGAAAGTTCCCTCTGACCTTTGCTAAGTCCGGCCTCCCTAGCAGTGCGTAAGTTCAAGCTCTCCTCAAGGTCAAAGCAGGACTGGGTGTCCGATGTGCCTGCTTAACGAGCCACGAAATGAGCCGGGTGGGCAGTTGCTCCTCACGTCCCAGCCTCAGCTTGAATGGGGGCCTGGACGCTGGGGGCGGGAAGCTTCTTGTCACAACAGCCCCAGGCCCTGCCTGCGTGACCAGCGCTGACTGAAGGGTGAGCATGTCCGCACACGCCCCAGTTCCCATTATCTTGAGTCTTTCCAGTAATTAGTTCCCCCATTATCATTTTGGGAGAATGCTAGCACCACTGATCTTCGTGGGGTTTTGTTACGAGGAGCCTGGATGGGAGGCCCCCAGAGTTGGGGCTCCCTCCCTCAGACGCTTTCCCGACCTCCCCCACCGACCCCCGGCTCCACTCCGCAAGCCCCTGCGTCCCGAGACCCCAGGCCCTGCTGGCTCAGCGAGGACCCCCAGCCCTGAGCCCTGTCTCCTCTGTTAGCAAAGCCTCTCTTGGAGAGAAATCTGAGGAAACACCACCCATAACCCCGTGACTTTAACAGATCCTTTTCCGAATTTTCAGCTCTGATGTGGACACCGCACGTGACTTCCGTCTCAGCACACGTGCCCTGGTTCTAAAATGTACTTGACTCTGTTTCTCAAGAGCTAAGTCACGCCGAAACCTGTTGTAACTGCCTCGTATTCCGAACGTCATCCGCTGTGACTCGCCTCCCGCTCGCAGCGCTGCCGCGTCCTCGTCCTCCGCGTGTGCGTCTGACACACTTTGTTCGTTGGCTTAGCTGCGCAGTTGTGTCCAACGCTTTTCGACCCCGTGGACTGCAGCCCAGCAGGCTCCTCTGGCCCTGGGCTTCTCCAGGCAGGAGTCCTGGAGTGGGAGCCGTCGCCGCCTCAGGGGATCCTCCCGAGCAGTGGCGGCCCGCGTCTCCCGCGCGGCAGGCGAGCCTTTCGGGGACGCCGCTTCACGTGACGCGCCCGCAGACGCCCGTTAGGGACGAGCCTCCTTGTTGTTGCCATTATCTTTTCAGTTTTCAGCTGAGTAGTCCCCTTCTGGGGCCCATGAGATGAACAGTTTTAAGAGTCCTGACTTTCAAAAAGGCTGACTGACTGTAGGGCTGCGGTGCTTGCCTTTAGCGAGGACCCGCGTGGGTCCTCAGGGTGGAGCTGAGGCGGGCACTTGGGACAGAGGACGGGCCCAGCTCCGGGGGCCCTATAAGTGCCACGTCTCGGCGTCATCATCCCCGACAGGAGGCACCTTTCTGCAGCCCCCCTCGCCGAGTGCATGGCCAGGACCCCAGTCAGGTTCTGCGGGACGGCGCAGGGCAGAGGCCTCCTCGGAGCTCAGTGATCCGGCTCTGACACCCCCACCTCCCTCCCTCTCCTCTCTCTCCCTCCCTCCTCTCTCTTCCTCTCCCTCCCTCCCTCCCTCTCTCTCTTCCTCTCTCTCTCTCGATTCTGCTGTGAGCAGAAGGAGGCAGAGAGGCCCGTGTGACCTGGACCAGGGGCATCCCCACCCCCACCCCACGACAGCCCTCAAGGCTGGAGACACACCAGGCCGCCAGGCCCCTCACCACGGAAAACATGAGAGGCCACACGCTGTCACATCACGATGCTGAGTCTTGGGCGATGTGGGAAGCAGCGCCCACTTTGGACCAGTTCACAGTTCCGTGCCTTTCCCCGTCAGGGACCCACACCAGCGGCCCTGGCCAGCCAGCTTTGCGGCTGCCCCCGCGGGGCAAGGCCGCGCTCGCCCAGGGGCTGTCTGCAGGACAGGGCCCTGCTGTAGGGAAGCGGCCTCCATCCTGAGAGGCTGTCGTGAGGCCTCCGAGAAAGTGATTCTGGGGCCCTCGCCCACCCCAGAGGAGTGAGGCGCCCGCCTGGCCGTGAGCGGCACCTCAGGCAGCCATCCTTGGGTCCCGGGCCTCTCAGTCCTGGACGCAGCCATGTTCAAGAGCTGAGTGTGCCCAGCTCCCTGTGGGCACGGTGCCACGTATGCTTAGCCAACAAAGGGGTGAGTAGTCCAGAGGGTTAATCAAGGTGTGTGAAGCGCAGGCCCCCTCAACCCCAGGGCATCCTTTCCAGGGAGCCACAGCCAGCCAGCGCAGGTGGAGGTGGGCGGGCCAGGGCTGCCGAGGGCCCGCCGGAGGATGGGGCAGACGGCCTTCCTGCTGCCTCTGCTCCAAACGGCTCCAGGCTGGAGCAGGTGCTGCCTCCCAGGTGGAGACAGGAGTGGAGATGGGGGTGTGCCCCGGGGGCATCGGTGGAGGGTGACCCTTCCAGGCCAGCAGGGTCCGAGGGACTGGGACCCACTCCTGTTATTCCAGCCCTGGGCACAGCAGGGCCCATGGCCCCGGGGGTCACTCACCTCCAGGCTGCTGCTCCAGGATGCGGCCGACACCGAGCCTCCTAGATGGGGAGGAGCAGGGGCTTCCTGACCTCTGGGCCCAGGACAGGGCCCTGCACACACTTGGTAGCTCAGCTCGTAAAGAATCCGCCTGCCCAAAAACCACTACAACATTGTAAAGTAATTAGCCTCCAATTAAAATAAATTAATCAGCTGAAAAAAAAAGAATCTGCGTGCAATGTTCAATCCCCTGGTGAAGGGGCAGGCTGCCCACTCCAGTTTTCTTGCCTGGAGAATCCCATGAACAGAGGTGCCTGGTGGGCTACAGTCCATGGAGTTGCAAAGAGTCAGACACGACTGACTGAGCACAGCACATGTGTACACATAGTAACACGCACATGTGTGCACACGTACATCAGTGCACCAGCACATGTGTGCATGCACCAACACATGTGTGTGCATTAGCACATGTGTGCGTGCATCAACACATGTGTGTGCACCAGCACACATGTACATGCACCAACACATGTGTGCACACGTGCACACCCATCCACATCTGCGTGTGCACACATATGTCCCTTGTCCCTCAGCTGCTCCCAAAGGGCGCATCCTAATTTCCCTGTGATGGGCACTGCTTGGGAAGGCCCTCCCCACTGTCAGAGCCCTGTGGGTGGGAGCCCTGCTCACGCAGCTCCCCTGCCATCAGGACCAGGACCTGGGCCTTCTGGCCACCAGGGCCTGTGTTTCAGAGGGACCAGTACCCATGGTGCCAGGGCCTCATTCTCAGGCCATCCCTGGTGTGCCCGCCTCAGTTTACCCACTTGTGCAGCAAGCTGAGGGGCCACCCACCCTGGTAGGGGGATGACGTGTGTCGTCCACTTGCCCAGATCCTGGCCGGTTTTCCCCGCATCCCTGCGGTTCCTGACGAAGGGGAGCATGCTAGCGTTTGAAGTGTTCTCACCTCTTGCTATTTTTGCAAGAGGCCTGAGCACAATTGTTAAAAATAGAAATAATGAGGGGAAGCAGAAGCTCTGACCTTGAGTCCTGAGGCCGGGACAGGGTTCCCAGTCCCCTCTCTGGCTTGAGATGATAAATGATCATTGTGCTGTGTTTGCCCTTAGCTAATTTATCCTTGGCTTAAAGAGAAAGTTTCTGCCTTTTTTTTTTCTCTGGGGGCAAGAGCTGGAACGGTGCTCAGGCCTCACCGTTGAATCCGGTCTTCTGAGGGATCCTCTGCCTGAACCTGCTGTGGGGACCCCATTCCACGGCCCTCAGGAACCTCACACTCCCTATACTGGCTGAAAACCAGTGTGTCCCTACCAGACATCTGAGGATACGCAGGAAATCACCTCTACCTCCTGCCGCCAAGCTGCATGTAAACCCTGCAAAGGGATCAAGAAAATGGGGACCCTCCTGCACCCACGTCAGCTGGACCAGGGCCTCATGCCCGCTGTCCTCCTGGGCTTGTTTGGAGCGGGTTGGAGATCGGATATGTGGGGCACACTGACCCTTCTGAGCTCTCCAGGGACGCCAGCAGGCTCCTGAGGCCCCAGTGGGCTCCTGGGTCAGGAGGACCTATGGGACGACCCGGGTAGAGGTCTGGGACTCTTTTCCGGTTCCCACATCTGTGTATGGCTGTGTGCCGGCCCCCAGCCCAGGACCCGAGTCTCTGAAGTGTACGCACAGCTCTGTACAAGCTCCAGAGCTAGCAGACGCTGACCCAGAGAACTGATGCTTCTGACCCTCACGTGGAGCCTGGGCCGCTGCTCGCCTCCCCTCAGCTGGTGGCCACCCCTTAGCATGCGGGGTCCTTTGGGCAGAAGGAACTGCAGAGGGTGGGTGGCGTGGCCAGCCCGTGTGGTCTGATTTGTGTGAGCTGGGGGCTGCGTGGTCTCAAGAGCTGCCCCCCACCAAGGCTCTGGGATGGGTGGCCTGAGGCCCAGAAGTCTAGGCGGGAATCTTCAAATTCTGCAGCAAGTGTGGCCCTTGAGTAACACAGCCATCTTTAAAAAAAAATGTGCATTAAACAGAAACTTTATACAATATTCTGGTATATAAAGTTATGCAAACCAGAGTGTCTCTTTAAGAAGAGCCATCTGAGGCCAGGGCAGAACACTGCAGCTCTAGAGCCCTGCTCTGCTTCCATCTTCACGCAGCAGCAAACATTTTTGTGAATATAAGTGGCAGGGAAAAAACATAAAGAAGACTCTTTCTTGATGTGCAAATCATATGAAATTGAAGTTTAGGTGTCCATGGTAAAGTTTTGTTCGGCCCCAGCCTTCCAGCAGTGACACCAGCAGAGGCTAAGTCACCCCAGAGCCCCTGACCTCCTGCACTGGGTTTGATGAAGGGCTGGGGCAGAGCCAAGGAGGCTGGTGACCCAGGCATCCCGGCTGCCCAGCTCTTCTTGGCAGAGGGGAAATGATGCATCTCAGGAAATGGGAATAACTTGCCCAGAGGCTGATGGATCGTGGCTGAAGCAGCCACTGCTTTGAGCGCCGACGCCTGGAGGCCAGCCAGGCCCGCCTGCACCCACGTGGACACAGAAACAGCAGGTCTGCTGGTGGTGTGGGGCAGAAGGCGATCAGGCCCCAGGGGAGCCACAGCTGGGTGACAGCTGGGCCAGCAGGGGCCCCAAGGAAGCCCCTCAGAGCCTCTCTGCTGGGAGAGGAGCTCTCTGGAACCCCCTGCCCTTCCAGCTCTCTTCCCGGGCCGCGTTATATCCACCGGGTGCTGGTCTGAGTTCTGGGCACTTCCCACACCATTCCGATGTTCAGGCTTCCCAGGTGGCTCAGGGGTAAAGAGCCCACCTGCCAATGCAGGAGACGCCTGGGTCAGGAAGATCCCCTGCAGGAGGGCATGGCAAAGACCCCAGTATTCTTGCCTGGATAGCTCCATGGACAGAGGAACCTGGTGGTCTCCCTCACTCACCCTGCTGCTGACAAGGCAGGCGGGCGGGACGGTGGCTGGTCCAAGCAGGGCTCGGTCTCACCCGACGCACCGGGGCTCAGAGTGAGACGAGACCCAGGCGTCTCTGCACCATTTCCCCTGCAGTCTGAGCCTCTGGGTCCCCGACACATTTGGGTTTTGAGACCTAACACCCGACGTGACTGTATCAGAAGGTAGCTTTGAGGGGACGGGTGAGGTCCAGGGGGTGCAGGCCTCGTGAATGGGGTCAGTGCCCTCGTGAAAGGAGACCCCCAGGAAGCCTCTTCTCCCCGTCGGCCAGGAGGACTCAGTGAGAAGGCAGCCGGCTGGCGACCAGGAAGGCAGACCTCACCAGACGCCAAACGTGCCGATGCCTAGACCTAGCTATCCAGCCTCCCGCGGAGAGATCAGCATGCCTGTTAAAGTCCCCTGACTGCCCCGAGAGAGACCCGCGGGCACCATGGAAGCTGAAGGGACGTGGACTTGGGCACCCTGCACCCCGCTGCTGCACACACAGGATGGATGCGGGCGCCCTGCACCCCGCCGCTGCTGAAGGACGTGGACGGGGACACGGGATGGAGGCGGGACTGGAACCCGGGTGGGGAGGGGGGGCTGGGGAGGGGCCTGAATATTCTGCCGCTTTCAAGCTCAGTGGTTTCAGAAAATGGTTTTGTTTTTAGATCAGCTTGCCTCATAGGTAGTTAAAACAACATCAGCCACACCCCAAATACTTAACTTTGTTCTTGGTCCAAAGACACTGAATTGGGGTCACAGCTGAGGCTCCAGACCCTGGGGGTCTCCTCAGCCTTTGGGAGCCTGGTGACTGTCCAAGGGGCCCTGCTCAGGTATTCAGGATGGAGCAATGCCCCCAGTCGTGCCTGGGCCCCTGCTGCGCGATGCTGCTGGCCATGTGCCCAGAATCCGAGGGAGCGACTCCAGGTCCCTGTGAATTACAGAGGCCACATCCCTGCAGGCAACGCAGGGCCTCGGGAGCCTCTGAGGGAAACCAAACCCTGGGGCTCCCCTCGCCCACTCTGCAGCACAAAGGGTGTGGGTCCAGCAGGGGACCCCGGCCCGGGGGCAGGAAGCCCAGAACTCCAGGGCGGAGTTTCTGGAAAGTCCCCATTTCTCTGTGTCTTTGTGGGCACCAGTGTTTGTCCAGCCTTCCACTCCTGCTCTTCACTCCTCATTAACCCTATTTTTACTCCAAAGTGCTGAGGCCTCTGAAAACATCATTCAGATCTTCACACTTGCCTTCTGAAGTGAGAGGGCAGGCTGAACGTCAGGTGTGACGAGGGAGAACAGACCTTTGCCAAGGCTGTGTCCCAGGAAGGGTCCTCTCCCTTGCAGGGCCCCGAGGCCTGGAGCAGGGCACTTTCCAAAGAGAACTTGCTGCCCCCGCAGCCTCTCAGAGGCCTCCCCTAGCTCTTCAGAGAAAATCAAGACGGCTCTGGGTGGCCCCAGTGTGGACCACGGTCAGACCCTGTCTACGGGGCACACCCCCGGGCGGGCTCTGTTCAGAGGGACGGGGTGGGGACGGTGGTCCGGGAGGCTCAGGGTGCCTGCTGTGTTGACTCAGGTCACAGAAGAGGTTGAGAGAAGTGAGTCCACTTGGCACCCAGCTCTCCTCCCGCCTGGAGCTGGTGATGTGGGCTTGGGCCGTTGGGACCCCCTAGAGAAGGGTCTGGACCCTCCCGTCTTGGCCGGCCTCAGTCCCTCTGCCCCAGTCTGGGATCGGTCCCCACCGAGAGCCCGTCCTGCTGCTCCTGCCCTAGGTGCCACGCCCAGCCTGTCTCCAACCACTCCTCCTGTGGCTCAGCTGGTTCCCAGGAGCCGGCTCAGCTCTGGAAGGCCCACGTTTTCCGTTCATCTTTGGAAAGAGTGCAGATGAGGAGCCGAAGCTTTGGGAGGAGGCTAAAGCCGCGGGCTCTCTGGGCCAAATGCAGTGATTTCCCTGGAGCGCACTCAGCCCTGTCCTGATTCTGCGGCAGCACCTGCAAGGCTGGGGCAGGTCGGGCCTCAGTCACAGGAGCCCCGGGCAGGAGGGGGTCTGTCAACCTTGCATCCGGCAGAGTGAGAGGAGGAGGGGGCCCTTTGGCCTTCACCCCTCGGTGAGGGCCTGGGCTGGAGAGGCTCAGACAGAGAGGAGGAGCTGCTTTCCTTGTCTTCTCATAAAGAGAACAGGTTTTGGCCAAGGACGTTCCTGCAGGCGTCTGCAGAACAAAGTGAGAAGAGGGGAGGCCAGAGGCCTCCATGGGCCCGGGTGAATGCAGTCCCTGCGAGACTGGTCTGGGCCAGGCTGTGCCCAGAGACGGGGCTGGAGGGCACGGGCGCTGTGCTTGCTGTAACCGCTCGACCGGCAGGGCGGCTGGGCGTGGGGAGCACACCGGGCCAGGTGTCACCTGGGTCCCTGCTCGAGGCTTGGTCTGAAGGCTCTGCCCATGTGTCCCAGGCAGCACAATGCCTGTCACCGCAGCGATGGCACAGAGGCGTGATGAAAGCCATCTGCCGTCGTAAAGCACGACGTCGCTTTTCTGCAAAGCCAAGCCTAGGGCTCAGCCAAGAAATGGCCTATAAAATCCCAAATAATGACCTCACAGCATACTTTCCAATGTAAAGACCATTCTGAGCAGCTGTTTCCAGATTCTTTAGGTTAGCCACTTTACACCCTGGCGTTTACCGTGTTCGCCATCTGACCCTACCAAACGCTGCCCTCTGAGCCGTCTCGGAAAGCAGGCCCCATCCCTCTGGGTGACACGTGGCAGGGCTGTGCTTCTGAGCCATTTGCCCACAGACACCCCGGCAGGCTGGGCCAGAAACACCCGTGGCCTCCACGGTCTCCAGCGTGCCAGGAAGGAGGCACAGGGCTCTGGCCGGTATCTGTTTCCATGGTAACAAAGAAAACACAGGTTTTGTCCGGTCTGGACATGAGGCCCTAATTCAGGGGGTTGCCCCTGGAGAGGGCTGTGGGAAGCCTCTCTGGCCAGGTCCCCGGACTCTAGAGGAGTCACGGGATCTTCGAGAGCTGGATGGGGTCCTCAGACATGGCTTGCCACTGTCACGGCAGCCGGCAGGGTGTTGGACGGTGCCGTCAGGGTGGACCTGAGCTGGAGGGGTGCCGGGGGCCCCACAGCAGGCTGCTACCCCCGGGAGGACTGGCGCCCCACCGTGTCAGGAGGTGTCTGCTCTGGAGCCAGACAGTTGGCAGCTCTGATTAAGAAGCTCTGCTGTAATTTATCCTCTCACTTGAATCTTGCATTTGCCTTTAAATATCAAATCTTGTTTGTTTGATATTTGCATTTTTCATTCTAATCAGTAGGCCTGTAAATTACATTCATGCATAAAATAATGATGTTTGGTGAACGCCTTTTACAAAATGCCTGCTTCTAAAATTATTCCCCTACACCCAGGAAAACACAGAACGGTGTCACTGGTAACTTGGAGACAAAATTATTTAGTCAATCTTCTCAGCTTTGGCTTTTGACATTCGGGTTAGCAGAAGACAACCAGTAAAGTCCCTCGGTCATCACAGGGAAAGAGACGACTGATGAGGAACGTCTTTAATTACCGGGCCCTCCTCCTGCCCGGACCTCCCAAACTGGGGGCCACGGCCTGGATGACCCAGGTGGCCCCAAAGCAGCGCCCAGCACTCGAGCGTGCCTTTCTGCTTGGGCTGAAGGCGCCTCCGCCGTGGCGCCTGCTTGTTCACAGGACGGAGCGCTTTGCTGCTGCCGGTGCCACAGCCGGCGGCGACCCAGCAAGCCGCGTCCAGCCCCAGGCCCACAGACCAGCGCTGGAGCTCCCGGAGAGCGGGGCCGGAAGCCTCAGGGGCCGTCTCCGCCCCAGCGCCAGACCTGAGTCCTCCTCCTCCTCCACCTGCAGGTCTCCACCCTCGGCCCCGGGGACCCTGCCCGGCGCCCAGGCGTGGAGCCCGCCCCCGCCCTCCCCCTGCAGCCGGAGGGGAGGGGCGGGCTTGCTCCTCTTTTCTGCCAGACTTCACAGCGTCTTCCCTCTTCCTCTGGTCTTTCCAGAGGGCTCTTCTGTCTCATAGTGCTCGCCGTCTCCGCCGTTGCTTGCTTGCTGCGACGCTTGGTCTTGGTCCGCTCCGTCGGAATCGTTCCTGCTTTATTTGGGCTTGTTTCATTGTTCTTTTCCTAGTTTCTGTAGCTGGAGTTTAGCTCACTTAGTCATCGCCGTTTCCCAGCAAACAGTCACCACTCCAGCTTTCCTCTGAGAGCCTTGGGCAGCCCTGCATAGGTTTTCTTAGGTACTATTCTCATCTGTGTTCACTTTCAAATAGTCTAATTTGCTTTTTGGTTTCCTTCATAAACCCCAAATTATTTAGAGCAGTGTTTTTATTTGTACATTAGTTTCCAGGTAGAAATATTTTTAAAGCTTACCTTTTTTAAAATGAAACTGCATGGTGTTCAGTGAACAGACTGTAGATGATGCAGGTAAGTGTATGTGCATATATGTATGTGGGTATATACATACAGACTCCATGAACCAACCGTAGATCACATACGCTTACGTATGTGTCCGTGTGCACACACACACATACACACACACACACACACTCAGTGAATAGACTATAAATTTTCTTCCTTGGAAATTTCTTGACAATTTTCCTGATAGTCAGATGGTAAGTTTTTGGTGGCTATACCATATGTGATAGAAAATAATACAAATTATGTATTTGAGTGATATCAAATGTACAAAATAAAGTCAAGCTTTTTATTGTTTGATTCGCCTTTCTTTTTTTTTTTTTTTTTGGCTTTTAATCTGTCGTTTTTAGTTAACACAAAGGGGCTCTGTTTCCCAGGGGCCCCTCGGGCTGTGGCTGCTGGCGGGAGAGTGAATGGGCCAGAGTCCCCGCAAGAGGTGCCTGACAGGCCGCCAGCGGGGTCAGGAGGCCAGGTTCATCCACAGGACGCTTCCCCCGGCACAGACGGCTCTGGTCTTCTTGTCCCCCTCCCCTGTTAGTGGTCAGAGTAAACCACCTGCAGAGGCCCATCGCCCCTGCCAGCCCCAGGTCCAGGCTTGCGGGGAGGGCAGGGGTCTCCCCATGCTCTTGGGTCCCCCAGACAAAGGTTAAAACCCCAAAGCCTGGGACACCTGGGCAGGCACAAACGGATGCCCTGTGCAGACCAGGACCCCGCCCGCCACCCGAAGGCCAGCGTTCCCACCAGGCCAGCTGTCCCCACCCCCCGGCTCCCGGAATAGCCTGTGGCCAGGGCAGACCTGTGGTAAACAGCCCAGGAGCCTCCCTGGTGGGCCTCAGATGAGTCATCCTCTGAAAACACCGGGCTGTGGGTGTCGGCCCAAGGCGGCAGGCAGGGCCCTGTGGGCCTCCTTCCTGCTCGGCCAGCTGGACACAAGGTGGGGGGGAACGCGGGGGGGGTGCCGGTTGAGCAACCCACAGGAAGGGGCAAGCCAATAGGCAGGCTTACGCTGCTCTCCTTTCTGCCTCGGGAAGGAGGGCCCTGGCCCCCGGAACGTCCCCAGGCACTGAGGCAGGACCGCAGTCACCCTGTGCCCGGCGGCCCTGCCCACCCGGCACGCACATGCCCACTTCAGGGCACAGGGCTCCTCCCAGCCTGGCCCAGCCACCTGGGCACCCCCTTCCCAGGTGACGCTGGACTAGGCTGCAGGGCTGGTCCCACCGCCTCACCACGACACCCACGAGGTGCTCACAACTCCTCTCTGGCACAAAGGCCGCCACTGCCCTGCCCTTCCCTGTCCAGGCGCCAGCTTTCCTGCTTGAAAAGACTAACCGTGCCCCCTGCCAGGCCTGCTGGCCTCTCCCTGTACCCTCAGGAGGTTGGCATAACAAAACGTTCACCTCCCTGAGGATGACGGTCTCACTGATGCAGAATTCAAGGAACACCAGGCAGGTGGGGAACCAGGGGTCCTAAACGGGTAAGAGGCAGGGGCCTCAGCCCTGGATCAATCCCCGGACCTTGCCTCTCTCCGCCTGAAACATTCCGCCTCGCTGGGACCCCCCTTGTCCTTTGCCCAGCCCCGGCTGCCGGGTGCACCCAGCCCTGCAGCCGGCACCTCCTCCAGTCCTTGCAGGGCAGCCACGGGGCCCGGGGCAGATTGCCTTCAAGAAGCCCACGGAGAGGTGGTCCAGCGGAGAAAGGGGCTCCCAACCAGGATCCTCACCAGACACAGGACCGGGCTGAGCCTGCCCAGGACGCCAGCCCCCCAGGCCTCCACGCTGCTGTCCCTCCAGGCCAGGTTTCTACGCAAATGTCATTTTATCAGGGGCTATCTATCCCTGCTAAACAGCCATCTCCTCGTCCAGAATGTGCGTTATTCCCTCTCTGTGGTACCAGCTTGATCTTTCCATTGTAATTCCCGGCACCACTTGACTTAGTTGACACTGATGTATTGGAGCGCCAGTCTTTGGAAGAAAGCAGTCCCCAGAACTGCCCCCTGGTCTCGATTTAGACATTTAACCTTCCTGTGCCCTTCGTGAAGCAGTTCGCCTGGCCCAGGCTCTGCCCAGGGACAGCACAGCAGAGGCCAGGGAGCTTCGAGCCTGCGCATTGTGAGCATGGGCACTTCCTGACTACGACACAGCCTTTGAGCGTGTGGATCACAACAAGCTGTGGAAAATTCTTAAGGAGAAGGGAGTACCAGAGCACCTGACCTGCCTCCTGAGAAATCTGTCTGCAGGTAAAGAAGCAACAGTTAGAACTGGACATGGAACAACAGACTGGTTCCAAATAGGAAAAGGAGTACGTCAAGGCTGTATACTGTCACCCTGCTTATTTAACTTCTATGCAGAGTACATCATGAGAAACGCTGGGCTAGATGAAGCACAAGCTGGAATCAAGATTGCTGGGAGAAATATCAATAACCTCAGAAATGCAGATGACACCACCCTTATGGCAGAAAGTGAAGAGGAGCTAAAGAGCCTCTTGAGGAAGGTGAAAAGGAAAGTGAAAAAGCTGGCTTAAAACTCAACATTCAAAAAACTAAGACCATTGGCATCTGGTCCCATCACTTCATGGCCAATAGATGGGGAAACAGTGACAGACTTTATTTTCTTGGGCTCCAAAATCACTGTGGATGGTGACTGCAGCCATGAAATTAAAAGATAGTTGCTCCTTGGAAGGAAAGCTATGAACAATCTAGACAGCATATTAAAACTCAGAGACATCATTTTACCAATAAAAGTCCATATAGTCAAAGTTATAGTTTTCCAATAGTCATGTGCTGATGTGAGAGTTGGACCGTAAAGAAAGCTGAGCACTGAAGAGCTGATGTTTCCGAACTGTGGTGTTGGAGAAGACTCTTGAGAGTCCCTTGAACTGCAAGGAGATCATACCAGTCAATCTAAAGGATATCAACCGTAAATATTTATTGGAAGGATTGATGCTGAAGCTGAAACTCCAATACTTTGGCCACCTGATGAGAAGAGTCAACTCATTGAAAGACCCTGATGCTCAGCAAAGTCGAGGGCAGGAGAAACGGGTGACAGAGGGTGAGATGGTTTGATGACATCACCAAATCAATGGGCATAAGTTTGAACAAATTCAGGGAGGCAGTGATGGGCTGGGAGGCCTGGTATGCCACAGTCCACGGGGGCTGCAAGGAGTCAGGCAAGACTGAGTGACTGAACAATGACAAAGTACAAACCCGTCTATGTGCGTGTGTGTGTGTGTGCCTCTCTGTGCCTGTGTGTGTGTGTGTCTCTGTGTGTGTGTATGCCTCTCTATGTCTGCGCGCGCGCGTGTGTGTGTGTCTCTGTGTGTGTGTGCCTCTCTGTATCTGCGTGTGTGTGTGTGTGCCTCTCTATGTCTGCGCATGTGTGTGTGTCTCTGTGTGTGTGTGTGCCTCTCTGTATCTGCGTGTGTGTGTGTGTGCCTCTCTATGTCTGTGCGTGTGTGTGTGTGCCTCTCTATGTCTGCGTGTGTGTGTGTGTGCCTCTCTATGTCTGCGCGTGTGTGTGTGTGTCTGTGTATGCTGCTGCTGCTAAGTCGCTTCAGTCGTGTCCGACTCTGTGTGACCCCAGAGACGGCAGCCCACAAGACTCCCCCGTCCCTGGGATTCTCCAGGCAAGAACACTGGAGTGGGTTGCCATTGATTTCCGAGGATGAGTCCGCTAAACCAAACCAAATTACTTCTCAGAGCAAAGTATGAAAGAACCAGGCAGAAAGATTCGGCCAGGAGTTTCCCTTCTCTGACCTCCTGCGGCGGTGGCGGTCGTCTAGCTGCTAAGCCATGTCCAGCTCTTGCGACCCCATGGGCTGTAGCCCACCAGGCTCCTCTGTCCGTGGGATTCTCCAGGCAAGAGCACTGGAGTGGGTGGCCAGGGATCGAAACCGGGTCTCCCGCACCGCAGGGGACTCTACCGACCGAGCAACAAAGGAGGCCCCCGGCCCCCTGCGGGAGCACTGTTTTCTGAGACTCCTGTCCTCTTCGCCTGCTGACACCGCGCTCCACGCTGGACAGTGGCTCGTGGCTCCTTCCCTGCACCTGCCCAGGGCAAGGGTGTGAAGAAGGCTGTGGTCTTAGTGGAGCGTGTGTGTTTTGAGGGACAGAAACCATAGAAGAGAACAGAAGATGGTTTGGTATCATGATGGCGTCAGTGGGAAAATAATTTGAGCGGCAGGTCAAGAAGGTGGGTGGGGCTCATGAGACAAGGCTTTCGCCAGATGACAGCTGAACTAGAGAGAGCTGTGTGTGGGAGCCGTCGTATCTCCCAAGAGCGTGGCGACTGGGCAGAGGTCATGGAAGCCACAGAGGGCCCCAGAGAGGCCCCGGCCCTGATGTCCACGCTTCCTGGGGTCTGCCCACCCTGTGGCCGCTTAAGGACACTGAGCGTGTGAGGCCTGGGCTGTGGGGCCGGGCCGACAGAACCCCAGGGCCAAGGGAGACACTGATGACCTCAGACGTAAGCGCCTTCCCTGCCTGGTTCCCTTCCCCAGATGGGGGGCTGCTTCTCAACCTCTGACCCAGTTTGCATCGCCTCCTCTGTCTCTGAGTGACCCTGTGCAGAGTTACCTTATCTGCACACAGATGGCACCGTCAGTGTGAGAGGGAGGGAGGGAGGGATTCCACCTCTGGGGGATGAGTGCCCCCAAATCCCCATCTCCAGCCAAGCTCACCTCACCCGTTTTCCCCATCCACCCTCAGCCCCGGCCCCAACACATCACCCACATCAGCTCCAGGAGGGCCCAGCCTTCACGGGTTTCACATGGCCTCAGAAGCCTCTCTTTGACTTGCTGGGCCGGGACTCCTTTCCTTCATCTCAAGCATCTAATAGGCACCTCTGACTGTCAGGCACTGAGATTCAGTGCTGAGTCTCAGGGAAAGTGGACCCCGAATTCACACTCGAGGAAACATCGGTCCTGAGAGAGCAATACAGTGAGTCAGTGGGAGAGTAGGGGTCCCACCCAAGGCCCCCACCAGGGACCGGCCTCCTCTCAGTCCTGCCAGAGAGGCGCCATCTACCTGCTCTGGAAACGTGCAGGGCTGAAGGACAGGGGACAGGGAGACTGGTGGTGGGTGTGTTTGTGACGGGTCCCTTGGCAAAGTTCACCTACCATCCCAACTATGATTTCAGGCGGAAATGCACATTAATATTTCCTGCTGGGGGTCCAGAAGCTGCGTGGGCCCAGGGGTACCGCCTCTCTAGCTGTAGGTGGCAAATTCTGCTAATGTGGCGAGGTCAGTGCGCACACACACACACACACACACACACACACACACACACACACACAGTCCCGCCCAAAGCGAGGGAGGTTTGGCACACCCAGGCCCCTCTCTCCGTGCCAGGCGGAATTCTAACCGGGCCGCCGGCGCGGCCAGAGCTCCGCAGCAGGCTGGTCCCCTGGAGGTGGAGTGGCCTCGCGCGCAGTAGCCCCAAAGCTGCGCAGGCTTCCCCTCCGGGTTTGGGCCAAACACCCCGCCCCCTCATGTTCTCCAGGGGCGGTGGCCACAACACCCCCCCCATCCGCGCGGCCAGGGGCGCGGGGCCCGCCCGAGGCGGGGGCGTGGGAGCACAAGGTCGCCGCCTGGGGGAGCTCGTTCGGCGGCGCAGACGCCCAGCGGCTTCAGGGAGGGACTTGGCCCGGGTTTCGGCCCTCGGCTCTTCCGGGAGAGCCGGGAGGCTGAAGCGGGCCGAGGTCGGGGCGCGGCGCCCCTCTCGGCGGAGCCTGCTCGGCGCGGTCCCCGCGCCCTCCGCCTGGCTCTCGCGCTCCCTCGGCACACCGCGGGGAGGAGGTGCCCTCTCCGTAGCGGGCCCGGCGCTGCAGAGCATCGCGGGGCGCGGCCGAGGGAGGAGAAAGGAGACAGCGGAGTAGGCCCGGGCTCCCGGGACGCCAGCTCCGCCAATCTGCGGGCGCTGACGCGGGGGGCGGCTCCGAGGCGCTCGGATATCTGCCGCCCGCCCGGGCGCCGGGCGCCGAGAGGTTGGGCCGCGAGGGCGCCGCGCTGGGGGACGGCCGCTGCACCTGCCCGGGACCTCGGCGGCCTCTCCGCGCGCCCTGCCCCCGCGGGCCCTGCTCCCGCCCTCTCCTCGGTCCCAGCGGCCCCGCGCCCTGGTTCCCCACCAGGTCCCCACCTGCGGGCCGCGGCGCGCGCGCGCGAGAGAGCACCGAGCCCTGCCCGGGGAGCCACCCCTTCTGGCCGGCCGGGCACCCAGCGCGGCCCACGAAGCCGTGGAGACTGCTCCGAGCCTCGGATCGGATTGCGCCGCGCGGTTGCCGCCGCCACCTCCGGGCCGCCGCGCCTGGGCCGGGATGGGCCTAAGTGTCCGGCCCCTGAGCGCCTGATGAGCGCGGCCGCGGCCCCGGAGACCCAAGCGGGCTGCTACGTGCGCGGGGCCTCACCAGGCTGCGCCCCTCGCTCCGCGGACCAGGACCGCTGGGCCGGGCCGGCCGAGGGCGCCGCCGCTCCGGAGAGGCGAGAGGAACAGCTTGGACATGGCCGGGCAAGCGGGCGCTTTGGCGTCGGGCGCCCTCCGCATGGGACAGCCCCAGGGCTGGTAGCTGGCCGACGCCAGATGGACCTTGACCCGCGCCGCAGCACCGCGTTCGTGCCGAGTCAAGGCTAGAGGGGCACGGGCGGGCGGCGCTCCGGGGGCGCCCGGAGGTCCAGGCCGCGCTCGTCCGGGACCATGAAAATGATTCTGGTGCGCAGATTCCGCGTGCTCATCCTGATGGCCTTCCTGGCAGCTTGCGCGCTGCACCTCGTGCTGGACTTGCTGCCCAAGCTGGAGCGGAGCGCCGCGCGGCCCTCGGGGGAGCCCGGCTGCTCCTGCGCGCAGCCCGCGGCGGAGGCGGCGGCCCCCGGCTGGGCCCAGGCGCGCGGACACCCCGGAGGGGGAGCTGGCGGCCGCAGCCTCCGCCGCCGGCGACGCGGGCTGGCCCAACAAGCACACGCTGCGCATCTTGCAGGACTTCAGCTCCGACCCTTCCTCCAACCTCACGCCCCACTCGCGAGAGAAACTACCCCCCGCAGCCGAACCGGCCGAGGGCGCCCCGCCTGGGCAGGATCCCGGAGTCCCACGCCCCCAGATCGGGCGCGCCGGCCACTCCCCGGGACCCCGGCCCGCGGGGGACCTGTGCTGCCCCTGGCCTGAGCGGGGACGGCTCCCTCCTAACCAAGCTGTTCCAGCACCCACTGTACCAGGTCCCCATTCCACCTCTGGCGGAGGGCGATGTCCTCTTTAACGTGAACAGTGACATCAGGTTCAACCCCAAGGCAGCGACGGGGGAGAACCCAGACTGGTGAGTGGGGCACTGAGGGGGCGCTGGAAGGCTGGGCTCCCGAGGCAGCCAGGAGCCATTTGAGAATAAAGACCCACCCAGGGCTGCTTCCTGGGAGGGGCCTCTTGCTCATCCGAGGTGCTGTGTAAACAGCGTCAGGGTCGGGGCCCCCGGGGCGTGGACCTTGCAGTGGGAGCCCCAGGAAGGGGAGCCTGGGGGCATGCAGTGGGCAGGCTCCAGGCACTGCCTTTGTCTCCAGAATGACTGCCTCCTGAGGAGGACTGCTGGGCGGCTGGGAGCTCTTCCCTGTGGCCACTGGCCTGGAAGGCAGGCGGGGCAGGCGGGAGCAGGGAAGAGTTGGTCCTGCACTTACCGGAAAGCAGTGCTGGGCCTGGTCTCTGGCTCACAAAGGACTCGGGCAGGGAGCGAAGCGCTTCCTTGGGAAGCGGCTGGCTGCTGGCTTCCAGGGACTCGGCAACGCTGACTGGTGGACATGTCAGGAAGGTCTGGAGCGGCCTAAGGAGCTTTGTAAACCAGTCCCTGAGAACAAAATTAGTGAGGGGCGTGCTGACCCCCTGAGGCATTACTGAGGGGTTCTCCCAGCCAGGGTGCCACCCGTGCCAGCTGCAGACAGCAGCGGCTCCCTAAAGGCAAGTGGCATCCCCCAGGGCATCCCTTTAACCACTTTAAACCCCTGCCCCCAAGGCCCTCAGCCACCCAAACCAAAGTAACCAGATGCTGCAGCCCAGGATGATGAAATATTAACCAGCAGCAAGGGCAGCATGAATAGCTACCTGCGAAAGGTTACCCAAGCAGCTGAGGGGAAAGGCCAGCTTTCCAAAACATCTCATAAAGCCTTCCTGCTTTGCATTTGGACCAGGCCCAGGGTTTTCAGTCTAAACACACCAAGGTGTTTGGTAGCCTCTGAGCTTTGTCTGCTGGCCAGGTTCACTGAAAGGCTCAGCAATTTGAGAGGCGGAGCCGTGAGCCAGGCCTGAGCCTCTCTGTAGGAGAGAGAGAGCCTGGAGCCATCGGCCAGTGATGGGGCCCCTGGGCAGCTTCCTGTGACCCGTCATGGCCATCATGGGGCAGCATTTGGCGGAAAGGCCTCACTTGCACTTAGACAAGTTCCGCTGTTCCCTCCGGCAGCAGACAGGCTCTGTCCTCCCCTCCGACTGGCCCTTTGACTCGGAGACAAGGACAGGCCACGTGGGCAGCGGGTCCTCGGTTTGCGCCTGGGCTGGAGTGAGCACCACTGTCCTCTCTCCCCACCCAAGGCTGCTTCCTGAAAATCAAATTTAGCCTCTTGCATCATTGCTGCCCTGAAGCAGAATACCCAGCGAAGGCTTCCGCCAGGCTGGGCTCGTCTGCCCCCAGGAAGGCGGCAGCCCCTCATACCCCAGGCTGGCAACGTGCTTGCCAGGCTGTTTCAGAGACCCCAGGACAGACCCGGCGGGCCTAGCCCTGACAGTCTGGGTTTGGTCTCCTTTAGTTATAGCTGTCTGTGGCGTCTCTCGAGGGTAAGTGAGAATTACGGGCCTTCAGATATGTTATTAGTCAGTTGAACAACAGCCACAGAAAAAGTGCGGACGTCGCAGGGTCCTGTTTGAGCAGAGGCTCCTGTAAATAAACCCACGTTTGTTTGGAGCCACAGTGAAAACCTTGGCGTTGGGGCCAACTCCCCGTCCATCCTGAGACCTTGCTGTTTGTCCTTTCCCTGCTGACCTGGGTAGCCTTCATTTATGCAGGCCACACGAAGGTCCAGAGGATGAATTCCCGCCCACCGGGGAGGCGGCCGTGGACTCCTATCCCAACTGGCTCAAGTTCCACATCGGCATCAACCGATATGAGCTGTACTCTCGACACAACCCGGCAGTGGAGGCCCTGCTCCGTGACCTGGGCACCCAGAAGATCACCAGTGTGGGTAGGTGCCCTTGTGCCCGGCCAGCTCCTTGATGAAGCATCACCTCCTGGGCGAAGTTATACCAGCAGCCTTCCTGGAGGGAGGCACTCACAGGCCTTCAATACTGTGTGTAATTGAGGGGGTGTGGTGGAGAGGGAAGGGTTGCCTTCTGCTGCAAAACAACCAAGGCAGGACAAGATGCTGCCCAGCCCGTCCTATTGTTCTGCTGGGCAGGGGGTGGGGCCAACCCTGCAGGTGAGGAAGGGTCAGCCCTGGCAGCTGCAGGGAGACACCGCAGAGAGGCCAGAGGCTCCTGGAGCTCATGTCTGCTCCTAGATTCAGGGTGGACGGAGAGCAACTGGGGCTCCACACTGCCCGAGGCAGAGTGCCATGCGCCGAGTAGTTTGGAGGTTACATCTCCGAGGACTTTGGGATCTGCTGAAGCAGAGGATTCAGGGCATCCAGTTACTGATTTCGAGAAAATGTGTTGGCAGTGGTCTCTAAGCGTGGAGGTTTGGTGCCGTTTTTTCTCAGGCCTGTAGGCGATTGTTTGTGAAGGTCCCCGGTTAGTCACCAGCGGCTCCCAGAGCAGAGGGGGCAGGCAGAGGCCCTGGGCGGGAGGAGCAGTCCTGGGAGGCCCAGAGGGTGGAGGAGGACTCGGGAGCATGGTGCTGGGAACAGGGGCTCCAGGCAACGTCTTCCTGACGTCTGAACTGTCCTGTGGCTTAAAGGGTTCTGCTAACCCAGGTTCTGTCTGTCGCCAGTGCCAGGGAGCTGGGTGTTGCCTGCGAGGCTGGCGGCTGGGGGGTTCCAGAGCTCCTTAGAGGCTGTGCTGGGGGTCTCAGCCCGGCGCTGAGCTATTTCTGGCACCCGCCCTCCTCCTAGCTGTTCACCCTGAGAACATGATGAACACCCTCCTGGCTGGGGCAAGGTGGTGGTCTCCCCCTCCTCGATGCCACCCAGGAGGAATCTAAGCGCCTCCGGCCGTCCCCTGGGCTGGAAGGCGGTCTCTGCGGCCAGCGGGGACTGCTGGGGAGAGGCCGCGGCTGGTGCATCCCCTGCCCTCCTGAGCAGACGAGGCTGTGAGAGAAACGCCCAGTGTGGTGCCCGCTCATCGTCCGTTCAGCAGGCTCTCTTGAGCACCCTCCGCATCTCAGGGCCCTGTCTGGGCAGGCAGCTGGGGTAAGCCCAACCTCGGCAGACCTCTGCTACATCCTGACTTGCTTGTTTCCGGGGGCCCAGAAGTGCACACAGGATGGGCAGAGAAAGTCCAGGGCGATAAGTGAGGAGGGGGCCTCCACGCTGCAGGACTGGGTCCTGGATGGGGCAAAGGCTTTCGTGGTAGAAGCCGGCAGAGAACACAGGACTCTGGGGGAACTACGCCAGCGCTTGAACACTAGGGCTTAGGGAAGTGCAGCATCCACACTTGCAGGCCACAGCCCACCACGGCCCCCCCCGTCCAGCAGGCTCGGGCACGTTGCGTCTTAGTCCGGGAAGCTGGCCTGTGCACCAGGCGTATGCTGTATAGACTCGGGCTCTGAGCAGGGCCCTGGGCAGAGGCAGGGCTGAGAGGACTGGCCAGGCTCCCCTAGCCCTCAGGGCACGGCCGGCCACCCCACTCTCACCTGACGTTGCTCTGTGCCCAGGGGCCTGGGAGCCCTGAAGGAAGAGGACGGGCTGCGCCCGCACCCTGGGGACTGACCTTGGGCCACCCTCGCCGGGTCTGACTGTCCCAGGCTTGGTGCCCAGGCTGCCTGACATCCCAGTGGCCCACCCCTGAGTCCTAGCCTGCTCTGTGCCCAGCGGTGGGGCCTGGACTGAAGGCCTGCCCAGCTGCGTCCTGCTTTCGCCACTGGACGACCCTGGCCAGCTGGCCCTAATCCGTGGGCCGTTCAGAACCCAGGCTGGCACTCACAGGCACCCAGTGAGCATGGGAAGACTGTTCACCGTCCCCCACGGTGAACAGCGGGCTCGATGTGTCCTGACTCCCCCGTCATGGGCTGGAGTGGCTCCGGGCAGACAAATCCAGCTCTGTGGGCCTCCTGGAGCCTCTGTGGATCACAGAGGTGGTCATAACCTCGACCCTGTAATCTCCAGCTTGCAAATCCAAAATCATAACCCATTTCGCCAAAACCCGACCCAACATGAATAGACATGGGGGCAACGCCTGAAATGAGAGGCTGTTTCTGCATCTTCGTTTTCTTGCTTGGAGTGAACGTTCTCGTGCTCCTCTTTGGAAGCGGCAGTGCGTCTAAGTCCCCGGGCTCTGCCCCCCCCCCGCCCGGCTGCAGGCCCTCTGGGCTGGGTGCCCCTATGCCTCTTGCCACCCAAATGCTTTTGCTCCCAGAGACCTTGAAGGCAGGTGTGTGTCTGCGGCCTGCCTCGGGGGCTGCTGAGAGGTGGGAGCAGAGGCTGGGGCACCTCTGCGCAGGGCGGCGGCGCTGGGCAAGCCGGAGCCTGAGTGAAGGCCTCGGCTGGATGCTCAGCCCCACTCTGCGCGGCCTTGGGCCCAGAGGCACTCCCAGAGACTCACACTCGGGAGGAGATCCTCTTCCTGGAGAAGCAGAGCATCGCATGGGAGTGTGGCTGGTCCGGCCAGGCGCAGGCCTCCCCTGGAGAACGGACGCTTTTCCTGGGGCAGAGGCGGCAGGGTTGGCCTTCCCATCCAGGCTGGATGTTTTGATTAAAAACCCCACTGCTGAGACGGTGGCTTCTGACTGGGCCCTTGGCCTCACAAAGCCACAGGGCAGATTTAGAGACAGAGGTCCCTGGATGAGAGCTGTCTGCTGCTGAGGGCCCTGCCCCTGACACTCCTGGGCCTGAGGGTGGGTGCAGCCCTCAGAGGCCCTGAGGGAGCCTGGAGTGCAGCATTCTGGGGAGCCTGGAACTGACCTTGGGGTCAGGGGTCAGCAGAGCTTAAATGAGCTCTGAGCTTTTGAGCTTAAAATGGAAGAAGAGCTAGAAATCCAGCCTGTCTCCCAAGTCCCATCCTGCAAATAAAGGAACAGGCCTCCAAGAGGGCGGGCTTGCCTGTGGTCAGCTCATTCCCGCCCCCAGCTCCCGACTCGGTCCCGCCCTGAGCAGTCTCTTCAGTCTTGGAATGTGAGAGAAGGCGTGGCAAGAGAGCTGGCCCCTTCCAGACCCCCAGAGACGTTCCTTTATCGCTGGGCTCCTGGTGCGTGGTAATGGCCCTTGGCTGCCTTTAAAGAGTTCAGATGTTATCGGCCTCCGTTCAGCTTGAAGCCAGGCCTGTGGAGGCCTGGGCCTTGCTGGTGATGATGGTGACGATTAAGTCGATATCGTGGACAATTGCGCATACAGGGTAAATGACACACTTGACTACTCTGTGCTCTGAGTTGTTTAAAAAGAAGTCACGTTGCAGGCGAGGACTTGAGCAGCCTCTGACCTGAGGCGCAGGCCCTGCAGTGTCCAGGTCAGCACGGAGCTGTGGGTGGAGGTGAGCAGAGGAGATGGCTCCACTGGACGGACTCCTCGGACACTCACTGGTCTGCTCGGGCAGCTGCCCTGGGGGCCTGGGGGCCGCGAGGCTACCTTGCCTAGTGAGCAGGCCTCTCAGGAGGGCAGCTCCCGGTCCCAGGAAGGCCACAGTCCCACGCCCACCGAGGACACTGCTGCTTCGGGCCCTAGTGCCCGGAGCTCTTCTGACTCAGCGGCGGGGAACTGAAAGTGCCCCGTAAGCCGGGTGCCCAGCCTGGGGCCAGAGGCCTCTGTTATCCCGGAGCAAGGATCCAGGCGCCTCAGGGCTCCAGGGGGAGGCGGCGCACAGCTGCGTCCTGTACCTGTTGTCTCTGCTGTCGGGTGAAGCGGGACAGAGCCCCCAAGGTGCTGACCCAGCCACCGCTCTGTCCATGCTGAGCCGACGGCGGCCGCAGCCCTGGACACCAGTGGACGGCATCTGAGTGGGTTCCCGAGCCCCAGGAGGGAACTGCTTTCCACCGGGGGGTACTGTGGTTTCCCTTTCCTGGGAGTGGGTCTCAGCCCTGCCCCAGGCCCATGGGGGCGCTGGGCGAGGGTGCGGAGCCCCCTTGGAGAGAGGCGGCTGTGGTCGGGTGAGCTGTGGTCTAGGGTGCCAGCAGGGTGGGGAGCCAAGCCCCCTGCTCGTGGGGGGGCCCTTCCACCCTTCTGATCCCTCCGCCGTCGCCTGTTTCCCAGTCCCGGCCACCCTCCTGTGACGGCTCCTCCAGCCTGGGCGGCCCTTCCTGACCCTGAATGCGCTGCCTGTCTCAGGCCTCTGTCCCAGACCCCCACTCGCCGCCGAGCCCGGGTCTCGGGCTCCCCACTCCACCAGTGCGTCCGCGCTCACAGGCCTCCGCAGGCAGCCGGTGACCGGGTTCTTTCCCTCCCACTGCAGCCATGAAGTCCGGCGGCACGCAGCTCAAGCTCATCATGACCTTCCAGAACTACGGGCAGGCGCTGTTCAAACCCATGAAGTAAGTGCCGGGCGAGGGCGGGGCGGGGCCGTGAGGTTGCGTCTCAGCCGCTCAGCCCTGGTCTCCTCACCAGAAGGCAGCCAGGCTCTACGCCCATGGGCACAGCTGTGCCCGTGGAGCTTTATTTCTGAAGCTAGCAGGTCAGCTGATTTGACCCCTGACCCCTATTCCAGATAAAATAGAAACTGTGCTCCCAAAATCAAAAGGAAGCACTCTGTGGCATCTGAAAATTGTGGAGACGGTGGAGAAGGGACGTTTGGAAGGCAGACGGCCCCGGAGACTCAGCACGTGCGTCTGTGGCCTGTGACGTCCACCCTGGCGGTCCCAGGGCTTGGGTGTCTCCTGTGGGCCGTTCGGTTAGTTTCACATGGGCCACTTCCATCCTAGCGAGAGGGTTCGTTGTGCTTAAAGCATGGGCTGCACCCGAGGGCCCGTGAGCCCACTCTGTAGCGTGTGGAAGGAAGGCCACGTCTCCTGCGGGCTCGGGCGGCCGCCAGCCGACTGCTGCTCAGTGGCTGTGACGAGCACCCGGCTCACAGGACGTGAGCTGCACAGGGGACCTCGGGCCCTGGAGGAGATGGAACACCCTGGCACCGCGGGCACCTGCGTGCCCTCTCAGGCTGGAGCCTGAGTAGAGGGGCCCCTTCCGCCCTTCATACCTCGGCGACATGCTGGGGAGGAGGATGCTCCGGGCGGGGGCGGGCTCCGACACTCACTGCTGGCCCGGTGACCGGTGGGCCTGGCCGTCCCTGGCGGTCACAGGAAACCAGGACAGGAACCAAAACCCACCACGTCCTTGGCACCTCCTCAGCCGCACTTTGGGGCACAGGCCTCTCGTCTCCAGGGTGTGTCGAACACAGTCCAGCAGACGACCCGGGTGTGCGCAGAGCCGTGTGGTGGGGGAGGGCCGTGCCTGGTCCTGGGGGTCAGGAGCCCAGCGGAGCGGGCAGGGCAGTCTCTGCAGGGGCCCCAGGGCTCGGGGCTTTGTATTGCTGGGACTCTGCGGCCCACTGGGGCGGTGGCTCGGCTCTGCACCTTGGCTGGGGGCGGGGGCGGGCTCTCGGGGGGCCCCGGGGCTCAGGGCTTTGTGGCCGGGCGGTGGCTGGGGCGGGGGCGGGCTCTCGGGGGGCTCTCCCAGGCCAGCCCTCACCTCGGGCACCCAGCTGTGCTGTGTGTGCAGGTGCCCGGGGCCACGCCCGTGTGGAGGGCTTGCCCACCGTGTCGTTTAGTGCTCCAGCGCCTCTGCAGGTTAGAGGAAACGTCGTTGTTGTTATTATTCTGCCACGTAGAGATGCGGGAATCAGGGCTTGGCGAGGCGGTGCAGAACACCCAAGGCGGACCCAGACTCCGGAGCCTCCCAGGGCCAGGGCACCCAGCCTCGAGCCCCTCTCAGCCTCCCCATCTTCCCCTGACCACGGGGTGACTGTCACCTCCGTGATCACAGGAGGTGTGAGTGGCAGCCGCTGTGGTGTGGCGGCCCGGGCAGCCGGGCTCCAGAGGCCGCCTGGAAAGGGCACAGACTCCACACCTGCCTCCTTCGGCCCTGAACCCTCTGCCCTCAGCCTGTGTGTCCGGGGACGGATATCAGAGTTCCTGTCGGAAGGCCGCGCATGGAGGGACAGCCTAGGTCGCGGCTCCTGTCCCGTGGGCTGAGGCTGAGGCCGGGCTGAAGCGTGGAAGCAGGGCGGGGAATCCCCAGGGGCCGGGGAGGCTGAGGCCGGGAGGACAGGCGTGTGCACACGCTGGGCTCCCGGGCAGAGGGCGCTGGCCACAGGGCAGGCACTGCTAGGCTCACGCTGCTGACCTCATGCCCTGGCCAGCCTTCCTGCCGCTCTGGCTTGCCTGGCCCACACCGACCCTGGCTCCGGGCTCTGACCCACCCCAACTCCGGCATCCACTAGAGTCTGGTGGCCGGCAGCCCCACCCTCCCGATGACCCCAGGGCACACCGCTCCTGCCCCTGCGGCTGTGTTCTGAGCAGGAAAGCAGCTGTGGTTTCTGACCGCAGCATTAAGAAAATAAATATATGATTAATAATTCCCTTAAAAAAACTTTCTTCGGTGAGCTCATAATAGCTCTGTAAGCTGAATGTTCTGAATTAATCAGGTGGCAGTTTTTCTCTGAGATCCTGAAGGACGTGTGCTGAGAGGACCCAGGCAGGAGCAGTCCTGGGGTGGAAGGGGAGCCTGGCAGGGCTGCAGGGTGTATATAGCCCCCAGGGTGTGAGGGCCACTCATAGCCTAATGGTGTATGTTAATAGACGTTGAAAAATGTATAACTAGGAGAAGGCAATGGCACCCTCTCCAGTATTCCTGCCTGGAAAATCCCATGGACTGAGGAGCCTGGTGGGCTGCAGTCCATGGGGTCGAGAAGAGTTGGACACGACTGAGCGACTTCAGTTTCACTTTCCACTCTCATGCGCTGGAGAGGGAAATGGCAACCCACTCCAGTGTTCTTGCCTGGAAAATCCCAGGGACAGAAGAGCTTGGTGGGCTGCCGTCTCTGGGGTTGCACAGTCGGACACGACTGAATCGACTTCACAGCAGCAGCAGCACGTTAGCCTGTCAGTTGCTGGATAGTCTTGCTTTTACTGTTAGAGTAAGATGTTCGAACCCTTTATCCAGATACAGTTTGCACAGGTCGTGATGCAGCCACTGGGAGCCTGCCACGCAGCAGCTCTTGGTACATTCACGGAACTGTGCGGCCGTGCCCACGGTGTTGAACTGCTCCTGCCAGGGTCCAGCCCCGGTGGATCCAGGGTGATTATAAGGTGGGGACGGAGTCGGCGTCCTTGGAAAAATACATATTACAGATATAGAGAGAGATTAGAAACAGATAGTGTAGTAGGAAAATTAGTGGAGAAAAAGAGGCTGAATAACTTGGTTTGCATGGAATAGCATCCATGCTCCAGATGGGAATTCAGCCAGAAAAGCAGGGAGCAAGAAAGAACGACTTGGGGGAGTCAGTCTTTCCAGGAACTGATCCCATCTTTATTTTTCAGGTTTTCTTATATACCTTTTGTTACACATAGGGATGAATACAGAGTCACGCGGGGGTCAGCAGTCCTGACCTTTATCAAAATCAGGTGCTTTACGTTAAAAAAGGTCTTGGGGTTTTACATCCTCTTCAAGCCATTTCTGCCTGCTGACATTTATGACCCTTTTTTCTGATAACCAAAAACTTAGTTTTTCCAAGGGTATTTTTTCTTAAACCAGGCACCACCCTCCAAATAAAGTTGCATTCCTATAGGGCTATAGGGGGAGGGTGTAGTGAGTTACAATCAAGAAAGGAATTTATTTAACCCAAGGTTAACATGATCAGTCTTAAAGGTTAATAGGTATTTCTCCTATATGCTAGTTATATTTATTATAAGGGCAGGGAATATGGAGATTTAGCAGCAAACATCAGCCCAACAAATGAAAATCCTTTCACCAATGTTCCCCTTACGATCTATTTAGTCTTAAAACAGTGATAAAGTTACATTTTTGCATAGCAAGGACACAGTGATTTATAACAAAGTACAGTGATCTATAACAAAAGAGAAAATTCATTAACTCAAAAAGTCTAATATTGCTAACATCAAAAACTACTATATTTCCTTTTCTATATTCCAAATACATTGATTTATGTATTCCCAGGTGCCTAAGGATATGGAGGCCTGGCAGCAATCATTGACTTAATAATGAGAAAAGCCCTATGCTAATTAAGACTCTTCAGACACTCCAAGCTCTCTGTGCTGCTTATGGTTGAGAGGTAGTACACAGTCATGTGCCTAGTGGCAGGAGTGTGGGCAATCCTGTCACACAAGCTAGTCTGCCAGCAGAGAGGTTGACCTGAGACAGCCCTGTCCCACCCAGGGCAGGGAATTAGCAACAATTATTGACACAACAAATGAAGAACCCTTCACCAATATAATTCCTAATTGACCCACTATACTAATCATTTATAACGCCCCAAAAGGATTTGCCAACGCCCCAAAAGAATTTGCCTTTACTAAGTCCAAAACGTCTCGTGCCTCTCATGGTTGGGGGGCTGTTGTGGCCGGACGAACCTATACAGGCAGGCTAGATAACCTTCAGAGTTCGTAAGTTGAAACACTCTTGTCACGCCCAGGAATTTTTATTGCCTTGGAGCTGCAAGTTAACTCCTTCTCCGAGAGAAATGGTTATGGGGGAGAGCCCCCGTAAAGTACTGTGGTTTTGGGGCAGATGCTCAGGAACAGGGGGTTTCCTGAGGCTTGATCACGCCTTTCCGTATGCCGAAGCCTCCTCCCTCATGACCTTTGCCATGGGTGGAGTTCCTCACGCTGGCCCCCGGCATGCTCCGTTACTCTGGAAAGAAGCCTTGTGAAGAGCTGCCCTTCCTCCAGGCCTGGACACCGCCAGTCTGCTTCCCCTCGCCGTGGACTTGCCCGTCCTGGGATTTCACGCAAACAGCATCAGTCGCTGCTGGCCTCTGTGTCTGCTTCTGCTGCAGAGCGCTGGGTGTTCAGGGTTCCCCCACACCGTGGCGCGTGTCTGGGCCTCCTTCCTTTCTGTGGCTGAACACTGAGCAACGCTCCCTGGTGCGAGTGAGCCACGTTTTCCTTGACTTACTTGCTTTACTTTGCTCTCATCTGTCAGCGGGGATTTGCCTCATCTCCACTTCTTGAGTGCACGGATGGCGTTGTGTGAGCATCTGTGTACGGGTTTCCCTCTCTCTTGGTGTAAGCCTGGGAGTGGCATTGCTGGGTCCAGAATAACTCGGTGCAGCTGCTGAGAAGCTGCAGCCACCTCTCCCAGCAGCCGCCCTCCCCAGCGATCTCTGCAGGCTCCGCGGCCTTGTCTTTATCGTCCCTGTTGATCCTCACTGTCCTGGTGGAGGTGGACTGTGTCTCTCTGCGGTTCTGAATCACAGTTCTCTCAATGACTGCAGGCATCTCACGTCCTTGTTGGCCATTTGGATCTTCTTTGGAGAAACGTCTGTTCAGATCTTTTGCCACTTGCTGTTCAGCTGGTCGTCTTTCCATTAGTAAGTTGTGAGAATTCTTCATGTATTTGCGTTCAAGACCCTTATCACACATGTGGCGCTTCTGAAGCACGAGGTTCTCACTCGGAGGATGTTGGAGTCAACTATCGTGTTGTCGCTCGTGCGTTGGTGCAGTATTTAAATTTTAACGTCAGAAAAGGTCCACGCTGTGCCGGTGATGTGTGTACCTAGATGGAAGCCCTGGTGTGTCCGCACAGACAGGAGGCCTGGCAAGGCCGTGCGTGTGTGACCTCCAGTGAGTTCCTTCCCTCCCCGGGACTGTTTACCCATCAGTCAATGAAAGCATTGTAGACAAAGGACTGAGGTCTAAACTCTACTGGACTGGCTTTAGGAGACGGGGCACCATGTTTATGGAAGGAAGCCGGGAGGGGTTGGTGGTTTGGCGAGGCGGGGCGAGACTGCGCAGGTAAGCCAGAGTGCACATCAAATTTCACCATGCTTCTGAGAAAGGAAACTTCCGGGCCTGCTCATGACTCTGGCTGTGACCACTTCCTAGCAGAAATGTACATCAGCCACCGTACTCACACCGAGCCCAGCGTGGCCTCCTGCCAGGCGCAGGGGGAGGCTTCACGCAAGCCTGGCGCTCCTGCCTCTGAGGGCCTTGACCCTGAGGCACAGGGCCTGGTACTCAGGCCTGGTCTGCAGGATGGACGGGGGAAGGAGGGCTGAGCACGAGTGTGAATGTGAAGTGGGTGTCACCGCAGGCCAGGAGTCCATCCTGGAGGGGGTGACACATTCTAGGTCTGGGCAGCCTCTGCAGGCTGGAGGACCAGGGCCACTGTGTGGAGGACTCCCAGGTGGCTTTCTAAACTGAGATGAACTGAGATGAAGACGCAGCCCTAGTCTTTTGCCACCCCTGGGCCATCAGGGGTTGCACATGGCTGGTGGTGCCATGGTGGACATGCTCAGAGTCACAGAACGTCCCCGGGACAGAGCTTGTGGAGAGATGAGGCAGGCAGCTGGACAGTGTCAGGGCCAGGCCCTGGTGGGCATCTGGCCTGATGTGATCTCTTTCCCCGCTGTGCTGGGACAGAGCTGGGAGGGCGGGAGGGCTCCTCGGGAACCAGAGGTGAGGTGTGGGATGAGGACGGGGACAAGCCTGGGTCCTAGAGACTCATTGGGGCCGGGGGCAGGCAGACGCCCTGGGCCTGGGGACGTTGTGGGGCGGGGGGGCCCGGGGGGGGGGGGGCCCCTCCCCCCCCCCCCCCCCCCCCCCCCCCCCCCCCCCCCCCCCCCCCCCCCCCCCCCCCCCCCCCCCCCCCCCCCCCCCCCCCCCCCCCCCCCCCCCCCCCCCCCCCCCCCCCCCCCCCCCCCCCCCCCCCCCCCCCCCCCCCCCCCCCCCCCCCCCCCCCCCCCCCCCCCCCCCCCCCCCCCCCCCCCCCCCCCCCCCCCCCCCCGACTGGAGCGTTCACACAGAAACGCAGACAGATGGGAAGCAGACCTCTGCAGCACAGGCAAGGCGCCAGGTGCCCAGGTGCCTGGATCAGGAACAACAGGCGCCCCCAGGCTCTGGTGACCCCCACCCTCCTGTTCCTGACACGGGAATCCTCACTGCCTCCCTGCCCCCTCCCTTGCTGCCAGTGTGTCTGTGAAGTGCCTCCCCCAGCGCCCAGGCTGGGTGCCAGTGCCCGTGATGGCAGTACACACAGAGCCTGGATGGCTCACAGGCTGCGAACGCCCTGCCCGCCTGGACCAGGCCAGGCCTAACCCTGCGTCTGGCCTGCGGAGCTCACTCCCTGCATTTGCGGGCAGCAGCTCCTCTCTGTCCTGCCCTGGGTGCCCTGCTCTGGAGGAAGCCCCGTGGAGCCTGCGGGGGGAGGCGCGCCGCTGCGGGCCCTGCAGGGACACATGCCCACCGCTGCCCACCGCGCACTCCTTGTTCGCGCCGCAGCCTGGTCTCCGTGAGGCTGCTGCACTGGGCCAGGGTTTCCCGTTCCAGGGGCCACGCCCTCCCTGCCTCGAGTTCGTCAGGGCTCTACAGCCCCCACTCTAGCCGCAGAGGCAGGGACCCTGTCACTGATATGCCAGGTGGTTTTATTTTTATCACCAGCTCTCCTTCAAGGAGGAGGAAATTGAGGCTCCGAGGTCTAATGTGAATCGGGAGTGGGCGGCCGACCAGGCCTTGCTGGGGCCCAAGGGTCTGGGACGTCAGGCCCCAGCCTGTCGGGCACAGCGGGCCCGGGGAGCCCTGGGCCTGGGATCTCTGCTGGGGTCGGGGGCGCCCACACCGCCCGCTCGCTCAGGCGCCGCGCACCAGGAGACTCTAGGCGCTCAGGCTCCTGTTATGAAGGAGAGGGTGCGAATGCGCGCGAGCATGCACGTGCGAGCCCCTCCCAGGGAATGCAGCCCCGAGCAGCTGTCTGGAGGCCCCGGATTCCTCGGAGCCGAGGGGCGCGCACAGGCGGCGGCGGCAGCAGTGCAGGCGGGAGGCCGCCTCTCGTGGAGCTCAGCCTCCCGGCCCCAGGCCGCGCTGTGCTCTGCCAGGCTGCTGGAGCCCTGCGGTTTGTCTGCAGCCTCAGGTGACCCCCACTGAGCCCTGGGTGCAACGGGAAGCAGAGGCCAAGCGGAGGGCCCGCCCGGGCCGCCCCGCGGGCCCTAGTGGCTGGTGCAGCCCTTGGCTGGGCCGCTGCCGTCCACGGGCTTGAGGGGCCGGGGCGCCATCACTCCAGCTCCACAAACGCCTGCTGGCTTGCTGTGGGCCCAGACTGTATAATTCAGGTGACCACAGGAGTCCACTGTCTTCTCCTGCTCCCACTGGGACTTTGGAGTGATCATTAATTCTGTAACCGTTGCAGGGAGGTTGGCAGGGAGATAGGGACACAGTAAAAGCTTAGCACAACCTGCTGAGAGTGTAGTTCTGGCCCAGTCCCCCATCGCCCCCATTGAGTAGGCCCCCAGCTCCTTTAGGATGCCCGCCCTAGTGGGCCATGACACGTTTCCTTGGGAGCTTCTGGAAAAGACTGTCCCCTTTGTTCAAATCAAAGCGAGCAAGTCATCCTTCCCGGAAACGCCCTCCTGCACAGCCGCGCGGGAGTCTCTTTGTGCTCCTGTCTGGTGTTCGGGTCTCTGGGCTCTGCTCCCTGGGGGTCGTCACGGTGCTGCCGTGAAAGGGGCAGAAGATGAAAAGGAGGGAAGAGACTCCGGTCTAGTTCCCTTGTGCTAGGAAAGAGGCCATGTTGGGGGTCTCAAGAGTAGTTTGATCAGCTGGTCATTTTTATGCCCCAAAAGGAACTGTTGCAGACGTGAGCTCTTAAAAGCCTTAAGAATGAGCCAGAATCTGTCCCCTATGCTAGGGAAGAAAAACAACCTCATAGCAATCACCTTGGTGCTAAATATTTACTCCGCAGAAACGGCAGCCCACTCCAGCGCTCTTGCCTGGAGAATCCCAGGGACGGGGGAGCCTGGTGGGCTTCCGTCTGTGGGGTCGCAAGGGTCGGACACGACTGAAGCGACGCAGCAGCAGCAGTAGACCAGGGGCACCTTTTCTCACCTTGAATAAAAAGATGAGGAACAGGGGCTTAAATACAGAAAGAAAAGAACTGGGGGCCTCGGTACACGGTTACCGGGGATAGCACTCATTTCCACTGCAATTCCATTCCTCAGTCACGCCCTCAAACCCCAGACAAGCTGGCAGAACAGTATTCAGAGCAGAGCAGAGCTTCCTCTTTCAAGCGAGTCTGCCCCTCGTCCCCACCCCTTCGCTTTGGAAAGCGAGTGTCACTGCAGTCCCTGTCGACGGAAGCAGTGTCAGCCTTGCTTTACAGCTACAGACCTTTGAACTGTCTTCAGATTGGTTTGCATGAAATCCACCTTAAGACACTTGAGTGTCTTCTGAGTTAATTATTTTACCCAATCCTGTGTCCCACTTTGAAGAGCTGTCTCTTGGAGACCGTGGTGGGGGGGTGGGATTGGCGGGGGTGAAAGCCCCTTGGGACCCTGGACCGCGGCCAGTCAGCGCTGGTCCCTGACGCTCTGGCCGTGTGGCCTGCGGGGGGGCCGGCTGCTCTGTGCCTGAGTCTCGTCCTCAGGTTGGTCATCCTGAGGCCCTCGCCTCCAGGAAAATCCTCCCGACAGAGAAATAGGATGGTAGGAGTGGACGGCAGGTGCCGAGGTTCTGAGACAAGTGCCTTCTCCCAGACAGATCCCCATCCCCACTGCTGCTGCTAAGGCTGCTGAGTCACTTCAGTCGTGTCCGACTCTGCGACCCCCATAGACGGCAGCCCACCAGGCTCCCTGTCCTTGGGATTCTCCAGGCAAGAACACTGGAGTGGGTTGCCATTTCCTTCTCAGGGCCAGAATTAGCAGGAGCTACTGAGGGAGCGGCCTGCCCGCCCGCCCCGAACATCTGCCGCTGAAAACCTGATATTAAACAGCTTAATATATCTCCTTAATGACAAGGTGGCTGCCTTCTGCCGTGTGAGTGAGTGGCAGGGAGGCTCGGGAGAGGAAGGCTGGTTTCTGCTCCCTCGCCCGCCTGGTGCGTCTGGCAAGAAGCAAGGTCTCCCCATGGGCTTGGCCCCCGTCGGGAGCCGGAGCCTCTTCCCAAGGCGGCCTCTGCCCCAGGGTACCACCTGGTCAGCAGCAGGGTCTTCACGGACATGGAGGGATCAGGGCCCGAGGACGAGGCTGTCGCCTGGGCTCCTGAGCAGACTTGCTGTGCCGTCGTATGTGTCGTTGGTTTGGACACGAGGAACCAGAGGAGGGATGTGGTGATGGAGGCAAATCTGGGACCCAAGAAAGCTGCACCGCCCAGAGCGGCCCGCACCCCGGGAAACCTGCCCCCGAGAGAGCCGCGCAGGGCCAGAGCGGTCCCCGCCCCCAAGAGAGCCAGACGCGGGCGGGGGGCGGGGCGGGGCGGGGGGGCCAGGGCGGTCCCCACCCCGGGAAACCTAGACGGGCCGGAGCAGTCTGCGCCCCTGAGAAAGCCGGGCGGGGCCAGAGCGGCCCACAGCCCGGAGAAAGCCTGACATCCCGGAGTGGTCGGCACCCCAGGGAAACCTAGATTGGGCCGGAGCGGTCCCCACCCACTGAGAGAACCGCGCAGGGGTCAGGGCGGTCTCCACCCCCCAGAAAGCCAGCGGGGGCGGGGGCGGGAAGGGGGCGGGGGCGGGGCGGTCCCACCCCCAGAGAGCCAGCCGGGAAGGGGCGGGGCGGGGCGGGGCGGGGCGGGGCGGGCGGGGCGGGCGGTCCCCACCCGGGGAAACCTAGACGGGGCGGAGCGGTCCGCGCCCCAAGAGAGCGGACGGGGCTGGAGTGATCCGCACCCCAGTCCCTGCGGGGGTGTGACCTACCCAGGCCCTGGTTTGGGGTCCTGGTCCCCAGAACTGCAGGACACCCCCCAACGTGTTCCCAGCGCCTGAAAGAAGAGGGGGCCTCCCCAGAGGCGGAGGAGACAGGAGCTGCTGGGCTCTGCAGTCTCCGGGCTCCCCCACCCTGCCGCCTCACCGGGGAGGGCATGCAGTCAGACTGCCTGCGCTGGAGCCCCGGCGGGTGCGAGCCTGTGTGGGCGCAGCTCTGGCGGCCGCCGGGCCCCGGAGAGCTCCGCGGAGGCGGCGCTGCCATCAGCAGATTACTCAGCGACCACAGAGGAGGCTCGGGACCGGGGAGGCCGCGGGAGCCCCGCGCTGTCTGTGCCCCGACGAGTGGGCCCTGCAGGGGCGGCTCCCTCACCAGCCCTGGGATGCCCGCGTTCCCGCCCGATGTGCCGCAGGCCCCTCTGTCTGGGCCTCAGCTTCCGGCCTGAGTTCAGGCACTCCGGGGCCCTCAGCGCAGACAGGACGCAGGCAGGCCGTGTGACGGCCGTGTGTGCCCTGAGCGGTCGCACAGGTGCTCTTTTTCCAGAGTGTGACCTGACGGTTAGCTGCCCTCTCTCCCGCGCACCGCGTGGGAGTGCGTGGCCCCATCCCACTCTGCACAGGCTGCCGGGGTGGGGCCGGGTCCGTGGGGCTTTGCTCCCCCTGCAGGCATCCCCCTGAGCCGTCACACTGGCCGCACTTCGGAGGGCATCGGGGTGGCAGCCAGGGGCGGGCCTGGGCGGGCGGAGCTTCCCCGCCAGTGTTCCTCCAAGACGCCCAGGGCAGAGGGGCCGCCCCACCCAGTGCGGCCCCAGCCTCGCGTCTCAGTCCGGCCCGTGGGCTGAAGCGGGGCCTCGGAGCCCAGCGCTGGGCCTGCACTGGGCCCCTCTGTTCGCGAGCTGGACGCCCTCACTGGCTGTGTCCTGTCCACAGGGTGGGGACGCTCCACGCCACAACCCCGGGAGTGTGCACACAGAAAGCGCGGCAGGGCACTCTGCTCGGAGGAAGAGCCAGTCAGACGCTGGCTTTCCTTCCTTCACAGATTCTGGTCATAAGCTGCCAATTTACTCTATTTTTAACCAAAGCAAAAGTTCTCTGTTTTCCCACAAATGGAGGAAGGCTGAGACGCTGATGGTAACAGTGGAACAGTCAGGGGCTGCCCCTCTGCGGAGGGGACGGTGGTCCGGCAGCGGCTCTGGGGGGCACCACGGTGAAGCCTTGTGGGGGCTGGGGCAGCACCTCGCGGAGACTAGATGTACCTCCCGGGGGCACATCCTCCTCCGGAGCTAGGACCTTTCTTGGGGACACGGGGACGGTTTTTGCTGCCGACCCTCTGGGGCTGTGGCCCCTTCTCCTCTGTGAGCAGACACCTGACCAGGTGGCTGGGGGCCAGCACCTCGCGCCTCACTGTGCCAGGAGGTAGTTCTGATCTCTGAGGAATACAGATTTTCAGGCCCTACAACTGGAGCCATGTCTGACTTTGGGAGCCCAAAGAAAGAGCCTGGGACTGGGTCAGACACCCAGTTCCTGACCAGGGCCTGCCATTTCCAGCTGTGTGTTTCTGCAGACGGCCTGTGTCATTCAAACAAGGACCAGGGACGTCCCTGGCAGCTCAGTGGTTAGGACTCCATGCTCCCAGAGAAGGGGGTTCGATCCCTGCTTGGGAACTAAGACCCCACCTGCCTCTCAGCCCAAAATCAAAAACAACCAGAAAACAGGGACAAGGAGCAGAGCCTTGAGAGGCTGCCCAGGAGGAATCGTGCGCCCAAGGAGGGCCCACGAGGCTTCTTTGGAAACAGGCGCCTTCTCGCAAAACCTCCTGCGTCGTTTCTTAGAAGTGTGGTGGTTTCAGCATGCCCAGATCTGGAGGAAACAGACCGAATTTCACAACCTTTCCAAGGTTGCTAAATCCTTGTGTCTTTTCGCTGCTGTGGTGTTGCCAGAGATTCTATATTGGTTTCCTGATGCTGCTATAAAAAATTATCACAAATGTAGTGGCTTGACACCACAGAGCCCTAGTCTCTCACGGTTCTGGAGGTCTGAATCTAAAATGGATCTGTGGGTTGTGGGCTTCCCGAGACTCTGGAGGGAGCTGGCTTTCTGCTGGGGACGCTGGAGAAGGCAAGAGGTCCCCTCCCAGAGCCTCTGCCTTCAGAGACATCAGTGTTGGCTCTCCTGCCTTCACGCCGCCCTGCACCTCCCGCTTTTAAGGGCTCTTGATGATGTTGGGTCCATGGAGATGACCCAGGATAATCTCTGCATCTCAAGATCCTTAACTAGATCACATATGAGAGTTCCTCCTTCCAGCTAAGGTAGCATATTCATAGGTTCTAGGAATTTGGATCACAGATTTCCTGGGGGAGGTCAGCATAGTAGTCAGTCTCACTTTAGTCTGAACAACCACAATTGGGCATTATTGTGCTTTCTTCTGAGCTCAGGGAAGGGGCTTGGCTGTGGTCCTCTGGAGAGGCAGGAGAGAGGGACACGTGTGCGGCCCAGAGCACTGGCAGGGTGTCACAGGCCTGGGGATTGGAGGGATCGGGTGCCCTGCAGAGCCTGCCCTCTGGTGGCCTTGGGGCTTCCCATGACCATCTGAGCCAGGAGGCGTGTGACATTCTAAGGCCTCCTCGCTTCCACCAGCTCCTGCCTGTCTGCCCCTTCTCACCCCAGTCACCATCGCCAAAGCCCTCTTTCACTCCAGCAGCCACCTAACCCCATGGTTTGCCATATTTCCCAGTTGCTGTTTTACCAAGAAGTCAGCCTTAAAGCTTTTCATTTCTCTGCCGTGCAGGCCCAGGCCGGGGTGCTGGGGTGACCTCCGAGGTAGTGTGGGGGCTCCAGGTGCTGACTGCTGTCCCGTGGGGGTGGGCCCCAGGAGGCTTCTCTGGCCCCTGGTCCCAGGTGGGGGAGGTTGCCGTAAGCCCCAGTCCCTCCCAGAGCTCACACCTGAGCTCCAGGGAACACTGATCTCCACCCCCAACTTAGGGTGAGGCCCAGGGGCCCAGCCAGCCCCCACTCTGACAGCACCTCCTGTTCACATCCACTTGTGCCTCTTCTGAGGAAGAGGCCTGTGATGGGCCTCGCCCCATACCTCCCTTCCCACACCTGAAGAAGGAGAGGCTGCCAGGCGACCTGGTTCAGCCAAGTCCACTCTCCCGCCCAGTGCATTGGGCTCAGTACTTTTCCAAAACACCTGCTGCTCCCCGAGCAACCCAGGAAGTGGCAGTAGAGTGGGCAGACAGGCGAGGAGAGGAGTCCTGGCCTCCCAGAGGGGCCGGCCCTGGCCCCGGCTTCCCACGGACCCTCCCTGGTTGTGCCGGCTCAGCAGTAGGGGCCCGGACACGCCAGCATCCACCCGCCCCACGCACAGCCTGGAACCCTGCGGTCTCCTCTCAGGCCTGGGCTGCTGGAAAGGGCATCCGGCAGGCGTCAAGCAGAGCTGCCTTCCTGTGGACGGCCCGGGGACAGAGGTCAGTGGAAAACCCTGAGGTGGGAGACGGAAGGAACAGGGACTGTTCTGGAACCTGGTCACCGAGCCTCCAGGAAGTGTCTGGTCTTCTCCAGAGCCACGGGCTCAGAGCCACCTGCATTCCAGCTGACCTCACTGGGGTGAGCCAAGGTCAAGGAGAGGGAACAAAGGCCAAAGCGATGGTGGTGGTGGCGGCTGAGGTCGGAGGTCCTGCTGAACCGCGCCGGGCTGCGGAGGGCAGTGCAGGCCGCTCCCAGCAGTCGGTGACCGGAGCCCCGGGGCGGGGTCTGAGGGCCCACTACAGCCCACGTTTTTAAAGGGCTCTGCGCCATAGGCTGGCAGTGAGTTCTGACGTACTTTCCAACAAAAATAATTCTTAATTCCACAACAGACTGAAAAATTAGAAGGCCAGGGATGTGTGGGGTGGGGTTTACAGGCGACTGGAAGACGCCGCCTCTCAGAGGGGGCCGCCCTGGGGTCTGCATGCTCCAGGCGCACAGAGGGTCTGCAGCAAAGAAACGTGCTAAAATCCGCACCACCCCTTTCCCAATTAAACTCTGGAGAACCAGCGCTGTGTAGACAGTGCTCGGCTCAACCAGGGACTTGAGTCAGCGCCACTTTCAGCCTCAGAAATGCCCAGCCCGCCAGCAGCTGCAGACACAGGGCCGTGGGAGGCTTCCAGTGAGGGAGCCGCACTTATTTGGTTTGAACCACAGCGTCTTCTGAAAAAACTGGCTTGCCAGCATTTAAAATCAGGGTTTTCCACCAAGAAACCCGGACTCGGTTTCCATGAAGTCTCAGGATCTTCGCTAGGGTGGCCTTCCCTTCCGCTGGGCACCCTGCAGCCCGCGCCCCGCGTGCCAGCCCCCTCCAGGGTCTGTGACGGAGAAACCCGCGCCTGGGGGACGAGGCGGCCTGCACCTGGGCCACCAGCAGCCAGTCCTGGGGTGCCCTGTGCTTCTCACAAAGGGCCCGGGGCAAGGCCAGGCTGCCCCAGCCAGAGCCCTGTCCTGGCCAGCACTACCCCTGCTGGGACTGTGGGCAGTGCTCTGTTGCCAGGCACAAGCTGGTTCCTGGAAAGGCTGGTTCAGGTGACACTCTGGAAGCGTAGAGGAAGGGGTGTGTCCTGCCAGGCGCTCTGCGAGCGCAGGGAGTGAAGGGCCCTCCCGTGGACGTGCACCCTGCAGGCTGGAGCCTCGCATCCCGAGGGTGGTCTTGGGGTCCCAGCACCTGCACACCAGCAAGGGCGTCGGGAGGCTCTGGGGGCTCTGGCCGAGCCCTGCTGCGTACCAGGACGGAAGGCCTCGGACAGGGGAGCAGGCTGGGTAGCGTCACCTGGAAAACACGCTCCATCTCCTGTCTGACCTCGGCCTCCGCCCGAGGGGAGGTGTTCCCAGGCCACAGGAGGCTGAGTTCCCAGCTTGTGGGGGGAGGGCAGTCACGACCTTTGCAGATTCTTGTAGTTTGAGGGCTGTGCTCCCTCCCTGGTGGTGCCTCCTGGAGAGAGGGTCCCGGTGGTGGAGGCAGCCCGGAGCAGACCTGGATCTCACCCAGGGAGGGTGTTCGCTCCTGCTCGGCCTCGGACAGGGAGCAGGTGTCCCCACGTGTGAGATCAAACGCCGGCCCTCGCTGTGCTTGCAGGGTGACGTCTGCCCTTCAGCGCCGTCCTGCATGTGGCCTCTGCACATGGCTGGGCGGGGGGCTGTCTGCTGCTGACAGAGGTGCCCAGGACATCAGAGCTGTGGGCTCCCGGAGCTGCTCAGTCCTTCCGTCTCGGGGGGACATGGGGCCCAGGCTCTGCTCTCCTCACCACATGTGCCCATGGAGACAGGGTGGCTGGCCCAGCGGGGCTTCCCGGGAGCCCGGGATGTGAGGGACTGGCTGGCCATGCTCACTGTGGGTCAGGGGAGGCTTGGGGGAAGGAGCCACCTCCGAGGAAGAGGCAACAGATGGCGGTGAGAGCTTAGCTGGAGGGCTCACACGTGCAGAACACGCTGTCCGCTGCGAGCCCCGTGGGCCAGGCTGCAGGCCTTGTCAGAGCTTTCAGGGTGCTCCCGTGAGCTCTGTAGGACTTTTACCCAAACTCCGAATTTCTTTGCCTGAGGACTGAATTTCTGAGGACCCCTTTTATGCTGGGAGCTGCAGGCTGGTGGGGACGGGAGGCAGGAGACTCCAGGAAGGCGGGACAGCGGAGCGGACACCTCGGGGCAGAGCCGTCCCCTGACCACGTCTGACACTCGCTCCCAGGGTTCCCGGGAGCCTGGCAGTCAGCTCCTTGGATCTGGCACGAGCTATGCCCCCCTTCCACGGGGAGGGTTTCTCCCTGAAAACTGCTTCTGTCTTGTCCTGTTCTCTCCAGGCAAACGAGGGAGCAGGAGACGCCTCCTGACTTCTTCTACTTCTCCGACTACGAGAGGCATAATGCGGAGATCGCCGCCTTCCACCTGGACAGGTGAGTCCCCCACGGGCGCCCCGCGTCATCACCACCGCAGGCGCGGGCTGCTGTGACCTGGCCGCCAGGAATAGGGGCCAGAAGGCTCGGGGTGTCAGCTTCTCTGGCAAGACCCAAGGTCGAGAGTCCCGCAAAACGGCCCTTCCCTTGGTGGCCCCGGGTCTGGGGCAGATCTGCAGAAGAGGACAGACTCCTTTTGGGCTCAGTGGGGGCCCTGGCTTCTGGGGAGGAGCAGAGGTTGGGGCCTGACAGGAGAGCAGGTCCACCAGATCTGGTGGAGCGCCCAGAGAGCTCAAGCGAGGATGCCGCTCCCTGTCCTTCCACCAGGATCCTGGACTTCCGCCGGGTTCCTCCCGTGGCTGGCAGGCTGGTCAACATGACCAAGGAGATCCGGGACGTCACTAGGGACAAGAAGCTGTGGAGAACCTTCTTCATCTCCCCAGGTGACCTCCCTCCCCAGTGAGCTCCCTGCCCAGGTGACCTCCTTCCCCAGGTGACCCCCTCCCGGGTGACCCCCTTCCCTGGTGACCCCCCTTCCCCAGGTGACCCCTCTCCTCGGGTGACCTCCTTCCCCGGGTGACACCTCCCAGGGTGACCCCACTCCTGGTGACCCCCTCCCCTGTGCCCCCCCCGGGTGACCCCTCTCCCGGGTGACCCCCTCCCTGGGTGACCACCCTCCCGGGTGACCCCTCTCCCGGGTGACCTCTCTCCTGGGTGACCCCCTTCCTGGGTGACCCCCTCCCCTGTGGCCCCCTCCCCTGTGACCCCTCTCCCAGGGTGACCCCCTCCACTGTGGCCCCCTCCCCTCCCATCTGATCCTACTCCCCTCTGACCCCCTCCCCTCTGGCCCCCTCCCCAGGTGACACCTCCCCTGTGGCCCCTCCCCTGTGACTCTCCCCTGTGACCTCTCCCCTGTGGCCCCTTCCCCTGTGACTCTCCTCCCTGTGGCCCGGGCTGCCCCTGCACCGGGAGCAGCCTGGCTTCAGCGCTGTGTCTGCGTCGCCCCAAGTCTCAGAGCCACCAGGTGGTCTTCATCGTTCCTGACTCCGCCCCTGGGCTGCGGGTGATGTTGCTGCTGCCAAAGGCTGGGGGCGAACTCCCAGCCTCCTGGGAAGGCTTCTGCAGGGGTGCAGCCAGAGCGGAGCCCCGTTCTCTGGACGCCCCCAGACTAAAACACCCCGGAAAGACCCTCACGTGGCTCAGGGCCCTGCGGCCGCCCTCTCCTCTGTGGAGCACTGGACTCAGAGTGGGGCTTCCCCTGGTCCCTGGAGGGTTGGCACTGCCCGCCCTCGGGCCCCTGCCCACTCCAGGTGTATAAGGTCCCGACTTCATGGTGCCACCCTCCAGCACACACACAAAGGAGAGTCAGGCTCAGCGGGGTTGTGTGCCCGCTTGCGTCAGATCTGACCCTTGGGCCTCCCTTCCTGACCACCCCCTTGGGGCCAGGGGACCCCTCCTGAGACCCGACCCCGAGGAGTCCCTCCTGCATCCTGGGCCTTTTGTCACTTGTGTTTCATCTCGGAACATTTTGCGTTGTCCCAGTGATGCGTGACCCAGCTGGGCCACCAAGACCCCGCAGAGCACGGCCCGGGCCCCGACCCTGCAGGGATGCCGCAGCCGTGCCAGGCACCCTCCCAGCCAGTTCACACAGGCAGAGTCCACTCGCCAAGTCCGAAGATCCACTGGCCCAGAAGCCCCCTTCCTTGTAGGTCAGCACGCTTCTCGGCCACGTGATGAACTGGTCAGCACTGAGGCCCACAGCCCTCGTTTCATTAGGGGGCCGTCTCTGTCACGCAGTGCTCACGGTTCCTCCTCTCTGAGCCCACAGAGAGGAGAGCAGGACGGGACCCCCGAGCGAGAGGGCTCCATCCCCTTTGAACGAGTGTCTGTCCCACGTGACGATACCGAGGGCCTGAGCAAGAGCCTTGTTGGGAGGGTCTCTGAGGTTAGGCCTGTGGGGGCGTGTGCCCACCTCGGTCATGTCCAGGGGACACAGCCTCACCCAGCTCCTGGTGCCCCACCCCGTCCCCACACCCCGGCTTTAAATGGTTTAGTTGCCACTTGGAGTCTGAGCAGTTTCGCTACACCTGGAAGCATCCTCACAGCAAAGGTGACCGGTCCATCCCCAGGGCCCCCTCCCAGCCCTGCACCCGCCAGGACGGCCGTGGCCTGCCTTCTGTCTGGATGGTGCTGCTTCTGCCAGTCCCTCGCTGCAGGGCAGCACTGGGCAGCTGTCTCTCCCACCGCGGCGTTGCCCTGAGCCGCCGGATCTGCGGCCTGTCCCGTGTTTCCTCTTTCGTTTCTGAACCGGTTGATGAGCCCGAGCAGAAGGGACACAGTAGCTTGCCGCAAGGAAGTGGAGGGGAGTCTGAAATCCCAAGAAACGACACAAATCAAGCAGCCTCTCTGCTGGGTCTCCCTCCCGCTTGGGCCCAGGGGCCTCCCAGCTGCGCCCCTGCTGTGTTCCCTGAGCTCAGCTGTCTTATGGAGGTTTGTAAACGAGCAAGGGCTCCTTTCCACGGTCAGCAGACAGTCACTTGTTGTCTAGGTGGGTGATCTGAGATGCAGGCATCCCACCCCGCTCTCGCACCCGTCCACACCGGGACCAGGTCTCCCTCGTCGTCGCTGATGCTGGCATCGGCGGGCGCTGACACCCCCCTTGCCCTGAGCCACGCTGAGCTCAGCCTGGTCCAGTCCCAAAGGCGGGACCTATGGGGGTCCCTGCTCCTGGCCGCTCTCCCAGTCCTGTGGGTCCCCGGCTTGGCGTCCGGGCCCCTCCTGGATGCGCTCCTGAGCTGGCTCTGGGCTCAGCTCCGCCTGCTGCCACTGACACCTGCCCTCTCCCAGACTGTTGCTGTTCCCACCGCCTCTGCTCCGTCAGCCAGATTTCTCCCGAAAGCCTTGGGAAGTGTTTGGTTTTCTCTTAAGCAGCAGGCTAACAGGAACCAGCTTTGATCTCACTGTAGAAAATGAGGTCTGTTACGATTCGTTTGGAGCGTTTCTGCTTTGCTGGCATTTCCACGCCTGTCGCGGGGTGTAAAAGCTGCAGAGGCCGAACTTTGCCGGGGTGCCCATCCACACCACTGCCTCCAGCCTCAGGGCCCTGAGTAGCCCTGCTCTGGGGTCCGTCAAAATGGGGGAGACGTGTGCAGCCTGCAGAGGCTGGGGAGCCAGGTGGGCTAAGAGGTGGGGGCGGCCAGCCAGCTGGGGGCAGCGTCAGGCCGGGGGGCGGCTGAGTCCCCATCACCACAGGACTGAGTGGGGGCCGGCGGCCAAGCCCGCGTCTGCCGTGTGACACCTTTCTCCTGCTTTCCCGGTGACTGTCTCCGCGCCTCTTATCCCGAGATCAGCCCGCATGCTCCTGTGCTGGTCTAGGCCATGGGGGCAGGGTGTGCAGGGGGCGCAGCAGATGGGGAGGGGGCCGCGGCAGATGGGGAGGGGCGCGTCATGCCCCCCAGCCTCTCCTGCCCCTCCCCGCCACTCAGCCACCTTCGCATCAGCTCTTCCCCACACTAGCTGGGGGCTGGCGGGGTGGGCCTCCGTTACTGCGGTCAGTGTCCAAACTCCCACCGGGGGCAGACGGGTTGCCCAGTGCGGACAGACCCCTCCCCAGCAGCCCTGCCCCTTGTGACGGGATTCCTCGGGGCCTCTGAGATGGGCAAAGACTCTCCCCTCCTGCCAGCAAAGCCCCAAAACATTCAGAGGAACCGGCCTGGATTCTCCGGAGCTCTCAGGCTGGCAGGCTGGGACCCCTGATCTTCACGGAGACCAGGGCCCTCACCAGGGAGCCCATCTCATTGGGGTCCTCGGGTCCTCCCCGCCGTCTGGCCCGCTGCCCCGAGCTGCCCTGGGCATCACTGTCAAGGGGAATGGACACTGCCTCCCCGAGCCCAGCCACTCCACGCCTGTCCTCTCTGCTCCCCGGGTCAAGAGCTGCACAGCCCCCTGTTCAGGGACGGAGGCTCTGAGGAGTGAGGGCCCAGCCTCCCACTGGGCTGCAGAGCGGAGCAGTGAGAGGCCACAGGCTGGAGGAGCCCCCTCCCCCGACGTCCCGGCACAGGCCGGATTTCTGAGGGGGAGAAGGCTGTGGGCCCGGGAAATGCCTCTCTCTTCACATGACTCCATCTAAAGCCAGCTTAGGCTTAGCGGTTACAGACTCGAATTCCAGGGCTCGGAGAGGATTTTCCTCCTGAAAACGGGCGGTTCCATAGGTAAACGCACGCTCAGACACGCCCGCCGCCTAGCACGGAAGCGCTTCTCGACTCTCCTCCTGTGGGGACGTGACCCACACGCCTGAGTCCGGCATGTGGAGTGTGCAGGCGTGTGGAGTGTGCAGTCCCCCTGTGGGGACGTGGACCCACACGCCTGAGTCCGGCGTGTGGAGTGTGCAGGCGTGTGGAGTGTGCGGTCCCCCTGTGGGGATGTGGCCCACACACCTGAGTCTGGCGTGTGCAGGCGGTGTGGGTGGCAGGCATGTGGGTGTGCGGGCCCCTGTGGGGGTGGCCCACACGCCTGGCGGCGTGTGGTGTGCAGGCGTGTGGAGTGTGCAGGCGTGTGGAATGTGCAGGCGTGTGGAGTGTGCGGTCCTCCTGTGGGGCCGTGGCCCACACGCCTGAGTCTGGCGTGTGGAGTGTGCAGGCGTGTGGAGTGTGCAGGCGTGTGGAGTGTGCGGTCCTCCTGTGGGGCCGTGGCCCACACGCCTGAGTCCAGCGTGTGGAGTGTGCGGTTCAGTGGCTTTAGAGCGTTCTCCGTGCTGTGTAACAGGCCCCACTGATTCCAGGACATTTGCTCACCCCGAAAGAAGCCGTCACTGTTCAAAAAGAGAGCGGGAGACCCCGCTCCCCTCCCTCTCTGCTCTGAGAGCTGCCAGCTTCCAGTCCATCTGCTCCCAGGGTTTCATGCACACGGCATCTGGCTTTGCCCAAGTGTTCATGGTTCACCCACCCATTCCTTTTGTGGCTAAATGCTATTCCATGTTAGGGGCAAACTACGCTGACTCTGGGGATGGTCTGCTGGGAACATCTCTGTCGAGGGTCTGTGTGGACGTGTGTCTTCCTTTCTCTCGGGTGTGTGCCTGGGAGTGGGGTGGCCAGATCACCGATTCTGTGTCCGACTTTCTGACTGGTTTTCCCAGCAGCTGCACCATTTGACGTTCCCACCGCGGCTGCATCAGGGTGCAGCCACTTTCTCCACACCTTGAGCCACACTGATATTATCTGTTCTTTTCATCAAAACTGTCCTCGTGGGTGAGAAACTGTGGGTTTGATTTGCGTCTCTCCGACGACTCACGGTGCCCAGCGTCTTTCCCTGTGCTTGTTGGCCGTTACTATGCCTTCTTTGGAGAAGGGCTCTTGGACCCCTTTGCCCGTTTATAGATGGGGTCATTCATCTTTTTATCACTGAGACGGAAGTGTTCTTGTGCGGTGCTGGGTGCTTATTCGGCCGTGATTGCAAGCATCTCCCCCACGCTGCCTCACTTTGGAAGGAGGGCCTTTTGCAAACCACTGAGCAGAACCTCCACAGACCCCAGACTTAGTTTGGAGGGTGATGAGGAAGAACCCAGACTCCAATCCAAGCTCTGCGTCCCAAGTTGTGTGGCCCTGTGGTCTGCGATGCAGGGCCCGGGCAGGTGGCTGAAGTCCAGGGTGAGACCGCGGGTGGGCCCCGCCCAGGGAGGGAAGCGTCAGCCGCGGCGCCGACATGCAGACCCCCGCCTGCGGGCCCCTGCTGACCGCCCCTCTGCCCGCAGCCAACAACACCTGCTTCTACGGGGAGTGCTCGTACTACTGCTCCACGGAGCACGCCCTGTGCGGGAAGCCGGACCAGATCGAGGGCTCGCTGGCCGCCTTCCTGCCCGACCTGTCCCTGGCCAAGAGGAAGACCTGGCGGAACCCCTGGCGCCGCTCCTACCACAAGCGCAAGAAGGCAGAGTGCGTTGGGGCGCGCTGGGTCGGGGACTCCGAGTCCTGCCTCCCTGGGGTCTCGGGAGGGCTGGCTCCCGCCCGACCTACTGCGGAGAACGATCCCCAGGGTCTCAGCCACAGCAGATGGCGTAGGGGCAGCAGGGCTGCGCTTGAGGCCGCAGATGGTCAGAAAGGGCCCCTCACGCAGGGACTGGGCGCCGACCGCCCCTGGGTCTCTCCACGACTGGACGAGGCTTCAGATCCCTTCCCCCCTTGAGAGAGACGCTGTCCCTCCAGCTGTGAAGACGTCCTCGCGAGTGTGCTGTCCCGGCCTGTCCACACACGTGGCCTCTGGGTGGCATGGCCCAGCCACCTCCCAGCCCCACACTCCTGTTAATGCAGCCTCAGCCCCCGGCAGAGATCCTTTGCTCTGCGGTGACACCTTCTCACTCGGTCCCCCTGGCTGCCCCGTGGATCCGCTGTCCTGAGCCGGGCAGCCTCAGGAGGTGATTGGGGCCTCCTTGTCATAGAGGAGCCCACCATTCTAATGCCAGGTCCCCTGCAGGTGGGAAGTGGACCCTGACTACTGCGAGGAAGTGAAACAGATGCCTCCCCTACGACAGCAGCCACCGCATCCTGGACGTCATGGACATGACCGTCTTCGACTTCCTCATGGGTATGTCCAGGGCCCCCCGGCCTGCCCAGCTCAGGCCCAGCCGCCGCGGTCACGCTCGTGCTCGCTGCTCCCCGCGCGGAGGCCAGACGGGGGAGGCAGGGCTCGCCTCCGAGCCTCACACAGGCTCCCAGCAGGCTTGTCCCCACAGGGAACATGGACCGCCATCACTACGAGACCTTCGAGAAGTTTGGGAACGAGACTTTCATTATCCACTTGGACAACGGGAGAGGGTGAGCCCTTCCAGGCGCCGCGAGGGGCCAGCTGTCCCCCGGCCCAGACACTCCGGGGGGCAGGCGCTCCACGGGAGGGACAGCCCAGCCCCCAGAGGCCCCTTGGGGGCGACACAGGGCTCTGGCCAGGGCTCCTGTGAGCTGGGGGACGGGCCCCAGAGCCGGCGTGCATGCAGTGCTCAGGGCCCTCCGGCGGTCAGAGCCGCAAGTGCCTGGACGCCTCGGGGGAATCAGCTCTGGGCACCCGGGCAGTGTGCGGAGCCCTCACTACCAGCTGTAAAACACACCCCTGCAGCCAGATCCGAGGCGGCCCTGCCCTCGGGCCTTGTCCACCCACCCTGCCCGCCAGGGCCTCTCATTGTTGAGCTTCCGCTCAGTCCAGCGGCCAGAGGGTGAGACGGGCTGTGTTCACCTGCCTCACCCCAGGCCCTGCGTCTGGGCTGGGGACAGCAGGAGGCAGGCCACCGGCGGGCCCCAGGGGCAGCCTAGCAGCTCTGCCCAGGTGCCCTGCCCACTCCCCCTGCTCTGCCCTTCTTCCCCCAGGTTTGGGAAGCACTCTCACGACGAGCTGTCCATCCTGGTGCCTCTACAGCAGTGCTGCAGGTACGGCCCAGCCCCTGCAGACACCCCAGCCCAGCCCACCCGCAGCCACAGGCCAGAGGAGCCTTCCCGCGCAGTGCCTCCCGGACGGCTCCCTGCCCCCACAGCAGCAGAGGAAGCCACTGAGGCCCCCGCCCCCACACTCCCCTCATGTGACTCCCGAACCCAGCCCCTCCCTTTAACAACCAGGGAGACAGGTGGTAGGGCCCAGCCTCCTGCTCCGCGCGCGCCCCTGGCCCAGAGACAGAGCCGAGCCATGGCTGTCTCCCGCCCCACTCCCACCAGAAAGGACGGGGCCTGCCGGACCCCCCTGCAGGTGGGACCCTCCCAGCGCCCCTGAAGCCAGGGAGCAGGGATGAGGTGCAGGCAGGCTCCTCCCTGGGCGCCAGCCTGACCTTCGTCTCCGGCAGGATCCGGCGGTCCACATATCTGCGGCTGCAGCTCCTGGCCCAGGAGGAGCACCGGCTGAGCCTGCTGATGGCCGAGTCCCTGCGCGCGGACCGTGTGGCCCCCGTGTTGTTCCAGCCGCACCTGGAGGCGCTGGACCGGCGGCTGCGCATCGTGCTACAGGCGGTCAGGGTCTGCGTGGAGAAGGACGGGCTGCACAGCGTCGTGGAGGACGACCTGGGCCCCGAGCACAGAGCCGCAGCCGGGAGGTAGTGAACGCGGGCCGCGGCCAGGCCAGCCGCCCAGGACCCAAGCCCACAGGGGCAGACAGGCTGCCGGGGCAGACGCCGCGCTTCAGACCCGGGCAGCCGGGGGCGCACACTGTGCCCACGGACAGAGGCAGCCTGGTGGCGGGCCAGCACCCTTTTTATGGAGAGGAAGCCTTTACTTCGATTTTGTATTTATACCTGGTGTGAATGTACATACATAGAGACATTATCTGTACAGACCCTGACCACCCCGCAGGTCACACTGGGGGCCATCCAGCCGGCCCAGATGGTCCCGAGAAGGGCTCCCACCCTGGACCAAGCTCGCAGTAGAAACTCTCCTCCCTTCCCGGGGCCACGGGAGGCTCCCGAGGCCCTCACGGACTCGCGTCGAGGGATGAGCAACGCGAGGGTTTCAGGCGAACTGAAGGACCAGCCGTCCCCCAGGCACCGTGCAGCCCCCCAGGCACTGCGCCGCCCCCAGCCCTGTCTGGAGCTGATGCACGTGTGGCCAGTCCTGCAGCTGGGCACCTCCCAGGCATTTCTGTGGAACAGTTTGCAATGTGGTAAAAGTGCAATAAAGAGGAAGCAAGTATGTGCTCGGGCCTCACTGGCATCTGCCCCTCACTTCCTGCTGCCCAGTGGTCTGTCCGCCCTTGGGCATGGCCGGCGTCCGGCCTGGAAGGAGGGGGTGCCTGTCCCATGCCTAGTGTGGTCGCTTCCAGGGAACTGGAGTGCAGCTCCCCAAGTCTCTCCGGGGCTGGCATCACATGGGTGCCGTGTTCACCTGCAGGAGCTGCACGCACTGGGGCTGAGCCAGGGGTGGCAGGAGAGACCCAGCCCCCCAGGGCCCCGCGGACGGACGCAGGCGGTCAGAGCGCTTGCTGCAGGCAGGCCGGGCCCTGGGGGAGCCTACTGGCCGAGGGCTCGCTTGGACCTGGTGTTCTTCGAGCAGAGCAATCACAGCCCCTGCGCCTTTACTAGGCTTTCCTCAGCCATCCCCGCAAGTGTCCCAGGCACACAGATGGGGGCCACGAGGGGACTCAGGGAGGAGGCGGCCATCCGCAAGGTGGGAGAGAGGACCCACCGGAAACTAGGCCTGGGCTTCCAGCTCCCGGAACACAGAGAAGAGCCTGCGTCTCAGCCACCCCGTCTGTGGTGTCCGGTACAGCGGCCTTTGAAGCCCCACCCAGAGCTTCCCCGTCCGTCAGAACTCCCTGAGCTGAAGACAGGAGGAGAAGGGAGCGGGGGGAAGCCTGCTCTGGGGGTGGCCAGGGGAGCAGGGCCAAGGCTGTGGTGGTTACCTGTGTTTAAGTTCATGCTCTCCCCAGTAAGAGTCTCTCCAGATCCAGAGTCACCCCCGCTTTGGGCGGAGAGGGACACTCGCAGAGAAAAAGGTTCCCTCAGCCATGGAAAGTCCCTCCCCAAAGGGCAACGTCCCCTCCATCCCTCAAAGTGATGGCCACGCCGAAGGGGCACACCTGGGGGACATCTCCGCCCCCCCACAGAGGGAGGCCCTGAGCTCCACAGAGCTGCCCGGGGGCCCAGAGCTGGGCAGCAGGTGAGCCCTGGAGGCAGCCTCGCTCGGCCTCAGTGCAGCGGGGACAGAGGGCCTCAGTCCGGGACTGGCCAGAGGTGGGGCCGGCCGTCCAAGGGGCAGGTGGGGGCGAGTGGAGTTCCCGGTGAAAGCGGGCTGGGGGTCTCCGGCCCACCTGAGTTAACAGGATTCTTGTGAAAACTGGGTGGTGCAGTCAGACCCCAGAGAAGCCTCACTGCAAGAGGCTCCCAGAGAGTCTGGCAGACACCCATCCGGTAGGACAGGGGCTCGTCCTCTCACCGCAGGAGGCAGTGCTCAGAGGCTCGGAGCTGGGGCAGGCCCCTGAGGCCTCCCGGGAGCCAGGGGATGAGGCTGGACGGACGGACCTGAAGCAGACTGCACACACACCCCTCGGGCCCGCAGATGCTGCTTGGTGGGCTGCGGGTGGGGAGGAGGTCAGGACACAGGGGAGCGGCGGGGGGCCCGGCCCCCGTGAGCTGGTGAAAGGCACAGAGCGGGCTCAGACCCAGGAAGCCCAGGACTGAGGAGCCCTCCTCACGGAGAGGACAGGCCTAGGGACAGGTGACGGCGGGGTGACAGTCCGCTCGGCTGTGCTGAGCTTCCCAGCCACAGCCACGTCAGCACTCAGCGCTGTTTCCCTCAAAAGGAGGGTGTGATGCAGCTGAACCGAAAGGCAATGGGGAGACCCAAGGCCTCTCTCAGGAAGAGGGGAGGTTAAAACAGAAAAAAGGCAGGGGGCAGTTATAAAACTTACGAAATAAAACGTTTGCCATTTAGAAACATGGAGATAACGTGCAAACAGGACAGGACAGCCCAGCACACCCAGGACGGTGAGCACACAAGTGTTCGCTCTGGGCCTCTGTTTCCGGAGCTGAGGTGAGGTGGGCAGGCACCCACGCTTTTCCCTGTTCTGATCGGCAATGTTATTTGACTTTTGAAACTGGGTCCGTCTATTCAGTCAGTCAGTTCGGTTCCAACTCTTTGTGACCCCATGCCTGCAGCGCGCCAGGCCTTCCTGTCCATCATAAGCTCCCGGAGTTTACTCAAACTCATGTCCATTGAGTCGGTGGTGCCATCCAACCATCTGATCCTCTGTCATCCCCTTCTCCTCCCACCTTCAGTCTTTCCCAGCATCAGGGTCTTTTCTAATCAGTCAGTTCTTCACATCAAGTGGCTAAAGTGTTGGAGTTTCAGCTTCAGCATCAGTCCTCCAATGAATATTCCACTGATCTCCTTTAGGATGGACTGGTTTGATCTTGCAGTCCAAGGGACTCTCAAGAGTCTTCTCCAACACCACAGTTCAAAAGCATCAGTTCTTTGGCACTCAGCTTTCTTCACAGTCCAACTCTCACATCCACACATGACCACTGGAAAAACCATAGCTTTCACTAGATGGATGTTTGTTGGCAAAGTAATATCTCTGCTTTTTAATATGCTGTCTAGGTTGGTCATAGTTTTCCTTCCAAGGAGCAAGTGTCTTTTAATTTCAGCTGCAGTCACCATCTGCAGTGATTTTGGAGCTCAAAAAAATAGTCTCTCACTGTTTCCATTCTTTCCCCATCTATTTGCCATGAAGTGATGGGACCAGATGCCATGATCTTAGTTTTTTAATGTTGAGTTTTAAGCCAGCTTTCTCACTCTCCTTTTTCATTTTCATCAAGAGCTTCTTTAGTTCCTCTTAGCTTTCTGCCATAAGGGTGGTGTCATCTGTGTATCTGAGGTTATTGATATTCCTGCCAGCAGTCTTGATTCCAGCTTGTGCTTCCTCCAGCCTGGCATTTCTCATGATGTACTCTGCATAGAATTTAAATAAGCAGGGTGACAGTATCAGCCTTGACCAATATACTGCTTTCCCAGTTTGGAGCCAGTCCATTGTTCCTTGTCTGGTTCTAACTGTTGCTTCTTGACCTGCATACAGATTTCTCAAGAGGCAGGTAAGGTGGTCTGGTATTCCCATCTCTTTAAAAATTTTCCACAGATTGTGATCCACACAGTCAAAGGCTTTGGCATAGTCAATAAAGCAGAAATAGATGTTTTTCTGGAACTGTCTTGCCTTTTCCATGATCCAGCAGATGTTGGCAATTTGATCTCTGGTTCCTCTGCCTTTTCTAAAATCAGCTTGAACATCTGGAAGTTCACAGTTCATGTATTGCTGAAGCCTGGCTTGGAAAATTTTGAGCATTACTTTACTAGCATGTGAGATGAGTGCAATTGTGCGGTAGTTTGAGCATTCTTTGGCATTGCCTTTCTTTGGGATTGGAATGAAAACTGACCTTTTCCAGTCCTGTGGCCACTGCTGAGTTTTCCTAATTTGCTGGCATACTGACTGCAGCACTTTATCACCATCATCTTTCAGGATTTGCAATAGCTCAACTGGAATTCCATCACCTCACTAGCTTTGTTCGTAGTGATGCTTTCTAAGGCCCACTTGACTTCTCATTCCAGGATGTCTGGCTCTAGGTGAGTGACCACTCATCGTGGTTATCCGGGTCACGAAGACTTTTTGTGCGGTTCTTACGTGTGTTCCTGCCGCCTCAACAGCCTCTGCTTCTGTTAGGCCCACACCATCTCTGTCCTTTATTGGGCCCATCTTTGTTTCCTCTGTTCTTTGCATTGATCACTGAGGAAGGCTTTGTAAGCTCTCCTTGTTACTCTTTGGAACTCTGCATTCAAATGGGTATATTTTTCATTTTCTCCTTTGCCTTTCGCTTCTCTTTTCTCAGCTATTTGTAAGGCCTCCTCAGACAATCATTTTGCCTTTTTGCATTTCTTTTTCTTGGGGATGGTCTTGATCACCACCTTCTGTACAATGTCATGAACCTCTGTCCATAGATAATCAGGCACTCTGTCTATCAGATCTAATCCCTCAAATCCATTTGTCACTTCCACTGTATAACTGTCAGGGATTAGATTTAGGTCATACCTGAATGGTCTAGTGATTTTCCCTACTTTCTTCAATTTAAGTCTGACTTTGGCAATAACAAGTTCATGATCTGAGCCACAGTTAGAATCTGTACAGAATCTGTATTACTTTGATACAGATTCAAACAGCAGACAAAGCTGCCGGACGAGAGGAGGGACGGGGCAGGGCTGAGCCGTGAGCTGGGTGAGGGCCCCTGCCTGGTCCTGTGTGCGTCTTAGCGGCTATGTGGCAAATCTGAATTCCTATGTGCCCCATTCACCATCTGAACCAATGCCCAGCCGGGTGAAGGGACTTTCCCAAATTATCGTGGGAGTGCCTGGTGCCTGGGACTCAGACTGCTGCAAGGGAGAGGCAGTACCGAGGGGGCCAGGGAGGTGGCGGAAGTCGTGAACAGGCAAGGAGGAGCTGTCAGTTAAACCCCTCTCTGGGAAGCCGGCTTCCCCACGAGATTTGGGCAGCGTGCTTGGTCCACAAGTGTTACAGGATGGCACCTGCCACAGGGCCACAGAGAAAGCGGCAAGAATTCAACCGTGATTGAAAAAAACAAATGGGGGAAATCCAAACAAAGCCCTCCTCAGTCAGCCTGGGAGCTGGTTATGTAGAATCAGAGGGCAGGAGGCAGCGGCCGTCTGAGGGCAGAGGGCACTTCCTGAATTAAGCGCATTGAGTGCACAGGTCAGCCAGTATCTGGGTGGGGAGGCATGCGCGGCCCCTGCCCCCTGGGTCTGAGGGATGCAGTGTTTCGCCGGCTGCAGAGATGCGGGTGGGGGGCCCAGCGTCTCTCCCGGCCCCGCCCACAGGCCTGAGGCAGAGGGCAGGGAGGCCCCTGGAGAGGGAGGCCCCGGCCCCGCCCAGAGCCTCCCCACTGGGGAGCAAGTCAGGTGTGCAGCACCCCAAACACCACTCCCCGAGGTGCAGGCTCCTGGATTCAGGGGCCCCAGGCTACCCCTCCCAGGGTCCTGCCCAGTCCCCCAGAAACTCTCCCTCAACCCACTGCCCCAGCCCTCACCCAGATGGAACAGAAGCAGAGGCCCCAGAAGCCTGGAGGCAGAAGGGGCTTGGACGAAGCCCGCCTTGGTCAGGAGAGCCCGTGTTGGGGGTCCCCACGTGCACAGAGGGGTCTTTCTTACCTTCTTTGAAACTGGGGTCAGTTGCTTTTAACGTGTTAGTTTCTGCCGTATAACAGAACCAGCTATGTGAGTGTGCGCACAGATGTCCGACTCTGTGACTCCATGGACTATAGCCTGCTCCTCTGTCGGTGGAATTTTCCAGGCAAGGATCCTCTCCTGGACCTCCCCCACCCCACACTGCACGGAGCACCACGGAGCACCGCGCTGGGCTCCCTGCGTGTGCGGCAGCTGTTTCACACGTGGTCGCGCCTGTGTGTCAGTCCAGTCTCCTGACTCTTCCCACTCCCCTTCGCCTCCTGTCTCTCCCTCCCCCTTCCCTCTCCAGCCCCAGGTCCACATGTTGTTCTGGACACCTGGGTCTTTCTTACTCTGCTTGGAGTGAGCGTTCAGGACCAGGGGTTTGCGGGCTGGCTGGGGGCTGGGAACCGTGTTCACCCCCAGGGGGTGGCTCCCAGCCTGCAGTTTAAACAGGATTAAGAGGGGGCCTACGGCATCAGGGGGCCTGTGGGGCCACAGCGGGCCGCCCAGGTCCAGAGCAGCCCCCGCTGGGCTGCGGGGGCTCGAGTCGGCCGCCCCCCACCACCGAGGCCTGAGCTCTGTCCCGTCCCTGCTCCAGGTTGCAGCCCCCCAGCTATACTCAGTCGGACGTGCCCTGTGGTCACTGCCATCCTGGGGGAGCCTGGGAGGCCGCAGCGGAGGACACACTGTGCCCGGCTCCCTTGCACCATCTAGAGGAGACCCTGAGAAAAGCAAGAGCAGCCTCAGGCAGAGGCGACCGGAGACTGGGAAGCGCCCTCCCCAACCCCTGCGTTCACATCAGACTCCAAGGCCTCAGAAGCAGCAACCCGAAGTGCTGGCCCACTGGGCCCCTCGGCCTGGTGAGCTGTCAGCAAGCCCTGCCCGCCGCGGGGCCTGGAGCGGGCCAGCTGCCCATTCAGTGGCCAGGGCTCGGGGCCCCGCCAGACCCCAGGGCAGGCCAGAGGTGGCCTTGCCGCCCGTTTATCCAGGACCCAGGTCAGTGCCTGGGCCCCAAACACCCATGGGGTCAATGGGTCATTCTTCAGCATGTGCTGAACAGCAGTTCTGGGCACTGGTAAGTATTTCAGCACCGAAGAAGAAGAGGACGGAATTTATATGGAGGGTTGAAGGGCCCCGGCCTTCCTGGAGCTTCTAGAAGTACTGTCGTGGGCAGCCCTAGGCCGTGGCCCCGCCTTCCATCCCAGGGCTGTGGGCCCCGCCCCACCCTCACTTTGCTCTGACCTCGGGTGCTGCCCACGTGCCTCATCCTGGAAGGTCTCCTGGCCTCCAGCCTGGCGACTGCGGAGTGTCCTCCCACGCCCTCCCACGGCAGGCCACATGTTTCTGAGGTCGGTTCCACTTCCCACCAGACGGGGGGGCCGTGTGAGGACTCGGGGTGCAGCCCAGCACCCCAGCAGCTCTGCCCACTCAGCCCCCCCGCTCAGTGGCCCAGCCACCCCCCCACCCTGAACTCCTGCTTCCGCAGGGGTGCCTGCCCCCAGCCCTGAGCCCAGGCCTTTCCGACCCAAGCCCGAGCCCATCCAGACTCCACGGCCGGGCTCAAGGGTTCCCACTCCCCTGCACATGGCCCCCGGTGGGCTCGCTTCCTGGGGTTCAGGCCTGGCGAGCCCCCTCCCGAGAGGAGTCCAGATCGCTGAGGCTGAGAGGACTCTGGAGGGGCAGACGGTCACCGCCACAGCAGAGCAACAGGGCACGGCAGGTTCTCTCTCCACCTTTGCAGAGGGGGACGGCTTCTGTCTGTGAGATTTTCTATTCTCAACCATTTTGTCCTTTATGAACCTTCTGTAAGAAACACAACCTTTAATTACAAAAGACAAAAGTGTGTAAGGGCTCACAAGACCCTACAGAGGTCACACAAAGTCCCGTCTTCCTCCTGTTCTCTGGGGCCGTCTGTGCCACGTCTGTGTCCCGACATGCTAGGTGAGGGCTGCTGGGGCGCAGCGCTGCCCTCCTGACCAGCTGGTGCCCCGTCTTCACACAGGCCTGCTGTGCCCGGGCCTGTGAGCGCCCGCAGGCCGCCCTCGGCCCTGGAGCTGCAGCCGCATCCTCCCCTGAAGGGCCTGGGTCCCACACAGGTGAGCTGACTCAGGTGAGCTGGGCGCCCTCCCGGCCCGGGGAGGGGGCTGCACGGCCGTCCTGGCCCAGGGGCTGTCCTGAGAAGTGGGTCAGCGCAGAGGCTCTCAGGACTCGGCCGCCTTCTGCTGCTGCTTGGGCTGCCACTCTCAGCGGCGTCCTGAGGCCGTTTCCGGCTGACAGACCGGAGAAGCCGTTCTTCCCACTGCCAGGCCCCAAATAATGACCCAAATAATAAGTCATTTTCAGAAGGAAGCCAAGCAAGGTTCAGACACATAAGAAACAAAACGCATTGGGAAGGATTTCTAGCCAATCAGCCTTCACGTTCGATTCAGCTGGACAAGTGACCAGACTGAGGCGCCCCTCCCGCCGGCCACCCTGTTACACGGCAGGAGCTCGTCCCAAGACCTCGTCTCTGCACTGGCCCCAGCCCGGGACGAGGCCCCAGCTGGCTGGCCCTGCCCGGGCCGACGCTGATAGGCTGCGGGCGACGCTGTGCAAGTCCGCACCCTGGACTGGCCCCGGCCTCCTCTCCCCACTCCAGGAGCAGTGAGGCCCACGGGAGGGGCCGGGCGGCGCGCCGGGGGCCTGGGCAGCTCTCCACCCCAGCCCACCTGCGGCAGGCACCGGCTTTCAGGGCTGCTCTCCTCTGATGCGCCTGGTCCCCTGGGTTTCAGTTGCTGCCCTGAAACCTTAGCTCTCTGACAGATTCAAGAAAAGTCGTGACTGTGCAGATCACTGGTTTTCTTGCTGTGAGGGGGAGGGTTCTGCTCGTCTCAGTCTTGTCGGGGGACTTCCGGACCAGCCGCTGGACCTCGGTGCTGTGGCGGTGCCTGGCGTGTGGCTGGACCACAGCTCGTCCAATGCCTGGCTGCTGACAGACATCCAGGCTGATTCCAATCTGGGGAAAAGAGGAATGAAATCATTCTGAACACGTCATAAGTTCTGTCTTCACTTGGGATAAACACCCAAGAGTGCAACTGCTGGGTCACATGGTAGCTGCATGCTTAGGTTTTAAAGAAACAACCAAAATGTTTTCCTGAGGGACTGTACCGTCTGATGTTCCCACATCCCAGCATTTCTCATTTTGACGCCTGGTAGAGAGGGTGCTGCGGAGCCCCTGACTGTGTCTGGAGCCCGAGTGCATCTCAGATCCCAGTGCAGGAGTTGGAGCCAGGAGGGAGCTGGCACAGCGGCCCTGGGTCCTGGGCGCCCCCATCAGCAGGCCGGCCACCATGCCCTGCTGGGGCAACGGGCTGGATGGAGCACAGATCATTTCAGAGCTGCAGGTGCAGCTTTGAAGGTAGAATCTTCTGGAAGAAGACTATTCAGGTGTCTTGGCCTTGGGCAGACTCACTGACAGGGCTCATGGCCAGAATTTTGCAGACTATTCGTGGACATGCCTTTAGCTGTTACGGCCACCTTGCAACAAAGGGCCCTCCTTAGGGTCCCACCTGACTTCTTACTAAAACGTCCGCCCCCTGTCTTTTCTCCCCCAGGCGCCCACTGGTGACCCCAGAAGGGACCAGTGAAGCAGAGGCTTGGCTGATGAGGAAGTCACAGAGCAGGGGCCACTGGACTCAGAGCTCCACAAAGGGCCCCAAGGAGGATACGAGGGGGCATCACAGCGGGGACAGAGCGTGCCAGGGTGGGTTGGACCCTGTGTCCGTCTCTGGTCCAGGGTCCTGGCGGCACACACCCTGGCCCCGTTTCGCTGGGGCTGAAGGCAGAGGGGCAGAGCCTGGTGGGGAAGAGGCTACGCCCGGCCCTCTCTGTGGTCGGGCTCCTGGCAGCTCGGGAGTGCGCTCTGGGAAGCCAGAAGCCAGGGAAGGACCTCTGAGTCTTGGGGTGCTCGCAGGCTTGGGGAACCCAGGGAGCTCCGCCCTTAAGTCTGGGGCAGCACAAAGAGCAATAGGCATACTCAGCAGAAGCGGAAGGGGGTGGTCCCCCCCTGGGGTGGGCCCCCACCCCCGGGGACCCCCACCCCCACCCCCCACCCCCCACCCCCCTCACCCCGCCCCCGCCGCCGCCCATCGGACCACCAGCGCGTGGCTCCCTCCTCCCCCGCGGTCAGGGGGTCACCGCGAGCGGCTCTCCGCTCCCCTTGGCTGCTTTACCGGCAACAGGGGCCTCCCCCGCTCGGGATTGGATGCGAGAGGACGGGTGGGGGCGGGCGGGGGGTACCCCAGAGCCCAGGTTCCCCGCTTGGGCGCAGAGCAGCCGGCAGCGTAGACACCGCTGGTCCGCACCGGGAGAACCTCCGCGCAGACCTGGAGCGCGCCGGTGGGCGGCGTGGAGGAGGCGGCAGCATTGGCGACCCGCAGGCGGCCGGCGCACCGCGATGTTTGACAGCTCGCAGTATCCCTACAATTGTTTTAATTACGACGCCGACGACTACCCAGCCGGCAGCTCGGACGAGGAAAAGCGGCTCACGCGGCCAGCGTACAGGTGATCGCAGGGGCCGGGCCGGGGCCAGGGGTCGGGGCCCTCCTCCGCGAGGAGGCCAAGACCGGCTCTGGCGTGGGAGGGCTCACTTCTCATCCGCACGTTGGGAGGTAGCCGAGAAGGTTCTCCAGCCTCTCCGGGGAAGCCCCAAGTGTGAAGGTGAGCTTCCCCGGTCTGCCCAGAGCAGCGCTGGGAGCTCCAGGGCCCCGACTCCAACAACCACCCCCCGCCCCCAGCTCCCCGGTGCCCCGCGGAAGGCAGAGCGGAGCGGTCCGCGCGGCCCGGAGACTGCAGACGCAGGGGCGCCCCGGGGTCCTGCCCCGGCCGGCCCGGCCTGAGCGCCCCTGTTTGCAGCTACATCGCGCTGATCGCCATGGCCATCCAGCAGAGCCCGACGGGCAGGGTGACCCTGTCCGGCATCTACGACTTCATCATGCGCCGGTTCCCGTATTACCGTGCCAACCAGCGCGCCTGGCAGAACTCCATCCGCCACAACCTGTCCCTCAACAGCTGCTTCGTCAAGGTGAGCCCCCCCAGGCGGCCCCTGAGTGTCCCAGGCCTGGGGACCCTTGGACCAAGGCACCCCTGATTGCGCGGTGGGGGTGCACTTTGCAGCGGCGTGCGCTGGAAAGTTCACGCGTAGCCTTCCCCAGCTCCCCAGCGACGCGCCCACCCTCAGGGCGGGGCATCCTTCCGGGCGCGGTGGGCCGGGCGCCCCTGGGAGCCCGCCGCGCGCTGAGCCCCTCGTCCGCACAGGTGCCGCGGAGCGACGGCCACGAGAAGGGCAAGGGCAACTACTGGACCTTCGCCGGCGGCTGCGAGTCGCTGCTGGACCTTTTTGAGAATGGCAACTTTCGCCGGCGGCGGCGCCGGCGCGGCCCCAAGGGCGAGGCGGTGAGGGGGCGCGCGGGAGAGATGCGGGGGCGCCCCCGGGGCCCCTGAGCCGGCCAGCGCACGGGGGACCCCAGTCCCCCGCTGCGAGCCCCCCGACCCCGGGCAGCCCTGCCATCCTGAGGAGGGACGCGCACAGGGGCATCAAGTTCAGCATTGACCACATCCTCTCCTCCCCTGACCCCCTCTCCCGGGGGCAGACACCCCCCTCTGGAGGCCCGCCAGGTGAACCTCCACCTTTGGACCATGTGAGAGGGGCTGAGGCACTCCCCGTCCAGGGCTGGCACCTGGTCAGTCTGGAGTCTTCGCAGTGATTTCAGCCCACCTGAACCAGAGAAGTGAGGCTCTGCCGTGCTCCACAAAGTTCAGACTCAGGCTCCACGCTGAAGCCAGCCTGGGTTGGAGGGAAAGATGGGATGGGCTGAAAGGCGCTCATTTCCCTGTTGCCTCATTACCCTTTCAGATAAAACCCACCAGTTGGAGCCTGAGGACTTAAGGGTTTGCTCTTGACTCACCCGGGGATCCTGCCTGGGGGATCCTGCCTGAGGGCCAAGCGCTCACGGTCAGGGTCACGGTCACGTTCACTTAGAGTCAAGGTCGGTTCCTAGACTGCTGTGTCACGTGGAGTTGGTGGGCATTTTCTCTGGCTGAAAACAATAAAAGCAAGGTGGAGACAGCCGAGTCAGCTGTCGGTGGCCCCGTGGGCGCGCCCGCCCCAGATGATGCGGCTGCAGGTGACACGCGCGCGTCGCGCTGCAGGCTGCATGTCTGATGGTGTTAGAAATTTCCGTGCACTCTTTTTATCTGGGAAAGAAGGAAGGGAGGGAAGGGGAGAGGGAAAGAGGCGAGGCCCAGATCTGGGACAGCGTGGGGCAGAATGCACTTGTCCTGACTCCTGAGCAGCAAGAAGGCCCTACTCTGGCCCGTTCCATCCAGCTGCTTTCCCGAGAAAGCAGACATTCCGGAGCAGAATGTCTGCTTTCCGGAGCAGACGCTGGCAAATTTCTGCTACTCTGTGAGGTATACGGTTAGGAAGTGCACAATTACAAGCATTGGAGGTGGGTGCATCCATTTGAAATGTAAATGATATAATTACTGGGTAGAGACGGGCATTTAAAAACTCAATTATACACAGTGAAACTATTTGACCAGCCTTACCATTTTTCACCAGCCCATTTTTCACAGAGTTAATTGCTTTCCGTGACTTAATTTGAACATTAGTATGGATTACACCTAATCTGATTCACTAGGTGATGATGATTGGCTAATTTTGTAAACGACAAAAACACACCCAAGGAGGCTCACTGTCTGGACTCGGAATTACCATCTTGCTTTATCGGACTTGGAGAAACTGGGGCTGGATACATGAAGGAGGCAGGCACAGGAGACTGAACTGGTCAGGAGACACGGTTGCACTCTGATTCAGCAGCTTGGGCATTTCATTAAATCACAGTGTCCCGATTTCATACGCCCTGTGAACAGAAACCCCATGGGGTCCTTTCATGGTTTTGAGAAAACGTGTCTGGCCCCGACTCCGGAGGTGGGCACTGGTAATGATTCCCACCCACGTCTCCAGCGCCCTCTCAGCCAGCCCAGGCCACCGACAGATCAACAGGCCGCCAACAGGCCGGGAGAGGAGCGAGGCATGCGACCTGGAGGCCACTGCGCCCTCGCAAACACCCACAGACAGAACTCTCTCCTGGGGAAGCAGCCAGTATCGGTGGGCTCTCGGGTCGGCGAGGCACAGCGCTTAGACTCCCTGCGGGCCAGCACCCCAGCCCTGTTCCCCTCGCCCGGGACAGATCAGAGACTGTGGCACAGCGGGCCCAGGACTGGGACACAGACTGTGACCCTGGGATATGGCTTGCTCCGAGCCGTGGTCACACGCACGTGTGTGCATGTGAGTGCCGTGTGAGCCCGGGTTGTGTCTGTCTCATTCCTGTTACTTACACCCCATCGTCAGTTGTGCTGACATCATTTTAAATTATACCAGATATAATTCAGAGGGTCACCGGACAGCTGGTTCCACACACAAGTATACGACATATAGACTGTCTGAGGGTATGTTTTTCTGCTTCCAACCGAGCAAATAAAGTTTTGTTTCATCTTTCAACTTCTCTTCCTGAGTTTCATTCCGGTGATCAAGCGGCCGGAGCTGAGGGCGGCAGCAGGCTTCACGATCTGGGTACAGCAGCATTTGCTTTGCAAAGGATATCAATCATGTTTTTGAAGCAATGGGACATTTTCAATTTGCAAGCATGTGACACCCTTCGACTTCAGAAAGGCTCCCAGCCCTCACAGTGAATGGCATTTAATCCCCAACAACAGAGCAGGGCGAGGGGCTGGTCTGACCTATTCAAATGTCGCCTCCACCACGCACACCTGCCCAATGCAATTATAATTAAATACTTTATGCCTCTCTTGCAAATCCACTGATTGATCACCGATACATACATCACCAGCACATTACCCCGAGCAGATGTCTGCCACACGTGCCACGGATCACCGAGTTTCCATTAGCCAGAGCCGGGGCTGTGCGTGGAGCCGCGAACAAGCTGCCGTCCTGTGGAGCGCGCTCCCAGGTTGCGGCACCAGCTCATGGGCCGCGGGTGTTGCTGCTCAGAGCAGCCGCCAGGCGGGGGGCCTCCACCAGCGCTGGTGCTACAGGGCGAGGCCCGACAGGGCACGATGCCTGAGGGGGAGGGAGGGCGGCCCCGAGACGACAGCGGGTGCTGGACGGCGCACCCCTCTCTCCAGGGCCCCAGTGGCCAAGCCCACATGCAGACACAAATGGCCTCTTCTTGCGGCTCCAGCAGCCCCGTGAGCAGAGACGGACAGACAGCTGGCTCCACGAAGCGGGAACAGATGAAAAAGGCTCAGCAGGGCAGGGCCCGGTCCCACCCTCCCCGCTGCAGGGGCCCAGGCTGCCTGTGGGGATGGCGCCCACAGGGGTATGGTGCCCACGGAGGGGATGGCGCCCTCTGGCCAGGAGGATAGAGGCATCACACTCTCGCCCCCAGCCTGCTCGCAGCATCCACCAGCATGCGAGCCCTCAGGGCCTCCCCGCCCCCCACCCCCGGCAGCCCAGCCTCCAGCCCCCCAAGTCAGGAGGGTCAGCACTGCCTCCCTGGGGCTCGGCCTGGGGTGCGGTCCCCAGTATTACTTCAAGAGAGCTCAGGAAGGACACAGGCCGTTACTGGTAATGTGACTTTGTATTCAGCCAAATTAATAACGATCCATAAACACTGGCAAAATTCCTCGTTTTCATCCCGTTAAAAACACCAAGTTCGTCTGATGTAAATGGGCCTCGCTGTTCTGGAGAAACTAGTTCCCCAGAACCCAAGGCACAGCTGTCAGGCTGCCGCTGAGGACAAATTAACTGTCCTCGTGCACGTCCAGGAAATTACACTTCCCCAGCTTTGGGCAACTTCAGGCCCGGAGTCCAAACAAGATGTGAGCTCACTCAGCTGAAACTCGCAGGATTAGATTTATAATAGGCTGAGGGAGGTTGCACAGCTGCGCCTTTTTTAACAAGCAGAAATCAGGTGGGAGCGCTGGGCACCCACCTGGCTTTGCTCTGGTCCGTACTGGGCTCGGGGGCAGGGACGGGGGTCCCTCCCGCGGGTCCTGCTGGGCCCACACTCTCGCCCATCGGCGTGGCGGGGTGGGGGTTCCGGTCCACACCGCTTGCCCAGGAGCCCGGAGTCTCTGGGGCGACCAGCGGGTCCCCACTGCCCACCAAGCCCAGCGACCATGCTGCTCGGCCCTGAAGAGGGTCCAGAGCCGCTCTCTCTGCAGACGCTCACGGGGCTCCAGCTGCCGAGGGGCTCCTTGTGCACTGGTGTCTCTCATCGCTTTATACTGGTCCACATGGAGGCGGGGAGCCACGGACCACACGTCCCGGGGCCTCGCAGTGCGGGAGACGCGGTGGGAGCATTGAGCCCCAGCATCCGAAAGGCTGGCCCGAGGCTGGCGCACCTGCTCCCACCCTCTGCGTGCGGACATCCTGGACAGTCGCGCCTCACTGGGGTGACCGGGACAGGAGGGCCTGCTCCCCCGAGAGGGCACCCCACTGGCTCTGGGGCGCAGGGCCTGCACTCCACCCATACGCCTCTCAGCCAGAGGAGCGACTCAGGAGACAGACCTGGTGCGCCTGGGGGGCTGTGGCAAGGCCTGTCACCCCCCTCGACACAAGTCCAGGCAGAGGGCTCCGCCGCTGGGACTGCTGTGCCCACCAGGCGCCACGGGAAGTCCTGTCTGCCCTGGGCCCTGAGCACCAGGAGCAGAGAGGGCTCCCCATGCGAGGGTGCCCTGCGCGTGTCTGAATGCCAGGCGTGCACCGGCCAGGGGTGCCCCTCTGCCTGGTGCACATCTGCGAGCCCCGCCGTGTGTGCATGCGTGTACACTGCGTGTGCCCGAGGGAGAGCCAAGCGTGCACCTGTGAGTTCGTGTGCTTGGGCAGGTGTGTACCATGAGAGGGTGTGCACACACCAGTATACACGGGTGAGAGTGTGTCACGAAGCAACACCTCGTTTCCAATCCTTTTATGCCGAGAAATCTGTGTAAAAGCAAAGGTGCCTGGGAGCTCCCAGGTCCACTGAACAGCTCATCTGTGGAGTGGCTGGTGGGTGTCCCGCGGGGTCTCTGGTGAGACCCACCTCCAGGAGCCACTCAGCAGGATACGGTGAGAAGCGCTCTCAGAGGAGGGGTGACTGCAGCTGACAGATGGGGCCAGAGCCGCTGGATGTGGAGGTTAGGACATAGATCAAAGGCCAATGTCAGATGCCTGCTAACGGTGACTGAGAGGTAACCTGGGGTGGGGCCCGCGTCGGGTCCTTGCTTGCGGAGACTCAGAGAAATTAGACCCGTAATCACCTCCAGATCCAAGCCTCTGTGGCCTCCCAGGTGGAATGTGTGTCCAGCCCCATGTCCACGGACGCTGAGGATGCCCAGGACGCAGCGCGGACACAGGGTCGGGCCACGGGAATGTTCCAAACGGCCCCTAGAGCAGGCACACCCTGGAGCATCTCTGAGGAGCCAGACAGAACGCTCAGCAGGCCTGTCCTCCCCGAGACCTCCGGGCACCTCTTCCTGCCCTGCCCCGCCCAGGCCTCAGTGCCTCCTGTCCGCCTGTGGCTGCCAGCCTCAAGCAGGGCACTCCAGTCAGGGCAAAGACCCCCCCCCGGGCCGCCGGGCAGCCTCTAAGGGCTAGGATCGGGCCCAGGCCCCGAGCACCAGGCTGCTGGGCCTCCAGCCCACACACCTGCAGAGGACGGCAGGCAGGTGCACCGTCTACGTCAGCTCCAAACGAGACGAGGCTCGCGGTCTGTGTCAAACATTGTTAAACGTAAGCATTAAAACTACTCTTAGAAATCACAGCCCTGTTTGGCCAGTTATTCTTCATTTCTTAGCATATCTACAACTGCAGAAAAGAAGGGCCTCTTCTGTCTGCCTCCAGAGACCCTGACCACGTCCTGCTCCCCATCCAGACTGGGAGTCACCAGCTTTCCAAGCTGAGCATGCCTGCCTGCCTGGCTTTCTGCTCTCTGTACAGAACCAAACAGCAGGGCCCCACTTGGGCACCCTCCCCTCTTAGCCTGCTAACTCGTGTTTGTACTCTGAGACGCAGTGCTCAGGCTGCCTCCTCCAGGACACCTTCTCTGACTGCCTTTCCTGTAACCCCTGGGTTGCAAGCGTCTCACGTTGCACTTAGGTCTGGAAGCTCATGGTTTTGCGCCTCGGCTGCATCGCGAATGAGGCTCTGGGTGGAGCTCCAGGAGCGCGCCGCTGGTCACTTTCCCCGCCCAGCCGTTTCGGCACCACCACCTCCCTCGCCCCGGGGGACTGTACTGATGTCTTTGCCGGGAATCTGTTGTCCGTGTGTAGGTGTATTTCTAAACTCTCATTGTGTTCCATTGATTTACTCGTCTACTTGGCACAAACAGCCAGCTCATTGGAAAAGACCCTGATGTTGGGATAGACTGAGGACGAAAGGAGAAGGAGGCGGCAGAGGATGAGACGGTTAGAGAGCACTGCTGACTCAGTGGACGCAAATCTGAGCAAACTCCAGCAGCCTCACGTGTCGCCATCTCAGAGACTCGGACACGCCTCTGCGACTGAACAGCTGCGCGGCATCCACAGTGCTAGCCTCGCAGCACGTGGAGAGTGGGGAGTGTTAGCCGCACAAATCTGCTTTTCTTTTTCAAAGTTGGGTGGGCTATTCTAGAGCCTTTGAAATGCCAAATAAATGTTAGAATCGGCTTGTGAATTTCCACAGGAAACCTGTTGGGATGGTTTGGGAACGTGTTGAAGCATAGATCAACAGGGGGAACACTGACGTCTTCACGCGTAGCTCATGCTTCTGGCACCACTGCGAACTGTACTTTAGAATTTTATATCATTGTTTGTGGGAAGTTTACAGAAATACAATTAATTTTGTGTATGGGTCTTGTATTCCAAAACATTACTAAACTCACTTACTCACTTTTGTACTTTCCTTCAGATTTTCTACATAGATGACTGTGTCCTCAGTGAATAAATTCTGAGTTTTATCTCCTAATTCCCAATCCTTTATTTTCTTGCTTTTTGCACTGGCTAGAAGCTCCATGCAACGTTGAACAGAAATGGCAAGAGTGGGCGTCCTTGCCTTGTTCTGATCCTGAGGGGGAAGAATTCCACCTTCCACCATGATGCGTAAACCCAGTGTGTGCATGCGTGCTAAGTTGCTTCAGTCGTGTCTGACTCTGTGCGACCCTATGGACTGTAGCCGCCAGGCTTCTCCATCCGTGGGATTCTCCAGGCAAGAATTCTGGGGTGGGTTGCTGTGTCCTTCTCCAGGGGATCCTCCTGGCCCAGGGATCGAGCCCGCGCCTCTTACGTCTCCTGCATCGGCAGGCGGGTTGCTTACCTCTGGTGCCAGCTGGGAAGCCCTTAATATCCCCCTTGCTGCTGCTGCTGCTGCTGAGTCGCTTCAGTCGTGTCCAACTCTGTGAGACCCCACAGACGGCAGCCCACCAGGCTCCCCCATCCCCGGGATTCTCCAGGCAAGAATGGAGTGGGTTGCCATTTCCTTCTCCAATGCATGAAAGTGAAAAGTGAAAGTGAATTCGCTCAGTCGTGTCCGACTCTTCATGACCCCATGGACTGCAGCCCACCAGGCTCCCTCCGTCCATGGGATTTTCCAAGCCCCTTAGTATCCTGTTAATAATCATAGAATCTGCAGTGATGTCACCTCTCTCACTCCTGACATCACTGCATTTTCCTGTTCCATCTGCTTAGAGTCGGCAGAGAAGTGCCAACCTTCTGGTTTCCACGTGTGACTTCTCACCTGGAGGCAGCAGGCACCCCACTTGGAGGTGGGGCATCCTTCAGCTCTCAGCATTGAGGAGAAACCCAAAGCAACCCCAGTCACTTCCCACTGTAACTGATTAAGGCCAAGGATCATATGCCAAAACGACCTGTTTCTGCTGTATCTGTGGCTCAGAACCGCCCGGCCGGAAGCTCCTTCTGTGATGTGAAGGCCAAAGGGGTACACCAGGGCAGGCCGCCCGTGAGTCCTCTATGGGCACCAGGTCTACAGATGACCCACATCCACAGCAAGTCACAGGGCCAAGCCTCAAGGCAGGGCCAGGAAGGGCCCGCCCCGGCCTTTCTGGACAATCGATTCACTTCTCTCTCTTCCTGCAGTCCCAAACCTCAGAGGCCGCCGCCCTGAGCCACATCACGCACTGTGCCACGCACTCGTTTCTCTGTAGACCCAGATGGGTGGTTCAACCCACCTTTGCTGGGCTCCCTGGTGGCTCAGATAGTAAAGCATCTGCCTGCAATGCCAGAGACCCGGGTTCAATCCCTGGGTCGGGAAGATCCCCTGAGAAGGGAATGGCAACCCACTCCAGTGCTCTTGCCTGGAGAACCCCAGGGACAGAGGAACCTGGTGGGCTATAGTCCATGGGGTCCCAAAGAGTTGGACACGACTGAGCGACTTCACTTTTGCTGAACAAATTGAGTCCTGCCGTGCACACTCCAGGGAGCCACGGTCAGTGTCAGCCAAGCTCAGGGCACCCACGTTCGCTGGGCAGTGTGGCATGGCCCCCTGCAGAGTCCAGGGACTTCGTGACCACTGGCCCCACCGTGCAGGCTCTCACTCCGTCCCAGTCCTGCTCTGTGCCTGCTCCTGGGGGAGCCCGCGCCAGGCCCCCGCTCCCTGCCCCCAGGAGGGCGCACAGGCCAGGGGGCATGTAAAGGTCACGGGGTCCAGCTCACCACCCCTCTCCTGCCTGCATTACGTGCCAGGGGCTGATGCCCTCCTGCCTCCAGGTGCGGCAGGCCGGGCTGCCGGCCCACGCTGAGAGCTGCGGGGGGGCCCCTGCCCCCATGGCTGCCCCTCAGGGACTCCGGCGCCTCACTGGCCAGACCACTACTCTCTGCTGGAGACCACTCTGTGTCAAGCACCGTGTAATCAGTCGGATGAGCCCAGCTAAGTTCGGCCAGACGGCAGAGGCAGTGAGATTTAAAATCTGACCGAGATGCTACAATAAAAACACAAATAATCCAATTAACAAAACATTTTCCCAAAGACCTGTGAGCGGCCAAGAAGCTGGTGCAAGCATGGTCGGCTCTGGGCACAAACCCAAAGGGTGGAAAGCAAGGCCTCAGACAGACACCTGTGCACAGTCGCCACAGCGCGACTCACGCGGCCCGAAAGCGGAAATCGCCCGCACCTCCACCGGTGCACGCGCTGGATGCGCAAACTGCTGTAGCCACACAGCGGAATGCCACCCGGCCATGAAGAGTGGCGCCACAGACGCGTGAGCACACGCCGGGAGGGGGGAAGCCACAGGCTGTGTCTCGCGTGACTCCAGAACAGGCAGATCCACGGCCACAGAGAGCAAGCTGGTGGCTGCCGCAGAAGGAGGGGAGTGTGGGGGTGAGGCTTTCTTTTCAAAGTGATGAAACTGAGTTAGATCGTGCTGTTTGTTCAATATTGTGAATGTGCTAAGCAACCACTGAATTGTAACCTTTAAAACACTGATTTTTTTTGTCATGTGGATTATATCTTAATGCTAGAATTACACACACCCCGTAAGCTGGGTGAGATCTCTGCTCAGCACCCCAGGCCACAGAAACCACGCGCATGTCCTTGGCCGAGCACTAGCTTCCCTGTGCCTGAGACCGGGGTCATAATCCCGACTCAGGGTTGCTGTGCCAGCCCAGTGCGATAAGGCATGGAGCGCCTGGGTCACTGTGCAAACAGATGAGATAATGCATGAGAGCTGACGTGAGCCCCGGCCTGCGGGGTGCACAGAGTGCGCCACCTGGCCCTGTGCCCGGCACACCTGCGGCGACTCGGGCCTCACACCTGGGAGGCGGCCTTGAGCCGACCTGCCACGGCCCGCAGCAGCGCCCCCAGCCTTTAAGCCCACCCTGGCTCCTCCAGGAGGCCTTTCCCGGCGCCCTCCTTCTGCCCGCCCTGCTCCCGAGAAGGTGCCAAGCGTACCCCCAGCCTCCTGCCCAATCCAGCCACCATCCAGCCCGCAGCCAGAGCGAGACCCCAGAATCACACCAGGCCCCCCTTTCCCAGCCCCCCGGCCCCACCAGGCTCTCCCGAGCCGGGAGCAAAGCTCAGGCCCAGCCCTCACCCCCTCTCCTCGCCCCAACCCTCCATGCCCTGGCCACGGGCCCCTGGCCGCTCATCCTCAAGCCTGGGATGAGCCCCACTTCTCGTCCCACCCTGTCTCCAGTCAGCGTCCTGTCCAGGGACCTTCCTGGCCACGTCTCCCTGCACCCGCAAGCTCTGTGGGCTCCAGTCAGCGTCCTGTCCAGGGGCCTTCCTGGCCGCGTCTCCCTGCACCCCGGCAAGCTCTGTGATGTGCTGTATTCATTCCGTTACAGCGGTTTGGCTTCATGAGAACCTCCAACTAGAATGCAGACTCCGCCCATGGAGCAGCCCCCCGCCCCCGCCACGCCCCCAGACTCCAGGACAGTGACCCCGGCTCTTAGCAGGAGCCCAGGGGAGCACATGGCCGGTCTCCCCAGCTGTCCAACGAGGGGGTGGCCAGCGGGTGCCCAGCCCTCCAGGTGCAGCACAGGTGAGCCTCGCCGAGCAGGGAGCGATGCGCCTGGCAGGGACCCCCTGCCCCACCCCAGGATCGGAAGCTGAGCCTGGAGGGTGAACCCTCTCCCCACCGACATGCTGCGAATCGGCCTCAATGTGCCTGAAATTCGACATCTGCGTCCCACGTGAAAGGCGCCCACGTCTCCCAGACCAGGCCCGAGAGGGGGGACGTCCGCGCCTTGCCACCAGGTGGCAGCGGAGGGCCAGGGATGGGCCGGCCCGTGTCGCGGGGGTGGGGGGGGGTCTGGGCGGGGACACAGGGTGGGGGTCTGGGCTGGACGTGGGGTGGGAGCCCCCCAGGTCCAGACTCCACCCTAGGGGCGTACCCTGCTCTGGCCTCCCCACTGAAAGGTGCTGGGGTTTGGAGTCCGTGGTCTTCCAGGAGCAGCTCCTGAAAAGGGACCAGTGAGGCAGAGATGACGCCCAGGTCAGGGGGCGGCCAGTGGGCTCTGAAGTCCAGCAGGCCTTCCTGAGCGCCTGACATTCTTGTTCCCCGGACACAGAGAGCTGTCTCACCGGGACGGCTGGGGCGCAGGCAGAGGGGAGTGGTCTGATCCAGGCTGGGGAGACCCTCCCCCTTCCTCCCAGGACACCCGCAGCCCCTGACCTGACCAGGCAGCTGCTCACGTGGCGCCCAGGGGACCTACCCTGAGAAGCAGCCTGACGACCAGGCGACCAGGCGTCTGCCCCCTGCCCCCCCCCCCCCCCGGCCGGCCCTGGGTGCCCTCTCAGGGCCTCTGCGGAACCTGAAGCCCTCCACCTCGCTGTCTGCGGTGGTCTGCCGGCCCTGGGTGCCCTTTCAGGGCCTCTGCGTGAACCTGAAGCCTGACCACTCTCGCTGTCTGCGGGGGTCTTGCTCAGACTTCAGGCCAGGGCTCTCAGCCGTGGGGGAGAAGGGGCCCCTTGGAAGGTTGGTACCCAGAGAGGCTCCTTGGAGGGAGGCACGGAGTTTGGAAGTTGGCCCGACTCTCACCTGTCTCACTGGTGTTTCATACAAAAACAAACATGAATGCCCTCTGGCACAGAACGCAGAATTTCCATGAAATCCTGTTCAAGAAACAGGAATGTGGAAGAAATTTTGAACCTGGGTGGAACTGTCGGAAGGTGTGGCCCCAGATCCCAGCACAGTTCTGGTGCCCTCTGGTTTAGAGGTGTGCCCATAAATGTTAGAGTCCACGGAAAGTCACCAGCCACTCACTGTAGTAAGAGTGAGAGGGACCCGGCCTGCAGTCGGCAGGACCCCGGCGGCTGCAGGGCGCAGGCGCATGTCTGTCCCAGCAGTGACGCACGAGCCCTGAGCTGAGCGGAGGGCCCTGTGCCAGGAGGGAGACGCCCCAGCCCAGCATCTCATCCGTCTGTCCCGGAGCCCTCCCCGCGCCTGAGCTCTGGACCCCACCTCAGATGACCGGGGGCATCACAGGATCATTTTAAAAGGTGAAACCATGACCATTATACAAGTGGAAAATGTATCAGAGGTTTTATTGAACGCACTAATTAACGAGGAAACCAGTAACGTGTTAGAACCAGCTCTCAGAGTTCAAAACACGGCATTGTACGGGAAATCAGGAATATTGCGGGAATTCAGAAGTGGTGAAGCAAGTCCACCCCCAGGGCCAGCAGCGGTGGCATTCCGCCAGACAAAATCAACTTGACTTCTGTGGGCAGCAGTCGCCTGAATGGCTGTCCATCTTCTGTGGAAGAGCTCACACAGCAGGCAGAGGCAACCCAGCCGGGGCCTCCCGCCTCTCAGGGAGGCTCCCACGCGGGCACGCCACGGGCTTCCTCCTGCTGCCTCAGGAGCAGAGGCTGGAAGCCGGGCCGGCCACGCCCCGGCCTGGGGCCTCCCCTCCCCAGCCGTGGTCCACCCCCATTACCTCCATGAGGAGCCTCAGTCTAGCCTTCAACCCTCCTCCCGGGGAGAGGCTGCCTGCCTGTACTGCCAGGTTGCAGAGTCTGGCAGAGCCAGGTTTGAGTCCTGAGTGCCATGTACTGGCGGCGTGATCTCAAACCACCCATTCCAGACCTGAGACTGCGTCTGTAAAGTGAGAGATGAACCCCCGCCAGTGGGCCGTGGGGACAGAACGCAGCACACAGGCGGCAGGCCAGAGCCGCCAGGCGCCCAGTTAGTAGAGGAATGCCCCCAGCCCTCTTCCTGCGCCCCAGCCCTTCCTGCGCCCCCAGCTCCTCCCACACACGCCACGCCCGGCCTCAGGGGTCTCAGCTCCAGCAGGCGCCGCCCCGGGCGGGCCTCGGGCCACTGGCCTGCAAGGGCCTCCCTCCTGCCCCCAAGGCACTTCTGGTGCCAGGTTTCTCAGAAGAACCCAAATGCCTCGCGCCGCAAGCATGCTCCTCTCGTCTGGTGTGATGGTGTAGACACAGATCCACCCGCACCTTCCTGAGCGTTCCAAGGTGCCCCCCAGCATCCATCCACAGCCTGTGTCCTTGGACCGAGCTGCCCATACCCTCCTCTTCCAAGTGAGGCCATGGTTCACTTGTACCCATCACACATTCCTGCTGCTTGCACCTGTTGAACGATGAACATGTAACCTAAGGGGTCCAGTCAGGGTGACTCCCTGTGTGGATTCCTGCCACATTCCCTCTCCTTCTGGGCAGGGTGGTGTTTAGATGTGAAGTCTGGAACTGAAGCAGCTACTTTGTGCTCATGAGGCTGAAATGGATTTGGAATGAGGTTGGCTATGCAGAAGGCAGAGATGGAAAGAAATCGGGGCACTGACTGCCGTGTTGAGCCACTGGAGGCCCCTGAAAGCTGGCCTGCTTGGAGACCTCCAGTTCCAAGAGCCAGCCTACCCTCTCAGTTAAGGCAGTCCCGGCTGGTTTTGCCGTCACTTGCAGCCCAGTGCATCCTAACTGACATACTCCCCCCTTGGCTGCAGCTCCAGCTGTACCTGCTTTTCTGGGTGCCTCAAGCACTGGGTGGCTGCCTGGCATGGTTTGTACCATCAGTTTGGCCAGCCACTCTGCCCACCAGCTGGTGACGCAGATGGCCAAGCCTCCAAAGAGCCCCAGCAGTGGTCACTGACCAGAAGCAAGGCTTGGTCCAGGCGCAGTCCGGAGGCTCGCGCTCATTCCTGTGCGGGTGGGAAATGCTCTCACGGCCCAGGGCCCAGCACCAGTGCAGCTGCCCGGCTGACTCACGGCCCCTTGCAGAGGACAGAGTGGGCTGGCACAGAAGGCAGGGCCCGAGGGTCTCCCTGGCCTTGGAGCCTTTGGAGTTTCCTCCTTCCCGAGTCCTCTAGAGCCCAGAAGCTAAAACCTCCACCTCTTGGCAGGAGACAAAGGAGGCTCAGGCCGGAGGGTTTACTGAGCAGCGGAGCCGCCAGCGGCTCCCTGATCCCACGTCGTGAGTTCACCGGAGGTTTCCCCTGACAGCCATCTTGTCCCCAGCCCAGGAGTGCTGGGCAGGCACTCGTGAAATACCCTGAGATGCACTCCATGGTTCTGGACGCTTCGGTTGGTCTTCAGTCACAAGCGGTGCTTATTAAAAATCTGTGCAGCCTCCCACATCAAACAAAATTAATCAGTAACAAGTGAGATGCTATTAAGCCATTTCCCAACACGGTAACTCCGGGCAGCCCTATCTGATTGGCCCGTCTGGGCGGCCTCTGGAATTCTCGCCATTTATCTGTGTGCAGTGAGCTTGACACGAGGTGTTTGTCTGTGGCTGAGTCACGAGCGGTCTCACTCCACCGGTCATGCCTTCCATGCCTTGGGGCCCCAGGCCCCGCCCCGAGCAGCGGCTCCTCTGCCCCCGCCCCTTCTTGCTCTGAGACACCCTTCCCAGGGGTCACCTCTCGGCCCAAAGGCTGAGCTCCTGCCTCTGTGGCTGCACACAGAATTCTGCAGTTATTCACTGCATCGTTATTTATAATGACCTTAAAGACCATTAATAGGGAATTGTTAAATAATAATTATAGGCCCATAAAATGAAGTACGATTTTTAAAAGGAACGAAGAGTCTAGGCTTGGGTTTGATCAACCTTCTCAGTTTGGAGGACATTATCTGTCAGAAGACGTCAGAGCTGCCTTTGTGGCCGGGACAAGGCGGGCACAGAAGTGGGGGTGGGGACCCCTTCTCAGCGAGGCTCCACCTAGTGTCCAGGGCTGCCCACAGCAGGGCCCTCGCTACAGGAACCCTCAGAGACCCGCTCTGGGGGGCCTGCTGGTCTGTGGTGCTGGGGGCAGAGCTGGAGCAGGCGCCGCAGTGCACCCCTGACCCCAGGATGTTTCCCCAACCCTGACTCGTTTGTCCCGCAGGCAGAGTCAGGCCACACCTGGACCCGAGCCCCGTTCCTCTCGCACGGCCTCGCCTCTCACCCTGTCAGTCCAGCTCGGTCCTCCTCCGCGGGCACAGCTGCACCCCTTCAGCTTCACCTTCAGGAGGCTCGGGGTCTGACCACTGACCCCCACTGGCCACAGCTGGGCCTGCTCCTCCCTGGGTTAGCACAGCACCTCGGCCTCCCCAGAGACCCAGCCGGAGCCAGAGCCAGACCCGGACACCAGCCCCACGTGGCAAACCCCAGTCAACTCCTCTGCAAACTAACCTTTATTTTAGCATGTTTTTAGATTTACAGAAAAGTTCTGAAGACAGTGCAGACAGCTCCTGAGCACCCAGCACAGTCTCCCTGTTACGAGCACCTCAGGAGTGTTTCTGCCGCAAACAATGAAGCGATGCTCCAAGCTGTTTTCTCATTTCATCAGTTTTCCTGATGGGCTCCTTGCTGTTGCCAAACCTGCCTGGAGTGGGGGACCAGTCACTGTATCACCTGTTAATTCAATTATTTAATTTCTCTTTTAGGCATGTCCCAACCCCACACTGGCCAGGTCAGGCAGCCGCAGGTGTGAGCTCTGGGGTCACGGCTTCTTTCCACTCAGGGCGCCGGGGGGCAGGGACACTCTGCTTTGGGGCTTGTCTGAGCCGCAGCTCCGAGGCGGCTCAGCTCAGCTGGCCTGACTTTGGCCCTTCCAGCAGATGAGGTGGGGACAAGGTTAGGGCTGGAGCCCCAGGAACAGCCAAATGTTTTTACCAGGCTGCCCAGCGCACTTTGTGGGCCAGGTGACGACAGCATTTGCCTTTTGACCTCTGGCCACAGGCCTGCTGCTGCTCACGGGGACTCTCCAGGGGAAACACCGTAAAGTGTGAAGTCAGCCATTCGAGGTGCAAAGTCACCTGGACTGGGTGGAGAGGGGGCCCCGGCTCACCCCAGCCCTGCCCTGGAGTGATCATTTCCCAGGGAAGAGCAGGGCGCTCCTGTGGGTGCTGGTGGCTCCAAGGGCAGGAAGAAGCAGCCTGCCTCCTAGGGAGGACGCTGGGCTCTGCGTGGGCCCCGAGCCTGACCCCAAGCCTAGACCCCTGTGGAGCCCGGGGGCAGCCTGCCACCCCGGAGACTGGGCCGTGCGTCTGCAGTGACGGGCAAGCCAGTGGTGCCCCCCGCGGGCCAGGCGCCTGTGCGCGGGCTGGCGTCTGCGCGTGGGCGTGGCCCCTGCGGGGTCACCCTGGCAGCCACCCCGGCTGCAGCCGCTGCTCGAGAGCAGGGGTCCTGCTCCAGCCTGGGTCTGACCTGACAGGAGGGTGCTCCCACAGCGGCCCCAGCTGACAGCAGCCCTTGCCTCAGGGGGCTCTCCCCTAGCAGGTCCCAACTCTTGGGGGTGGAGCTGGAGCGAGCAAGGCGCTGGGGAGGGAGCAGAGGCCGGGGCTCCTGCCGCCCGCGCCTCCCACGCGGCAGCCCGGTGGGGCATTGTCCTGAGGGCGGCCCGCGGCCTCGGCCTGGCAGCCCCCTCACCGCCGCCGGGCCTCTGAAAGGCCTTTTCATTCCTGTGTGGACAGCACCACTGGCCGCATCAAAGAGCTTCTATGGAAAGTCATATTTTTCCCCAAACCAGAAAAGTTCAGGCTCGGAGCACAAACATTCAGCTCATTATTTAGAAATAACAAGTCCTCTGGGTCCCGGTATCAGATCAAAGCTCAGAAATTAAATTCTCCAGAAGAGTAGGAGTCTTGGGGTCAGCAGATTTGTGTTTGCTTATTTTTTTCATTCGGCAGCTAAAAAAAGGGCCTCGAAATCTGCCTAGTGGTTTAGAAGTCTGGCCGGGATTTCTGAGCAGCGAGGAGACAGCGCACTCTTGGGTGTGGAGCTGGAAGTGCTTGGCTGTCGTGACAGTGGAGGTAGCTTGGCAGTGGGCCACGTGTGGGTCTCCAGGAGTGCCCTGGGCCGGCGCCACCCCCGTCACACATGCCTGCAGACACGCGTGTGAACATGGGAGGCCACCTGCCTGCAGGAGCCGACAGACGCCAGGGCATCTGCATGCAGGACGCACGCACACGGGCCTCCGACGGGACGTACACACCTGGTCAGAGCAGCCGCCACAGAGAGCCGGAGGCTGGCCCCTGCCGCCCCCAGGGAGCTGGGCTGGGGCGGCCCGAAACACCCACAGGCTGGGGAAGGCGGCCCGGGACTCCCTCCACACCTGCACTCACGGGAGGGCTGAGAATGGGCGGGGGCGTTTGGAGACCACAGCTCCAGCCCGGGACCAGCCAGTGGCCGTGCGGGCCCCCAGGGGCGGAGGAGGTGGCTGCAGGACCATCTGTGTTTGTGGTCAGCTCTGGGCTCCTTTCCTCGCCGGCCGAGGGTCATGTTAGCCCTGCTGGGGTCCCGGCCTCACCGCTCAGCAGCCCCCAGGACGGAGCTCCACGCAGGGCACTGATGAAGAGGTCCTGTGGGCAGACGCTGCCTGTGTCGGGAGCTTGGCACGCAGCAGGACCGGACACAGGCACCCTGAGGGCTGACACTCATCCACCAATGAGGGTTTGCATCCAGTCTGACGCGAAAACCGGGGCTGGTGTGCCTTTGATGCTCTCCCAGAATCCCGTCTCCAAGTTTAGCTCCAAACAGCAAGGAGAGGAAGAAATGGAAACAGCTGGAAAGGCTGACACGCGACTCCCTTTTTTTCCCCTCAAAATACGATAAAAATAGTGCCATAGACAGTTCGTTTTCTAGGCGCTGTTACTTTAGGCAGCGTGTGTTAATGGCGTGAGAATTAGTGCAGACTCAGTAATAGGCTGAGGCTGGCGCTGGGCTGACAGGCCAGTGCTCTCGGGTGCCCGGGACGGCCAGACGGCTGGGGCGCTGGTCCCACCTGGGTGGGCCACGTGGGGATGCATCCTCTGAGCATCGCCAGAGAAGCCCCCGAGCTCGGCCGGATGCCAGGCAGACCCGCGAGGCCAGGAGACCCGGAGCCTGTGCCCCCAGAGCCTGCTCCCCTCGAGATGTCCAGGGGGCACGTCCCCAACAGGAGACAGCCCCTGCCCTCCAGAGGCGACCAGCGGGGTGGCCGGTTCCTGGAGATCCCGTCACGGACAAGGAAACTGAGGCTCAGAGCCCCAGGGGGTGCAGGAAGCCCTTCCCCAGCAGAGAGGCACCGCCCACCGCACGGGTCTCACCCTGGGCTCACTTCAGTCCACGTTCCCAGGGGCTTCGGGAAGCATCTTGGGGCACACAGGGGAGGCAGTCAGAGGGTGTGGGTGACCCCAAGAGCCACTGTCCAGCCTTTCAGTCCATCTGCATCCGCAGGGGGACAGAACCTGCGACGGTCATCTTGGACCCCGCCTGGCATGGCACCACCGGGAGGCTGCCCCACAGGGTCACCAGCACCCGTGAGTGCTCCGAGAGACAAGCTCGGGGGATGAAGAGACCTCGGAACACAGGTGTTAGTGGGGGCTGGTGCATGAGGTTGTAGGCAACCTTGAAGGTGAGACATGGGGCTGTGTGGTAGGACCTCAGCAACATTTGTTAAAGCAATAAACTCCACCATGGACAAAGGGCGCCTTCTTCCCAGCTCCCGATAACTGTCTGTACCCCTATACCTGCCTGCACCCCATACCTGCCTGCACCCACACACCTGCTTGCACCCCTATACCTGCCCGCACCCCCATACCTGCCTGCATCCCATACCTGTATGTACCCCCATACCTGTATGCACCCCTACCTGCCCGCACCCCCATACCTGCCTGCACCTGCCTGCACCCACACATCTGCCTGCACCCCCACCTGCCTGCACCCCATACCTGCCCGCACCCCCTACCTGCCCGCACCCCTATACCTGTCTGCACCCCATACCTGCCTGCACCCCCATACCTGCCTGCACCCACACACCTGCCTGCACCTGCCTGCACCCCTACCTGCCTGCACTCATACCTGCCTGCATCCCATACCTGTATGCACCTCCATACCTGTCAGCACCCCTATACCTGTCTGCGCCCCCATACCTGCCTGCAACCCCATACCTGCCTGCACCCCATAGCTGCCTGCACCCCTATACCTGTCTGCACCCCCCATACCTGTCTGTACCCCCATACCTGTCTGTACCCCCATACCTGCCTATACCCCTATACCTGCACCCCTATACCTATCTGCACCCCATACCTGTCTGCACCCCCATACCTGCCTGTACCCCTATACCTATCTGCACCCCATACCTGTCTGCACCCCCATACCTGCCTGTACCCACACACCTGCCTGCACCCCTATACCTGCCTGCACCCCCATGCCTATCTGTTCTTCATATCTGTCTGCACCCCATACCTGCCTGCACCTTCTTCCTGTCTACACCCCTGTACCTGGCAAGGGAGCTAAATGAAAGCGATAAAGCAGCACGCTCCAGGCTTGAGGACCGGGTGTGCCCTGACAGACTCCGGGTTAGGGGTTCTCTGGGGGCTAGGGTTAGGGTTAGGGGTTCTATGGGGGCCCAGGCTCCCAGGCGGCACACTGGGTGCCCTAAGCAGCAGATGTTGGTTCAGAAGCTGGAGGCCACGTGCGGGCGGGGCCGGCTCCCATGAGACCAGAGGCAGCCTCTGTTCCAGGCCTGGGTCCTGTCCTGGTGACTGTGGCACTTAGGGCCCCCTGGCTCCCTGGCATGCACATCGTAGGCATCTCTGCTCCTTCATCGTGTGGCTCCTGCCCAAGCCCCTCTTCTGAGAAAGACACCTGACATGTGATGCAGGGCCAACTCCACACCCAGGAGGGCTTCACCCCTGAGGCCCACAGCCTCATCCATGTGCAAAGACCCTGTTTCTGAGGGTCGCGGCTGTAGACTGAATGTTTGTGTCCCCGCCATTCACGGGTTAACTCCAAAAGCCCAGTGTGATGGTGCTGGGGGGTTGCTCTGCTGCGATGAGGTCATGAGTGTGGGGCTCTCAGGATGAGATTAGTGCCCTCATAAGAGGGGGCGCCCAGAGAGCCCCTCGGGCCTTCCTCCACGTGAGCACACAGCAAGGAGACGCCCCCCCACAACCCAGTATGCAGGACCTCAGCAAACTGGACGCTGCTGGCGCCTTACCGGGAGGTCCAGCTTCCAGACTGAGAAAGACGCGTGCTGTTGGTAATGGCCCCACCGGCGGCGTCCCGTCAGAGGTGGACTGAGGCAGTCATACTCTGAGTGCCGGGTGGGCACTGCCCAGTCCAGGCAGGGGTCTCCAGTGACGGTGCTGGGGGTGCTGCTGCACTCACGCTAAGATGCCTCACGGGCCACAGCGAAGAGCACAGGTCCCTGAGGTCTAGGACACCTGCCGCCGCGGGCAGCCCAGGGCACCACACCCTCCAGCCTCGGGGCTGCTGCCTGCTGCCCACCCAGCTCCTTCCCGGCCGTTCCTCCGGTCTCAGCCCCTCACAGTGGTGTCTCCCAGCATCCTGGCCTCCTCAGAGGTGAGCAAACACCCCTAACATAGAGCCCATGTCTCCGGAAGTGATCCTCACCATGGTCTTCATCAGCCTGGCTACTCTGCATCCAGAAGCTATTGGGAGAAAGGATCCCCGCTCCACCCGCCTCGCTAAGCAGAAGCTGCGTTTACGGCAGAGACCCAGGGCACACTGAAGTCTGAAGTCTGCACGGTGCTGGCCCAGCGGCCAGGCCAGAGGACAGCCTGTCCTGCGTGTCCCAGCGCTCCCGAGCAGCCCACAGTGGCAGGATGAGGTGGTGGAAACTGTCAGGACCCCTCTGCTTCCTCCTATGGACCCCCGCGCGGAGCGAGGCTGCAAGGCACCGGCCCTCAGGCTCCAGGGACGCCGAGGGCTGCCATCTGGCTCCCCACTGCTCACACTCACCCCTCCCTGATCAGCAAGAGTTTCATTCTAGAAGCCTGTTGCTGACAGGGGAACCTGGGGCACCGCAGCCATGGCGGGCAGCTCCCCGGCCTGCCCCCACTCAACACTTGCTCTGGGTGCTTCTTGCTAAGGGCGCCCCGGCACCTGGCTCCCTGGCCCGGCCAGCCTTGACCAGTGGGAGAAACAGGCCTGGCAGTCGGGGGCGAGCCTGTCCCTGGCCCCAGCTGTGGAGCAGCTGAGCTCACTGGAAACAGGCTGTGGCCTGAATGCCGCCCTTGTCTCCAGACTCGTCAATAGCCTCCAGAACCACCCGGCCTCCTATTGACTCAAGATAAGTTCCGGGAGGCCCAGAGCTGCCTTGTTTGGCCCTGGGTCCACCAGCCAGGCCAGCTGGGCTTGGCAAGTCCCTGCAGCCGGGACCCAGCCCTGCACACCCCCGGGCCGGGCTCTGTGCTCGTCCCCGCCCCAGCCCCAGTGAGCACACCTGTGTCTCCCCCGCAGTGCCAGCGCGGACACACCCGCGTCCACGGAGCTCCGTCCAGAAACAGGTGCTGGAGGTGACATCACGCCTCAGGGCAGAGGGCACCTCAGTCCGCTGGCTCTTTCAGTGTTTGCGTCTCCAGCTCCACGCAGAGTCTAATCAGACTTCCGATGACACCTGCTGGTTTCTGTTCCCCTTCGCTCCTGGCCGTGGGGGGCGGCCCCCGCCTCACTGGTCTGGGAGTGCACCCTCCTCGTGGCCTGGGCAGCTGACAGGCGGGGCTCCAGGCCCCGATATGGGGCAGAGCCAGATTTGGAGACAAGGCCCCCAAGCAGGCGTGGGTCCGGGGTCCGTGCAGGCCCCAGACTGGCAGGGATGGGGGAGGGTGTCCCCTCGGTCTGCCCTGGGGATTCTCCTGGTCTCCCCAGCCTCACTGCACACATTCAGGCGCTCACCCAGGAGGGAAAGTGCAGAAGCTCTTTCCAGAACATTCTTTTGGGAAAAAAAACACACACAACTTTGCAGTCCAACGGCCAGGCAGCAAGTACCCTATAAATCAGGCCCGTGGGCGAGTCCCAGCTGCGCTGGAGGGCCGGGGCTGGCCGTGTCACGGGGCGAGCAGACCTTCATCCTGCTGCTGCTGCGGAAGCCCCGAGGAGGAGGCTCCCGCTCCGCGTCAGACACCTGTGCACTTAAACAGGGCCGCGCCCCCGGAGGCTCCTCAGACCCGCTGGGGGTTCTGGAGAAAGAGGGTCCTCGGCTCCATGCAGGGCGCCGCATCCCAGAGGCCAGACCCCAGGGAGGCGTCCCCGCAGCGTCCCAGCTTTACTGACGCAAGAAGAGCAGGAGATAAACGCACCCTTGTCAGGACAAACAGACTGAAGCCGGAGGGCCTGAGAGATAAGACAGGTCCAGAGGGGCTGTGAGTGGGAGGGGCCGTGCCTCCCCAGCCACCCCTGACCCCAGGAGCAAAGGGCACGCGGCGGGAGCCAGTCGTTCCTGGCCAGCCCGTCCCAGACCAGACCGGGGCTCCACGGGGTCCCTCTCCGGTAACTCCAACGCCAGCCCAGGGCCCAGACAGACCCTCGACCTGCCATCTGGATGTGCCTATCTGGGAGAGGCACATTTGCTGGGATGCCCACACGGCGGGCAGACAGTGGCGGGGCCATGGGCCTGGGTCGGGTGGCAGCAGAGCCCTGGGAGCGAGGCGTCGGTCTGCAGAGCCCCCGCGCCCGGGCTGAGCTGCATCACTACCTTGGGGCTGCGCAGAGGGGAGGGATATTGACCCCTCCCTCAGGTGGAGTCTCCCCAGCTCCTGCATTGGGCGCTGGGCCAGCTGCAGGACGCCGGGGTCACTCCCAGCCCCGACAGAGGGCACGCGGCAGGTGGGAGTCTGGGGATGTAAAGCCCACCGGCCACCACGGCTGACCTGGAGTCTGACATCGGGGTCCAGGGCCACCCCGTCTGGGCCAGAAGAGGCCAAGCCGCCAGAGAGAGATGGGGCAGCAGGGAGCTGGCCGGAGTTGCCCGGGACAGGAGAGCCCCCATTGAGGGGGACCCCCAGAGCAGACTGGGAGTGGACAGCCCACAGGCCCCGGGAGGGGTGCTGGGGACCGGGCCGGGGAGCCAGCAGGGGCTGGGCCACCAAGCAGCAGCCTTATGCTGGGAGTCCAGCACTCACAGGCTCCATTTTCATGCCTTATCCCAACTAATTGCATTTTTATAATATTATATATTGATAACAATGATATGGTTGCATTTTATGCCAAGAAAATGGTAATTCTTGATGGAAGGGACAAATACCTAGGATAAATGGCTTACCAGGCTTCCACAGGAAGAAGGTAGGAACAGTGACAAGAACTTGGAACTCATCCAACCCCCAAGGACAGAGGTCAGAGAGGGGAAGGCGGCCTAGACCCCGAGGCCTGGCTCATCCCTTGATTGAGGGGCACACCAGTGAGAGAGAGAGAGCTGGGCCCTCCTGGGATGGGGCCTGTGTGTGCACCGTGTGTGTGCAGAAAGTGAAGCTGCGTGCACCTCAGTGACATCTAAACATAAAAATTGTTACTATAATATTGCCCTCCTGGATTGATGTTCGACAGAAAAGCACTTTTCTAGGGCAAACTCTATTCAGTTCAGATCAGTTCAGTTGCTCAGGCGTGTCCGACTCTTTGCGACCCCATGAATCGCAGCACGCCAGGCCTCCCTGTCCATTACCATCTCTCAGAGTTCACTCAAACTCATGTCCATCGAGTCTGTGATGCCATCCAGCCATCTCATACTCGGTTGTCCCCCTTCTCCTCCTGCCCCTAATCCCTCCCAGCATCAGAGTCTTTTCCAGTGAGTCAACTCTTTGCATGAGGTGGCCAAAGTACTGGAGTTTCAGCCTTAGCATCATTCCTTCCAAAGAAATCCCAGGACTGATCTCCTTCAGAATGGACTGGTTGGATCTCCTTGCAGTCCAAGGGACTCTCAAGAGTCTTCTCCAACCCCACAGTTCAAAAGCATCAATTCTTCAGTGCTCAGCCTTCTTCACAGTCCAACTCTCACATCCATACAAGACCACAGGAAAAACCATAGCCTTGACTAGACGGACCTTAGTTGGCAAAGTAATGTCTCTGCTTTTGAATATGTTGTCTAGGTTGGTCATAACTTTCCTTCCAAGGAGTAAGCATCTTTTAATTTCATGGCCTTGTCAATCATCTGAACTTGAAATCAAACAGCTTCCAATTATCTTTCTTTTCATTTCACTGAAATTCTATTCATAGAAATAATTTCTTTTCCAGTTCAATTTTACCAAAAATTATGATTTATTCATTGTTAATTATTTATATCGGTTTTGTGATTAGGACTTCTCGTGTGGGGCCTTTGGGGACCAGGAGAGACGCCTAAGGGTGAGAGGCTCGCCCACTTCCCAGCCTCACAACGTCCTCTTTTCCTGGGTCAGTTTGCAAGATTTATTCTCAACTTAGACTCCAAAGCAAAACTCACCACAGGCTGTTCCGTTTGTACAAATTTCACTGTGTGTGGACAATTTCTACCATTCTCATTTAAAGGAATTGTATTCGTCTTCTTTTGTTTTTTCAGCTAATCCAGGAGGAAATTGTGAGGAACTGTCTATGGAGGGTGTGCAGGAGGGTGGAGGCGGGTGGGGGGTAGAGTCGGGGGAGGGGAGGCGGGAGGTGGCGTGAAGACAGGCAGCACATTCTCCGAGTCTGCGGACGGCTCAATGGCCGCCGCCTTGCTTAGAGATGACCTTGACTCAGGGATCTGGGTAGGAACCCAGGGCCAGACACCGACGCTTCTCGCCCGTGAGGGGTGAGGGGCTGCCGGGGTCAGGGGGCATGGGTGGTGGGCAGTGGCCACGGAGACCCCCGCCCGGAGACCCCCGCCCAGAGACCCCCGCCCGGACGCCATGGCAGCTGGGGTCCGAGCAGCCCGGCCTAGAGGGGGGATTTCTGCTGCGTTAGCTCCCTGGCCCCATCCCCAGGCCCTTCCTGAGCGCAGTAGCTCGGATTCTAAGTCCTTCAGCAGAGAATCACGGAACCAGCGCCCGTGAGGGCCCTCCCCTGGCTCCTGTGTGGCTGAGGTCCTGCTGATCAGGGGCAGAGGAGCCTTCCGACCACTGTGCCGTGGACGCGGTCCTGGGGCGTCCAGCCACACCTCTGCAGACCCGAGCTTTGTGACAGCCCCTGAGATCGAGCCAAGCTGGAGGCACACGGGGCCCAGGGTGCTGGGAGGGAGCCCCAGATCAGCAGGGCCCAGGCTGGAGGGCTTCCATTAGGCTGCACAAGAGGCTCGGAAAGGCAGGAAGAGAAAGACATGGGTCCCCTGGCCAGGGGACACACAGCCACAGGGGCCGGCCACCACCCAACACGGACAGCCTCCAACCAGGGTTCCAGCTCCCGGCCTGGAGAGGAGAAGCCCAGGTAGGGTCGCTCTTCTGCCTCTGCACCCCACCCTCTGCCCTCTGCCCCCGCCCCAGCCCCCTGCCCTTCCCCCTCCCCCCTCCCCTCTCCCCTCTTCTCTGAGCTGCCGCTAGCCCCAGGCCCTCGTTTTGGAAGAATCTGGGTGACTGCATTGCACAAGGGCAGATGGAGACAGGGGAGGGACCCAGGGCATTTGGCTGACAGCTCAGCTGCTCAGGACTGGAGACTCACCAGGGGTGCGGGCACAGCGCCCCCAGGGAGAGCCCTCAGGAGGAGCACCAGACGCCAGCGTGCTCCCCGATCGTCCCTCCTGGGTGGACATGAGATGCCAGCAGTGACGCGAGGAGGGAGGAGAGGCCGCCTTCAGTTGCCACGGCGTGCGTCTCCATGCGCCGCGTCCTGCGCACCCCCCAGGCCCTCCAAGCCCTGAAGGAGACGGAGGCCTGGGGCTAAGGGCCGCGGCGAGTCCCACGCCTCCCCTCTGGACTGTGGAGGCCACACGGGGACCCCCAGTGAGCTGGAGGAGCGTCCCCTCAGGCCACCACTGCCAGGCCCCACCACCTTCAGCAGCATCGTGACCACCTCCAGCCCAGAGGCCACGCGGGCAGCCTTCCAGAGGCTCTGCTGTCTCTGCAGGCCCAGCCGGGTGCTCAGCCCTGCACCCGCCTGTTCACTTGGACCCTGACCACATGCACAAAGGATCCGGCGGCAGCTGCGCCACCGGGAAAACCTCTGCAGGGCGGGGGGAGTGACACCTGATCTGCTGCGGGAACAGCTGCGGGGCCAGGGGGCCGGGGGGAGAGGGGCTTGAAGCAGATCAGTTCCTTTCTGTCTTGAAGTTCAGTTTTCCCAAACTTGTGAAACAATCCTGCTCAGGGCAGACTGGGGGAGGAATCAGACCTCCCGTGCGGTGTGTGCGAAAGCTGGTCAGGAAGCCCGCGCAAGCCCCGAGGTGAGGACACGGCAAGCCTAGCCCCCTTCGCTTCCTGCCCTGGGCACCACGACACCCCTGCTTTGCTCCCCTGTGTCCCTTTATCTTGAGCGCACTCACTCTGCCGGGTCTTGATTTCCCATCAGTGGCCTCTGGCCCTTGTGTCCCAGGACGCACCCCTCCGAGATGAGTCCATCCCGGCGTCTGGGGCAGGGTGGGCTCCACTGTGCAAACACCTCAAACGCTGTTCACGCCGCCCTGAGTGTTACATTTGGGTTGTTTCCAGGGTTTTTTGTTTTGTTTTGTTTTGGTTTGGTTTTTTTGCTTTATAAATAATTCTGCTGTGGACATTCCCTGAAAACCCCCACATCCTCGGCTTGGGGATTTCTCCGGGGCTGATGACGAGTGGAAGGGCTGTCTGGGGTGTGCTCACTGGGCTTTCCCAAGATACTGGTGCCAAGCGACCCCCGCCCAGCAGGGCATGTGGGTCCTGTGCCCTCTCAGCCGCTGGTCCGCTCACTTCTTAAACGTTTGCCAAGCTGCCGGGTGAGTCAGGATCTCGCGTTGTGATCTCCACGTGCATTTCCTGACTCCTAACGAGGTCCGATCACCTGGGCTCCTCCTGCTGACTCCTGTTCCCGCTGGTGCTCCACAGCCTGGCCTCCTTTTCCGGCTGAATGTACTCTGTGCTTTTTCTCTTCACTCCTTTTATGGGGTTAGAATTGATCAGTCTTTGCCTTTCCAGCTATTGTTTTGTAAATTGTATGAGAAGTCCACCCACAGACAGAAGTTGCAAAGATGTCTCTCAATACCCTCTGAAACACTCTCGTTTTGCGTCACATTTAGGAATTTGTCTACTAGGGTCGTGTGAAACAGATCCTCGGCCCCTCGTACCTTGGGGTTCATCTCTGTGTTCAGTGACCACTGGTCTCTGCAGTCTTGGGGGCGAGGTCAGCTCTTCGGCCGCCCCTGTGGGCTTGGGAAGGATGGCTGCCGTTGGGTCTCTCAGCGCCTTCCTCGTGAGCTCGGGGTGGCGGCTTCCAGCTCTGTGAGTGCAGAACCAGAGGCCGCCCGCCCGCCCGGCTCGGGCGCTGCGTGCGGGGCCTGTCTGCGGGCTCACTGCTCTGCCCCCCCGTCCGCTCTGCTCCCGCGGGCGGTGCCTCCGGGCCAGGGAGGCGAGGCTGCGCTCACTGTCAGAGCCGGTCTGCCCCGTGTCCTCCGGGAGGCTTCACTGCTCTCAGCTCTTTGCATCTCAGCACAAATTTTTGAATCAGTTTGCAGTGATCCACCAAAAATAAAAGAAGAGATTTAGGCCGGTATTATACAGAATCTGCGGATTCCTCTGAGGGAAACCGACTCAGTCCATGACCGCAGTGTTCCATCAGTCTGATTACTCAGGTCTTGTGCGTCTCTCAGCTTCTCTAGAGCAGCTCCTCTGCAAGAGCCCTGCGCATCTTCTGTCTTTCTTTCATTTCGCACTTTTGCGCCCCTGTGCGTGAGGTGCTTCCACATCTCGGCTGTCACCGGCCTCAAGAGAAGCAGCTGAGTTTACATGTTGGTTTTGAATGTAGCAAACTTCCTGGGTCTCTTATCAATTTGGGAACTTTATCTCCTTGCTCCTGCACTTTCTCCACACACAGGCGTGTCTTCTGAGAGCAGCGGAGGTCTTCTCCCCTCCTGGCTGGTCCTTGTGCCTCTCACACGTCTCCACACCCTGCGGCTTTGGTGCGGCCTCTGTTCAGATGCTGCTGAGTGAGATGGGAAGAAGGAAACCTCACCTCCTTCCCAGGCTCAGAGTGAAAGCTGTAAGGTTTCTTCTGCACACAGTTGGGGTGAAAGGCGTTTCCTCTATTCCGAATGGAAGCGTTTGTCTGGGGGAATGGATGCTGAACCATATCAAACACTTTTCTTCATCTGTTGATGTGATCGTCCTCTTACATCTATTGAGACAGAAGATTATATTGATTGTTTTTATAGTATTAAACCACTATTTTATTTCTGGGATAAACACAACTTGATCACAGTGTATTATCCCATTGCTCCTGGATTTTTTCAGGGCCTGTAATCTTTTCTTGGACTACTCCACACAAGTTTTGTTGTCTAGAGTCTAATCACTTCTGAAAGTGAGTTGAGGGTGTTTCATTCTTTGCTGTGCTTGGAAGAGTTGAGTGGCTTATTTGTTTCCTGAATATTTTTGCTAAAAATCACCAGTGAAGGCATTTGAAGCTGGAATTTCCTAAGTAAGAAAACTGTTGATTTTAAATGCTTGGGAGTAGTAGACGAGGCTCTCAAACATTGCTGGAGAGGGTGCAAACTGGTAACAGTGCTTCAGACAACGGCTCAGGAGACAGTCACACCGTGGGACCAGCTCCCAACCTCACACCTCCACCCAGACAAGCGTGAGTCACGCCTGCTTTACCCTGAGAGCCAGAGCTAGAAACAGCCCACTGAGCCATCCACAGGGCGGTGGTTTATCCTCGCGAGGGACTTGTGCCCCAGCGAAGCAGGCGCATGGCAGACTCGCGACGGGAGTGGGTATCACAGGCACGGAGCAGGGTGGCAGGAGCAGACGCCATGCTCTCTCCCACAGGGGCTCAGCGGGGAGCAAAGCCGAGCAACGAGTGGACGCCCATGGGGCTGGGCCTGGGGCAGGCGTCAGGTGCCACCCATGGGTCCCCTGGTCCCTGATCCTCCCAGAGCACCAGCCTGGAAGCCAGAACTGTGGTCACTCAGAGGCAGCGGTCCTGGGCGACGCTCCAGGCAGCTCTCGGGGGGTCTGGAAACATGAATGTCCCTGGAAATTCAACAGTGGGGACTTCACACTGATCCACTCTGCACCATCCCCTCGTGAGGGAGTGGACGCCAGGGGTCCTCTGGGCTGTCCTTGGGCTGCCCCTCAGCAGGGGAAAGAGGCACTCTTGGCCTCATCTCATGGGTGGGCAGGGACACCAAGGCTCAGACAGGAAGGGGCTGCCCAGGGCAGGGGTCAGGCTGGACATCAAGGTGGGAGGACATGGGTCTTGCAGCCCACAGTCAGACCAGAGCCTCTTGGGCAAGAGCCCCAGTCATAGAGACAGAGGGGACCCTGGCATCTGGGCCTGCAGAAAGGGAGCCTCTGGTCAGGACCAGGGGCCACCTGTGGGCTTCCCACCCAGCCCCTTCTCTATGTGTCCGGCAGAGCTTTGCCTTGTCTCCCAGCAGGCTCACAGGTGGGCTGCAGCCAGTACCCTGGATGTCTCCGGAGGCCAGGATGGGCAAAAGGGCCCATCGGCCCCCAGCAGGCTCCTGCTGCGGCCTCGGACAGCTCTGAGAGCATCCAGACTGGGGCGCCTCCCCGGCCTCCACGGCTGCATCTGGGGCCTGTGTGCACACCTGTGGCTCAGGGCCCAGATTCTCCCAGCACCACTTGTCCTGGGCCAGCTGGCCCTCACTTTCATGCAGCCACTTGGGGATCTGGCTGTTTGTTCGATGGGGACGCAGTTTCAGGATCCACAGGCACCTCCTGCAAACTGTGAGCCTGGATTCAGCCCAGGGAGCACCCTGAAATCCTCTACCTCTTCTGTGGGCGACGCTGGCCCCCCACACACTTGGGTCTGTGGCTGGGACGTGTCCTCCCAGAGAGCAGAGGCGGGATGGTGGTGGAGGGGACCAGGGGGCAGGCACTGGGGAGGGGGACATTCCTCGGCAAGAGCAGGCACGGCAGCTCTGCGGAATTCCGGCCACAGCTCCAGCACAAGCCCGGTCTTGTGGGGACAGGCCGCCCCTCCCGGGGCCGACATCCTCGCTGGGCGGCAGGTGGCCTCTCGGAGATGGGGGGTCAGCCCTGAGGCCAGGGAGACTGACGGCATTCCTGGGGGCCTGCCCCGCACCCTGCTCGGACGCAGGCCCGGATCCGGGGGGCCAGCCTGCGAGCCGCGCGGAACCGCGGGCCGCGGGCGAGATGAGCCGGCCCTGGCTCTGGGCCGCGGAGATAAGACACCCACACAAACAAGGGCACAAAGGCTGCTCTCATGGTTGTGCCAGCTGCGTGCCAAGCCCTCAGCGGGCACTTTATGGCCTGTTATCTGCTCTGCGCCCCACAACAGCCCTGCCAGGTGGGATTTTTGCTCCCATTAAACAGATAAGGAGACAGGGTTCCAAGAGGTATAGGGGTGGCCAAGGCCACGAAGGCTATAAAGTGGCTGTGCCTGGACCCCACCCAGGCCCACCTGGGCAGAAGCCCACCGCTTTGCTGGGGTGATCAGCAGACCTTGGGTTCTGCAGCACACACTCTGGAAAATGGAGCTGCTTCCGGGGAAGGAGCAGGGGTGGACACACCTCGCCTCCTCCCTCTAGGCTGCCCGCAGAGGCCGCCGCCCACAGAGGCAGGGAGCCCAGGGTCGTGGGAGAGCCCGTGGGTTGGAGGCCCGGGGCGCTATGCGCTCCAAGGGAGGCAGGCGGGGTGAGCCTGGGTGAGCCCTTGTCCGCGCCTCCCAGGACCCTCATCGCCGACCAGCAGGATTTGGAGATTTGTTAGACAACCTGGTCTCTAATGCCAGGCTAGCTGAGAGCTGGGACCCACAAGATACACACAAATCCAGGCAAGTGACCAGGCCCAGGGCAGCAGCACCTTCATCTCCAGCAGGAGGGTCTTCCCGGAACAGCGCGACCCAGGAGGATGTGGCTCTGGAGTCTGGGCGCCTGCCACGGTCCCCAGGCCGCGGTGGGAGACGCAGTCCAAAACAGACCCAGAAAAAGGAGCAGGGGAGAGACACACAGTCCAAAACAGACCCAGAAAGAGGGGCGGGGGGAGACACACAGTCCAAAACAGACCCAGAAAGAGGGGCTGGGGCGAGGGGGACCGGCAGGACAGGCCACCACTGTGACGCCGCCCAGGCACCGCGGAGAACGGGCAGGTGGGAAAGAAAGAGCCGGAGGAGTAAGGGCCCGACAGTAAAATGGAAGATCTGGGGCCAAGGCTGAAGAGATCACCCGGGAAGGAAGGCCGAAGGATGCAGCGGCGCAGAGCTGCAGAGAGAGATCTGCGAGCCATGGACAAGCAGGGGCCCAGGCCCCAGGCAGGGGTCAGGAGAAGAGGGTGGGCTGAGGCTGGCAGGGAACCGGCCGCGGAGGCTGGGGCGAAGGGCCGAGGTGGAGCCCGGGCAGGGGGCGCCGTGCGACGGCCCCCACGCGCCCGACCACGCGGGGCCTGCGAGTCCACGTCACTGCAGCTGGGCCCCCACGGCAGCCACACCACTCAGCATACGACCAGCCAGGACGGGCCAGCCACACCTGGCGTGACCCTCGCAGCGGGGCCCTGCCCTCCTCTGCCAGCCGTGGGCCTTCCGCTCCGCGCCGTGGCCCCTCGGCCACCCTCTGGAGGGCTTATGACCTGTGTCGGCGTTTCTGCTCTTCCCAGAGTCGTGCAGAAATGGTCCCAGCCCCTGTGTGAGCACCAGAGTGACCGGAGGCCCAGGGGACACACCCTCGATGGAAACCGGGCTTCCTTCAGGAGGAGGGGCCCTGCTCACGATCCCCACGCAGGTGCGAGAGGGTGCCTCTGAGCCAGCTTACCAGCCAAATGTCCACAGTCTCCTCAGGGGCTCAGTCCAGAAGGCACCGCTCCCCAGAAAGGGGGGCGGGTGTGAGTGTCCGGATCCCCTGGGGCATGGCCCTTCCCTCTCCCGGGACCCACGGGCGCCTGCCCTTGCCCCTCCTGTGTGACTTGTCCCTTTTTATCACTGGTGTGTGGCCGCTCCTGCTTTGGCTAGGACGCTAACTCCACCAAGCACACCCACGCCATTCTATCTTCCGAGTTCTGACTCCCGCACACAAGTTTTAAACATTCAGGTGGTCCCCTGTGAGTCCCCTCTGTGGCTGCTGGGCTGCTTGGCTCATGAAACAGGCCGGGTGCCAAGGAGCTTCAGGCCTGAGGCCTTTTCTCAGCCGGCGGCAGGGCAGAGCTGGTCAGTGCGGGCTGGCCCTGCCCTCCCGTGTCCAGCGTGGGAGGGGGGCACCAGCCTCCTCCCCCAGCGCCGTTCCCTAAACCCTGGCCACTTGGGCATCAGCCCTTAGCGTATGAGGAGAGCATCCCAGTTCGGGCCCAAGTTGCTGGTTCAATTCCAGGAGGAATAGGAACCTGAGAAGACAAGAGGTGACCCTCCGTTGCCTTCCTTCGGGGAAGACCCTGGGCAAGCCACAGCGGCTCAGAAGGTAATCGGGGCATCGAGGGCATGGCCCGCCCTCGCGCCCAGGCAGTGAGCCCAGTGCCCCTCGGGTAGGTGGGCAGGAACAGGCCCCACAGCCCCGCCCCTGGGGCTGGCCCGGATGACACCCGACGGGGATGCGCTGCAGGCCGGCTCCAACCCGCGAACTCCAGGGCGAGGGGTGCGGCTCGCACTGCCCTTTACAGAAGAGATTGCTAAGGAACCAGGCACCAAATTTGGACTTGGGGAACAGATGGGCCATGCCGACGGCAGCCCCAATGCTTCCCTGTCCAGGGTGTCAGCTGAGAGCCAGCAGGTGCTCCGCTCTCCCGTGGAGGCCCCAGGGGCCCTGGGCCTGCAGCCTGAACTCCCCCCGCTCCTCGGCTCCCCTTGGGGTCTGTGTGTCCACACCACCCACACGGGGAGGGCAACCCCAGAGCCTGTGTCTGTCTCGTCCTGCGGGAGCGCTGAGCAGACAGTCTTGAGCCTCAGGCTCTGGGCCCCATTGCTGCCTCACGGTGACCTCGGGCTGCCACGGCCCCCTCCCTCAGCTCCTCTTATCCTGAGGCTCCCTGGAGGCGTCTCTGGACCACGTCAGCTCCTGGAGGGAGGGCGCTTTGAAATTGCTCCAGCTGGAGGGGATGACCGAGGATGAGATGGCTGGATGGCATCACTGACTCGATGGACGGGAGTCTGAGTGAACTCCGGGAGATGGTGATGGACAGGGGGCCTGGCGCGCCGCGATTCACGGGGTCGCGGAGAGTCGGACACGACTGAGCTTCTGGACTGAACCGAACTGAACTGTGGACTTGAGGGCAGTGTCCCGAGAGCCCGGGTGCATGTGTGTGGTGTGGGTGTGTGCACGTGTGTGCGGATGTCTCCATCCATGTGTGTGTACACACGCACGTGTAGAGGACACTCACTCAGCTCTCCAGCTCCCAGCAGCCCTGACTCAACTGGATGAATCGCTCGCTCCCTGCAGGGTCATCTGTCTGGAGACCCGCTGAATGGCTGAAGAGCAGCCTACACGCCCCTCCCTCAGAAAGTTTCTGCCCCAAGAGGGTGGAAGTCTCCCTTTTTCTCCTTGTTTGTCCAGAGACACCCACTGCACATTTCACTTTTGAGAAATCCCGCAGTGGCCAGCACTGCAAATTCAAGGGAGCAAGAGGTGGGGATGGGAGAGCAGCTTCAAGTTCTAGGGAAACGTCTCTCCATCACTGAGATTTTCTGGCCAAGGACCTGGGCCCTCCCTTGTGTGGGATCGAGAGAGTCCTGAGAGCAGGTACATCCCTGCCAGCCGCAGCTGCTGGGCTCCCCCAGAAGGCCGTGGGTGCAGAGTTCCCACATTTGCCCGATCGGGGGCACAGTCTGGACTCCCAATCTCCTTGTCTTCCCACTCCCCTTGTCTTCCCACTCCGCTGACCCGCTCCCTGCCCCCTAGGGCTGCTCATGTAGGCTGAGAGGGTGTGTCCAGAAGGACATCCTGGCAGGTGGACCCCCGGATGGGCGTCACCTCCTGCAGGGAGCAAGCCTGGAGCCTCTGAGCCTTTCACCAACATGAGACCCTACCCAGCCCCCCGCAGAGCCTGAGGGGCGTCTCTGGACTGAGGGCCGGCCCCCTATCCAGGGCCAAGAAGCCACAGCACCCTGCCTCCAGCTGGCCCACGCCCCTTCCACAGCCCCCCAGCTGGGGCTCAGCCCAGACCCCAGGGAACTTTCTCAGCCCAGCAAAACCCCCGCCCCCACCTCCGCCAGCTTTTTAATGGTTAACTAGAGTAATAAAAACAGATGATAATGCGGTTTTGCTCCCTTATCAGTGTCCCAGAGGCCTGTGAAGGCTGTGAATACGCCACTCGCCACTCGGGGACCCAGCCCGACCACCCTTTCATGTGCAGCCAAGCAGTTCAAAAAAGGAGAGAGCTTTTCCAAACCAAACGCCCTTTGCCATTGCAAATTTCGCAGTAAAAATAGAATAGGAAATTCCTAATCTGCTGTTTCATGTGTGACAAGCGGTTTTGTGGCAGGACAGGGGCCCAGGAACGCTGTCCCTGCATCCTAGGCCTGGCCGCCTTCCCTGAGCGAGCTCGTGTGTCCCTGAGGGCTTTGTGCTTTGCAGGCGGCTGACGCGGCTTTACCGAGGAGAGCCTCCAGGCTGGCCCACGGCCCCGACGTTCTGACCTGCGTCTGGCACCGTGAACACTCCAGCCCCCAGCCTTGCGTTAGACCCCCAGGGCCTCACTTCCCACAACAAGGCTCCCCCTGACGTAGCTCCAGCACTGCAGACAGACAAGCCGGACACGGGGCCAGGGAACCGGAGGTCCACCTGCTGCTGGTGAGGAAACCCCAGGGAGACGGGGACTCGGGGGAGCTCAGTGGGGGCACTCTTATGGGGACGCCTGCTCTCACGTCGAGCTCTCCGAGTCTTACCGGCGAGGGTGCGTTTTCCCTCAAGTTCTTGAGAAAGCACAACCTTCTGGGCATGTTCACAAGTCCAGGAATGGTGAATGTGCTTTACCGGGGGAAAAAGTGTTCAGAAAAATAGTTTCCACCAATAGTTTCTGAGTTTCAGTGGCCTGGCCTCCGGTCTGAAGACACAGGCACAAAGGCAGGCCCGAGTGAGTGGGTGAACGGAGGGATGAATGGCAGTCTCCTCTGGGAACACAGGGACGGGCCGGGGAGCGCCCCCTTTTGGGGTCTGGTCCCTTTAGGGTGGGTTCCGGGGCCCCAGGGCCCACCTGGGGGTTGGAGCAGCCCTAGGCCCGCATGCCCCTTTCCTCTGAGGAAAGCAAGGACCCTCTCTGGGTCCGGCTCCTTCCCATTCTGCTGAATGTCCGCACGTTCCCCCCAGTCACAGCAGGGCGTCTGAGGACCCCATGCAGGGCCAGTGGTCCCCTCCAGCCCTCCAGGGCTGCCTGGGCCAGGAGCTGGGACACGCAGCGGGAACAGGGCCTCGGTCCCGGCCCCTGGAGGCCTCAGAATCTGGAGAGAGAGGAAGGCGTGGAAACCTCACCAGACTCATTCTCTTCCAGCGCTGATCCCAGCCCATGAAGGTCGGCTCAAGGGCAAATAGCCGTCAGCCCGGGGCCATCACGGGCCCGTCGAGGGGGAGGAGGGAGATGCGGCTCTTCCAGAGAGGCCACCGCAGGGACCTGGGTGTGTGCCGTCAAGGGCGCGGGGCCGTGGCTGTGGGGAGGCGGGCACACCTCTACCAGGGCAGCGGCTGCTGGCGGGGTCTCTGGACTTGCTGTGCCCACTGGAGCTCCTCGCTTTGGGGAGAGGACAGGGCAGCCGCCCTCCAGCTGGGACGCACCCTGGAGCGAGTGAAGGGTGGGAGTGCGTCCCTGCACGGCCGTGCTGGTGGCCGTCTGCAGGCAGTCTCACGGCCCCGTCCCTGGTCCTGCTCCCTCCAGAGAAGAAGCCCACACGCGGAGTTTGCAGGGAGGCCCGCTGGGCAGACACCCTGCCAAGGGGCCCACCCGTGTCTACGCTGACCCCATCCAGGCTGCTGGACCCCATGAGGTTCCCGGTGGCCCTGGAGACACCATAAGGGCCCCAGTGTTGATGCAGAGCCTCCGGGAATGACCCCAGTGAGACAGGCCCCCAGCTCTGTGGCTGGTCTGCTGTGGCCAGCTGCCCCCCACCAGTCGCGTGACCCCAGAGGCCCTCAGCATCCAGACCCCAAGGTCCGTTTCTCTGCAAGGGGGTAGTTCCCACCCTCTGGGCAGTAAGATCCGAGCACAGGGGGTCAGGACCCCAGGGCCTGGGGGAGAGTTGCTCACTCTTAAGGGACGGGACCTCCAAAACCCACAGGGAGGGGGGCGGCAGGACGCAGGGAAGCAGGGGAGGCTCGGAGGTTCAGGAAAGCCCTAGGTGGGCGGCGCCTGGGGAGGCCCCAGAGCTGGAAGGAGGCGCCTGCGGGCCACTGGCTCTGGCGCCCAGGCTGAATGTCCACCCTAGTGCAAGCCCGGGCCACAGCCTCCTTCCGGGGCCATGGGAAACACCGCCGGGCGCAGGAGACGCAGCCTCCAGACGGGGCCTCAGGACAGGCCAGCCTGGAGGGGCGCAGGGCCCCTGCGGGGAGGCGGAGGCAACTCCGGGAGTCGTATTCTGATTCCCGCCCCTCCTTCCCCTGGGTTCACCTCCTCAGGACTCTTCCCATGGCGGGAGCATTTCAAAGGGTCTCAGAGGTCAAAGAGGAGCTCGCCAGGCAGAGAGGCAGGAGGGTGGCCAGCGTGGGAACCGGGGCACTCTGCCCCAGGAGAGACCGCTGCGGGCCAGGAGGAGCCTGTGGCTCTGGAACTCCGGGAGGGGTTCCACCCTGAAGGAGGCTGGCTGGTGTCTGCTGGAGGATGGGGGGAGCCGAGGAGTGCAGGGCCCTTCCCCCGGCACCCCCAACCGCAGTCGGCTCAGTGGCAGCCGGGAGGACGGACGGACGCTGCAGGCAGGCAGCAGCTTGTTGCTCCTGGAGTGCGGCGCCCACCAGGCCTGCCCCGCGCGGGCCCCGACCCGCCGCTCAGCCCGCCGCCCCACTGCCCCCTCCCCTGGACGCTCTCCACTGTCTCCCACCGCAAGCTGGGCACAGGCCCCTGGGACAAGGGGTCCAGGAGCTGGCACTTAGGTTGCGGTCTCAGGTCTGCCGGTGACCAGCCCAGTGCTTGGCCTGCAGGGGCGGACAGACAGGTCTGCAGCTGGGAGGGCCCAGGACACGAGACTTGGACATGAGGGAACAACCAGACCTCGAGAGGGCATGAAGTCCAGCTCTCCCAGTGAGAATGGGAGGCTGGCAGCCTGGAGACCAGCGCCCTGTCTGAGCAATGGGCCAGTAGCCTGTGACAAGGCTCACCTTATCAGAGACGCGGGACGCAGGTGTTCCCCTGGAGGACATCCTGTGTGGATGGACGGATGGATAGATCGATGGATGGAAGAGCAGGTGATGGGTGAGGATGGATGGATGGATGGGTGAGTGATGGGTGTGTGGAGGGTGGGTGGAGGGTGGGAAGACAGATGGGCAGAAGGTGGGTACATGGATGACTTGGTTCAGCAGAACTTCAGAAAATGTCGAGACGGGCCCAGCTGGAGACTGTCACTAGCTTAGGAGTGTTTCCTGTGTGCCTGCTGTGTGTCCGTCGGGACCAGAGGCTCCATGAGAAACAGAGCCAGGCTTTGCGGAGGCGGCTCCGTGCCGAGCACCCCGTCTCCCGCCGATGATGACGACACCGGTGCCCAGTGGGGCTGGAGGCAGCCGTGGCGCCCTCCGTACCAGGGCTGGCACCAAGGCCCGCAGAGGCGAGGCCATGGGCAGACAGGCGGGGCGGCAGGAAGGAGAGTCAGTGCAGCACCCTTCAGCCTGGCCGAGGATGCCCGTCAGTGGCCCTGGGGGCCTGGCCCTGCCCCTGTGCCCACAGCCCTGGCACCTCGTGCCAGGCTCGGGTCGGCTCTGCAGTGCCTGTGACAGTCTCTGTGATGGGCGCTGGCTGTCAGGGACCTTCTCCCAGTGATGTGTGGAAGTGGCGGGGGGGCTCTTGGAGGGCCGCCCCGCCTGAGGACCCCGCGGGTTCCCTGAGGGCCCTCCCTCTCGGCACCTCTGCCCCCGTGCCTCCACTGCCGGTGTCTAGGCCTTAAATGAGGCCCCAGCAGTCCTGCCAGTTCCCGCATCTGAGTCTGAGCCAGAGACCTGCTCCCACTGGCCCGTGTCCCTGGAGGCCTGGATGCACTGGCCGTGGGTCTCCAGGCGACCCCTGAATGGAGAGCCCTTGGGTTGGCTCTTTCCTGGGTCAGGCACAGCTTGAGTGGAGTTCCAGACCTGAAGCCGTCTATGTCAGGGGAAAAACACTCCTCTGCCCCGAGTCAGTGCCCTTGAAAGGGCAATAAGGCAACGGTCCGAACGGCTGCATGCTCATCAGCTCTGCAGTGGAGGATAAAAGGACAAAATTCCTTGGAAACACACACCATCAAAACTCAGCCAAGATGAAACAGATAATTTGAATGGTCCCATAACCAGGGAAGAAATTGTGTTGATAATTTAGAGTTTCCTTTAAAAAAAAAAAAAAAGAATCTCCCAGACCCCAGTGGTTTCGCTAAAGAATTCTACCAAAACTTTGCAGAAAGAGGGACACCCATTTTATGCTGTTTCTCCCAGAACAGGCAGGGGCACGTCCCAGCCCACGTCCCAGCCCACTCCATGGAGCTGGCACGGCCCTGAGAGCAAAACAAGATGAAGACAGCAGGGAAATCAAGCAAAGCCCACCGCTGACCCACGTCTCTCACGAACTTAGGTCCAAAAATCCTCCATAAAATGAAAGCAAGTCGGAATCCAACAATGCGTAAAAAGATTTAGACACCCAAACCCAGTGGGATCTGTTCCAACTTTGCGAGTCTATTCAGTGCAGAAAACCTAGAGTGTAATCCACTCCACCAGCAAGGTGAAAAAGAAACAGGACGCCATGATATCAGCTGGTGCAGAAAATGCCTTTGACCACATGCAGCACTGTTCATACCAGAAACCCAGGCAGACTGCGGCTGGGGTGGATTTCTCCAGCTGGAAACCAAAACAGGATTCTTTCTCAAGGTTGGAGATGACCACACGCAGCTGGGAATATTATTATCTACTCCTAGTTAGTGAACAAACAAGCAGTCCTCATTTTTGAGCACCTACTATGCTCAGGTGTCGTCTGGGGCATTTAATATAAACGTGTCCTGGGAGGGAAACACTCTGGATTTGCAGGAGAGGAAGCTGACGCTTACTCCTTGGAAGGAAAGTTATCCTAGACAGCATACTCAAAAGCAGAGACATTGCTTTGCCAGCTAAGGTCCGTCTAGTCAAGGCTATGGTTTTTCCAGTAGTCATGTATGGATGTGAGAGTTGGACTGTGAAGAAGGCTGAGCACCAAAGAATTGATACTTTTGAACTGTAGTATTGGAGAAGACTCTTGAGAGTCCCTTGACAGCAAGGAGATCCAACCAGTCCATTCTGAAGGAGATCAGCCCTGGGATTCCTTTGGAAGAAACGATACTGAAGCTGAAACTCCAGTACTTTGGCCACCTCATGCGAAGAGTTGACTCACTGGAAAAGACTCTGATGATGGGAGGGATTAGGGGCAGGAGGAGAAGGGAACGACAGAGGATGAGATGCCTGGATGGCATCACCAACTCGAAGGACATGAGTTTGAGTGAACTCCGGGAGATGGTGATGGACAGGGAGGCCTGGCGTGCTGCAATTCATGGGGTTGCAAAGAGTCGGACACGACCGAGCGACTGAACTGAAATGAACTGAACTGAACTGAACTGAAGCTGAGAGGCACGCATCCCCAGACCCACATCAACTCAAGAGGGGTCACACTCCGTTCCCTGTGGTCTGCACAGCCCTGGGCCCTGGGGAGACTCGGGCGGTCCCCCACTTCTGCTCCCTTGGCCTCCGCTCCCGACTCTGGAGCCAGGGCTGAGCCTGTGCCAGAGCTCCTCCCGGGAGCACTCAGGCCCTGTGATGGGAACCGGGAGGCCCTGGCCAGAAGCAGAGGGGCGGACGGGCTGGGCTCCTGGCGGCCGGGGTGTCCAACCATCTGCGAGCACACTGGTGGTGGGGAAGCCGTGTCATGGGGCCGCGGCCGCCCTCGGCCCGCTGGCTCCTCTGAGCAGGGAGCCCCTCGCTCACACGCACTCTGTGTCTCAGTGACTGGGGGAGGGGGAGAGGACGCAGCACCTGTGACGTCGCCCCATGAGCGGCCCTGGGCGAGCTGTCGCAGCTTTTCCTCCAGGTGTGCTGGGGGCCCAGCGCCGACGGTAATTAAGGTCTCCCAGTGCCAGCTCGCCCACGCTAGCCTCAAATGGCCCCTGTAGCCACTGACTTCCTTTCCCGTGGGCATCTGGGGCCTGAGGCCTCCAGACAGCTGGGCCTGGAAGCAAGGGGCAAGTGTCCTGTGGCCTCAGGTCTGAGCACATCGTGTGGATGGGTCGGTTCCAGACAATGAAAGAGGAGCCTTGGGGCTCATTCCCTCCCCCACTGCCCTCCCACCTTCAAGCCAAGAGTCCAATCCCCACAATGGGGGCACTCAGGAGGGCAGCCGGAGGGTCTGCCTGACACAGAGCCGGGGGAGGCGCACAGGGGTAGAGGTGGGGGTGCAGGGAGACGGGGGTGCTCACCTGGCCTCCAGGAACACAGGTGAGTCTGCCTGAGGCTGCATCAGGCCCTGCTGCTCCACATGGGGTCCGCCCTCATCCAGCCAAGGAGGGCCCAGAAACTGCAGTCTGACCCCAGCTTGGCACCCAGAGCCAGTGTCCAGAAAGCCTCGGGCCTGGAGGCGGGAAGAAGGACTGCAGCCCCAGCTTTCAGGGACCGTCCTCCCCTCTCAGCCAGCCTCCCCCAAAGGCCCTGCTCACCGCCCCACCAGCCTCCCGCAAGGCCCCTGCTCACCGCCCCCCACCAGCCCTCCCCCAAAGGCCCTGCTCACCGCCCCCACCAGCTTCCCAAGGGCCCTGCTCACCCCCCCTCCCCCTGGGGGGAGCCAACGGAGACCAAGGCGGGCATCAGAAACGGACGGTGTTGCTGGGGCCCTCCTCTCTCAAGAGCGCTGGCTGCAGCGTGGGGACTCTGAATCCTTCACCTCCGTGTTGCCCAGAAGGCGACAGCTTGCCCACCACACCCCCTCCCAGCCGCCTGGTCCCACTGTTTGGAGGGATCGGAAGGGCCCTGGGCTCAGACGGGGTGGCTCTGCCCCTTCAAGACCCTCGTCTCAGGCCCCCATTTAAGAGTGACCCCTGCCAGGGGGCTGGAGCCAAGGCCGCCAGGTGCTGGCAAGAATCTTGTGCTGCAGAAAGGGAGTCGGCGCAGCTGGCTCAGGGAGCTCGCCACGCAGAAGTGGTGCCAGGGGACACTCCTGTCCCTCGGGCTTGGAGCTGAGGCCCACGTCCCTTCACTCACGAGCTGGCTTCTCAGCTGGGGGCTCAGAGGCACAGGCTCCGAGACCCTGCCCACGGTCACCGCCCACACCCGGCCCAGCACCTTCCCCACCCTGAGGGTGCCCCTGCACAGGAGGGCACCCGCCTGAGCCCAGCACACTGTGGCAGCCCAGGCACGGACACAGCTCTGCCGTCCTGGATGACGGATGTGAGGCGGGGTCCCCGCGGGGGTTGCAGGCGCCGGACTTCAGGCAGGGAAGACGTGCCCCGTGCCGCCAGCCTGCAGATCTGCCCCACCTGCGGCCCCCCGCCCCTCAGAACCCTGCAGGGTCGCTGCGCCAGCCTTCACTCTCTCAGTCTGCCGAGGTCCCGTCCACCCAGGGCTTTGCCCAGAGAGCCCTGCCCCCGCCCCCCAGGAGCCCCGGAGCACCTCTGTCCTCGGCACCGCCGCGTCTGGGGCCGCGTGGCTCAGCGCTGCCTGTGTGGCAGCGGCCCCCCCCCCCCCAGCTCCTGCAGGGACGGCCTCCCCTTGGCTGCCCTGTAACCCTGATGATGAACTCAGGACTCCCAGTAAATACTGCCGGGCGCACAGATGCACGGCTGGTAGGCCATGGGGACGCCATGGTCTGGCCAGCGTTTCTGAAAGTCCTGCAGGAAGGAAACCACAGAGACGGCAGCGAGGTTGGAAGCGGCTGAGGGCCCGGGACGGGGGTCCTCAGGGCAGTGAAGTCAGAACCCCGGGAGCGCGAGGCAGCGAGAGCTGAGGGTGACCGTGAGCCGCACTGGGTGCTGGCCAGGCGATGCTGACTCGACGGCGAGGATGCATGCGGGATGAGACTGACGTCCAGGGACGGTGTGTGTCTGCTGGGAGTTTACACGGGACCCACTGTTCTTTCTGCTCAGTATCCTGTAGACTTAAAGCTGCTCTAAGAAAGGAAGTCTGCCAATTTTGAAAATCTCTCAGAAAGCCCATCAAGACTATTCTGCACCCACAGAGGGTCACAGCGGACGCAGACGGCGGCAGATGTGGGTGCTGACAGCGTGCACTCTGGCCGTTGGGCGAGGGCGCTGGCTGGGGCCCCAGGGAGACTGGGCCCCACAGACGCGCGCAGGTGTGCACACATACGTGTCCAGGCGTGCGCCCATCACACCACAAACAGCCCAGCACCCAGGAGGCACACCTGCGTCGTGACCCTTTCCTACAGCAGACTGTGGGGAGGGCCCAGCCAGGTGGGGCCACACTGCGAGGGGCAGACGGCCAAGACGGAGGGCTGTAGGAGCTTCCAGCAGCCTCCAGCAGCAGGGGCGGGGGCCCGCCAGGGTCACCCCCGCGTCAGCCCCGCAGTCGGCCCCCAAGGAGGCACCTGGGACCAGCTTGCTCCCGCACTGTGAAGGAGGGGGTTCCCCAGCCCCTCCTGCAACCTCCCCTCCCCTCCTGCCCCCCTCCTTGTCCCCCTCTCCTCCTGCCCCTCCCCCTCCTTGTCCCCTCCCCCCTCCCCTCCTGCCCCTCCCCTCCTGCCCCTTCCCCCTCCCCTCCCCCCTCTCCCCTCCTCAACCCCCTCCCCCTCTTCTGCCCCCTCCCCCCTCCTCGACCCCCCCTTCCCCCAGCCCCCTCCTCGTCTCCTCCTCTCCATCGCCACCCCCCTGCCCCCCCCCCCTCCAAAGACTATGGCAAAGGCCAGTTGTTTCTCTAGGGAACTGGCCTAACTGGGCGAGGACTTTTGAACCAGACTCCAGAGTGGAATTTTTTTCTCTCAAAATAGAGAATTGGCTGTCCAGGAGTTAAAGATAGAATCCTGTGGCAAGGCCAAGGTCTGAGCGCCGGTCCCAGCTGGCAGGGGAGAGGGCTGGGGAGGCTGGCTGCCAGTGCTCCAGGGGGGTTGTGGCTGGCTCTGAGTCACGTGGCCTGCACCCCCATCCCTCACCCCCTACCATTGGCTGGGGCCAGCTTTGAATCAGGACTCAGCAGGAGACATCTGTCCTGCAAGGGAGTGAGGGCCAGCTCATCTTCCATGGAGGGTCTCTGGAGGGCTTCCTGGAGGAGGGGACCACATGGAAACAGACAGGCACGCTGGGAAGCAGGAGCCTGCCAGCAGCTTAGGACCTGGTGTTCAGGAGGCCCACGGGCAGCGCCTGGCGGGCAGCATGGAGCCAGCAGGAACCGAATGTCAGCTCTGAGCATCTTATCTGCGGACAGTGAGGAGCCACTGCCAGCAGTGGAGTGAGGAGGGGGCAGGGTGGGGTGCAGAGGAGCATCAGACCAGGGGAGAGGGCCCGCCGAGGAGGAGCCCAGCAGAGAGTGCACCCGTGACATGGAGCCCAGCCGAGAGTGTGCCCGTGAGGAGGAGCCCCGCCGAGAGTGTGCCCGCCGAGATGGAGCCCCAGCTGAGAGTGTGCCCAGCAGGGGAAGCAGAGTTGAGGGCATCGGGGAGCACTGGGCCAGAACGGGGCTCCCCACACTCCCACTCTGAGGGAGCGTGAGGGGTCTGGCCCTCCGCCGGGTGGCCTGTCCCTAAGCTGGGCTCACAACCGGCCCCAGCAAGGAGCTCAGGCCCAGACTAGAGTCCACGGGGCTTCCAGCTGCCACCTGCAAGTGAGGACAGGTCCTCCCCTCGGGAAGCCCAGGTGCACACTCACTGCAGTGGAATGCACGCTCACGTGTGTGTGTGTGTGTGTGTGTGTGTGTGTGTGTGTGTGAGAGAGAGAGAGAGAGAGTGCATCCCTGCCAGGGGCCCGGATGGAGGCTGGCTCCTGGGGGCCAGGCGGGCCCACCCTGGGGCCTGCACCTTCCTGGGGCCCCGCAGACTGCACCCCACAGAGCCCGGGGCCCCTGCCAGGACTGACCCACCCCTGAGGTCACTCCTTCCTGCAGAGCCGCGTGGCTTCAGTGCCAGGCGGGGGAGGCGGCCGTACACCTGGAGGGCCCCAGGCCCCAAGGGCGGGCTGGCGGTGGGGGGAGGGGCGGCCCCCGCCTCCCCCACCTGCTTCTGCCGCGGGCGCTGCCTTCCCAGCAAGTGTGCCGCCTGGACCCCTTGGCTGGGTGTCTGGGGCCCCCCAGCTCCCCGCCTTCATTCCAGGGGTGGGGGCAGGAGGAGGGTCGGCCCACGTGGCCGTCGCAGGCAGGTCCCCAGGAGGCTGCTGCCCCCGACACAGAGTCCTGACCTCTGTGTCAACCTCCCCAGGGGCTGCAGGGCCGACCTAGCCCTCGGTCCTGCGGAGTCTTCAGGTCACAGAGCACACTGTGTGGCGGGGGAAGCCTGAGGCTCAGAGACCATCAGCGGCTGCTCGGGGCCGCTCTGGCCGGAGAGAAAGGACTCAAGCCCAGGCCTCGTGGCGGGGACAGGGCCTGAGAGCCCAGGATGTCCGGCAGGGCCACGGGCACACACCCGAGGGGCCGAGGAGTGAGGTGGGGCTGTGGCACCACAGGGCCCCGCGAGCCAAGGGCCTTGGGAGAAGGCCCCGGCGGCCCAACCAGGACCTGGCCGCTGGTCCCCCGTCAGGACTCGACCCTGAGGCCATTCTGGCAGGCCAGGCCCACCCACCCCTCCCAGAGCCGCTTCTCCAGAGCCCTGGATGGACCCCGCCTCTCAACACCACGACCCACACCTGGGGAGACGCCGAGGCCTGAGAAGCCCGGTCTCTAGGCTGTGAACGCTCCTGGCCCCGGCAGGCGGGGGGTCCAGCCATGAGCACCTCCAAGGTCAGGTCAGCCGGAGATGCCCCCGTCCAGAAAGCTGGATTAGGTGGCCACCAGGTCAGGTGGCGTGCTAGTCACTAGGTCGTGTCCGACCTTCACGACCCCGTGGACTGTACCCCGCCAGGCTCTTCCGTCTGTGGGATTCTCCAGGCAAGAACACTGGAGTGGGTGGCCATTTCCTCCTCCCGATCAGGACTAGGTTTGCCAATCATAGCCCCAAGGGCAACAGATTTACAGCTATTTTGTCAAATAAAGTTTGACGGAAACACAGCCATATCAATCATACAGCCGAAAGCCTAAGTGTTTCCTGCCTGCCTGGGGAGCAAAACACGAACTAATTAAGAAGTGATGAGTTTACGTATGGATTCACTTTCAAGAGACAACCTTCTGAGGCGTTGTTTTCACACGATGAGCTGCACGCACTTTAAGTGTAAGCTGGTGCGCGGCCTCTGCATACGTACACTGTGTGTACACAAGCATATCTGTGAACCCATCCCCACAGTAAACTCATGGACAGGCTATCGCCCCACACCCTGTTAGCCCACATTTCCTAGGGTCTATATGCTGGAATCATGTGATGAGAAGCTTTTCCTTCTGGCTCCTTCCGCCGTAACCAGGCTCATTCACAGAAGCCCCAGCTTCCTCGAGGCCGCCGTTTGCTCGGCATGCTTGCCCTTTCTCTGGCAGCTTGCCTGTGTCGCAGGCTCTGATGTGCGCCTCCGATGGATCTCTTTGGATTTACCCTCCCCGGCTCCTCGCGGCTCTTCTCCGGCCTCGGAGGATGGACCGCTCTTGCAGTAGTCTCCTTCTCTCCTGGGGCTCCTGCCCCTCGTGCGTTGTTTGCTGAAGGTGTCCCACATTCCTCCGTGGCTCCATTCATTTTCCTCATTGTTTTTTCTTTCTTTTATTCGGGTCACACAATTGGTATTCATCTATCTTTGAGTTCACTGACTCACTCTTCTGCCAGCTCAGATCTGCTGTGGGGCCTCTCTTGTGAATTAGTCACGGAGGTTGCCATGCTTCTGACTTGCGGCTTCAGTCGGCTCTGTCTGATGTTTCTGCCTTCTCCGAAAGTCTGTTTTGTGAGTCGCTGTAATGCCTTCCTTTAATTTCTTCAGCATGGTTCCCTTCACTGCTTTGAGCCTGTCTGCGGCAGTTCCCTGAACATCTTCGTCCGCTAAGTACAACACCTAGGCTCCCTCCAGGACAGGCCCCTCTCTCACGGCAGAGGGGGCAGTTTCAGCTTGCTCACAGCCTAAAAGGCCGCCGCGGAAGACTCAGGTTTCAGCCAGGAGCGCTCGGACTGTGTCCCATAATCTCCCCATGACATTTCCGGCTTGCCTGCCTCTGTTGGTGTCACGCTGATCTGCTGCTGGCTGATCCTCTATTGTTTTCAGGGACGTCCTGGAGCGTAAACTGCTCTATAGTCCAATCCAAATAAGGTCAGACCGGCTGACAAGGGAAAGCTGTTGGCAGCCTTTGGAGCTTGCTCTGACCCTCCCCTGAGCAGTTCTGTGCTATGGAGGCAGGGCCTGGGGTGGAGGGGCTCACACTTCACTGGCCACCCCAGCCGGACCACCGCCACGGAGAGCTTCAGGAGGGCAGGGGCAGTAAAGGTGTGTCCGTCACCCGGTCCCGACTGCTGGCGGCTCAGAGGCCAGCAGGCTGGGCTGCGCTAATGCGCGTTGGTCTGAACACAGCCGGGTCACCCATCCTCACCAGGACCTTGGGAGCTGACCCCCGGCTGCTGACCCCCGGGACAGCCCCTCCAGCGGCACAGAGCTCGAGGGGAGAAGCTCACCTGCCTCTCCGCCTGGATCTGCTGTGCAGAGTAGCAGCCGGAGCGGCAGCTCAGGGGCCCCAGCCCAGCCGCCGTCTGGCTGAGCTCTTCTGAGACCCCTTCCTGGGAGGTGGGTCTGCTGGGCCCACATGGGAGCTGCTCATCTCAGAAAGCTGGAGGCAATGGCTGTCCTGCGGCTCAGAGCCCTGGGTCGGGAGAGACCCCAGCTCAAGCCTCGCAGCCCCCTCTGCTTGCCCAGCTCTGGAGACACTGTGGTCAGTCTCCAGAAACTCTGAGTGACCGTCTTTGCTAATTGGACCAGCTTAATAGAGATATTTGTCTGGGGAAAAGTTTCCTAAACTCTTCACTCCCCAAACTCGATCGCTTATAGGAGATTTGAACAGCAGTCTTATAGACATACCCCTGGCGTTCACCATTTCCGATCCCCTTCATTTATTTTGTGTAGATCCATATTTATATCCGATACCAGTCTCCTCCTGCATGCACGGCCTGCTCTCGTACTTCTTACAGTACAATCTACTGGAGAGCAATTCTTTCAGTGTATCTGGATGGTCTTTATTTTGCCTTTTTAACAAGATTTTTTTTTCTCTAGGCACAGAATTCAGAGCTTACGGGAATTTCATATCAGAGTAGCGGTGCTGCTCTGTCTCCGAGCGCCACAGGCTCACGTCCGCGTCTGCTGGCGCGTTTCTCTGTGCACAGCGCAATGTCTGAGCCTCCCTTTAGGCTGGTCCTGAGTGAGTCACAGCATGCTTCGGCGGTCCTCCTCGTGTTTCTTGTGCTTGTCTTGGGTCTGTGGATTTATATTTTTCATCAAGCTTGGGGGCTTTTCAGCCCTTAGTTCTTCAAATCTTTTTCTGTCCTCTTTCCACTTTCTCTTCTCCTTTAGAGAGTCCAGTGACACACATGTTGGGTTACATACATGTTGTCCCAAAACTCAGTTACTTTGTTCATTTTTTTTCCTCTATGTATTTATTTTTGGATGGTTTCTACTGATATGTCTTCAAATGCACTAATCTTCTGTTCTATAATGTCTAACCTGCCATTTATTTTTTTCTCCATATAATTTCTCATCTTAAATACTGTAGCTTTTCATTCCAGAAAGCTTGATGTAGGTCTTTATCTTCGGTGTCTCTATCTAACTTTTTGTGCAGATGGAATACAGTGCAGATAACTGTCAATGCCACCTGCTGACCCTAACACCATGCTAGTTCTGTGTCCCTTCCAATTGATTGATTTTTCTGTTTGATATGAGTCATACTTTCCTTCTTCTTTGCATGACTGCTAATTTTTTGCTGGATGCCAGACATTGTAAAATTTACTTTGTTGGTAGTATTTTCCACTCTTGAGGCTAGATCTCTGAGTACTCCCCCACCCACCCGCCCACCCCATGCTACCAATCCCAAGGCATTCCAGCTTGTGGTAAAAACAGGCTCCATTCTTGACTAGGTTATTCTTTTCCTTGCTTTGGGTAGTTTTCTCACATGCAACATTCTCTTGAATACTCAAGGACTCTGAAAGCTTCTGGAGTTTTCTCTCCATGCAGTTCTATGTGCTGAGAACGCCAGTCGCCTCAGTCCCCTCCACGTCTCTGCTCTGCTAACCAGCTCCATTCGCTCCCCTCCGCTGCGGTGCGGGAATCCTTACAGGCTAATGAGCACTTTTCTGGAAGAAATGGTCCAGAGGGGCTTCTGGGTGCAGGTCACGCTTCTTGGCCTGGTGCTGGCTCCTCATGTGGGCTTATTTTGTTCGGGAAAACAAAACGGGAAAGAAAGAAGACAGACAGTACTGTGCACTTAGGACGCCCCGCGCTCTGTGCACTGGACGAATCTGGTAAAGAATCCACACAATTTAAAAAAGCTGGTCTCACCTCTGAAATAGGGAGCGTTTACGTCCATGCCCTCCCCCACTCACGTCGCACCCTGGTCTGCAGCCCAGGACCTCCCGATCCGGCCGGCCACCTACCTGGGCCCCCTTGGTGGGCAGGTGAGCGCCTGCCCGGGGACGAGGTGACTCTGGGGGATGCCCAGGTCGGCTCCCACCTCCCCTCTGCTTGTCTTCCTTGGCCTTTTGGTCTGAACCACACACGCCCCTCCACGGAGGGGGCCACACTCCCTCCGGGGCTATGCCTTCTCCGCCCCAGCATCTGGCCCCCTGTCTGCACCCGCCCCCTCCGTGAAGGCGGACTCAGACTTAAGTCTGAACACCCCCTTTGCCCAGGGTCTGGGGAACACCAGGACCCAAGGTGGGGCCAGAACCAGCTGTCTGAGTTTCTGGATCCCAGCAGGAGGGGAGGCGCACGGGTGGACACCAGCTGGTGTTTTGACAGACTCAGGCCCACAGCTTCAGGGCGGGGAGTGTCGGGGCAGCTGGGCCCACAGCCAGCCCCCACCCCCCGGCAAGCCCCTAGGCTTTGAGCTGCCCTCCCCCACTCTCCCTCCCACCTCCAGACCACCCTGGTACTCACCCAACCTGCCCGCCCGACAGTGGTGGGGGGGTGTTGGCTTTCACGTGGCTGGCCGTGGGCCTGACCCCTCTGGGCCTGACTCCTCTCCCCTAAGAAAATCCAGCACCCACCTCCCTCTGGTAACGCCTAACGTTCTCCCTAAAGGGTGTTCATAACAGCAGGCAGCAAAGGCCTGCTTTGAATATCAAGGTTTCCCAAAGATCAAAAAAAAGAGCAAAAGAATAGTATTTTGGAAACAACTAATGTGCCAACTAATTAAGTGTCTGATACTAACAAGCTCCCTCAAGGAGGAGAGGATCCTGAGCGGTCCTCAGCAAGTCACTTACTGAGAGATTCCCAACCAAACACACAGGCAGCAAAAACAAAACCCGACAAACGGCCACATCAAGCTTTCAAACCCTGCACAGCGGAGAACGCAGACTGCACGCAGTGGGGAAAGCGTGCAGGCATGTATCTGATGAGGGGCAATAACCAGAATTTGCAGAAACTCCTACACTCCAACAGCAAAGCCAGACAACCTGACTGAAAAACAGAGGAGGCAACGGACTTGAATAGATGTTTATCCAAAGACGGTAGGCAAATGGCCCACAAGCACACGAAAAGATGGTCAGCATCACTGATCCTCACAGAAATACACACCAAAACCTGTGAGATTAGGACGGCCATGATCAAAGAGGGGGTGGGGGCAGATGAGCAGCTTGGACAGGAATGAGGAGAGACTGGACCCTCGTGCGCTGTTGGTGGGAATGCAGAACAGCGCCGCTGCTCTGGAAAGTAGCGTACGTTCCCTCAAAAATTAAAGATAGAACCACCCCATGATCCAGTAATCACACTCCTGGCTGTAAATCCAAAAGAATTAAAAACAGGATCTCAAAAGTGACCTTTTCACACCCACGTTTGTAGCAGCGTGATTGACAGCAAGTGAAAGGAGAAAGCAGGGACTTCCCTGGCTGGCCGGCCAGTGGCTAAGATTCCACGCGTCCTCTGCAGGGGTGCAGGTTCAGTCCCTGGTCCGGAAGCAACATCCCACATGCTACAGGGTACAGCCAAAAGGTTCAAAAAAAGAATAAATCAAATTTTTACTGTATTTAAAACACTGTGGCAGTAACCCTAGTGTCCCCCAGCGGGCGATGGATGAACGCCACGTGGTCCAGCCACACGGCGGGCTGTCACTCGGGCTTGGAAAGGAAGCCTGACACCTGCTGTAGCTCGGATGGACCTTGAGGCCCTGATGCTCACTGAGATGAGCCAGACACAGAAGCGCAAACGTCGAGTGACCCTGTGAGGTTACTGGAGCAGTGGCCTCACACGGACAGAAGGTGCGGGTGGAGGCCAGCCCTAGGGGAGCGGGGGGGGAGGTAGGGCTGAGTAGCACAGAGCCTCGGGCTGGGAAGGTAGGGCTGAGTAGCACAGAGCCTCGGGCTGGGAGATGAGAAGCTTCAGGCAAAGGCTGCAGAGCAGTGTGGACTGCCCAACACCCCTGATCTGACCCTGGAAAACGGTGAGGGTGAGGGGTTTCCCTGGTGCGCCAGGGGTTAGAATCTGCCCGCCAATGCAGGGAACACAGGTTCAATCCCTGGCCCGGGAAGACCCTCGTTCCCCGGAAGCCCGTTCGCTGCAATTCTGAGCACCCACCCACGACAGCAAGAGAGTAGCCCCCGTCCCCCAGCTGAGGCCCACACGCAGCCAGAAATAAACAGTCTTTAAAAAAAAAAAGTTAAGGTGGTAGATTTTAACTGTTTTATAACTACAATTAAAATTTTTTCAAAGACAGAGTTTCTCTTTCTCCCTCATCCTGAAACCTAAATCCCCTGCAAAGGACCCCAACTGTCATTAAACAAGACTAGAGGATAAATGGCGATAGACAGACAGACAGCGGGACAGACACACAGCGAAGACAGAGATACTTTGTCACCTAGCGTGAGTACACAGGCCGTTAGACTCTCAGGAGCCCGAGCTCTCTGGAAAGCAGAGCGCGCTGGTGGTGCAGAGCGCGCAGGGGGCCAAGGAGGGCTGAGGGGAGCCTGTCGCCGCTGTCAGCACCAGCGGCGCAGGGAGGAGGGGAGCATCTGCGAGGGAGGGGCTGGGGCAGCCAGAGGGACTGAGCAAGCATCGGAGGGTTTGGGCCTTGGTGGGGGGGCTTGCAAGTCTGGGCCCCCGGTGGGGAGGCGAAGGCTTGGGTGAGCACAGGTGGACCGGCCCATGGGAAGCCCGGGCCCCGCTCCGGTCCACGTGGGGCCGGGGGCAGGGCGCCACCCACTTCCCTGGACGGCCATTGCCCTCTCCTCGCCCACCTGCAGTCTGCCCACCTGCGCACTTCACCGGGGCTCGCGGGCCTTTCAAGGCCCCGAAGACGAATCTGTTCGCCTGGACTAATCCGGCTCGCAGGAGGCCCCGCTCGGTGGGGGCGGTCCCAGCAGTGCAGCAGAGAGCTCACCTGCAGAAGGGGCTGTCTGGGCCCCGCTAATCCCCACGGGCAATTGGGGCCGATCGGGTTTCGTGCCCACTTGGGCCTGGAGAGTTCCCAGGGCCTGGAGTGCATGGGGGCCTCTGAGGGCCTCAGCAAGGCGCTCTCAGGATTGTGTGGGGGCTCCGCAAAAGGAGAGGGGACTGCGCTGTCCCCTGGGCCGCCCGACTCGCCCCAGGGCGGTGATCCGTGATCAGCCCCAGCCCCCAGCCCCCTGCCCGTGGCCCCTCCTGCTGCCCTGACACTGTCGGCCTACCCCGGGGGTGCGCAGGGGGCCCCCGAGAGAGGGCCCTGCATCCCCGGGAGGTGGTGTGCAGGCCGTGCAGCTGGGCTCCCCTCTTGGCCTCAGCCAGAACAGGAGGGGCCCCTTTTCCTCACCCCCAGGGCCTGATTTAATCCTTGAGAGGCTCTGGTTCAGGATTCTCAGGGCATTGTCTAGAGAGTGGGGGGTGTCCTGGGGGGCTGGGGGCTGGAAGAGAGGGGGACATGCCCGCTCAGCGCCTGCCCTTCCCCCAGCATCTCCTGGAGCCAGTGTTTATCTTCCAGATTCAGAATTTCCAGGCATGATGACTAGTGTGAGTCAGATAAAATGCACCTAGAATTCACCGTGCCGGCCTCACGGAGGGTGGGGGTCAGGATGGACACCCACAGGCCGGTGCCCAGATTCCAGACGTCAGGACCAGCCGGGTGGGGACGGGTCGTGCCAAGTCAGGTGTGTGTGTGTCCATGTGTCAGTGTGTGCCCATGTGCCCTGAATATGTGTGTGCCCGTGTGCCCATGTGTGCATGTGTGTGTCCAGTGTGTGTGTGTGTCCGTGTGTGTGCCCGTGTGTGTGTCCGTGTGCCCATGTGTGCCCATGTATGTGTGTCCATGTGCCTGTGTGCGTGTCCGTGTGCCTATGTGTGTGTGTGTCCGTGTGCCTGTGTGTGTGTGCCCGTGTGTATGTGTGTGTGTGTCTGTGCGTGTGCCCATGTGTGTCTGTGTGCCTGTGTGTATGTGCCCGTGTGTGTGTGTCCGCGTGCCTCTGTGTGTGTGTCCGCGTGCCTGTGTATGTGTCCGTGTGTGTGTCCATGTGCCTGTGTGTATGTCCATTAGCCTGTGTGCCTCTGTGTGTATGTGTGCGTCTATGTGCCCTAATGCATGTGTGTGTGTCTGTGTGTGTGTGTCTGTGTGTGTGTGCCCGTGTGTGTGTGTGTCTATGTGCCCTAATGTGTGTGTGTATGTCTGTGTGCCTGTGTGTGTGTGTGCCCGCGTGTGTGTGTGTGTCCATGTGCCTGTGTGCCCGTGTGTGTGTCCATGTGCCTGTGTGTATGTCCATTAGCCCGTGTGCCTCTGTGTGTATGTGTGTGCGTCTATGTGCCCTAATGCATATGTGTGTGTCCATGTGCCTGTGTGTGTGTCCGTGTGCCTGTGTGTATGTCCATTAGCCCGAGTGCCCGTGTGTGTGTGCGTCTATGTGCCCTAATGCATGTGTGTGTGTCTGTGTGTGTATGTGTGTGTGTGCCCGTGTGTGTGTGTGCCCGCGTGTGCCCATGTGTGTGTGTGCCCGTGTGTGTGTGTGCGTCTATGTGCCCTAATGCATGTGTGTGTGCCTGTGTGTGTGTCTGTGTGCCTGCGTGTGTCTGTGTGTGTGCCCATGTGTGTGTGTGTCTGTGTGCCCGTATGTGTGTGTGCCCATGTGTGTGTGTGTGCCCATGTGTGCCCATGTGTGCCCATGTGTGTGTGTCCGTGTGCCTGTGTGTGTGTCTGTGTGCCCGTGTGTGTTTGTGTGCGTGTGCCCATTTGTGTGTCTGTGTGCCCGTGTGTGTGTGTGTGTGCCCATGTGTGCCCATGTGTGCCCATGTGTGTGTGTCCGTGTGCCTGTGTGTGTGTCTGTGTGCCTGTGTGTGTTTGTGTGCGTGTGCCCATTTGTGTGTCTGTGTGCCCGGTGTGTGTGTGTGTGTGCCTGTGTGTGTGTGTGTCCGTGTGCCCGGGTATGTGTGTGTCCATGTGCCCGTGTGTGTGTCCGTGTGCCTGTGTGTATGTCCATTAGCCCGTGTGCCCGTGTGTGTGTGTGTGTGTGTGTGTGCGTCTATGTGCCCTAATGTGTGTGTGTCTGTGTGCCTGCTGTGTGTCCAGCAGGGGCCCCTGTACCCCTCCCACGAAGCCTGGGCCTCAGGAGCCCCTCTGAGCTGGTGACAGGAGTTGCTTTTTCCTGTAAATACTGTTTATGTTAACGAGCCATGGGTTTCTGTGGCTCATTATTCTTTTACTGAGCATTGGGCCTTTGGGTTTTGTCTGACGTGGGGAGATGGCAGTCTCAGAGGAGAGGAAACAGCAAGCAGCCCCTATCCACAAACGTCACGTGGGCCTGGGTGCATCTTGGTCCTGCCCTGGCGCGAGCGTCCTCCTGCGCCCGCCCCGGGCTCGGCGGCCAGCAGGCAGCAGCGAGCCGGGCGCGGGAGTCCTGCTGGAGTCCCGTCCCAGTTGGCCCGAGGTGACTCCAGTTTGTCCAGAGAGGCTTTGGCTCCATCCGCCTGGAAGCCTGCCCCCTCTGCAGCCCAAGCCCAGGCCCATGGGGGCGGCCAAGAGTGCGCAGGAGAGCTGCCCGGCCAGGCACGCGGCCCGGCGGGGCAGGAAGCGCCCTCCACGCAGCAGCTCGGGAGCCCGGCCCGGGGCCTGCTCCAGCCTCTGACTTCCCTTCTGTGAGAGCCGCACGGACCTGCCACCGTGGTTCCCCGACAGGCTTGGGGCATCGGGGTCCTGTGACCGAAGCACGCTTCCTCCTGGGGCAGGCGCAGGCCTCCGACCGGGTCCAGTGTGGCCCCCGGCCCTTCCGGTCTCACGGGCCCCATCAGAGGTCAGGAGGCCTGGGCTTGCAGCCCCCACCTGTGCACCCCACAGAGAACCCCGTGGGGACCTCCCTCCTGAGGGCCAAGGAGTCCTCTCTGACGGCCCTGGCCACACCAGCCTTGGCAAATGCCCGAGCGCCCGCTGCCCTGTGACCTGGCCTGGTGGGCAACACAGGTGTCCTCGGCCCCAACCGCCTCAGCTCAGCCCTTGCGGTAGACAGGTCTGTGTCATGCTGGGGCCAGCAGTGGGGACCTTCATTATAGGAGCTATTTCTGAGAGCAGGCTGGGCCCACACACCTCAAAAACGCCTTCTCCCCATTTGGGTGTCCAAGGGTCAGCCATCACTGTAGCCTCAGGATGGAAAACCCGAAAGGCAAAAGCTGCAGGCAGCCCAGAGAGGGTGGGATGGACATGCTGGTGAGATCAGCCCGCCACCTGCCCCCCGCCCCGGGTCGGTCAGCCAGGCCACGGCCAGCTCCCTGCCTACTGGGATCTGCTTTGCTGGAAATTTCTCTCCTTTTCTCCCCCAACAAGGAAATGTCCTCCTAGCCTCTCTGCCCTCTCCGGGACCCTGTGGACTGACCTGCACCACCCACAAAGGTGAGGGTGAGACAGAGTCCGCAGGAAAAAACACGAACTCTAGCCACACGGAGGCGCGTGGGGAAGCCGCTTCCGGGCAGACTGGGGGCCATCCTCTCTCCTCGTGGGTCTTTGCTTCTCTTTACACTATCGATTCTCAAATCTCTGGGCTCGAAAACTTTTTAACTCTTAAAAACTTTTGAGGACCCCAATAGCTCCTGTTTCATTCTTCTCTGTAACGGAAATTTAAACTGAGAACTCCTTTCATGCTCATTTATTTGTAAATAACAACAATAAGACCATTACTTGATAATTAACTTTCTGAACAGTTTTCCAGAAAGAAAAACACACGCCCGCGAGGGCCACGTGGGGTCTCCGCCACCTGGCTGGATGGGAGCCAGCGTCCTTGTCTGCACCGCCCGTCTTGCCATCACTCATGAGTGGCCCTGAAGAGCCCACATCCTTGAGAGGACTGATCCTCAGCACACCTCTTGCCTGGAAGAGACTCCGGCACCTTGGGCGTCCCTAGGGAGCGTTTGGAGAGCTGTGTCTCCCTTAGTCTCCTCAAGCCTCGGCCTGGCCTTGCCCGGCCCGCCTGTCCTCAGCCTCCCCCGAGAGCCTCGTATTTCACAATTGCTCTGCTCTTGTTCCTTCTGCTGACGGCACATTCCTTCCATATTTCCTTTTGCAAATCCCTAAAAGAGAGAAACCGTTTGGCGTGCTTCTCTTCTTAGAGCTAGAGCCCCAGGTCGCAGTCCTGGGTCCGCTGTGGGGTTGGAGGCAGCCCTGGAGGGAGAGCCCTGCCCTGTGTGTGCAGGGAACATTCACAAGTATTCCTGAATAAACTCCCGCTGCCAAGAGAAGGCAATGGCACCTCACTCCAGTACTCTTGCTTGGTAAATCCCATGGACGGAGGAGCCTGGTAGGCTACAGTCCATGGGGTCACGAAGAGTCGGACACGACTGAGCGACTTCACTTTCACGCATTGGAAAAGGAAATGGCAACCCACTCCAGTGTTCTTGCCTGGAGAATCCCAGGGTCGGGGAGCCTGGTGGACTGCCGTCCATGGGGTTGCACAGAGTCGGACAGGACTGAGCGACGCAGCAGCAGCAGCAGCAAGCCCAGTGTGAACTCTGCCAGGCAAACCCCTTGAGGTCGTCCCTCTGCCCACCTCACAAGGATGAGGTCAGGGCCCCTCTGTGCTCAGCTGAGGCTCCCAGATGAGCAGCTCCATGTGCCTTCTTCACCGGGGGTGGCCCCTGGGCATGGGCCTGGGAGGCTCTCGGCCCCTGACCTCCTCCAGGACAGTGTGGGGCCCGCGGGCACTGGGCAGGGGGCAGCGGGCAGAATCCGGCCAGAGCGCCAAGTCAGGGGCCCGTGTAGCCTCTCTCTGCTCCTGAGGGCTGTCAGCTCTTAGGACAAGGTGAGGGGCTGGCGGGGATGGCTGCCCAGCCCTAGGGTGCCTGGGCGATGGGCATTGGAGAAGTGGGGAGACTGGTGAGCCCACAGTTCTGCTCAGAGCAGGCAGCGCCTGGCCCGCAGCACCCAGCCACCTTCATGGGAGACCGAGAGTGGCAGCAAGCAGACGGGGGGCTCCTAGACTCAGAGGAGGGGGCGGGTGGAGAGCAGGCCCTTCCCACCCTCGGCTGTGGGTGGGGGAGCTCACAGCCCCTCCATGGCAGGGCACCCTGCCCAGCCCTCAGACAGGAGCCCAGAAACGTCCCGGGAGGCTGCTGGGTGGGAGGGAATGGGGAGGACGGGGAGGACAGGCCTGGAGCACCTCCCAGAGGCCGTGAGAGCCCGCAGGCGCACACCCGCACCTGCCTGGACCCTGTGTGGTGGACGGGAGCTGCCCAGAGGCTGGAGGAACTGAGGCCAGGCCGGGCAGGCCGTCCACTGCCCTGGGAAGTGGCTGAGTGAGCTAGACTCAGGCTGCGGCCAGCCCTGCCTTCCTCCGCGGCCCACAACTCAGCGTCCCCTCTTGACCCTCCCTGGGGAGGTGGCCACCTGCTTTCTGCCTTGCCTGGCTCGGTCCACAGACACCTTTCAACGTGAACCCTGCTCCCAGCCCACAAGCGCTCATCAGCTTCGTCCCACGCTCACAGGCCCCTGCAGGGAGGGCAGGCAGGGGAGGGGGCAGGAGAGCACTTTCCCCGTGGTGTTTAAGTCCCGCTTTCCTCAGACAGTCAGAACCTGAGCCCAGGAGAGGAAGCCGGCTGCAGACGTGTGGAGAGACGGCCAGCTTACCACGAACCGGACGCCCAGCTGCAGCCTGGGAACCAGCTGAGCACTGAGGGCCCTGACGCCCAGGCCCCAGTTCCCGTGGAGGGGAGGGTGTGGGCGGAGGGCTAATAGGGACGCAGCGTCAACAGCACTTGTGTGTGTGAGCGCGTGTGTGTGTAAATGTGTGTGAGCATGTGTGAGTATGTGAGCAAGTGTGTGAGCATGTGTATGAGTATGCTTGAGTGCGTGTGTGTGAGCGTGTGTGAGTGTGCGTGTGTGTGTATGTGTGTGAGTGTGTATGTGTGTGAGTGTGTGTGTGTGAGCATGTGTATGAGTATGCTTGAGTGCGTGTGTGTGAGCGTGTGTGAGTGTGCGTGTGTGTGTGTATGTGTGTGTATGTGTGTGAGTGTGTGTGTGTGTGAGCATGTGTGAGTGTATGTGAGCATGTGTGAGTGTATGTGTGTGAGCGTGTGTGTGTGTGAACGTGTGAGTATATGTGTGAGTGTGTATGTGAGTGTGCTTGAGCATGCGTGAGTGTGTGTGTGCGTATGTGTGAACAATGCCCCCTAGGCTCCAAACTTATCACTGACAAGGGTCCCTGGAAAGGGGGCTGAGATGCTGGGCTTGACCCTCAGTTGCGTCCCGGGGGCTTTCCTGTGGATGAGAGGCCTTGGGGAGGCCCTAGACACCTCTCCAGGAGCACCTCCTCCCAGAGAGCATCTCCTCCCAGGAGTGCCCCCTCCCCCAGGGAGCATCTCCTCCCAGGGAGCACCTCCCCCAGGGTGTACCCCCTCCCCCAGGGAGCACCTCCTCCCAGGGAGCACCCCCCCGCAGAAGAGCCCCTCCTGCAGGGACAAGCTCAGACACCTAGCAGCGGCAGGGCTGGAAGTGGGGGTGAGGTGAGCCCCAGCCTGTGGGAGGAGCTCACTGGCTCAGCTGTGCAGCAGCCCCAGCTCCCCATGGAACCCCAAGGGGCCACGTGCCTTAGGAAGTAGGTGTTTGTGACCCCGAAAGCACAGGGCTCCTGAAGCGCCCCATTCCAAGAGCTTGGTAGAAACACGTGGCCAGTGGCTGCCACAGTGGACGGCGCACCCCTGCCCTAGAAAGTTCCTTTGTCTGTTTTGCCCAAAGCCTTTTCAAAAGCTCCCAGTGGGGAACCCTGAGCGCCGTGCCAGCTGCCCGCCTCCATCTGTGGGGCCAGCACAGGACTGGAGCCCAGCGCCTTGTCCCACTACGGCTGCACGCCCCCCCACCCCGGTCCCTGCAGGCAGGCCAGGCCAGGGTCTCCAAGGGCCACCACGGCGCCAGGCTGGGCGCCTGCCCCGACAGCAGCAGGGTCAGCACGGACCTCACGGCTGCTCCCAGTGCTGCTATGCATTTTTCATGGGAGTCAAATGGTTTTCTGAGCATCAGCCTTCCGTAGGCTCTGGTCCTGATGCAGCAGCTACGGGCCTTTGAAGCATTCCAACGCAGGATTAATAAATCATAGGGTGCACTTCGAAGACACCACGAACGGTTGGAGACTGGGCTCCAGAGCTGTTTGTGCAGAGACGAGGCTGGCCGGGGTTGGGGAAAGGCCCCGCCGCTGCTCCCTTGCCTGCAGGCAGGCTGTGTGGCCTCCAGGAGCGTGTCTGACTTCTCTGAGTGTGTCCGCCCCTGATGGGGAGAGGCTCCCAGGGCCCGTGAGGGAGAGTCCCAGCCCTCAACGTTGCCTCCCACATGGCCCCCCAGCCTGGACTCCAGGCAGAGGCCCAGGAATGTGCTCTTTGGGAGTGACTCCCACTGGAACCCTCTTCAGTCCAAGAGTACAGAGAGACCCTGCACCCTGCGTCCAAACGCTGAACGCCACACACCAGGCTGAACAGCTGCGAAGCAAGCAACCCTGGAGTTCCTCCCGCCAGACAAATCCCGATGTGGCCTGGACATCAGGTCACGATTCTGGGGTCCCTGACGAAACGGGGCCGAAGCTCCACTGTCAAAGACACCCCTGCCGCTGGATGACATGTGGAGGTGGGGGCCCTCCGTCTGGACATCCTGCCCCTGGTGACCACACCCGGCCACACCCCCACAGAAAGCCACGCTTGACCACCCCTCGGGCCCAGGGGCCTGGCCGCTCAGGAGAGGGGTCGGTGAGAGGGAACATCCCTTGGCCACTAGGGCAGCCGACGAGAGGGTCTCAGTCCCGGGACACCGGCCGGGGTGACATGGGCACCGGGCGTTTCCCTGAGGGCCTGAGGGAGGTGGTGCCGCATTACTTGGCCAAGCTCTGGACTCGGGCGGGCCCCACGCCCGCCAGGCTGGCTGCCCCGACACAGGAATAGCCCCTCGGGCCCGCGGGGGAGTAGAGGGGGGTGGGGAGCTTTGAAGAAGGACCGACGACTGGGAAGGGCTGGACCTGTCCTTACTCTCTGGCCCTTGGGGAGCCCACCCTCTGCGCCCTGAGCCCCCTCGCCTCTGACAGAGGGGTCATGACGGTGGCCAGGGTCTCAGGCACGGTCACGTGGGAGTGTCCTGCTCCGACGGGTCAGCAGCGGGGGCTGCAGGCCGGGGGTGGGGGCCTCACACAGGGCACAGCAGGCCGACAGCACTGGCCCCTCCCGGCGGCCTGCAGCCTCTGCCTGCGTCCGAGCACTGTGGGCCTCTGAGGCGGCCGGGCGCCTGTGCCCTCCGCCTGGGCAGTCCCGCCCCGGTCCCGCGGTCCTCCGGGAGAAAGGCCTGGGCTGAGACAGTGGAGAGCAGCAGGAATGGGGGTGTGAGGCGGGAGGCAAGGAGGGACGCGGGCAGCAGGGGGCCAGGGCTGGGCCCTCGGGCCCTGGCCAGCTGTGAGAGGGCTGGGAGCCAGTGGGGAGCTGAGGACTGGGCCGGGGCCCCGCTTCAGAGCCAAAGGCCAGCGGGCATGACAAGCAGGCTGCTGGGGGCCAGGAGGCTGTGGGCTGGGGCCGTGCGCTCTGGAGGGCCCCAGAGCAAGGGCCAGGGCAGCAGCGGGGCCAGGGCTGAGCAGAGCGGCCACCCTCAGGCGGAGGGCGCAGGTCGAGCTGCGAGGGCCTCAGGGCCCGACGAGCCGGCTCCAGTCGGCAGACCTGGGCTCCGTCCCGTGCCGCCTGCGACCCCAGGCAGCTCACCTCACGCCTCCAGAGGAAGCTGCAGCGGCAGGGAGCACGTGCAGCTGCCCCACGCAGGCTGGCCTGGCAGGCAGCAGGGCTGGGCGGCCTGGGCTCAGCAGGCAGCAGGCCCAGCGCCTCCTCCGTGAGGCCGCCCGAAGTCAGTGCCATCGCAGGAGCAGTCGCCTGTCCTTCCGGATGACTGTCAAGCCCGCTCAGAGAAGTCACTGGGGCGCCTCTGGCCCCCACCCCTCTCCCTGCCGCACTGACTGCTTGGCCCTGGGAGGGGGCAGGTGGGGGAGGCTGCCTGGGAGAGTTCCCTGGGACCACCGGGGAGCCAGCCTCAGTGGGGAACTGTCCCCCTGCAGGGGACAGACGCAGCCCACGCGGAGGCGGGTAAGCCTGGGGCTGGCTCTCAGAAGCCCTCGCCAGCCGGCAGCCCGGAGAACTGTGCAGCCGGGGCTCCTGGTGGCGGGCTGTCCAGCTGCTTACTTTCCCAACCACGGCCACTGCAGCTGATGGGGCAGCCAGGCTCTGCCCGCGGCCAGAAAAGCCCCCAAACACGAGGACCTCTCGGGCCTGCCCTCCCTGCACTCAGGGACACAGCGTGGTCGCCCCACGAGTCCTCCCGGAGCCTCTAAACCAGGCCAGGAGTGTGGCAAGGGGAGAGGGCCACGATGGATGAGCAGACGGACTGACAGGCGGTGGAGCCACACAGACAGCCCCCACCCACTCCGTCGGCGGAAAGGACAGCTGACCTCCTGCCCTGAGCACCTCCACGACACCCGGCTCGGTCCCGGGCCCACAGCTGCGCCTTCGCAGGCGGAACCCCAGGTGCAGGAGCCCGAGGCCCTCGGGGAGGCTCCCACTCAGGTGCTGCTGCTGGGGCAGGGCCCACTCCCCCACATCCCCAGGGCCCAGCGTCCGGTCCCTCTTCCCTTCATTTCAGCAGATCTCTACCCACACGTCTGTCCCCAAACACACTCTGTCATTGCGTGGATGAGGGACCCGTGCTCAGAATGGAACATCAGATGTCAGGGTTTCCGGGAGGCGTCAGTGCAGAGATGAACAGGTCCAGCGTTGGGGCCCAAGAAACTGGGCCCGGCTCTCCCCACCGCTGGCCAGAGGCGCCGCTGGCCAGCTGCCCTCCCGGCCCAGGGCCCTGACTCGCTGAACGCCGCCCGTTATGCCGCAGCCGTGGCCATCGGTCCGCCGGGCCAGCCCCCATGTCGGCCCTCCACGCTGGCTGGAGGCAGCCTGGACGGTGGGGTCCGCTCGAGCTGAGCAGGGACCTGGGCCCACCTTCCGGAAGAAAGCCTGGGGCCAGGGACATGCTGAAGGGAGGTGGGCACCTCACCTGCCAAGTCAGGAAAACAAGCTCCAGACGGAGACCCAGCTGGGCCGCTCCGGGGACTCGGGGGTGGGGAGGGCGGTGCAGGGGACCCTGAGGCGCGGCTGCAGGGCCTGGGGGCCCCACCGGCCCCGCCGCCCGCAAGCAGGCTCAGGGCTCAGCTCCTGATCTCGTGACACGCTGTTTGTGTAACCTGCAGTTTTCTGTTCACAGAGTGACTTTCACCTCCTCCCTGTCAAACAGAAGACAGGTTTTCACCTTAAGCTGCACCTGATGAGCCCCCAGAATTGCAGGAGGGGCTGTGCTGATGAAAGTGATTTACAAAGGAGGCTGACGGACGTGTGAGGACGGTGAGCGGAGGCTGCCCGGGTTATCGAAGCAGACGCAGGCGGGCAGGCGAGCGCGGGCACGCCCGGGCTCCAGGGTCCAGGCAGGCCCACCAGCAGCCCCACGCACCCCGCTCGAGGCCCAGCTGGAGCCGGCTCCCAGCGTGAGTGAGTCTCGCCCATCAGCCCTCAGCTTCACCGGGCCGGTGCCCTGTCCCGGGCGGCCCTGTCCCGGGGTCCTGGCCACACGCCCTGACCAAGGAGCAGCCCTGAGCAGGACACCCCTCCGCGCGGTGGCCGTGTGGTGACGGGGCAGACTGAGGCCTCGGGCGCACAGGCCCAGCCTCGGCAGCTCTGTGCTCACAGATTTGAGCCTCTCTGAGCTCTGCTTTCTCGCCTGTGAGACGGGGACTCCTGCGGGTCCTTGAGGGGCCTGGGCTGGCGTCTGGCAGGGAGACAGCTCCATGGGGAACAGCACGCGTGCTCCAGGCCCAGCGGCCCTCATCCCCAGGCTGGCCCCCAGCGCCCGCCCCCCAGGACGAGGCTCTGCCCCCGCGAGTGCACCCTGCATCCAGGGTCTCAGGGGCGGCGGGTCGGGGGTGGCTCAATGGGTGGCCCAGCCGTAAGTCTTGATCAGCGAGGTGGCTGGGCTTCCCTCCCACAGAGTGGACCCAGTCACCTCGAGCCCGGAGGGAGGGGAATGAGTCAGAGTCTGTAAAACGCTTTGCAGAACAGATAAAAGGGGCTGGGCCTGGGGCTGCCTGGAGACAGAAGTGGGGGCCCTGGGTGCTCTGCCCCACGCCCACACTCAGACCCCAGAGGGGGTGCCGTGGGCTCCCACGGGGAGCCCTGCCCCTCCCCCTGCCCTGGGCACAGCAGCCCTGGGTCCGGAGGGGGCTGGGCCCCGGGGCAGCCACTGCCGGTCCTGCCCAGGGGTTGGCCGGGGGGGCTCCTGCAAGGCCACACAGGGACCGTGGCCCCAGCAGATGGCAGGTGGCTGGGCCTGAGGCGTCTGCTTCCTGACGCACCCCAGCCTCCCTGCGTGTGGGCGACTTAAACTTCATCACCTAGTTAGCTGGGAGATCACCAGCAAGGGCGCCTACTTCTGCTCGAGTTCAGGGCTCATCGCCCTCTCAGGACACCAGGGCGACCGTGCCTAAGGGCAGAAAGGAAGTGCCCTGCCCACCCCCAGCGTGGCCCCAGTGGGGGGCGGGTAGGACTCCAGCGGCCCCTTGGCCTCCAGGCCTCAGAGCAGCTTCCTGACCCAAGGCTGTCGGGGGAGCATCCCTGCCCTGCCCGCCCCGGGGCCCCGGCTCATCTCAGCACCTGCCCGGCCGGCTCGCCAGCTCGCCTCTCGGGCCAGGCCCTCCTCTGAGGCCCAGCACTGGCTGGCCAGGATGCAGGGATTCTCACGGGTGGGGAGGGCGAGCAGCTGTGTTGGGCCCCAGTTTGGGTGGCGAACAGGAAACACACAGGACTCGGAAGGCTCGGCGCCGGCAAGGCAGCCTTCCGCTCTAACAGGCTGATGAGGGCTGCATGCTGGAATGGCAGTGCTCCGGGTTGCTGGGTGAGCGACACACTTGCAACCAGATCTCAGCTGTTTGTGCTCTATCGCCTCCACATGCAGACACCAGCAAACCTGGGATAGCAAACGACTCTCCCTCTGTGGCTCCTGCGCAGCTCTGACCCAGAAAAACCGCCCCGTTAGTCAGGGCATGAAGCCCAGGACAGCAGGCGCCCAGTGCAGGAGGCACGTGCGGTGGACAAGCCCCAGGAGGGTCCCGTCCCAGAAACAGGCACCACAGGCGGGCCACAAGTGCCCACGTGCAGCGGCGACCTCGTCTTACTCGATCTAAACTGCAAGATGGCAGAGAGGCTACCCTGAGCCAGCGGAGCCCATTTGCAGGAGAGGCGGCTCCCATCTCGGGATGGAGGCTCCGGGGGCCACCAGGACCCTGCCCCTTGAGCCTGCTTCCCAGGGACCAGGGGCCGAGGGCAGCTTCCCCAGGGCCTGTGAGCAGACCCGCCCCCTCCTCCATGCAGGAACCCAGAGCCCATCCCGTCCATCACAGCCAGGCTCCAAGACCAGCTCTGTTGTAAAGGCGATACCCGCTTCCTGGGCACACGGGGGTGAGGACCGCAGGTCCGAGGGAGGCCACCTCCAGCAAGGGGAGACCAGCCTCCTGCTGGGGCCACACAGCATCCTGGCTTGCTGAGAAAGGGCTCGTCTCTCTGCACAGCTCCTGCTGGATGTAGCCCCAGAGGGACAGGCCCTGCGCAGCGCTGGCCGCAGGCTCCTCGAAAAGGATCCAGCTGGCAGCCCGTCTCCAAAGCTCCTGCAAAGGCCAGAGAGCCTGGGGCCGCCTCCCCCAGGCCCAGCATGCACCCCGCATAGAGTCAGGCTGCACAGCAGGCGTGGGGGCTGTACATGTCTCCCAGCACGGCATCCTCGTCTTCTGGTAGGAAACAGAGGCCCGAAAGTAAGAGGCACTCGTCTGAGGCCATGTGAAAGCCGGGTCTGGGCAGGTCCGGGAAGTTTATTTCCTGTTCCCAGGCAGAAAGTGAGAGGGGGTTTGCAAAGGCCGTCAGTCTCCCTGGACTGCCACAGCACGCCCTGACGGGCACCATAAACACCAGAGGTGCCTTCTCGTGGACCTGGAGGCCAGCTGTCCATGACCCCGGTGCCGCCAGGGTGGCATCTGGGGGGGCTCGCTCTGGCTGGTGGTGGCTGACCCCCACGGTCTTCACGCATGGAGGCGAGTGCACCTTCTTACAGGGGCACCGGGCCTACTGGGTCAGGGGCACCCCGTGACCTCATTCAACCTGATTTCTCCCTGAAGCCTGCGTCTCTGAGTGCAGTCACCCTGGGAGCTAGCACATCACCCTGTGGCTCTGGGGACATTCAGTGAGTGGCAGAGTCAGATGGAACTGGCCCATGAAAAGCTCCCGGGCACCTGGCATGCTGAGGGGCTGGGTGGGGGTAGGAGAGGAGGCTGGGCTTCCACGGGACCGCTGGTCCAGGTGCTGATGGCCCCGAGCACCGGAGCCAGCCCACGCTGTCCCCTGGAGGGGCTGTCAGGTCCAGTCAGGTGAGGACCCAGGCGCCTGTGTGGCCGTGGAGAGGGCGGAGTGGGGGATCCAAGGCTGGCACCGGGCCCTGCGCCCGCCACCCCCTCAGCTCATGCCCCAGACGCCTGCAGTGAGACTGCATGCCCAGAGCGCAGGAGGCACGGAGGAGGCCTCTGGTTTGCCCGTGTTCACTGCTGCACCGAGGGGTGATTTGCCCTGGGACTTCCCGACCCAGCCCGGAGCTCCTCCTCCCAGCTCACCGCCCTCCTCAGTGTCCCTGCCGCGACTGGGGGTGAACTTTCCGGGATCCGCCGGCCAGAGGCCCCTGGCCACCCACAGTGGCTGTTCCAGGCCGACACTGGAGCCCTGGACTCAGTTACACTTTGTCCGCCAAGTCATCCCAGTGGAGGCAAGAAAGCAGCAGAGCCTCGCCTCGGGCCGGGGCCAGGCCACCAGGAGGTGAAAGGTCATGCTAGGGTGGCCTCCCAGCCACCAGCAGCTTCTGAATGAGATCAGACGTGGAGAGACTCCAGGCGACCCGGCCGGCACTCGGCCACCACCACCCTGAGGGAGGTCCTTGTTGAGAAACACAAGCGGGGAGACAGACAGATCACCTGGTTCCGACCCACAGCTGCCCTTCCCCACGTCCCAGCACCTGTTCCTGGCTACAAAATGGAATCTCTCAGGAGCTGGATGAGTTCATCCCTGGAGGAGGTGCACACAGCAGGCGCTCAGTAAATGTCGCTAGCTCTCAGCTCGCTGCCTCCAAGGCCTCTGGATTCTGGTGCTCAGAAACTCTGAGACCCCGTGGGAGAGGACCCTCAGCCCGCCCCAGCTCCCAGCTGGACAGAGCCCCCAAAACGGAGGTTTTCAAGGGGGACCCTTAGTCTTTGTGCTCCTAGAAATCTCCTAGTGAGTGTAAGGCCAGGGGGAAGCCAGGGCAGCTGTGGCCCCGGGAGGGCCCTGCCATAGGAGCCCCCACAGCCATGAACGCCCATCCCACAGGGACGCCCGCGGCAAAGGAGTCGCGGACCTCACGGCGCTTCTGGCCACTGTTTCCCCCACAGTCTAAAGCCCTGGGGTGTCAGCTCCATGGAGGCGGGGCTGCGCCCTGGGAAGGTTAGGGCAGCTCTTGGATGGGTGAGTGGGGCGGTGGGTGGGGTGGTGGGTGGGTGGGTGGATAGGTGGGTGGGTGGATGGATAGGTGGGTGGGTGGGTGGATGGGGCGGTGGATGGGGCGGGTGGGTGGGGCGGTGGGGCAGTGGGTGGGTGGATAGATGGATGGGTGGATGGGTGGGGCGGTGGGGCAGTGGGTGGGTGGAGCGGTGGGTGGGTGGATGGGGTGGTGGGTGGGTGGGTGGGTGGGGCAGTGGGTAGGTGGGTGGATGGATGGATAGGTGGATGGATGGATGGATAGATGGATGGGTGGGGCAGGTGGGTCGATGGGTGGGTGGGGCAGTGGGTGGATGGATGGATAGGTGGGCGGGTTGGTGGGTGGGTGGATAGGGTGGTGGATGGGGTGGTGGATAGATGGATGGGTGGATGGGGCGGTTGGGTGGGTGGGTTGGGGGTGGCTGGATAGACACAGGCTAGAGGGATGGAGGTGAAGAGCTTGGCAGCCAACAATAGAAAAGGAGGGCCCACTGATGGGCTGAGTTTAGGAAGCCAAACAAACAAAGGTTCCACACACTGCGACTTCATCTGCATAAAACCCTAACCAACCTGAGCTGGCAGAGAGTGGAGCTGGGGTGCTGGGGGTGCTGGGGGCAGGTTACCAAGGGCACAAGGGAGCTGTGGGTGACAAGCGTGCTCACTACCCTGGTTTTAGTGATGGTGTGTGCTTAGGTCATGATTTACCGAAGTATGCATTCCAAACATGTGTACTCAGATATCTGAGTAACGTCAATTTTGCCTCAATAACGCTGTTTTAAACAAGAAAGAAAATGTGGCATCAGGGTGGTAGGATACTCAAAAGAAAAAGATTAAATTGGATTCTTTCCTTGTACTTGATACCAGAAGCAAACAGGAACAGTTCAGAGACAGAATCAAACAAGGCGAAATCGCGAGGCAGGGGAGCATCCTGCTGGCAGCTCGGTTCTCGGCCCAGCGAGCCTGCACTCTGCGCGTCTGTGCAGCGCTCCGTCCCAGCCGACGTTCTCGTGTGACCCGCCAGGTCAAGTTCACCCGCCAGAGGGATCAGGTGGCCAGAACCTCTGTGCTGTCTTTGCCACGTCCTGTGATTCCGTCACTGCTTCACAATGAAAAATCTTTTGAATAAGCAAACAATCCAAAAGGCCTGCAAAAAAACGTGGACATGCTTTCTATGGTTTTTTGTTTAAAAAGAACTTTTATTTGCAGAGAAATTAGAAATTAGATAAATGACAAAGTGAGAAAATACCTTCCAAACTGTATCACGGGCCAAAGGCCACTGGCGCCAATGCTTTAGATAGCTTTTACAGATAAAGGAAAAGGCTAGCTCTGTAGAAAAATGGGCTAAAGAAATGAAGAGACATCATATGAAAATATGCTCAAAAACAGCAGGCAGGAAAACTTTAAACTAAAGCTGTTGTGTCGTTTGAATGTGAATATTAAAGAGAAATGGCTTAGGGGGCATTTGAATCGACTGGAAAGCTTTCAAGGATGGGTCAGTCAGCCCAGCAAGTGAATCCACATTTCAACTGTAAGCCTCATGGGATCTAAATACAGAGGAGGGATTTCCAGTGAAAACCGCAGGGCGCAGTGCAAATTAAGCCTCACACGCTGCATAAAAAGCGAACGGCTCATTAATAAGCCGTGCATCCACCCCTTGCTGACGGGTGGCACTGTGCGGACCCGGCCGGACGGTCCTCTGGGGTCCAGGCCCGATTGGCCTGGACAGATTGTCTCCCAGGCTTGTGGCTGCGACCCCCTTCTCTCAGACTCTTCTGCCCGGTTTCAGCACGGGGCCAGGCCTCGACTGCCCCGAGTGTGACCAGAGGGTCCAGGGGGCGGCCGGGTCTCAGCGGGGACGCAGGCTGCGGGCCCCTCAGCCGCCCCGTCTTCCCTCCTCCCCGGCACCATCTTTCTTGCTCTGCATCCGCTGCTGGGTTTGGTCCCTGCAGCCAGAGTCCTCCGGCTCCCCGGCAGGGGCGGGTGCACCTACCGTGCGCCCTCCCGCAGGGCCCCGCAGGGAGCCGTCCGGTCCACGCGCCCTCCCGCCAAGTGTCAGCAGGAACCACGGCTTCCTCCCACGCCCCCAACCAGGAGCCACCAGCACTCGCCAGCGCCAGCTGCCAGCCCGCTCGGCCACAGGCGAGCTGCATGTGAACAGGAGTTTTCTGGGCCGCAACCCCGAAGGGGCAGAATGGAATTTCAAAGCGCGCTGAGGGGCGAGGCCTGACCCCGCGCACCTCCTGGGAAGCTGTCCCGGGGACCAGGATGGATGAGGCAGTGAACGAGTGTGTGGATGAGCCAGGGTGTGCTTCTGACCTCGGGGGCCCTGCCTGCCGGCGCTGTTTGAGGGCCCCTGGGTGGGGTACCCCTGCCCCGTTCAAGAGCCGCGTGGGCCCAGAGGCCGGGCCCAGGCTCCCCGGGAGGGTCTCTGCTTCTCGCCTCGTCGCCCGAGTCTGTCCGCTTCTACCGGGGGCCCTCTGCCCCCTCAGCCCCCAGCGGGGCTGTGCTGCTGCCGCGGGGACGGGCAGGGCCCCGGGGTGCTCTGCCCCCAGGGGGAGACTCGGGGCTGTCGGTGCTGCAGCAGTGCAGGGACCGCCTGCCCAGAGTGTGTGGAGCCGCCAGGGCCGGAGCTCCTGGGCTCTGGGGGCCAGGATGGCCCGCTAACGTGGGGGCGTCACTTAGCCCCTTCCTTCCCGGGCCAAGGCCAGGCCAGCCTCCCTGGGAAAGACAAAGGCATTTGGTCATTTCCTGAAGGCGTGTATCCAGCAGCCCCGTCCTAAATAAACAAACAGACATCTTGCCCAGCGTGCTGACATTTCCAGACGCCCACTGAGCCCCACGAGGCCGGGCGCTCTCGGGAGGGGAGCGCTGTGCCCGCCTGCAGGTGACTGTCTTGGGGTCACCCGGCAGGGCACCCGGGGTCCCACCCTCGGCCTCACGCTGCCCCACCCTACAGAGCCCCTATAATTTGGAGTGACATCACCCTGTCTTAGCCGAGTCCGATGAAAAGTCCCGTTCACAGGAGAAGGGTAAAGTTTGTGGCGATCCCAAAATAGCCCCAAAGAGCTGCCTGCCACCCCAGGAATGCCCGGAAACCACGCCTGGCTGAGGACAGAGGTCACCCAGCTCCCAGGCCTTTGAAGCTCGAGGGGACTTGAAGAAGCTTCCAGGAGCACAGCAGGGTCGCGGCTCCTCCCCTGCCTGGTCCACAGGAGCCACGAGAAGCATCTGCATGGAGTGGAGGAAGGAGGGGACGAGGCTCAGATCTCCAGGGCCTCGGGGCTCCAGCCCCGCCAGCCTCACGCCCCACGGCCCCAGGACGCGAGGGGCTGGGTGCCAGCTGTGGGGGCAGCCCCAGGACACTTGCCAGTCGCCATGCTGGCGCCACTGGGTGACCCCCCGAGCTGAGCACAGGACCCCTTGGAGAAGGCTGGGAGGCCGCCCACTCAGCCAGAGCGAAGGGAAGGCCTCGGGCGTGGCCAGTGGCGGAGGGCCAGCAGGGGGGCGCAGGCTGACCCAGCCCTCGTCTGCGCGGGCCACGGGCAAGCCACTCACAGCTTCCCGCCTCAGTTTCTGCACCTGTGAAACGGGCCTCTTCCAAAACGCTGGAGGTCTGTGAGGCCAGGATCACCTCCAAGACCGTGGTCAGAGCTGCCGGCCTCCGCCCATCACCCAGCCGCTCCCTTTTCCTCCCACAGACAGGGCCGGCTCCCTGCTGACCCCAGGGGACACGCACAGGCGATACTGCCTTCAGGAGGGGAGGCCCCGGGTCCCTGTGGACACGGGGACGGGGGGCCTTGGAAATGCAGGGTGGTGCCCCGGGCACTGCCCTCTCTCCATGGGCCAGCAGCTGCTGCCCATTTCCTTTCCAAGCGGGCTTTTGCTAAGGCTTCGGAACATTCCAGAGAGGGGGCATGGGCCTGGCCCTCTGTCCCCGGGGCAGCTGCGTTTGGGCCTGGGGTCTCAGGAAGGGTAGTCTCGGCCAGTCCACGGGGTCACAGGGCAACCCTCTCCGTGACACGCCAGGCGGGTGTGTAGGGGCTGGAGGAAGTGCCCAGGGCGGCTGCTCCCCAGAGGGAGCCCCGGGAACAGGTCCCACCACATCCACCACGGGGCACTGGGCGACGGGCTCTGCAGGGTCTCACGCCCCTGGAATGGCCACGGGCTGTCGGGGGCACCGTGCCCTCCTAGAGGACACACAGCGGCTGGGTCACGTCCCGGCTGCTCTGAGGCCACAGCCGCCCAGCCTGTGTCCCCTGTACCCCCATCAGTGTCCAGCAGAGCTGGGCAGACAGGCCACAGGCACACGAACAGCGCCGAGGGCCGGGGAGGGCGTGCTTTAGTTCCAGCAAACGTGTGTGTCATGCCCAGAGACAGCGTCTGTTTACTGAGCGCCTACTGCATACTTGTATGTCCCAATCCATCAACGCTCCAGTCAGGCCCTGGAGATAAAGAGACTGCAAACAGAGAGGCCAGTGTTGCTCGCGAGGTCCTGTGACTGGTGAGGGAAGGCCTGCACCTGAGCCAGTCTCCACACCAGACCCCGGTGGTGTCAGTGAAAGCCGCTCAGTCACATTTGACCCTTGGCGACCCTGTGGACTATACAGTCCATGGAGTTCTCCAGCCAGAATACCGGAGTGGGTAGCTGTTCCCTTCTCCAGGGGTTCTTCCCCACCCAGGGACTGGACGCAGGTCTCCCCACATGGCAGGCGGAGTCTTCACCAGCTGCGCCTCAGGGAAGCCCAGTAGTTTAAGTGGCCCTTTAACATTAGGGTCTGTGCTGTTTCTCTGCTGAGCTGGTTTTCGAGGCCATGACCCAGGCCCGTGTGTTGCCTTGGTTCCCTCCTTCCCGGCAGGTGTGTCTCACGGCCTGACAAGCACGGCTGTCCCTGGGGTGAGGCGAGCTTGTCCCGCGGCTCCGGCCACAGAGGCAAGCTGTCCTCTGGCTCCTGTGCAAAGAGGAAAGGGGAAGACCACGAGTCCCCTGCCCGAGTGCACCCCCTGAGCAGAGGGGACCCCGCCCTGTCCACCAGGTCAGCAGCCCTGAACGTCGCCCCCAACCCCTCTCCTGAGCCCCTGAAGGCAGATCCTGGGCCGGGCTGCCCCACCAGCAGCAGGCGAGCGGGTCTGAGTCAGGTTGGGAGCCTGGCTTTGATCACCAGCAGACCCCTGGGTCTGAACTGTTGGGCTACATGGACTCCCAGGGACACAGCCGGGACCCCCTGGCCCCAGGGGGGCTGGACCATGAGCTGCTACGGCTTCCGTCCACCCAGACCACAGCCGGCCTCTCCTAGCAGCTTCCAGGCCGTGGGACCATGCCTCAGAGCGGCGGTAAAGGGGTGCCTGGGGCCTCGGGTGGCCGGGCACCCTGCCCGCTGGGGACACAGCAAGATGCCCGGGGCAGCCCCTTCCCCCTGGCCAAGGGCTCTGTCGGTCACAGACTCAGAGTGCCCCCTGAGATGGGGAATTCAGGTATGGGCTTCCCCAGGGGGCGTGAGCTCCAGGACATGCCCAAGCGGGTCCTAAACCCGGGCCACAGCTGCCTGCGATCCGCCGCCCCAGCTCTGACTTCTGTACCCATAAAGCAGGAATAACCTTCTTGCTAACGCGGAGCAAAGCTGGCAGCATCTCCCGGAAAGTGCCTCCCGGGCAGAGAGCCCCAGCCTGGGACCTGCTGGGCTCCAGGACCAGGGGACAGGGCAGAGGGAGCCCCTCTTGAGCCTCAGGCACCCCTGCTCTGGGAGGGTGGAGGGCACGTGAGACTGGCGTCCTGGTGCAGGGGGCAGGCCAGCCCTGGCGGTTCCCCTTCCTCCAGCTCCCAGGACGGGGTGCTCTGCCCCGCACCCCGCGCCGCTGGCCGCCCGCCAGCCCCCGGCATGCCTGTGGGTGACTCCTGAGCCCCGCCAGATGCTGTCACACATCCCGGGGGCCTCAGATGACTGGGTAGGGGGCGGGGCCTGGAGTCCCTTGGAACCTGCACAAGATGTCAGGCCTGGGGGCGCAGACAGGGAGGGGCTGTGCGGATGCCCCTGCAGGAGGGTGGGGGCCCCACTGGAGAGGCCCAGGGCAGCAGGAGCTCTGGCTCAGGCTCAGGCTCGCGGGTGGAGCACAGTCAGGGTCCGGACCCGGGTGAAGGGGCACAGGACAGTGCCAGCCCTGGGGGCCACGAGGGAGGGGGCCGCACGAGTCTCCTTCCCCCTGGGGATGGGGCGGGGGCACGGCTGCGAGGGCCCCCGGCTTCGGGCTGCCCCCGCGGGCATCCCCAGCCCCGCTTCCCCTTGCAGGCCGTCGGGGCCCGGTTACGAGTGGACGCAGCTGCGCTCTATTTATATCAGTGGCCGCGCCGTCCACAGGCCGGCTAGGCTGCACCATGATCGGCTTACATCTAAAATAAATGTTTCCTTAGCTCGAATCTGATCTCCGGTGGCAAATTTCGGAAAGCGGCGAGACAGGTCAAGACTCTGAGCAAGGCTTGCCTGCCGGGCCAAGGGCAGAGGCTGGGCTGGAGTGTCCCCAGGCAGGCACCTTGGTGATCCCGAGAGGCCGCACCTCCCCCACCCCACCCCCTCATGGGGTCCTCACCGGGCTCTAGGGGCCCCTCAAGACGGGCGAGGGAAGGGACACACATGGCCACGTGGGGCCCTGAGCCCGGGGTCAGGGGTCAGACCCAACGCCACAAACACAGCTTTTTAGAGACGCTGCCGCCTCCTGGTTTGAGGCGGGGGCTCTGAGTGAGAGGGTCTTCAGAACTAGGGGGCAGGAAGGGCGGCCCCTTACCTGTGGCGGCTGTGGCCAGCACCTCTGCCCCTCTGGGGCTCGGGCACCCCCTGTCTGGGACCCACCACCATCTCCCGGAAGGCAGGCGAGAGCGGGGCTGGGGAGCCGGGGCAGCAGGGTGTGTGGGCCCCTCCCCAGGCCACCCAAGGCCTCAGGCCCCCTGTGGGCGAGGACCCAGCACCAGGCAGGGAGGGCTCAGAGCCCCAGAGGCTCCCGGGGAAAGCTTTCTGAGATGACTGCCTCTCCACCACCCCCACCCTTCTGGGGGAGAAAGCCTTCCATGGAGCCTACCGGGAGCCCCTGGGCAGCCCTGGGAGAAAAGGGTACAGGCATCAGCCCCACCCCGGGAGGTGCCTGGCACACAGGGCCAGAGCGGGACCGACAGCAGGGCTGGGCGCGCCTGGTGCACAGAGCTGGAGTCGGCAGACGGGGAGGACCAAGAGCCCCCGCTGATGACCCCAAGGGGCCAGGCCAGCTCAAGTCTGTAGGCTCCTGCGAGAGAGGCAGGGGCCCCCCGCCCCGAATCCTGCCCCTGCCGCCCGCTTCCCTGCCCCTGGGGACCTGAGTCGCTTCCACAACAGAATTACATCCAACTCTGGGGGCAAACCAAACCCCCAGCCCACGCAGCCCCCTTGCCCATGACACCCTGAGCAGTGCCCCCAGGAGCGAGGGAGGCTGGGGAGGCTGCTGGGCTGGGCTTGTCCTGCTCTGCGGAAGGAACGACTCTGTCAAAGCAGGAATGCTAATTACCCCCCCCGCTGGGGCAAAGGAATCCTGAGGGGGCCCCTCCCAGCCTGGAAATTGCAATTGCCGGGGGCGGGGGCCCTCCTCCTTCTGGGAGGGGTGCCTGCCGGGTGTCAGCTGCGACTCAGGGCTTCAGTGGGACCCCCACCCTCAGGGGGGTGCTGTTCTGCCCACTTGATGAAGGAGGAAACTGAGGCTCCAGGAGCTGGGACGGAGCCTGTGGGTGGTGGGGCAGACACAGGCCTGCCGACTTTGGAGGCCACGTCTGACCACGCCAGGCTGCGCAGACACGGGGACTGATGGTGAGAAGGGGGGCCACGGTGGTTGAAGGCTGAGTCCATGCGGCCCCCGTGGCCCAGGAAAGAGAAGACCCTCTCTGATCCCAAGGCCGTTCACTCAGGCCACTGCAACGGAAGTGCTCACCTCCAAGCCCAGCAAACACTGGGTGCCAACTGTGCGTCCACCCAGCACTGCGGCAGCGGCAGCGGCAGTCTGTGGAGCGCGTGGGTGGCCCGGGGCAGGGGAGGGCCTGGGCCGTGGCACCGCAGGGGGGAACGGAGGGGCACGGCACCGTGGCTTGGGGGCTTCGGGGGCAGCTGGGTCCAGGAACTCAGCCAGAGCCGGGTCCTGAAGGCTGAACGGTCTTTCCCTGGGGCGGAGCCTTCCAGGTGCAGAAGAGTGTGAGTGCAGGTGTGATGCATGCCAGCATCCCGGGCCCAAGAGGTCGGTGGGGCTGACCGAGCGGAGAGGAAGCGGTCCCCGCCACCCCACGGCCCCCGTCTGCGCCCAGCCCTCCTCCTGGGCAGCCTCTGGCTGGGAACCGGAGGTGGCACGGGGCGGGCGCCCACCCCAGGGGGCCTGAGCTCCTCCGGCCAAGACACCAGGCACTTCCTGACTCTGGGCCCAGATCTCCGGGCAGGGGCGGGTACCGAGGGGGGCGGCATTCCAGCTGGCATTCCAGCTCCTCCTCCACAATTTGTCCATTTCCTGCCCTGGCTGCAAATTTCAACCATTTCCCTCTCTCGGGCCACCTCCAGCCTCTGCCGCTGCCTGGCCCTGAGCTGACCCTGGCGGGGGACAGGACGGTCCTTGTCCTGCCAGCTCCAAGCTGGGAACCAGGCTGGCCCTCAGTCAAGCATCCTGCCAGCAGGCCCCGGGATGCTAGGGAAGGGCACCGAGCCAGAGCAGGGGGGTGCGCCTGGGGTCCAAGCCAGGCTGTGGGAGCCCCAGCCCTGTGCCTACCCTCAGGGGCACACACACAGCGCCTACTGTGTGCCTGAGCAGAGCTGGCACTGGAGACTCTCTAAGATGAGAGGCAGCAGCCACAGGCAGGATGTGGGCAGCGCCACGTGCCAATGGTGAGCGTCTCCCTGTTCACCTTGAAAGCACAGCCTCTCGTCCCAGGGAGGGCAGGATCCATGGAGAGAGGCCCGCAAGGTGCAGGGGGCCCAGGGTTCAGCGCAATGATTCCGGCGCCCCTCACCTCAGCAGATCCTGGCAGAGGTTGGCAGCGCTCCTTCCAGAAAGTTGCAGAGCAGCTTGGGCAATGGACAGTCGTGTCTTTGCAGGCACCCTCCCCAAGTTCAGAGAAAGTGCCCCTAGGGAGACCAGTGTCCCCAAGACGAGGAGGGGGCCTCCCAGTCCACCAAGCAGGGGAGTGTCCCGCCCTGGATTCGGGCTCTGCCGGAGGGCCCGTGCAAGCATCCTCCAGGGCAGCCTGGCCCCAGGCCCCTCCTGAGGTCCCCAGCTGTTGGAGCCTCAGGCCTGCAGCAGATAGCACCCTGGGGCGTCGGGCTTGTTCAGGAGTCTGCAGGCCTCCCTCATAAGTGATTTTTGCCAAACGTCTTCTCGGCATAAACCAGCCGGAGCGGAGGCTGTTGCTTGCAGCTAAGCCGTCAGCGCGGGTGCTGGACAGGAAGCTGGGAGAGAGGCCCTCAGCTCCAGGGCCTACAGCCACTCAGCGGATGGCGGCAGCTGCCTGGTTTCCCACCCAACCCAGAGACCCTTCTCGCCAGGTCCCAGCTGCCAGCCCTCAGGGGCCCCACCAGGAATGGCCCTTTTCTGACAGGCTGGTCCATGTCTGTCCCAGAAGCAGGCACCCAGCTGAGGGCCTGGGGTGGGGATGAAAGGCCCCCCACTCCCTGCACACAGCAGCGCAGCGAGGCCTGGAGCTGCCTGGAGGCGGAGCTTGGGGACCACGGGGAGCCTGCGTGCAGCCTCCTCTCCCAGCTCAGGCCAAGTCCTGAGCCGGAACTCTGTCCCCGAAGGACCGTGTCCAGAGGCCCCTGGGGACAGCCAGACGTGCCCTGTGCAGGGACACGCCATTGGGTCAGCGCAGGGGGACACACACCTTCCCTGGCGTCGGCCGTACCCTGGAGTTTGCACCACGGGCCCACAGGAGACACTGTGTCTTTAAAACGGGGGGTCTGGGGGTGTGAACCCCTGACCGCCACAGCGACCACACCCAGGGGCCGACCTTGCCCAAACTGAGCGCTGTCCTGAGGGCGTGAGGAGGGCTTGCAGAGACACTGGAGAGGGTGGGCGAGTGCAGCCCACCCCGGCTCTGTGCCGGGTGGCCGGGCAGGGCGGAGGCTGCAGGAGGGGCTCCGGGGTGGATGTGCTGCAGGGAGCCGGGAGGACACAGGACCACATGGGCCCAGGGCACAGAAGCGTGCACGCATCCAGCCGCGGGCTGGGCGCCCCTCCAGCACGAGCTGCGAGCCTGGACAAGGGAGCAAAGGGGGACCCTTTCTGAGCTGGGGCCCCGGAGGCACAGCTGGGGTGCCCTGCCACACGCGCTCAGTCCCTGGCGTAACAGTGGAGGGTCCTGCAGTCTCTGCAATGAGTCTTTCCAGTTGGGGGGCTTAATATGTCATGGGAGGCTCCTCCCCACGCCACCCCAACCCCCACCCCAGAATCCTGAGAAAATCCCCCTTCCACGGTTTCCCACAAAGCAGGTGCAGAGCAGCTGGAGTGGGCTGGGGGGGCTGGGGTGGGCCGGCAGGAGGCCCTGTGGATGCTGTGCCAGCAGGCGGGCAGGCGGCCCCTGTGCCCCCGGACCCCGGCTCCAGGGAGGGCATCGCCCCCAGAGGCCCTGCCCCAGAAAGGCCGCCCCCAGCACGCTGAGCCCCACCCACTCATGCGCGAGCTGGGCATCAAGGCAGATGCTTCCGGCAGGTACATGAAGCCCGCTTCTGCGTTAATACTCAGAGCAGGCTCTTGGGCCAAATCTGACCCCACGGTCAGAGCAAATCATGCTAACTGGATGGACCTCCTCCCAACCCACCAGCTTCCCCGGCGGCTCAAGAACCTGCCTGCAGTGCGGGAGACCTGGGTTCAACCCTGGGTCAGAAAGACCCCCTGGAGGAGGGGACAGCAGCCCACTCCAGTACTCTTGCCCGGAGAGCCCCAGGCACAGAAGCCTGGCGGGCTGCAGTCCATGGGGCACAGAGAGTCAGACACGCCTGAGCAGCTCACACTTCACTTCCTCCCAACCCAGACAGTCGTCCCTGCTGCCCACCTGCCCTGGGAAACCTCGGTTTGGGGGTGCTGGCTGGCCGGGGGGTGGGGAGGAAACACTCTCCTGAGAAACCACCAGCCCCTCAGCGCTGCGCCCGTCCAGGCCGTCCAAGGGGCGTCCCGAGGGGCTCCTGAGATGCTGGTAGCCTGGAGGCACTATTCACCATGGTCTCTGTGATGGGCAGCCCCCAACACACACACACGCACACACATACACACTCACAAACGCACACACCACACACACACACACGCACACACATACAGACGCACACACCAAACACACACACACATATCACATGCCCACACACCAGATACACACACCACACACATCACATGCACACACACATACACACAGAGACGCACACACCACACATACCACATGCACACACACACACCACATGCACACACACACACCACATGCACACACACACCACATGAACACACACGCCACATGCACACACCACACACACTCACACATGCCACACACACAGATGCACACACCACTCACACACCACACACACACACCACATGCACACACCACACACTCACAGATGCAAACACCACACACACACACATGCCTACACACCAGACACACACACCACACACACCCCACACATACCACATGCACACACACACATCACATGCACACACACACACCACATGAACACACACGCCAAATGCACACACCACACACACACCACACACACTCACACATGCCACACACACAGATGCACACACCACTCACACACCACACACTCACAGATGCAAACACCACACACACACACATGCCTACACACCAGACACACACACCACACACACCCCACACATACCACATGCACACACACACACCACATGCACACACCACACACGCCACAAGCCACACACACAGATGCACACACCACTCACACACCACACACGCACCACACACACACGCCACACACTCCACACACACACACACGCCACACACTCACACACACACCACACACACATCACATGCACACACATGCCACACACACACACACCACACATACATCACATGCACACACATGCCACACAGAGACACACAAACACCCCACACCCCCCCACACACACACACGCCAAACACACAGACGCACACACCACATATATCACATGCACACACACACCAGACACACATCACATGCACACACACATGCCCCACACACAGATGCACACACCACACACACACCACTTACACATACACACCACACACACAAACATGCCACACACACATCACATGCACACACACAGACACAAACAGCACACACACACATGCCACACGCACACACCAGATGCACACACCACATGCACACACCAGACGCACACATCACACACATCACACACACACCACATGCACGTACGCATGCACACACACACCCATCACACACACCCCCACAGACACACACACATAACAGAGACACACACCATTACACACACACACACACACACACTCACACATACAAACACGCCACACACACACCAGACGCACACACCACATACACACCACACACACACACCACAGACACACACACACGCCACAGAGACACACACCCCACAGACACACACACCCACACACACCATACACATACCACAGACACACACACACACACATACACCATACACATACCACAGACACACACACACCCCAGAGACACACACACACACTATACATATACCACACACACACTACACACACAAACACCATAAGATACCACAGACACACACACATACCTCACAGACACACACACACTCATACACACCCACACACGCATATCATACACATACCACATGCACATACACACTCACACACACACACACACCATACACTAACCACAGGCCCACACACACACCCCACAGACACACACACACTCACACACTGGCTGCTGTGACTGGCAGCTGGTTTGACTCAAAGTGGGAAGGAAACAGGTCACGGGGAATGCGTGTAAGGTGGCAGCCTGGCCACAGCCCGGCCCACCCAGCCGTCACCCTGATCCGGAGGGCAGCGGCTGGCGCTGTGGCAGGTGAGGGCGGGGTCTCCCTGGGGTTTGCTGACACCCCGCAGGCAAGAGCGCCTCCAGAGTGGCAGGGTCTGTGCCCTGCCTGTTCTGGAGGGTCCCCGATGTCAGGCTGCTCCACCCATGGCACGGCTGGGCAAAGGTGGCCAGCAAACAGGGCTCCACCAAGCACCGTCAGGGCACTCGCCTGCCTGCAGGGCCCCAGGGGCAGGACCAGGGGGTCCTGCTCTTTCCGGAGCCCCAAGCCCACCAACCACGTTGTGCCATGGGCCTGGCCCCCGCTGCCCTGCACACACATGGCAGGAGAGGGCTGGGGGCCCGGTCAGTGCTTGGGCGCCGGCCTACCCAGGGCTGCCAGGCTGTGGGCCGGTAGCAAACACGACCCGCCTCCAATAAAACAAATCATCTGAGGCTGGGAAGCTGCAAGAGGAAACAGCTGTGCGCTGCTGGCTGTGAACACGTGTTTCCACGCCCATCCCTCAGCTCGCCCGCTCTGCTCCCGGAATTCTGGATGCTTGGACATTTTCTGACAGCAGAACGCTCTGGGCTATCGAGAGGGGAGTTTCGGAGGCCAAGGAACATGGGCGCACAGAAATCAGATGAGCAGACCCCCGCATAGTGGCCGCTGTGTGCCAGCCAGAGACTGTGGTCCTCACACAATCTGACCCCAAGCAGCCCTCAGAGCAGCCAGAGGGACAAGGCTTGTAAACGAAAGCGGCAAGGATGTTCATGCCAGCTCCGACAGTCCAAGACCCTGACAAACGCAAAACACGCGTCAAGGTGCCGGATAAACAGATGTCACACAAGGAACCACGCTGACTGGGCCAGGGCTGGACAGTCAGGACCATGTGGAGATGGGACCCCACATGAGCAGGGCTCAGGTCCAGCCCACGACGCTCAGGAGAGGAGTGTTGAGCTATGGTGATGGGAGTCAGAACAGGGTTTCCCTTGGGTGGGGATCGGTCCCAGGGGGTTGGGGGCGTGGGAAATGCGTGTACCTGGACCTGTAGGTGGTCCCGGGCCTGCACGTGTAAGTCAGAGCTGTGCACACAGGTCCTGGATTCCCCGTGTGCAGCTCACACCTCAGGAGAGTGCGGTAAAGGACAAAGACACACTCGAGGGCCCCGCCCCAGCCCACTCCACACACAGGGCCCTCCTCCAGCTCAAACCCTGCACAGAATGGGAGGCGGACGCCGGTCTGAAAGAGGGTGTGCTTTCTCTCATCCTGGGGGCTGGGCTGCAGCCTCCGCAGGCCAGTGGGCAAGGGCCTTCATGGTTTGGTCTGCCCACGGAGACACAGCAGGGTCTGAGCCCAGGTCTTTCCAGCCTTGTGATGCCAGAGTGAACAGAGGTGAGGCCCAGCAGACCAGCAAGGCCCCGGGGTCTCGATGGCACTAAGAAAGCGACCATGGAGCATCAAGACCTTTATCCTGTCTCCTCCTGAGCACCACCGCCGCCACCAGCCCCCACCCTCCCCCGGACCAACACTGCCGGGGCCACCATCACCCCCACCGCCCTCCAACGTCACCACCCCCACCACCTCCAAGATCGCCACCCCCACCACCTCCAACATCATCACCCCCATCACCTCCAAGATCACCACCTCCATCACCTCCAACATCACCACCCCCATCACCTCCAAGGTCGTCACCACCATCACCTCCATCGCCATCTTCATCACCTCCAAGATCACGACCAACACCACCATCGCCACCTCCATCACCTCCAACATCATCACCCCCATCACCTCCAAGATCACCACCTCCATCACCTCCAACATCATCACCCCCATCACCTCCAAGATCACCACCTCCATCACCTCCAACATCACCACCCCCATCACCTCCAAGGTCGTCACCACCATCACCTCCATCGCCATCTTCATCACCTCCAAGATCACGACCAACACCACCATCGCCACCTCCATCACCTCCAACATCACCACCCCCATCACCTCCATCACCACCCCCACCACCTCCATCGCCACCTCCACCACCTCCATCGCCATCTTCATCACCTCCAACATCACCACCCCCATCACCTCCAACGTCACCACCCCCACCACCTCCATCGCCACCTCCATCACCTCCAACATCACACGAATACCCCCATCACCTCCAACGTCACCACCCTCACCACCTCCAACATCGCCACCCCCATCACCTCCATTGCCACCTCCATCACTACCATCGCCATCTTCATCACCTCCAACATCACCACCCCCACCACCTCCAAGATCGTCACCTCCATCACCTCCATCGCCATCTTCATCACCTCCAAGATCACGACCAACACCACCATCGCCACCTCCACCACCTCCAACATCACCACCCCCATCACCTCCAAGATCACCACCTCCATCACCTCCAACATCACCACCCCCACCACCTCCAAGATCGTCACCATCACCACCATCGCCGTCTTCATCACCTCCAAGATCACGACCAACACCACCATCGCCACCTCCACCACCTCCAACGTCACCACCCCCACCACCTCCAACATCGTCACCACCATCACCTCCATCGCCACCTCCATCACCTCCAACATCACACCAATACCTCCATCACCTCCAACGTCACCACCCCCACCACCTCCAAGATCATCACCACCATCACCACCATCGCCATCTTCATCACCTCCAACATCACCACCCCCACCACCTCCAACATCGCCACCCCCATCACCTCCAAGATCGTCACCATCACCACCATCGCCATCTTCATCACCTCCAAGATCACGACCAACACCACCATCGCCACCTCCATCACCTCCAACATCACCACCCCCACCACCTCCAACATCGCCACCCCCATCACCTCCAAGATCGTCACCATCACCACCATCGCCATCTTCATCACCTCCAAGATCACGACCAACACCACCATCGCCACCTCCATCACCTCCAACATCACCACCTCCATCACCTCCAAGATCACCACCTCCATCACCTCCAACATCATCACCCCCATCACCTCCAAGATCACCACCTCCATCACCTCCAACATCACCACCCCCATCACCTCCAAGGTCGTCACCACCATCACCTCCATCGCCATCTTCATCACCTCCAAGATCACGACCAACACCACCATCGCCACCTCCATCACCTCCAACATCACCACCCTCCGTCACCTCCACCATCACCACCTCCATCACCTCCAACATCACCACCTTCGTCACCTCCAAGATCATCACCATCACCGCCACCATCGTCACCTCCATCACCTCCAAGATCATCACTGCCACCACCTCCATCACCTCCAAGATTGTCACCACCACCATTGCCATCTTCATGACCTCCAACATCACCTCCAACACCTCCATCACCTCCAACATCACCACCATCACCACCTTCATCACCTCCAACATCACCTCCAACACCTCCATCACCTCCAACATCACCACCATCACCACCTTCATCACCTCCAACATCACCTCCAACACCTCCATCACCTCCAACATCACCACCTCCATCACCTCTAACATCACACCAACACCTTCATCACCATCTTCATCACCTCCAACATCACCACCATCATCACTTCCAACATCACCACCAACACCTCCATCACCTCCAACATCACCACCTCCATCACCTCCAAGATCACACCAACACCTTCATCACCATCTTCATCATGTCCAACATCACCACCACCATAGCCTCCAGAACAGCTTCCATCACCCCATCATCACCACTGATCCCCGCTCTGAGCCCACTTGCTTTATTACTAAGATGCAGGTGAATGTCCTAGTATCTGGGTCCCCAGGCAAACAATGACCCCACATTCCAGTGTGAGTCTTCAGACCCTGACTGACGGCCTTTGTGCCTCAGTCCCACAGCCAAGACCCATCCCCAGATGACGATGTGTCCGCCGCGAGTCTGGTGGTGACTAAAGCTCACTGGGGTCCTGCTTTCAAGCCCTGTGTAACCTGCACATACCTGGGTGCTCCTCAGGCTCCCTGATGAACCCAAAGGCGTCACCTTGAAGGCAGTCACCTGACATATGGAAAGCACCGTGGATCCCTCCAAGCCAGCTGCACGGCCTTCCCACTCCCAGGACCCTGGACTTGCGCTTACATAATCCTTGCTGGAAGTCTGAGCTGACGAACCGCCCCACCGAAGAATGACTACCACCAATAAAACGTTTTGATACCCAGTCAGGACTGCTGGTAGAGTTTATATTTAAAGCAGTTCTGTTAACCTTGGGAAGTGAATGCTCTCTTGGCTCTGGGGTAGCTTGCAAAGCAAAGACAGTGGTTTCAGTAAAGCCCTAGGGCTTTGTAAATTCAAGAAGGAAAAGCTGGACATCGAGCCAGCCCGGGCACTTGGGCATAGCTCTCAAGGAGGCCTTTCTGGATGCTCCAGGCCCTGGAGCCAGACGAGGTTTGGAAGGCTGGCCCCGGGAGCTCCAACTGGTGGAGAGAAGACGGGATTATGACCCCCACATGGTACAAGAGCCACAGAACGGTCCCCCAGCCATCCCTGCCCCACAAGGCCCCTCAGCCAAGTTCAGGGCCCAGGCGGGCCCTCCACAGGCCTGGCCCACGGGGAGGACTCTCCCTGGACATAAGTGGCCCCCAGGCCTGAGGCCGACACGGCAGCACTGGGCCCACATGACAACTTATATTTAAATACGAGTGAGTGACGCTGTAGACACTCGGGCCCTCGGCCACACAGGCCACATTTCATGAGGCAGTGGGCACTCACGGCTGGTGGCTGCCTTGCTGGGCTCTGTCCACGTGGGCGAGGACGCCCATCATGGTGGAAAGTTCTCATGGGCAGAGCTGGGCTTGCGGTGACAGGTCAGGACTGCATGGGCCCAGCGCTGGCGGGGTCCGGGACGCTGCGCTGGCTGGCTTCTGCTGGAGGCCCCGAGGGCTTGGCCCAGACCTCTCCCAGCTCCTGGCAGCACCGCTGAGGGCCCCTGTCATGTGGAGCACCCCGACCTCCACCGCCATCGCCACGGGGCCCCTCCCCTCCGGCCTGTGTCCACGCTTGCCTCCCTCTTCTTCAAAGGCATCGGCCGCCAGATTCTGGGCAACTGCATGCTAGGGTGTCCTCGACCTGACGATGTCTACAAAGTCCTTATTTCCAAATAAGGCTGCAGTCACTGGCCCCACGTGGATGGGGATCCTGGGAAGACATTCCTCAGCCCAGCATGCCTCTCAGCCCACAGGCTGCAGCTCCCGCTGCCCTGGGCCCCCATGCTGTTCTATAGACCACCCATCTCTCTCCACCTCGGGCCATAAGCCCCGGGCCAGCACCTGCCCCGGCACCCTGCAACCCAGAGCCCGGCCACGGTGAGGGCCCAGCCAACACCTGTCTCAGCGAATGAGTGAGGGAGGGAGGACACGGGGGCTGCACGGGCCCATCCCAAGTCTCTGGAGGGCCTTGATCACAGAGCTCACCCCAGGCAAGCAAGGCACACATTCAAGGAGGTGGCCGGGGTCCGAGGCCTGGCTCTGCTGGGTGTGCAGGTCACCACTCCCCAGCCAGAGCCTCGTGTCCCCATCTCTGCAGGCAGGAGGGGAGGCTCCCATCCAGTCTGACCTGGGAGGCAGGCAAGCAGACAGACAGGGTCACCAAGATGGCCCTGGGCAAGGGACGGGTGTCAGAGGAGGGCTGTCAGGGGCCTCGTCCAGCAGTCCCCCGTGGAGCCCCCTCCATGGAGCGCCATGCCCAGCATGGTGGACGCGCCCGCCACCCCTCCAGCTGGAGGCATGCGTGGAGGAGGCGGCTAACTGCCCAGGGTGCTGCCAGCAGGCGGTGCCCAGAGCAGGTGCTGGGCGCCCCGTGGCCCCCAGGCCTGGGGGAAGGAGAGGGCTGGGGGCTCCTGGGCAGCTCGAGTTTCTAAGGAGCATTAACTTCTTATGAGTTAAGAGCACGACTCCAATGACTGAAGACATAAAAATAGCTCTGCTTACTCAGTCCCTTCCCAGAGCTCTGTGGGAAAGCGTCCGGCGGCTGGAGGGCTGACCCGAGGGCCCGTGCTCACCCGGGCTCTTGTAGCACATGGAGGAAGTGCTGCGTGCTCTCCGGGTAGTGGGGGTCCTCCAGGAGGCCCTCGGCGCGAGGTCCTGAAGCTGGAGACAGGCGGGGTGGGGTCCTGCACTGGCCTTGGCGACGGGGGGAGCCCCGCTGCAAGGGCCCCGGCCAGCCTGAGGCTCCCGGTCTGGCCATGCTTCTCTGGCCCCTCGTCCGTCACTGCCTCTCCTAAAACTGCCTTTTCTCTGCCCAAGGAGCAATCTTTTGATCCCCTCTTAATGCTAAGAAGGGAAATTTTAGTACTCAAGTAACCAGTTAGGATGTTTGCCTGCAAGTACAGAAGAACCAACTTGAAACAGCTTTAAAATATATCATGTCATATGACAGGAAGTTCAAGTTAGTGCGCAGAGGTTGCGTGACATCATAGGACTTGGGGTCCCTCCTCTCTGCTCTGCCATCCTCACTTGGCCTCAGTCCTCAGACTTGGCTCTCCTGGTTGCAAGATGACTGCCATAGCTCTGGATATCACACCCTTATCCACCAACCTCTAAAGACACACCCACTTGTGGCCCGTTTTTAAAGAGCCAAGAGCGTGCTCCCAGGAACCCTCAGCAGCCTTCTCTCAAGCTCTACTGCCAAGGTTATTCAGAAAGGCTGCTTTTTTCTTTATGCTAAAGTGAATGATTATTCTTTCTGTATTAAGAAAAAAATTAACTTATTTTTCTAAAGAAACCCTCTTTTCAGTAGAGCACAGGTTCAAACTGTGGGCTCGGTCCTTCCAGGGCAACGCCAGGGTGTGCCAGGAAAACCTGGGAGAAGACGGGTTCTCCCCAGGCTACGCCCAGGGGCTGGCCTGGGCTCACTCTCCTGAGCCCGACTCCGATGTTCTGGTCACTGGGCAGCAGCCCGCATGCTCATTCAGGGAACCAGGCCCAGATGACCGCGGCGCTACCTCCCCAGGCCCCTCGGCGGCCCCGCAGCCCAGTGGCAGGCAGGGTCGGGAGGGCGGGGCCCCTGCGGGCCCACACAGCATCTGTCTTTCTTCTCAAGCTGCCGCAGCCAGCCCAACACAAACCCTGGGTCTAAGGTCCTGCTAACACACCACGACCCCACACCGCTCGCAACAGACCACCTGCACAGCGGCTGCTTCCCACGGGAGCAGTTTCCAGGGCTCCGAGGGCAGCAGGAAGGATTTTAAGCCTCATCCTGGCTCCTTCTAGCAGAGAAGCACTGACTCACTGAGGCTGAGAGACAGGGCCTCAAGGATCTGTGTTTGTGGGTCTGGTCTGCACAGGGGGTCACTCTGCCCCTTAGGGAGCTGGTCTCGGGAGGGGGTGGCTGCCTGCCCCCTGCCAGCTGGAGCACTGCCGCAGTGCCAAGCACACCCTCCCCTTTGGTCAAACATTTTGCATGATGAGGGAAAAGACTGAAGCACCGTTGTTGTTTTTATTAAAACACAAAATTAATTAATTCAGCAGTTTCTCCTGACCTCGAAATGTCGGAGGAGCACTGAGGAGAGAGATGAATTATTCATATCTTTGGAATCCATTCTCCCAAACATGTGCAAAAATAAATTGGGTTTTCCTCCTAAAATGGGGCTGTTTCACCTGCGGGGCTGTGAATTTGAGAAACAGGACTTCATGGGCAGAGGCCGTAGACTTCCCCACTGTGGCAGGGCAGCAGGGGAGGGCTGCCACGTGGACCGCCCCCACGGTGGACTTCACGGGCAGAGGCCACAGACTTCCCCACTGGGGCAGGGCAGCAGAGGAGGGCTGCCACGTGGACCGCCCCGGCGGTGGACATAGAAGACCTGGGGAGTCAGGCCCCGGGTGTCCTGTCCTGAGCAGAGAGCAGGCACAGGTGGGCGCGTCAGGGCGGACAAGGGTCCTGGGCCCGGGGCCTGCACCCCTGCCCCACGCCCCACTCTTCTCGCCTATAATCGAGTCTGCCAATCAGATGACGGCCTGAGGGCTCTGCACCAGGTTCTGAGACTCAGGCTCAAGCATGCCCAGGGGCTTCCTTCACTTCCTCGGGGCCACAGTCTAGGTGCCCCAGGACGAGCAGCCTCGGCTGGCCCTCAGAGTCACGCCCATCCTCCCAGCTGGACAGTAGCCGTGGGCTGTGGGGAGGACCAGGCTGTGCAGAAGCTTTGTAAGTGAAGCAGGGATTTGGTCCCGTCGGTATCTTTCTGGGCTTATTCACCGCTAGTACGTCTTCCTCGGCGAGGCCATCAGGGGTGTCAGGATGACTCGGAAAGCCTTTCCGGAGGGTCTCACTGTCCAGAGGACCAGGGACCACACACGCTTAGTCCTGGACATGGAGGGGCGTGGGGCAGGTAACCTAAGTTCCCTGCCTCTAGAACTAGGAAGCAATAGTTTGGAAGCAGCGTCAGCCAGAGGACAGAAAGCAGAGCCAGTGGGGGCGGGGGGCACCACACTGCCTGGGGACCTGAATCATCCTCCAGAATTCTGTTGCTTTTCTGCGTCCCTTTTGAATAACCTCCTCTGCAGGACTGGCAAGCCTTTCTGCATTAAAGCTGTGGCTCTTACGACAGGCTCCTTTAATGAATCCACGGAGGACCCAGCCAGGACCTTCACGTCCGTTTTCTACCACGCACAGCATGTGCCGGCTGCACTGTGACACTTGGAGGAAAGTCTCAAGTAACAAGCAGTGGTGGGGAGAAAACAACGCAAGACCAAGAATCTCGGGGACCGCCAGAGGGCTAACCCCAGAGCCAGGCCACCAGGACTGGCCCAGAGGCGGGGAGAGCGGTCAGGGTCCGGGGCCTGTGGGCGCCTGACCCTCCAGGTCCTCATTCCTCAAACATCTGCCAGCATCCAGCAAAGCCCCAGGCCCATGGCCGCCCCACCCCACGCCTTGCTCAGACCCCTCGCTGCAGGCCTGTCCCAGGCACTGCGCAGGGACGGGGCCCGGGGTGGCCAGGCTCCCAGCTCCTGCACGGAGGTCACGGCTTCAGCAGGACGGAGCTCCCAAGCTCAGCTGAGGACCGGGAGGACGGGACCAGGCCGGGCCCGGGAGCAAGCCTCGGGCCGGCCAACACCAGGCGGAGCCTGAGGTGAAAGCGATTCCGCTGCAGCCGCCCCGTCCTCCGTCCTTGGCCACGGGGTCCCAAGCACCTGCCGGAGCCACACTGCGTCCAGGCCAAGCGCCTCACACCTGGAGGCATGCCCACAGGGACCCGGCCTCCAGGGGAAGCAGAAAGGCCCAGGTGGGGGCTGGCACCACGGGCAGGAAGCCAGGCCCTGATCCCGCTAATTAATTGCTTCAAACGGCTCGGAGCGCCGGGCCTCCAGACAGCAGCATCTCTGAAGACCGGCTTTGTCTACCTTCTGTCCTGATATTTGGAAACTGAAGGCTCCCCTCCCTAATCTCTCCATCTCCCCTCCTAGAAGGCAGCTCATTAGCAGAGTTTGATAACAGGTGGTCCAGGGTAGGCGCTGGGCCTGACGGGCAACCCAGCCCCTCCTCACCCCCCGCCCCCTCCTCCATCCCCCGGCCCCTGCCCCCTCCCCACCCCCTGCCCCTCCCCACCCCCCCGACCCACCAAGTCTGTGCAGGCTGAGGGGCCACCACGGGTCCTTTTGCCCAGCAGCAGCCCCCTCCCGCCGCCCCCCCACGGCCCCTGCTCACCACAGGCAGACCCCCAAGCTGTGGAGAGAGCACATCCTGAGGGCTCCAACCCAGCCCGGCTCAAGTTTAGACATCACCTCTACCAATCACCAGACGTGAGGCACGTTCCAGACGGAACCCTCCTGTAAAACAGGGCTTGCTGGGGGCCCTGATCCTGGGGCAGCTGTGGGGATTAAAATATAAACCGTCTCTCCCAGCGCCAGGACCCTGCGACACAGCCACTGCCGCATTCTCCCTGCAGGCCCCACTTCAGTGCACGACTGCGAGTGTGTTTGTGTGAGCAAAGCCTGACTCTTCTCCTAATGATCAGCTCCACAAGGCAGACATCCCTGGTGCCCAGCCCAGCGACAGGCCGTGGTGGATGCTGGAGAAACATCTTTTGGACGGATGGATGGATGGGTGGGAGGGTGGGGGGATACCTGGGTGGGTGGTGTTTAGAAGAATAAATGGGTGGATGGATGGATGGGTGGGTGGGTGAGTGGATACGTGGGTGGACGGTGTTTAGGAGAATCAATGGATGGGCAGGTGAGGACACGTGGGTTGATCGATGGATTAACTGTGGCCGAGGCCCGTGCTCTCTCCCTTGCTGTGGAGCGCGAGCTGACCTGGGAGCCCAGGTGCAGAACAGGGCTACGGGGAGAGTGTCTAGGGTCTCCCGAGGGCCGGCCCGCCTCTTCCCGTCCTGTGCCCACTGCTCAGGGGAAGAACACAGGGCACAGGTGTCGGCCCGCAGGGGGCTGGGAGAAGCAGGTGCCCAGCATAGGGGCGGCCCTGCCGGCCAGATGCAGCCTCGAGGAGCCCTGGGCTCACAGCTCAGCATGGAGGGTGAGAGCTGGCCGCTCCATGCCAGGCGTCCCTGCTGGCCCCTGCCAGGCCTGCCCAGCGCCTCCTCCAAGTCCCCCAGACTGCCAGCAGCCACTGCAGAGGGAGTCACTGTCCGCTTTTCTCTGAGAAATCCATTTACTGTCTGCATTGCCTGGGAAGTTATCATCTCGAGACTGCAGCTTCCTAAGGCGTTGCCATGGAGATGAATTTTCTGTCATAAATAAAAGTATTCTGGGGTCAGGAGATCTCAAGCATAACTAGGACAGATTTTGAGGGGGAAAATGCCAGAATTTTTTAAACACATGAGACGATGATTGGGCTGCTTTTTTCCAGAGGGTGTTTCTCAGGCTGCTATGAATTTGGACAGGAGCCCAGCGCCTCGGGAAGCGGGTCTGTCCCCCCACGGGCCCCTCCTCCCCCCGTCAGTGCTGGGGCCCCAGCGGCCACGTGCTACTGGGGGAGGTCGGGGCTTCGAGATGGAGGGTTCCGGGGGCCCCACAGCCACGAGAGGAGACTGCGGTGCTGCTGCGTGTGCCCAGACAGGCTGCTGCTCCTCTCTGGGACGGGACCAGCCAGCTCACCCTGGGGGCTCAGCACACAGCCCACACCCCTCTAAGGAGCAGAGACGTGTGGCTTCCGAGGAGGCCCCGGCCAGTCCCCACATGCAGCCCGCGGACGTCGGCGTCAGGGAGTTCCTTTGTTCGGGGTCACTGCAGGTCAGCAGTGGGGGGTGGGGAGGAAGGTATGCAGGCTGACGGATGGACGCCACCCAGGCTGGAGCCAGAGCCCAGGGCTGCTTGCCAACCCCCCACCATGCTGGGCAAACAGAGCCGTCCGTCCGCAGGGGCCTGAGCTGGGACAGAGGCCCCCTGGAGGCCCGCGGCCTGGGAGGGAGCAGGGCAGAGCCCCGGGGGTCTTCCGCAAGTAGGGCAACCCCAGGACCAGATGGACTCAGTCCACGGTGAATTCTAGCGAACAGTTCTCAACAGAATTCACATCGCTGCTTTACAAACTCTTCCCAAAAACATAAGAGGGAGGAGCTCACTCTCATAGAATCATTGTTTTTAGGTGTTGATACCAAAACAAGGACGTCACAAGAAAAGAAAACACAGACCACTACCTTTATGTACAGATGTAAAAACCTTGACAAAATATTAGCAAAACGAACCCAACAGCACATAAAAACAGTAGTTGTACCACATGGCAGGCGTGGCCCTCCCAGGGGTGCAGGCGGGGCCCTCCCAGGGGTGCAGGTACGGCTCAGCAGGCAGAGCCAGGCAGCGCTGGGGTGTGTGCGTGTGAATGTGTGTGTGTATGCATGTGTGAATGTGTGTATGTGTGTATACATGTGTATATGTGTGTGTAAATGTGTCCATGTGTATGTGTGTAAATGTGTGTATGTGCGTAAATCTGTGTGTAAATGTGTGCATGTGTGTGTGAATATGTGTATGTGTGTGTATGTGTATGTGTGTAAGTGTGTATGTATGTGTGTATACGTGTGTATAAATGTGTATATGTGTGTAAATGTGTGTATGTGTGTGAATGTGTATGTGTGTGAATGTGTATGTGTGTGAATGTGTATGTGCATATACGTATGTATATGTGTGTTTATATATGTGTGTATATGTGTGTGATTGTGTTTAAATGTGTGTGTGTGTAAATGTGTGTGTGTATGTATACACACACACAATATACATGCATTATGCTCACAAGATTAAAAATACAAATGATCTTCTCCATTACTGTGGAAAAAGCATCACCCAGAAAAATTGAACACCGTTTTATGCTAAACACTCAGCAAACTAGAAGCAGGAGGCAGCTCCCTTCCCTGGAAGGAACTCACACCTGGCACCATATTTAAGGCAGAAAAATGTAAAGTTTCCCCCATCAGGAGCAAGACAATGATGTCTGCTCCGCCAGCTTCTCCCCACTATCCCGGAGGTTCTCACCCCGGTGATTAAAGAAGAAAAAAGAAATAGATCGAGAAGAAAGTAGCCAGCTACTCCTGTTGGAAGGTGACACAGCCTTGTACATGGAAAATGCCAAGAAACCCAGACATACACATACACGTTAGAACTAAAAACAAGGCCACAAGACTGTGGGACAATATAAAAACCAGCTGCAGGGATCAATACGCACCAGCAAAGAATAATCCAAAAACTAAGAAAACAGTTTCACTGACAACAGCCCAGCAACAGTGAGGCCTTGTGAGGCCCCTGAACTCCCGTCTGATGCCTCGGGGCGGCCCCAGCGGGCATCCGCGGGGACAAGAATGAACGAAGGAGCAAACCTCTAGGGACCAGCGGTGACAACCACCACCCTCTGCATTTTAAAACCTGGGGTTTGGCTTTTCCACCATCCACCCCGGAGGAAGTCTGGGTGGTGGGGGACCTGGGCTCCTGGTCTCCACTGTGCTGGAGGCTGGGGCAGACGAGAGACGGGGCTCCGGGGTCAGGGGTCCACAGCGGGCGCAGGCTGAGCTGAGCCTCCGTCTTGACGTGGCAGCGGGGCCCCCCCACAGGTGCCAGCAACCCCGGGAAGTGCAGGTCCTGGCAAGCCCGCAGCTGCCCCTCCTCCTCCGGAAACACAGCCTCCGCAGAGCAGCCGGGGGCCAAGGACAGGGGGCTCTGCCTGCTCCCCCTCCCCTGAGGGCCTGCAGGAAGGACTCCAGGCAGCCAGATGGAAAGGCAGGGACCCCAGCTCCTAGTACCAGCCAGCCCGCAAAGCACCCAGGGAGGCACCAGACACCCACGCTGTCCAGGGTGATGTCCACCAAGCCCGCAAGGCCAGCACCCCAGAGGGGCAGCAGAAAGAGCGAGGGTCGGGCTGTGAGCCCACCTGGGAGGGCAGAGGGCAAAGAGCAGAGGGCGTGGCTTTTCAGAGCCTAGAGGTGCAGAGAGGGCAGGCTGGGGCTCAGGGGTGCCAGCAACTCCAGCTTCCTCATCCCCAGACGGACAGCCTGAGGCCCAGGGGCCGCATGAGGGCTGTGGGTGCCGGGGGGCCTGCACTACGTCCCCACCTGGAGAAGTCTCCATCTGTCTGTCCACCCTGCACACTAGAGCCAGACGCGGCCTTCGGGACAGCACAGCGCCTGGTGGAGCCTGAGGTGGCCAGCCCCGCAGAGGCAGGTGCCACCCCAGGCCACAGGGCCGGGGCCCTCGGCCGGGGGCACAGGGCCAGGGTCTGGTTGGCGGGCCGGGGGCAGATGGCAAACACGCCACATTTTTGGCAGCTGAAGGGCCTGGTCTTAACAGTTGCTTTTCTATTCTGCGGGAGCCACCAGCTTTGCATCACAGGGGCCCGCAGCAGGTGGGAATGGATTCCAGCCGATGGTGGGGGGTGTGAGGGGCGCTGCAGGGTGACAGCCAGGCCCTGCCCCTGCTGCAGACCCCCGAGGCCAGGCTGGGTCCTGGTCTCCAGCCTAGGGGTGACCCTGGGTTCCTCCCTCAGAGCAGCCCCAGGGACACAGGAACACGCTCTGAGCAAACAGCTCACTTGATCCCCAGGTCTCCTTGGGGGCCCAGAAAAGACTCAGACCCTGGCCCTGCCTCCCAGGGTCCCAGGCTGGTGAGGAGACACCCAGAAAGGAGCCATGAGTGGGCAGGCGGCCCGATGGGCGGAAGCTCCGGGGAGGCCCTGCTTTCAGGCTCAGCCCAGCCCCCCTGGGGAGGCGGGCCTGGCGGGCTGTCACTGGCGGTCCTGGGGTCCATCGGCCCACAGCCCCAGCAGACGCGCCCCATCTGAGACTATCCTGCTCCTGCTCAGGGCCGGGAGCCCCATGAGTCCTTCTGGAGCGTCTACTCTGGGCCAGGCCCTTACATTCACCACGGAGACCAGCACAGCTGTCCAACCAAGAGCAGGGAAACCACCTGTCAAGGTCACAGGCAAGGTCGCCCAAGGTCACAGGGCCAGGTGGTCCTGGCAGGGAAGAGCCGGGCAGAACCACGTTCCCACACTCCACGCTCAGCGGCCCCCAGCACATGAGCCGGGATCTGCAGACGGACCCCTGGGCAAACAGCCCTCCCCAGCCTGGGCAGCGCAGGGCACTAGCTCGCCTAGTCAGACCAGGGGCCCACAGGGGGACAGCTGTCCACTGGGCTCCAAAAACGCTGGCTCGTTCACCTGGGCCGCCCACTCAGCCTGAGCCCCAAGACTCAGCTGCAATTGGTACCCCACGGAATAGACAGAACTGGCGAGGCCAGCGTGAGGGGTCACGAGGCCAGGGAAGGGGGAAAGCAGAAAGCACAGAGGTCGGGGGTACTTCCCAGCCAGGCAGGGCCCAAAGCCCACCCCAGGTTTCAGACTGCACTCTCAGAGAGGGCTGGGGTGGGGGAGGCTGGCAGGAGGCCACGGTGCTCCCGGGGCCAAGCACGGCCCTGCACTCATGCTTTCCCGGGGCTGCTGTGGGGAGCTCTGCCCACAGCATCCCCCCGCTCACAGACTCAGCACCACAGTGGGGTCCCCGGCTTCCCGCCCACCTCCCCCAAGGCCACGGGAAGGGCCCTGCAGGAGCTGTGTGTGTTCACAGGTGCACAACCCGGGCAGACGGCTCTGATGGGCACTTCCAAGGACCCCGGGATGGAGCTCCCTGCGTCACCATTTGACCCCTGAATGCCCCTACAACAAGCGCTCTGCTCCCCAGCCCTTCACAGGCTCCGTTTTGGAGGCCCAGCACCCCACTGTACAGCCACATCTTCCTTAGGGGGCCTGTTCTCCCAATTTCTGTCTACAGCTTCCAGGGAAATTCACAACAGACTGGGGACAAGGGAGCTGAACCAGCTGAGCACACCATCTGGACCCCTTGGGGGTCAATGGCGTGGCCTCCCAGGAGTCCTGGAGCTGGACGGGCACTGGGCAGGGGCCAGTGTTCAGGGCCTTCTGCCTTTATCTGAGAATGGAGAGTGGGCCGAGACCCTCAGCCCTATGAGACGTGGTGGCCGCTCCCCACCAACATCCTCCCCGCGGCCGCTCGGGGCCCCTCCCCTTCCCAGGCGTTCCTCTCCCCCAAGAGCACACCAAGCCTTTCTGCGCCATCACTTTAATGGACAGACCATCAGACGCATTTGCCCAAAGGAAGAGTAAGTGAGCAGGGTTCTGGGCATCTCACCAGACGCAAATACACAGATCACGTTTGTACACCTCACATCAGACACGTATCCATAGCACAGGATCGCGCACCCCTCCGTGGCCCATGACCACGCCCCCCCACACGCTCGCTCAAAGGCGTCCTGCAGCCGCGCGTGGAAGATGCTCCTTAACGTGGAAGGCTCCCCACGGACAGGTGAGTCCCGGGACGCTTCCTGTCACCGGAGACAGCCCCAGGGCAACAGAAGGATCCCAGCGGTCACTCGAGCTGCGAGACGAGGACAGGGGCGGCAGGCCGTAGGCAACACAGGGCTGACCCGGTTCGCAGGCGCGGCAGACACTGCGGTCCACGCACTCCGAGGGATCGAATCTTCCTCGTCCACTTGGCATCTGGTGGGCGCGCCGCTGCGCTCTGTGAGGTTACAATGCTGGCGCAGCTCTTCGGCCAGTCCTCTAGGTTCCAGAATCCCGGAGGCAGGTCCAGGACACCAAGACCTCCTGGGCACCACCTGGAGCTCCAGCACCCGGGCCATAGGCCACGTGACGCTGATGGGCCGAAGCCACAAATGCTTTTCACCATGAATGCATTTTGGTGGGTTTTTTTCTTTTGGTTCGAAACAAAAAAAACCATGGCAGGCTCTCAGGTATATAAAACTTGGTAATATTAGACAAAAATACAAACTTCACCTTTACAAAAAAAAACAAAATCAAACAACAACACACAGAATTTCTGTTGAATACACGTAAAGCATAACATCTTACCAAAAATAAGAGTTTAGTTTCTGTCCAAACACTGGCAGCAGCAGGGAGCAATCCCGGGCCACCGCTCGGGAAAGCCCGGTCCTCAGGCCCGGCCACGGCAGGCAAGAGGCTGGGGAACGGCATGTGATTGCTTCACGCAGTTCTCTCGAAATGGCTTAAATTAAAAGGCGGGTGAGACCGGGCAAGGAAGAAACACGTCAAGCCAGAAACATTTGGGAAATGACGCAGAGGTGGGTATACCATGTTTATTGTGATACATCTCATTCGCTTGCATCCTGCTAGGAAAGGTACCGTCCCACTGTCCTGTTACAGCAGCCTGGTGTTATCGGTGTAAATGTCTTCCAAAGAGATAATTAAAAAAAAAAAAAGCTAGGCCAAGAGTAAAAAGGAAAGCTTAATAATCACTTTATGATGTAAAAAAAAATCCACTTAAGGCTCTCAGGGAGGTTTCTGGATAAGACTCAAACACTACGGCAAGGAGATGTGGTTTCCCAGACAGTCTTGGCTCCGCGTGCGCCTGCAGAGCCCGCGGCCTCCGATCGCAGCCTTCAGAAAGCAGGCTCTGCACCCTCGACAGAAGCGCCTGTGGCCGCCCTGGACGGAGGTCCAGTCTGCCGCGACGCCAGTCCTTCCGTCCCTCGGGCGCCCCTCCATTCCGGCAACTGTTCGGATGTTTTGTGAGTTTTGTTTGTCATGTTTTGTGGTTCTGTTTGCTCTCTCTTTTTTTTTTTGACAAGGAAGCGTCTTATTGTTTCACCGAGTGCTACAATACTTGCTTTGATGTCACATGAACAACGTATACTGTCTCTTTGTTCTCCAAAGCGTGCATGGAGACAGTTTTCACGGAGGAGAACAAAGACCACGCTGGCAGTAAGCACCGTACATAGTAGGTTCCGGAATGTAACACGCCATGTACATCCGTGTCCCGGTAGAGGGCTGCTGGCCGATCTTCACCTCACATCTGCAGGCAGGAGAGAGACGGACGCTGAGAGGCCACGAGCTCACGAGCGCCGTGATGGCTCGCAGGCACACACGGTGCGTGGCAGCTCGTGGGATTTAAAGCCTTTGTTAAATTTTTCAAATCAAACATGCCCCATTACCCTTTCTGTAACATCCTGACCAGAACTGACACTCAGCTCTTGGGATCTCATAGGACACAGCTTCAGAGCAAGCCCCATTCTCCCATTGTACAGATGGGGAAAACTGAGGCCCAGAAGGGTTCTGCTTTTCTCCTCACCTTTCTCTTTCTTCTGGCCTATAGCTTGGTGTGACTTCTGGTGCTCCGGCAGCCCCTCTGGGCCACGAGGCAACCCTGCCTCTGGATGCCACCGTGAGACACAGGCGTCTCTGTGACAAGGCAGGGCACAGGGACCTGAGCATGCAGCAGCTCTTCCCTGGCCTCCACTTCCTGCCTGTTGCTCACCCCAGCGCTTGTGCCACATGCCCAGGGCCTGAATGCCAGGAGGGAGGCGGAGGTGGCTCTTTCCCGTTGGGGCCTCCATCACCAGCTGGCCCATGGAGGCTGAGCCCAGCGGCTGCAGACCGGGAGGCACAGGCAGGCACCGATCAGCCCCTGCACACCCTCAGGACCCACAGCCAAGGCTGAGCAGCTGGGGGCTGCTTCAGGGTCTAATGGGCCCTGCCTCCCAGAGGAGCCTCCCAAGCGGACCTGGCCCGCAGGCCTGGGAGGCTCCTGGCCTGGCCGGGTTCTGCAGCCGCCACGCCACTCAGCTGGGCCCCGGGCTCCCAGGTGCCGGTCACCAAGAGCTCCTCTCACAACTGTGTGTCTCGGGTGCCACGGGCTCCCACATGCCCAGGAGCAGGGACCAGGCTCTCCAGAGGCAGACAGTCAACAGGGAGCACCGGGAAGACTTCAATGCCTGCCTCCACGACGACTGCAGGTGCCCACAGCCACCTCCCCTGGGAAGCCCCTCGAAAAGGCCACTTTTCCCAGGCCCCCTTAGAGTGGAGGGGTGGCCAGTGAGACAAAGCAAAAGCCACTGGGCCCTTTCACTGTTCTCCCCACCATCATCTTTCTTCCAGCCTGGAGTGTAACACGACGTCTGGAGCTGTGGCAGCCATCTCAGGCCACGAAGCTGAGGACAGACATCACCAGTCCTGAAGTGGGTGTCTGATGGCACCCTGAGACTGCCATACCTGCTCTGGTCTCTAACTTATCTCACCCTTATTTCTGGTGTGTTGTTCCCAGCCAAACACAATTTCCAATACAGCGACCAACAGCCCTACGTGTTTACAAAGCATTTCAGACAAGATCTATCCAGCCTTCAACAAGTCTCATCTGTGATCCCAGTAAGCCTCAGTTTTTCCATCTGTCAAAGGAGTGGGTAAGCTGTCTGTGTGGTCCCAGCAATTAAACACAGGAAGTACTCCACTGCTGCCCAGGGAGCCCAGATCGCCCCGCTCCTACGATCTCTGCCTCCCGATCAACAAGGACCAAAGCCAGAGCAGGGGCCCCAGAGCAGGAGGGGCTGGGGCCCAGGCGTCCCGAGCGGCAGGAGAGGGGCAGAGGACAGGAGCGTGGAGACCCGCAGCCCGGCCGGACAGACAGCGGAAGCTCGTGGACGGATCAAGGCCAATCAGGGCGCGTCCTCGCCTGCGGGTGATTCGCCGCGCGGTCGGGCACTACGCCTCCCACCCCAGGACGGCGGCGCGGTGGGCAGGTGGCTCCTACCTGGTTGGCCACGTTAGGTGGGTTTTAACCTTTTTCTTTTCCGTTTTTACCTGACTCCCTACGCCTCCCTGTTGACAGAAGGGCAGGAAGGGTGAGTGGGCCCGAGGGAGGGGCGGGGTGGACACTGAAGGAATAAATACCTGGGGTGTTTGTCTTTCTGTGAAAACAGCCCGACGGGCGCTGGCAGGGAGACACTCCCTGGTCCCGTGAGCCGGCCCGGCGCAGTGGCCACAGCGCTGGGCTGCTCTGGGCCCAGGACCAGGGCCCGAGCGCCAGCGCCTGCCCACCCGCCAGGGACGGGCCGCATCTCTTCAGCTCACCGCTCGGGCCAGGGCACGAGACGGGACCCCACAGCGGCCTGACCCCTCCCTCCAGGTGCGTGGCCGTGTCCCCGCGATGCCCTCAGGGGCAGCACACCACCCCACCCCCCTCCAGCAGGTCCCAGGCCACACGGCCGCGCAGTGAACGGCCGACAGGCCTCAGCTGCAGCCCCCGTGCCCGCCGCCCCCGAGGCCACTGGCCGAGGCCAGGGCGCGCCCGAGCGGAGACTCACCCGCCTCCTCCTCGCGGTGCTCGGGGCTCGGGCTGGCGCTCGTGCACGTGCACTCCAGGTGCTCCTCCAGCCGCACCTGCACCTCTTTCAACTTCGCCTTCTTCCTGAAGTACTCCACCTTGGCCACCTGCCGAGACAGCAGCGCGGCCATGGACAAGCGGCACATGGGCCTGGGAGCCGGGACGCCCCCGACCCCCTCCCAGTGGGAAAAGCAGGGGCACCAGTGAGGAAGCAGTGAGATCCGGTGCAGCATTTGTGGTTTGGTCCCATTTTAACTTGAGCTCAGAGGCTTGTGCACACCAGGAGAGGCCCTGAAGAATGCCCTCGACGGGGAGGCTCTGGGTGAGGGGAGGGGTTTGCTTCCACGCTTCAGGGAAACGTGGAACAGCCACAGAGGTTGGCAGAGGTGCGCCTGACCGTCAGCAGCCAGGGACCAGGGCTGCTGCTCGAGGCCGGGGACCATCCGCCCTCCGGCCCAGACCCGAGCCACAAGGAGGAGCAGGAGGCGTGGGCCCACCTGGGGCTCCAGACGAGGACCCCTTAGCTGCCTGACGTGCGGCCAGGCCCAGCCCTGCAGCCTCACCAGGGCTCCCAGAACGGCCCCCAGGGACACGGTCTCCATCCCTCGCTCTTCGCCCAGGGACATGGGTGCCGGGGTAGCAGGGCTTGGCCAAGACCCACCTCCAGCACTCAAAGGCCCGGGGGAAGCCCAGCTCACGGGCCACAGCTGACCGGGGCAAACAGGACCCCAGGCGGCAAACAGCCTCCAGCCTGGGACCGTCCTTTACAAGGAGCTTCGAGGCCAGAAGCCGGGGACCCCGGGCAGGGGGTTGGCCTGCACTACGGCAGCCAGGCGATCATAGGCGAGCAGCCTGGAGGCCCGTCCAGACCTGGAACGGCCACCCGGCCGCACGAATTAACCAAGCAGAAGAGAGCCAGCAGCCCACCGGCTGCGAGACGAGGCCGTGGCTCAGAAGGGTCAGGAGCTGGGCCAGGTCTGCGGCCAGGCCCAGGGGTTTCCCATGTCGAGCCCTCGAGACCAGGGAGAGAGGCCTCAGGTGGGAGCTCCTGCAGGATGTCTCTACCGGGGGCGGCCTGGGGCTCGGCTGCCCCTGCCCCCTTCCCCAGGGAGAGTCCGAGAGCTGGGCATGTGGGCCAAGTGGGCAGCCAGCCTCTGCCTTCCCATCTATAAAGTGGGAACACGGGTCACACACACCGGGGTCACGGTGAAGGACAAACGGCTCACACAGAAGCACCTGGAACTCGGGTCACTGTCCAGAGACCACTGAAGTTGGCACCTTTGTGCAGAGCCTATCCAAGGCCCCCATCCAGAGAGGCCAGCACCTCACCCCGCCCTGGACCCCCGCTCTGAGTGCCCACACGCTTCCCGCCACCCTGGCCTCTGCTGGGGACACAGGCCACCCGAGGGCTTGGCCCTCTGTACGGCATGCCTCTGGCCAGTGGGCGCCTCCCTTGGTATCCTCTGCAGGGCAGGATGAGGACCCAGGACCCGAGGCAGGGGGCCTCGCCAGCCATCAGACAGGCCGCCCGGGGACCAGCGCTAGGCCCAGTAGCGCTGCCCCCAGCGGGCCCCTCAGTGAAGGGTGCGCAACAGCGGCCACTCGAGCCTTCAGAGAAAACTTGTTTTTCTTATCACAGAAAAACAAACCAGGATTCGTGGCTGCACCTGCTTCTGGGTATGCAAGGATTCCAGGCCCGTCCACCACCTCTGTCTGGCCAGGAAATGGCTACATTTCTCCCGAGAACGCTCTGTGAATATTAAATTCTCAAAAGCGTCCTCCACTCTAGCCAAGGCCACGGTGAAAATGATGACGTCCTTGGCGCCCCACCTCCAGACCTACACTGCAGCCTCTCAGAGCCCACATGCCATGTTCTCCCCACCGTTTGTCTCGGCTGCTCCTGAAAAACCAGACACTCGGACTCCCTGCCACAGAGCTGCCCCACCTGCAGGGTCCCGAGCCAGACCCACCCGAGCACACCCCCCACGACACCGTCAGCCTTCTGAGCCAGGCCTTGGGTTCCTGTGCCCGCCAGCCCCCATGAAGCAGGACACTCCCAGGAGGGCCAGGGAGAGCCACGCCCTGCAGGGACCCCGGACGCGGGTCATCCGGGATAAACAGCAGCATCTCCTGAATCCCACCGGCCAGGCCCACGACTCTCACAGCAGCCTCGAGAGGGCACAACCATGGCCCGTTTCACAGACAGAGAAACTGAGGCCGCACGGACAGGGCCTGGTTCACCTGCAGGGCCCCTGAGCACGTCCTGAGTCCACCGGGCGGGGTCGCCGGGGCCCTGCAGCCCCAAGTCCACTCAGAGCTGAGTCCAGCTCCCGGGATCACGACGGACAGACCGCCCTGGCTCCCAGGCGGGCAGCAGAAGGCCTTCTCCAGGCTCGGTTTAGAGGCCACAGTGGCCGGAGAAGAGAACCCCAGCCCTGGGGCCAGTGGCCAATGGGGTCTGGCCTCCTTGACCGACTAGGGCCCAAGCTGGGCCGGCAGCAGGCACCTCGCCGCGCGGGGCCTGGGCCCAGGAGCCCAGCACCAAGACGTGCTGCCAGAGCCACTGCCTCACCCTCACAGCCCCTGGGGACCCCCACCCGGAGCACAGGCCCCTGTCCACGAGGAGTGCAGAGGCCCACCCTGGACCTCCCCAGGTAGACACACCAGGCCCACCTCCCAGAGGCCGGGGGGTCTGGTGATGTCAGACTACAACTAGTTGCCTGACACGGCCGCAGAGCTGAGCCGGCGGCCCTGAAAGCAAGGCCGCCCCGAACTCCCAGCACCTGAGAGGCTGGAGGCCCACCGGGCGGCGGGAGCCGCTCCTTCCGCCTGACCCACCGCCGCCACGCCCAGCTCCACCTGTCCCAGCCACGGAGGCTCGGGTCTAGGGGCGGGGTCCGTCGGGGGATGGGGGGGCAGACGCCAGGCGCTGACCTTGCTGGGCGGGGTGCAGGGGAGGTGGCCGGGACCCCTGCCCACGTGGCAATACGGCAGGTCTGCAGAGGCTCCGGGGTCCACGAGCCACCCCCAGGGCAGGCCCCGGAGGTCTCAGGCCCCTGGTGGGCTGTGGGCACAAGCAACCTCAGGCTGCCCTCCATGGAGGTCACAGCAGGGCTCTGGGGGCAGGCTACCAACCTGGGCATGTCCTGACCCCAGAGCCCCCGGCAGCTGAGGGTGCCCGCCTGGTTCAGTCGCCTGGGAGACCATTCCAGCCTCCCTGCCTCTCTTCCCAACGAGGGGCCTCAGGCTGTGTGTCGCCCCATGACCCCCAGCACCCACCCTGCATTCAGTCTGGGCCTTGAGGGCCGCTCTCCACTTGGCCTCAACCCCAAATGGAACAGGGGCGGCCCCTGGCCAGGCCGGGGGTTGGGGGCACGCCACAATGGGCCTCCTGTTCCCCCCCACTGACCTCCGTCTCCTCCCGCCAGGACCCTGGGGTCTGGGGCCGGATGTCTCCTTGCCGACCTCCTGATGGGAGGGCCGGAGGGCGGGAGCCGGGAGAGGGGGTGGGTGAAGGCGCGCGGGGTGCCGGATGCGGAGCTGGGTGGCCAGGCCCCCTGCAGCGGGCTGAACACCCCCCCCGCCCCCCTCGGCCTCCGCTCTGGACAGACGGAACCAGGCTCTCCCGCCTGCTGGTCAGGCCTGTGACCCAGCAGATAGGGCACCCACCCTCACCCACCGAGACCCCTGAGGAGCTGTGGACCACCGCCCACCCTTAGGATGGACCAGGGAGACACAGGGTCACTGCCCAGCCAAGGACCAGGCATGACCTGGCCTTCACACCATGGGAAGCAAGAGTGGGGGCCATGGGGGACCCCAAAGGGTGGAGTCACAGGCAGAGAGCCCGCCGTCTCCACCCCCCGCACCTCCAGGCCCCTGACGCTGGCCCGGCAGACAGGCTCCAACGTCCATAAGCAGGACATCTATCTAGGGCACCCCACCCCCAAGCCCAAGAGACAAAGGCCTCAGTTCTGTGGACTCCTGGGGCTCCTAAGACCTCTCAACACAACACAAGGAGGGATCCCCAGACCCAACGGAAGCCCAGGAGGCTGGGCTGAGAGCCAGGAGCCGCCGCTGAGCCCGCAGGCGGGCATCTGGCCTGCTTCCTCCTTGAACTGAGAAGGATGCAGCAGCGGGGGCCACAGGGTGCCCGGGGCGGACGAACCCCACCCAGAGTCTGAGGCCTAAGGCGGGAGCCAGCGCCCCAGGCAGGCACTCCAGGGCACCTTGGCCCCAGGGGAGTGTCCACCTGAGACTGCAGGCAGCCAGCTGTGGAATCCGCTTACTCAATCCCCAAAGCACGCAGAGGACCAAGTCCCCGAGGTCCAGTCAAGTCCCAGTTAGAGTCTAAAGTGCTTCTCGCGTGCCGGCTACAGGGCCCTTAAGCCCACACCTCACTCTGGGGCCAGAAGCCTGGACTCAGACTTGCAGGCGAGTGGAAATAATTCCCAGTGGAGAAAAGAGTTCTACTGTACCCCCAGAGCAGAAGTCCGCGTTCCAGGAAAACTGGAGGCCCAGCTAAGCGGGGGAGCTGCTCCATGGGGACGGTGCCAAGTCCACGGCCCGAGGCCAGAGGGACCATGACCCACCCAGAGCCAGACCTTCCATGGGGGCAGGCAGTCCCCATGTCCCAGACCCACTCCCCCAAGGAGGCAGGTGCAGCCAGAGGGGAGCGAGCCCAGGCTAAGAAAGGTTTCCAGACACAGGGCGAGAAGCAAGACCCTAGTTTAGCTGCCCAGTGAGCTGAGGGTGCAGAATTTCCCCCAGATGCAGAGGACGAGCCCCAGTATGTTCCCTTGGAACCTGACCTGCTGCAAGACCCCGTGATGCCCTTAGCAGTCAAACCAGCCAGCCTCCTGCCTGGGAGAAGGCCTCGCAGTGAGCACTGCCGTGCACTAGCTCCCAGGAGCCCAACACGGGAGGCAGAGACGTCTGACCCAAGCCGCTGGGCCTGTGGTTCCCCATGCAGAGCAAACCTTCCTGAAACAGGGGGGCAACCTGGCCCCTAAAAGGACGCCCCATCAACAGCAGGTCCAGTGGAGAGGGGCACCCTCCCAGGTTTCACAGGGGCCAGAGGTCTAGCATGACGGGCGTGTGCCTGGCCCTGCAGCCTGAGTTCTCAGCCACGTTCTGAGCCGTGGTGGGAGCCAGCCTCCCCACCCAGCCCCAGCCCCAGCCCCAGCCCCAGCCCCAGCCCCAGCCCAGGGCTCCCTTCTGGTCTCGGTGGGGAGAGGCTCTCAGGGGATGCCCAGCCCCCTTGCCACGTACCACAGCCCCTGCTAAAGTGCCCAAGAGACCCTTCCAGAGCCTAGAGGGGACACCAGGCAGCTCTCAGCTAAATGGCTAGACACCATGTGAAACCCGTCGGCAAGGCAAACCACCACTCGTCCTAAGATACACGTGAGGCCCTTGGAGAGGGGACTAGACGCCACCCCTAAGCCACCCACCAGGACCCAAGCCCCAGCCCCGCCCCGGGGCCTCAGTGTGCCTGTCAAGAGAAATGGATGCATCCTCCGGCCCACCAGCCACAGCTGGCCGCCGTGGGCCAGGGATGCGCGGGCTCACCTTGACGTTCCGGTGGTGGACACGCGACGGCTGGCACTTGACACTGCTGGTGTTGCAGCAGCCGGTGCAGCGCTTCCACCTCCACGCACGGCGGCCAGATCAGGAAGTTAGCGGACGTGGGGTCCACCTGGCTCCGAGGTATCTCGTAAATGACAGTCCTGGTCTTGCAGACCGCTGGGATGGCCTCCTCTGCAGAGGTGAGAGGTGGGTGAACGTGCTGGAAGCCCCAGGGCTGCAGCAGCTCCCAGGGGTCCAGGCAGGAGCGACCCACGGCCCACGGCTTCCGCCCAGGGGACACGTCACACAGCCCCTGGTCCAGCACAGGCAGAAAGACCCCAGGCCCCAACACGGTGCCACTGACTGGCCCAAAGATGAGCGGTAACTTGAGGGCTGGGAGGGGAGACCCCAGAGGGGTAGGAAGCTGCAGAGAGCATCCCTTGGAGCATGGGGGGCTGAAGAGGGGCTCACACAGCCCCTGAGGCCAGCTTGGAGCTGGGACACTGCCTTCACCAGGGCTGGGGGCAGGGAGCCAGCTCTCACCTGCCCCGTCTCCCAAGGGCCCGCCTCCCACAAGCACATTTCCAGTGGCCCCCAAATCAAGAGGGCAGGGTGCTGGTGACCCAGCTACCCCAGTGCGGGAAGGGGCCTGCTCACAGTGCCCAACCCAGCGCCCACCAGTAGGAAAGGTCTGGGGGGTCCAGCCAGGCAGGGCCACAGGCCTTCAGTCCAGCCCCAGTTCCGCTCAAGGGCAGGCCCCCGGTTTGGAGCAGGGCAGGCCCCATCAGACCCAAAGACTCGAGCCAGCACACATCACCTGGGAGGGCCCGCTGGCCTTAACCAGGAATCGGCTACGCACACACCACGCCCAAAGGCAGAAGCTATAAAACCCATATTCTTGGAAAGGCAGCTCAGACAGAGTCACGTACCCAAGGTCACAGGAGGACGGGCAGCTGTCAGGACCCCCAAGGGGCACGGGCTGGGTGGCCACACCCCCAACTGCACCCCTGGGGCAAGGCCGAGCCCAAGGCCCCAGGAGACCTCCATCAGCCAGTCACCCCCTGAAGGGGCCAAGCAGACCCCGGATGCTCAGACTGGGGCCAAGGGGCCAGGCCTGCGGGGGGTGGGGACCCCCGAAAGGGCCCCCAGGCCCAGCACGGCTATGCCCCCCACTCCACAGGGCAGCGGGGAGCACTCTGTGCTCGATGCTATGAACTGCAAATTAAGCTCGGCCCATCCTCCAGCGAGGCTGCCTCCCGCACAGGCCCCAACAAGACCGGGCACTTCAGGAATTTACGGCGGCTCCCCACTTCTGGAAACTCTTAGCCCAGGCCAGGCCTGCAGCGGGGAGCGGGCAGGCCAGGGCAGGGAGGAGGGCGCGGGGCCTGCACAGCAGAGAAGGGACGGACCCCACACCCCAGAGACCCTCCTCAGCCCCCCAGCACAGGGACTCACCGATGCTCCTTTTCCTCCGGATGGGCACCGGCCGCTTCTCCGGAGCATGCTTGGCACTGTGGACCCCGTGGGCTCTCAGACTGGTTTCCAAAGGCTCCTCAGCTCCTACAGGAAAAAGAGATGCCGACCATCCGCCCACACCTGGGCCCCCTGGGGTCTGCACAGCAGCACAGCCTGCCGCCCTCCTCGTTACAGAGGGGGTCCCTCCGCACCCACAAGGGGGCCTCCAGACGCGTGCAGGATGAGACTCCCAACTGCCAAAGACGTCTCAGCCGCCCCATGCGGCCAGCATGAGGCTCCTGACATGGGCACCTGCCCTGCACCCCACCACAAGCTGCAGGCCAGCGGGGAAGGGCCTGTGGCCAGCCCGCCCGGGACACCTCCTCAGGGAAGCCGGGTGAGGGTTGACCCAGGGGAGATGCCTGAAGCCAGCCCGCCCCGCCTGCAAGGCCGAGCCAACAGGTCTGCTGCTGCTTGCTGGACAGCGCACCTTGGACAGAGGGCTGGACGGCATACTGGACCGTGGACCCACACAGGCTGCAGCCGCAACTTTTCCACCACCTCTGCCTCTGCCGCCTCCTCTGCTGCCCTCACTGACCCAATCCTGGCTGAGCATCCTGGCCTTGCAGGGGCATCAGGAGCAAGGCCAGACTGGGCCGCGGTCAGACCCCACTCGTCCCTGAACGTCAGCCTGCCATGACAGAGAGGCCACTCGAGCCAGGAGCAGCGCATCAGGAGTCCGGTGCCCGGTGGGGCTCTCAGGAAGGAAAGTGCTTTGAGCAGCCCCACAGCCAAGGTCACCACTGGGCCTAGCGCCCCAGGCTGGCTACAGCCCCCTCAGCACACACACCACCACCCGCTCTGCCCCCAGGGCCCGCAGACAGGGCTGGGAAGGGACACACATACCTGCCGTCCGGCCTGACCCCGCCCAAGGACAGCACCTGTGCCAGGGTGGAGTGGGCCCCACGCAGCTGCCCCACCCCAGCCCTCAGACCCGGTGGGGCATCTCCCCGCCTCTCCCCTCCATCACTGCTTCCCCCACAGTTAACCAGAGGCAGCGGGCTCTGAGAAAGCGCGCCTCAAGAGCCTCAGCTGCCCAAGGAGCCCGCTCTCGCCACCTCCCTTCCCCAGGGAGCCCCAGTGGCATCCCAGCCATGAGCCCAGACCCGAGGAGCGCCCCCCACCCCGATGCACAGGGCACAGAGGCCTTGGAGACTGTCCACATGCCCGCAGCCGGAACCCGCACGCACTAGAAGCGAAGCGCAAACACAGAGAACGCAGTGGGAACACAAGAGGCACCGCAGCGCACGCCGCCGTCCAGGAGAACCCAGCTCTCCCCTCAAAATGACTCAATATTCCACCGCCGCTAATTTTTTCTGAGACCCAAAATAAGATCAGAACAGAACTACTCATGCAATAAGAATTTCCCATCCACCAACTGTTACAAGAAGCATTTTTTCTCGAAAAAAGTGACATTATGAGTCACGTCCTGGTGGTAGCCATCTTGCCATCGCCAAGCCCTGGAGCAGCTGGTCCATCCTGAGCTTCCAGGAGACAATGGAGCGGCGGCAACCCAGGCCGCACCTCACCCAGCACTCCAGCAGGCAACAGCGGCCTTCCGCGACATCCTGGTGCCGTGCACACAGTAGGGGCTGCCACCTTTCCACCTCAGAGGAAGCTGAGGCCAAGGCTCAGAAGAACAAGCAAGGCTGATGGCCAGCAGGAGGCCCCCAACTGCCTGTGCCACACCCAGGCCTCCTGTCTCTGAAGAAGCAAAGACAAAGCCTCCTGGTCCATCAACTGTTCTGAAGCCTGAACCCAGGACTCACTCCCCATCAAGAGTAGAAAGAGCTCCCAGTCAACAAGCTCATCCACTTCCGTATGGAGACGGGGGTCTGGAAACCCAGCCCGGACCTCGCTGATGGAGAGGTAGCCCTCAGACTTATACAAGTGGAATTGCGACCAGCAGGGGACCCCCACACACCAAGAGAAGGCCACACGTGAATCACAGCCAAAAATGGCTCTCAGGACGGTTCATCAACTGGTTTTCCCTTCTGCCTCTTCTGCACAGATGTCCGAAGGATAGGGAGCCGTCTTCCAGCCGTCAGTCCTGGAGGAGCGTTAATGGCCTAACAGGATGACATTTATGTATCCTTACTCAATAGCCACGGGCGCCCGGCCAGGCTTCAGAGAACAAAGCTCTCGCGCGGCTGAATGGTCTGCTCTCTGCACACCCGACACACAGGCCGCACACTCCACGCTACTGGTCATTACAAGACCACATGCTGACCCCTGCACCCAAAGGTCGCAAGTGAAAAACCAACTGTCCGGTCTCGCGGGCGCGGGCGCGGGCGCGGGCAAGGAATCCACCGCCTGCGGGCCTGGGCTGAGCGCCTCACCTGGGAGACGGGGACGGCCCGCCCCTGGAGGCCACGCCCACCTGCCAGTCACAAGGCCCCGCCCCGGGAGGAGCCACTGCAAACCCGCTCCCAGGCGTCAGCCTGCAAGAGCTCCACTCAGAGTTATAGGAGGAAGGACGGACACTTAGACCAACCGGTCTTCTCTGCACCCACCGCCTCCTCACTGATCCCACCTCTAGCTGACCCTGCTGGGGAGTCCTGGGCCTGGAGAAGTAACCTCACAGCAGTTTACAACCTTTCCCAGCAGCGGGGTCCATTTCTACTCTTCACTTGGGGCAGAAACAGAAGTTGGGGAAAAGACACCCACACCCCCAGCCCACTCTTGCAAAACAAGCTACAGAAGCAACCAGCTCAGCTCAGAGCTGTGAGAGGGGGACCACCCAGAGCTCTGATGAAGGAGCCCGCCCTGGGGTCTGTGTCACAAAGGGTCCCGGAGGAACAAGGCTACTGAACAAAGGAGATCCTGCGGCCAAGGAGCTCCTCTCAGACCCCAGCTACCCCAGCAGGTGGGGGAGGGAGGGAGGCAATCCACTCTATCCACTCCCTCGGGCAAGAGGGAGCCAGGCTCCCAGGGCTTTTATAACGGGGCAATTTGAAACCGGCCCGGAGAACCGGCTGGCGCACCCTTGCTTCTTCTGTTTGGACCCTCCAAGGAGGCCGTGGACCCAGAAGTCCCCAGGTCAGGAATGCTACCAGTATGACCCCAGAGCTGCAATGCTAAAAGCGTTAACGGGTGCGGGGTGGGGGGTGGGGGAGGCGGGGCTGCAGAAAACAGAATAAGAATGGCCCCAGCAGAAAGCGAACGGCCCATTTCTCCCCCACAACCCAAAGCAGGTCCTGTGGGAGGCCCAGCCTTTCCCAGGGAAAAACCTCTGGGGAGCCAGTCTCCCCATTTCCCAAGTCCATCAGGGAGGAGCAGGATGCAGGCAAGTGTTCTCCTCGGCTAACCAAAGCCAAACCCTTCTCCCCAGGGTTACACATCAAGGAACCAGATCAAAATCCCCCCTGGCCCACTCTGATCTCCAAGTGAAATTCTACCCGCTTCCTGATAAGGATCAGCCAAAGGATTTCCTGGGTCAAGAAACCACAGAAGCCAGCGCCCTTGCTAGAAAATGGTTTTGGCATGAAATGAAAATAGTTCAGGCCTTCCCACCACCATAATTAGGGACAAATTTCCAAATGACTAGACCATGTGATTTTACTTAATTCCCCCACCGCCCCCTTTTTAGAACAGTCTGCAGTGAGAGAAAAATCTTCATTTCACTTAAAATCCTCCAAACCAACCCTTGGCTAACTTTGGTTGCTCCATTTGACAAGCTCATCTGAGGCTCCTTTTTGTCAAGTTAAGTTTTCTTACATGAGTATTGCCCTAGCTAACTCAGTGGAGTTCCTGCCACAGAAATGCTGGCCAGAACTCTTGTCCTCTAGGAAGAGCTTCCTCTGGTCCACAAGCAAGCACAGCCATCCAGCACCCCCAGCTCCCAGCCAGGCCAATATGGGTCGTCAGCACCTCTGCCCTCCTGGGGCCAGTCCAACTCTGCAGCCGACACTCAAGAGCTCCAGGAGTCTGCCCGACACTGTTTGCTAAAGCGGCGCAGCTCCAGAGCCTGGAGGGGGGAGCCCCAAAATAGTCCCCAAACAGCAGACTGTCCCAGGCGCACCTTTTTCATTGGCTCGTGAAAACAGAAAAACACAGGACTCACAACCACAAAGGCCCAGCCCGTCAGCAGGAGCAGAGCAAGTGCGCACCGATGACGAAGGGGCCCTCGGTGGGGCGGCGGGGGGCGGCGCCGCGCACCAGCTTGCGCCCAGGTCAGGGCTCAGCGCCCAAGGCCTGGGCTGGCTCCTCCGGCCGGAGGGCAGGCCCCGGACCGCACACCTGGCCGGGACGCCGGCGCCCTCTATGCGGCTGAACTTTCTGAGACACATTCGGCATTTTCCTTAAAGCAAAAAAACAATCCCTGGGCGAGGAGCAGCCCCGGCTGCCGCCGGGAGAGAAAGTGGTGATTGGAAGAGAAACTCCTGACTCATCCGCCCGGGCTTTTATGGCCCGGGATTGGATTCTGACCTTTCGGTGCGCTCCTGCGCGGCGCCCGGCCCGGCCCGGCCCGGCCGGGCCGCGGGAGGCGGCACGGGGCGCACATACAGCCTGCCCGCCCGCCCGCGCCCTCCCCGCGCGCCGAGGGAAGGGGCGCGATTTACCTACGGAGTCTATCTCCAGGAGTCGCTGGAGGTCCCGGATGCTGTGGATCTGACTGTGCGCCAGCCTCTCAATGACCTCGCGGGGGATCTCGGCTTCCTGCAAGCATAGCAACACGGTCAGCGCCCGTGGCTGCCCAGAGCGCCTGGTCCCCCACCCGGCCCGCGCGGGCGCCTTGCAGGAAGGCCGCTGGATCCCCAGCCTGGGCCCTGGAGCCTAAGGCCCAGGGTAGGGCTGGGTGAGACCCCCAATCCAATTCTCCGTCCCTATCCGTGTCTGCCCTTTACAAAAAGAAACGGCTCCCCGCCTTTAAACACACACACACACACACACACACACACACACACACACACACACACACCCCGGGCCCCTCTGCCCGGGGGGTGTCCATTACAGGAGGTCTAGGGACAGCGAGGGGCCCGGGGTGCTGGTGGTCTAACAGTGAAATCAACATCGAGAAAGATCAAGTGGAAATGCGTCACGGACCGGCGACGAAAGCCACGGCAGCCCTAACACTCTAATCTACCCCGAGGTTTAAATTTCACACCCGGAATCCCGACCGACCTGCGGGGGAGAGGGTCTGCAAACACGCGCGCGCACACTCACACTCGCCCCACCGCGGGCTCCGGCCCAGCTGCGGCCCTAGCGCCGACTAAGACGCCCCAGATCCAGCCGCGACTGGGAGGGGCCGTCAGGGAACGCGAGGGTTAAATATCTATCTCTTGCAGCTCCGGGTCCCAACCCAGACCACCCCCAAACTCTCGGCCTCCCCTACTCTTTCCAGATTTTTAAAGGGAGTAGGGGGTCGTGGGGGTCTCAAGCACTAAGTCCCGACGACGGGGGTGTAGAAAGTCATTTATCACAGCACAGCTCACGAGGATTCGGAATTCGAGATTGGGGGTGGGGTGGGGGTGGGGGGTGGGGGTGGGGACGCGGGCGGTGGGAGGGCGAGGGCTCCCGGCCCGGCCCCGGCTCGCCTCGCTCAGCCACCTGTAAGCAGGCCCCGGACGGGCGGGACTGCGCCGGCCCAGCCGCCGCTCCGGGCGTGGGGACCGGGACCCGGGGTCTGCGGCTCCGCGCTGCTCGCCCTGCCTTCCGGGGGGCTCCCCGTGGCGACCGCCCCTACCAGTTTGTCGGGGGCCTTCCCTCTTCCCCGGCTGCGCGGGCTCACACGCACGCACACACACACACACACACACACACACGCCCCCTCCGCGCTCCCGCACCCCAGTGCTGCGCTGCCCGCCGCGCCCTAGGTCTCCCTCCTCGGAGCGGAGCCCGCGGCCCCCGAAGTTTCTCCCCACTCGTCCACCCAGCCGCCACTCGGTCCCTCCGCGGCGGAGCAACGCAACACGCTGGAAACTCACCAGACACACTTAGGCATGGCAGAAAATAGAACCCAGTTGGGAAAATTTAAAAACCGACCACCCTAGCAGAAATCAAAACGCGCCCTGCAGAGCTCCGGAGCCCGGGCTCTCGGGCTCGCGGGCGGCCTCAGGGGGCGTGCGCAGGGTGAGTCGGAGAAAGGACAGGGCGCGGGGGTGGCACCCACCTCGGCCAGGGCATTGGCGAGGTACCCGCAGCCGAGGAGCAGCAGACAAGCCCAGGTCCTCATCGCGTCCCGAGGCACCGGTGGCTCGGCGGGGAGGCGAGGCCGCGGGGCGGGCGCTCCAGCCGGGCTCCTGTGACGGCGAAATTCAGTACCATCCCTCAGGGAACGCGGCCCGAAGGAGGGTGGCGCGGAGAGCAGGGAGCCGACGGAGCGCGCCCGGCGCGAGCAGCGAGTGCGGAGAGAGGGCAGGCAGCGCCAGAGAGGAGGAGGAGCAGGGAGTGCGCGCTCGCCGCGCCCGCCGCGCCGGGAGCCTCCTGGGCCGCCGGGTAGGGGGTGGGGACGGAAGGGGCGGAGGGCGGGGGCTGGGCCTCTTCCTTGGTGCGTTCCCGGTGCTGGCCGCCGCCGCGTCGCTCCCCGGCGCTGGCTCTAGGAGCGACCAGGCCGGTAATTCTGCATATTTGCGGGCGTCAGCCCCGAAAGGGACCCCGGAGCGAGGCTGGAGCCGCTGTCGCCGCACCACCCATCACCTGTCTGGACGCCCGGCCAGGCCCGGCGCGGGCTCGCGCTCTCCTGCGGGCTGCGGGCGGCCCTGCGCGCCCACCAGCGGCCCCGCGCTCGCCTCCGGCCTCCTCTCGCCGCCGCCGCCGCCCGGCCGGGCACGGCGCGGCCCAGCACGGCGCGGCCCGGCGGCCTGCGTGCGCCCCTCCGCGGCGCGCCCTCGGCTCCGGCGCCGCGCTCCGCCCTCCGCCGGCCCGAGCCGGGCAGCGCCCGCGGCCGCTCCGCCTGGCAGCCGCCGCCCGCCCGGGGCCTCGCCGCGCGGGCCTGAGGGGCCGAGCCGGCGCCGCCGCCGCCGGCAGAGGAGGAGGAGGCGGCGCGGGCAGGCCCGGCTCGCCGGAGTTGTGCGGGCTCCGCGGGGCGCGCGTGTGGAGCCGGCCGGCGGCGGGGAGGGGGTTATAGCGCCGCGGCGCGCCCCTCCCCCGCCCCCTCCCCCATCGCCTCCCCCGGATTCCGGGCCCCGGACCCGCACCTCGGAAGCGCGCGGGGGCCGAACGGGCCGGGCAAGGCCCCGCCGCGGCCGCAGTGAGCTCACACACGCGCTCGCGCAGGCAGTAAAACCCATCAAGGCCCCGGGCCTGGCCCCGAGCACAGCCGCCGGGGCTCCGCGCGCTGCCCGGGGCTCCCCGGGCGCCCCCTCCCTCGAGTTTGCCCACCCCCAGTGCCAGCTGCAGCCCTGCAGCACCGGACGGGGAGGGGAGGAGGCGGCCGCAGAAGCCGCCGCCGTCGCCAGCTCGCCTCTCTTGGGCCCCAGCGGCGGCAGAGGGCAGCGCCCAGAGCTGCTACGCCAAAAGGGCAAAAGCGAGCCGGCCCCCCGCCTCCCGCCCCCGCCCTGGCGCTCCGGCCTCTTTGCACGGTTTGGATCCCGGGCCCCCGGCTCCCCCGCCATAAAAGGAGGGGGAGTGAGGCTCTGGTGAGAGGTGGGGCGGGTTTAGGGTTGCGTCCGGGACACTCACCTGGCGGCTGCCACGCGCCCCCGCCCGGAATCCGATGCCTGGGGCGTCTGAACGAGGAACCTCCACCCACATTCCGGGAGACGAGGGCGCCCCGGACGGAGGAGGGGGCTGCCGCGGGCCTCGTCTCCGCCCTGGGCTCCCGCACCCCCAAGTCCCCGCGCCCTCGTGGAAGGCCTGGCGGCGGTCTGAGCCAGAAACTCGAGGGCTGGAAGGGAGGAAAAGAAAGAGCCGTTCGAGAGGAGCCCGGGAGTCTCAGCCTCCCGCGCCAGGATCCGCTGGGCGCACAGAGCGCCACCTCCGGCCGCGGCGCCGCAGAGCGATGCGGGGGAGCGACGCGAGGGAGGCCGAGGCCTGAGCGGGGCTGGACGGAGCCCCTGCCACCCAAGGGCGGTGCGCCGAGCTGGGTCCCTCCCGCCTGCCTAAGCAGGTGGGACCGCACCCTGGCGACAGGTCTCTAGAGGGGCAGAGAAGCCCCCGGTATCAGGGCTAGAGGGGTAATGAGCCAAGTGACCCCGCAGCTAGACGGGGAGGCCATTAAAGGCAAGGGACTGCGAGTGGCTGGGTGGGCTGCGGAAAGAGAACCCCGCCAGCCCGAGCCCTCCACCCCACACCCCCATCCTCTGGGTTAGGCCCCTGCCCCCGCCCAGGCTGCCCTCCAGCCAAAGGCAGTAAAGGCGCAACCCCCCAGGCGTTCTTTCATCCTTGGCTCCTCGGGCTCCAGCATTTCAAAGGCCGAGTCCGGTGGGCCCTCGGTGGGGGGCGGGGGGCCCTCAGCTTCCCCCAGATTCCGGGGAGGACGGGTGGGCCCCTCCTGGGATTCCCAGCGGGCGGGGTCTCCCAGCGCTCAGCCCCCCAGCACACCTGCCTCTCTCCCCTACTTAGCCTCACCTGCAGCCTGCCCCCAAAGCACGCACTCGGGGCTTAGAATGAAGGAGGGTGAGGCAGAGCTTGGGAAGCCGTGGTACTGTCCTTGTCCACCCAAGTAGACCTCCCATTGCACTGGAGGGAGTCCACTGGATGGCTTCCAGAAGGTGGCGAAGAGCACACTGCTTGGACTCAGGCTGCACCCCTGGCGGAACCCAGAGATTTCCTGAGAGTTGACTGCATCACACCTGCTTGAGCGTCGAGTTCCTCACAGGCAGAGGGGACCTGAGGACCCACATGTCTTTGAGGCTGAAGGACTTGGTTTGATAGAGGGTGTGCGAATGAGGAGAGGTCACCTTGTATTGCAGGGGCTGGGATGGGGCCCCTTCTGGCTCCAGCCTCTGTACAGAGGCTCGCTAGTTCCTGGGGGGTTGGGGGGGTGTCGCACCAGCTTTGAGCAAGTGATTGGCTCTGTGCCCCATCCCAGCCTGGAAATTCAGGGGCTCCCAGTTTGAGTTTGGGACAGAAATGTAGGTTGGGGGCAGAAGAGAAGAGATCTGGGGACATGGAATGGGGGCCTCTTCTACGGGAGCCCAGGCCAAAGTTAGAGAGCAGGCGAGATTGGGGGAAAGGGGCGGGGGGCAACGAAGGCATCCTTCTAATCTCTGGCGCCTATTAAAAATAAAATCTCAGCTCGTTGTCATAGCGACCACGACAACAGCGGCTGCCCAGGGTGGCACAAACTTGTGCAGCTGGTGAGAGCCGCTTTTGGGGGAGACTCAGGGAAGACTCACAGGGGTCAATCAAGGCCTGCCCTGCCCCCAAGGACAGCCCTCCGCGACCCTCCTCCCTCCTCTGAAAAAGCCAGCAAAAGTAGATCCTAGACGCTGTTTCCTAGACCTTGAATCGACTCGAGCAAGAATCAACAACTAGGACGGGAACCCACGCGTGCGGGGACTCCTCGGCCCTGGCGCCTCTCTTTTAGGCCCCTTCCCCTTTCACACCCCGGCGTCCTCATCTCTCGGGATGGGGCTGAGTGGGGAGGCGGTTTCAGATGGAGGCTCGGAGGCGGGAGAGGGGACCCTGGGTTCCAAAGCCAGGCACGTGGGCGCTCCGGCACCTGCCCAGCCCTCCTGTCCTGCGATCCTGGCGGCCCAGGTGTGGTCACGTGCTCCTTTCTGCCCAGGAATCCAGTTTCACTTCCAGCCGCTATTAGGCGGTTCACACGGTTCACTGCAAACATTTGATAAAGCGGCTAAATACACAGTGGAGTCGGAGGAGGCGTGGGCGGCCTCGCAGAGCGCAAGGGCGGGGCTCCGCGGGGCATCCCCGCCCAGGCCGAGAGTCCGGCTCGACCCCGACCGGTTCCCTGTTCCCGATGCTCCCCACCCCAACCCCCCGCCCCCCCCCACCTCACACACAGTTGGGAGCCCAGGCCCAGGACACGCGGCCCTGGCAGGGATGTGGGCGCCCCTTGGCAGCCAACGGCCCCGAGGCGGAAGAAGAGGGCGCTGGGGGGAGCTCAGGGAGGGTAAATGCTGGTGGGAGGTGAGGGCGCACCTGGCAGCCCGGGATGTCCGGTCGCCCCGGAGCCGGTGCTTCCGGGCTTTCTCCAGCGTCCCTGGCGGCGCGCCCCGACGTGCCGGGGACCCATAATTAAGGTGAGTCAGGTGCTACAAATAGGTGCAGAGAGGGACTCCCGGTGCAGCCGGATGGCTGCGCGTCTGCCCCCTCGCTAGTTCCTCTGGGCACCGCCCGTGACCCCCCCACCCACCCACGGAGGAGCAGGAAGGGCCTAGCCGCTCCTGGAGAGCCGGACGCCTTTATTAAGGACCTGAGACCAGCCCAGGACCCTTCGCCCTACAGCCCACCTCACCGCGTGTGCAGAGCTGGCCTGGGACCTGGCACCAGTTGGCACTCCATTGCTGCTATCATCCTTTTATCATCTTTTTTTTTTTTGCAGTGGGAGTCATGACTAACGTCCACTGGGCACCTTGGTTTCTGACTGGCCCCTAGGGGTGGAGAGCTGCCCCACCACCCCTCTTACAGATGCCAGGAAGTTGGGCACTGCCTGCAGCCCCAGAGCACAGCCGCAGACAGCCACTCCTCTGCCAGCTCTCCCGGTGCTGGGGGTGAGCGCTGTCTCAGGCCAGCTGGCCCCGCAGGTTTCAGGGGGACACAAAGGATGGCGCAGCCTCCTGGCAGTGAGGGCCTCAATCCCCCATCCCGAGGCGCTAGCTGCCTTCTGCCCCGTGACCTTGGCTTTGCTGGAGCGCTTTGCCCCTGCCCTGCCTTGAATCTGTTCTCACATCTGAAGAGTGGGGGCAGCAACCTTGCTGTGCACGGCTGTCTCCCACCACCCAGCCTCCTGCCCAGGGAGGCAATCGCCGCGCACACACGCCTGCAGGCCCTGCCACCCCAGGCTCGGGCACAGCTGCCTCCACCTGGGTGGCCAGCTGGGCGTCCAGACCCAGGTCTCTGCCCACTGCCAAAGCAGATCTCAAAACAATTTGTCATGACGAAACACCACATTTCCCTTTATCTCTGGGCAAGGATTTCTTGGTTCAGGGCAATTAATCCAGGAGCGGCCTCAGCTGAGTGGGCAGCTCTCCTTGAAGATCAAAAGTGCCAGGCGGGTGTTAATTAAGTCATCATCTCAGCCGCCCCAGGCCCCAGTTCAGGATCAGGCCTTTCCAGTCCGGCCTCCCTATGCTCAGTGTTGGTTTTAACTCCCTATTAAATATTTTCCTTTTAAACACACAAACCGCAATGAAGTTTTACATAGCATATGGGCCTACAATCATTCTATGAATATTTTGTGAATGAAGACCTCTGGGAAGGGGCACTTGGGGGTTTCAGGAATCAAGGCCAGACCTGGTCTGTCTAGGGGGGGCCCCCTGCCACGGGGAGGCCACTGGGCATTTGAAACGTGGCTGGTATGTGCTGTTCGTGTAAAATACACACGGCCTCCAAGAGCTGGTGTGAAGATAAAGAGTGTAAAGATTTTCATTAGTAAGTTTTACATTGGTTACCTGCTGAAATAACATTTTTGATACATGAAGTCGATAAACTGCATCATTGCGATTAATCTCACGCATTTGTCTCGCCTGTGTCTAATGTGGGGGCTGGAAAATTTAAACTACTGCGTGTGGCTTTAGTGAGATTTCTACTGGACAAGGCTGGTCTGGGCATCTGGGTTCGTATCTCCTCGGTGGAGCCAGGCTGGTGAGTATGAGCAGGGCAGGGGCAGGGTGGAAATCCTGCCCTGGGAAGCCCAAAGCACTTGGAGACCAGAACACCCCGGGCCTGCTCTGCCCACCACGCGTGCTTGCCTCGTCTGCCGTATGACCCTGAGCAAACTCTTCAGCATCTTGGAGCCTCCTCTCCTGCCTCTGGCAATAGGCAGCCCAGGGGGGCTGCTCTCGGAAACCCTCATTCACATGACAGGTATTTCCGTGCCGGGCGCAGGGCTGCAGCACTGAGACGATGCCCTCACGGAGCCTGCAGTCTCTCCAGGGAATAGAAACAAGTGACTAGCGTCCACGCTTCCAGGTCAGGAAGCTGGGGTAGTTAGGAAGGCCTGTTTCTGAAGGAGTCAGTGCTGAAGTCAGGATGGAATCTTCTAGGCAAACGTCACACAGCCTACAGCAGCCTGTGCCAAGGCCTGGGAGCAGGAACCTGCGAGGCGTGTCGAGGACCAGCAGGAGGGCATGAGCTGGGGCTGGTGGGCAGTGGGCAAGTCCCACAGACCTCACGACCGTGTCAGGGGCGTGGGCTTGTTCTAGGGGGCAGAACCGACACATGCAGGGACAGAAAGAGAAACCAGTCCCCCATGGCCGCCTGCCAACTGGCCAGGCCCCAGTGGCAGACCTCACCCCCACTGTTGTCTTCAGGGTTCATGGCCGAGCTCCTGCATCTTAGATGTGAACTCCAAGGTTCAAGTCTGTTGGTCACCTGGCTTGAACCTGGAGCCAATGCACTCCCCTTCCCCAGGGGCTGCTGGCAGGCCCTGTCCCTCTGTCCTGGCTGTAGATAGGGTGAGTGGGGTCGACAGCCTCCCTTGGCCTTCAGATTTGATGGGACTCAGCCCCCAGGGGGAGGCAGGAGTCTGGGGCTCACAGGTTGGTTGGGGAGAGCCATTGCTGGCTTCCCAGGCCTCCTAGAGGAGAGATGGTGAGAACGTGTCCTCCAGATAGAGGGACTCACTGGATGGAAAGGCTTCCCGTGGGGAGGCCAGCACCTCCCTGAGCAAAGGCACAAGCCAGACCAGCGCTTGTGGGGTCAGCAGGGAGGCAACCTTGGCTCAGGGGCGGGGCAGGGGGAGGACATCAGAGTGCCCCAAGGAGGCAGAGCTGCGGGGTGAGCACCCATGCTCCCAGAACAAAGAGGCGCACGGGCTCTGAGCGTGAAGAGGAAGGTCAGACGGCAGGGCTCTGGGATTGTCAGAACAGCATGGAGCTCGGGACAGACGGGCCGGGGCACGCAGAGCTCGGAAAAGCTAAAGCAACTGCAGAGGAGGAAACGAGAGATGCTGAAAGTCCTGCACGTAGTGACCCTGGGGCAGGTTAGAGAAACTACCTGATTAAATCCTCACTTCTTGCCACGAAGCACATTTCAGTGAATAAGAAATTAAGTTGGTAAGCAAAAGTTTCAAAACAAACTTCACCATGTATGTCTTGGGGGAGGCCCCCGCCCTCCACTGCAGCGTTCTCACCAAAACCATTGTCTTGAGGGGGGAGGACACACCCAGGTTCAGAGAGACTCCAGCAGACACCTGCTCCTGACCCCTCAGGAACATCACCGCCGTGAAGAGAACACGGAGAGAGCTGGAGGTCAGCGCAGCACCCAGTCCTGGACTGCCTCCTCCGTCTAGAGCCGCAAGTGGCTCGCGGGCGCAGCTGGGTCCGCGGGACAGACATTAGGTGGCTGTATCCAGGGGAGACTCCTGGGTGCGGAGACGGTGTCACAGTGACGTGGGCGGGTCCTGTTGTCCTTGGAGACCGTGGTGCTACTGCAGGTGAAGGGTCAAGATGGCAAAGCTTGTTCTCACGTGGTTCAGGGGCGCGGGCAGTGGTGCTGACAGGTGATGGACAGATGCACAGAGCACACTCAGGAGGATGGAGCACGGGGCCCTAGGTGGGGAGGGGGGAGACGGGCGACGGGTGGCAGGCGGCTGGCTGGCGGTGCACAGGCGGGGCGCTGGACGGGCGCTGGATGTGGCTGAAGGGCACCTGGCCACTCATCGGACCCTCCTTACCACTTTTCCGAAAGGTCAAATGTTTCAAAACGAAAGTCATCGAAAACTGCTAATTCCCATTTTCTAGTTTTCCCATAGCTGATCAAACTTCTATAACGCAGAGAACTTTCAGAGCTCTAGAAGACATAGGACAAACTGTATTTGCTATGTGCCACATTTTCAGACTTCAAAACAGACTGTCGGATTTAGAAATTGAAAACAAGTAAAAACATTTTAAAACCTGAACAAAGGCAATCCTTTCGTTGTGTGTTATAATCACATTTTTGCTGTCCCTATGTATTTTCATCTGCACAGAGTAAGTATATCAAGCCAACACTTTCAAACATATCTGCTGGGGTCTTTGCTCCTGTTGTCTCATGAGAAAACCAGGAAAGATGCACAGAAGTGACATGGAGACACTTCACTGCCAGCCGACACCTCCAGACACAGCCCTGGGGTCTGCTGTTTCCCGTGCAGGGGAGGGCGCCAGGTGGGAAGGCAAGGCTGAGAGGGCTGCTTTCGCAGCAGGGGCCAGTCGCGGTCAAAGCCAGTGGCTACTTGGATCAGGAGCCATGAAAGTGGCCATGGCCCCTGACCCTGTCATCCCACGGCTGGGCGCTTAGACCACAAAAATGACCCAGATCCAGAAGGACCACAGACTAAACGGTTCAGGGCAGCACAGCCTGAAGCAGCAAACACTGGAAGCAACCGGAAACCCCAGGTGTGAGCCGGCTGTTTCCCCTAACCCTCCACCTCCGGTGGGAAAACCGGGAAGGATGGTTTCCTGCCCGTGGAAACTCCAGCGATGGGTCCGGCAGTCTCACGTCTGTTTTCTCCACCGGGTTTGGGGCGCCCTGCTTTTCTCAGTGTTGGCAGAGACAGGGCACTGTCCATGAGAGGCGCTTGCAGGGAAAGGCTTGTCTGGCATCTTTTTCTCTGTCGTACAATGAGTTAATCTTCTTCTTGAAGAAACTCAGTCGCTTCTATTTGGAACGAGCCACGTGGGAACAGAAACCTGGGCTCTGGGCTGGGAGCAGCAGGATCCCACTCCCTGGGCCTCGAGTTTGGTGAAGAGCTCCGCCAGCTGGCCCTCCTCCACCAGGAAGCCATCCCAGGGCCTGGCTCCAGACCCAGCCTCTTGCTGGCCCTGTGACGGGGCAGATCATATCGCAGCTCCAAGCCTCAGTTTCCCCATCAGGGAAAGCAGGACTCCAGTACCTCGGCCCCAGGACTGCTGTGGAAAGAAAAGGCAGAAGCGATGGAAAGACCCTGAGAGCATCGCGGCCTCCTCCCCACGGCTGTGTCGTCAGCCGGCACGTTCCCGCCTGCCTGTGACTGGCGTCGGAGGAAAGGGCCACCTTGTGGCAGCGTCGGCAGCCTGGTGGGCTGCCGTCAGCGGGAGGGGCCGGGCTGGTCTGGATCAGGGGAGCTCTGTGAATCCTCCTGAGGGCAGGCGTCCTGCCCTCTGGGGCCAAGTGAGGTCCAGAGCGCAGAACCTCTTTGTGAAAGAGGCTTCTTCACGCCAGCCTGGCCCGCTGGGCACACCCTAGGGGACGTGGAAGGCAGCTCTCCTGAGGCTGGGAGGTGTCAGGAAGAGGGGACGGGAGTGGGAGAGGAGGAGAGAAGCGGAGGAATGGGGGGTGAGGTGGGGCGGAGCAGGAGGCAGGAGGGGGCACCCTCTCCGCCTTGGCCACATCTGCAGTCACAGGAGGCTCTCCCCCGTTAGCCTGAGCAGGACGGCGGTGCCAGTCGCTGTCGCGATGGCATCCCCTCCACAGGGGGCCCGTGTGCGCCTGTGGGACATGAAGACCCCACACTTCTCGGCAGTCACATGGAGCCATGGCTGCACACGTCGGACCCCCAATCACAGGGGGCCCCCGAGCACCTTCATGCGTGAACACCCCCATGCACGGAGATCCGGCCTGGGGGCTCAGAGGGAAAGGGGGCAGGCAGGCTCCCTTTGTCCTTGTCAGTCAAGTCCTGGGCCAGAGAACCGACAGGAGGGCTCCCATTCCCTGTCATCTCCCAGAACGTGACAGCTTCCAGACAGGACGAGCAGTCACAGTCCAGCCCCACAATCCGGTTTTTGGATCAAAACTCTTGTGACAAGGACCCAGCTCACGGTGCCCAAGGAGACAGGGGACGGCTGGGCCAGGGTGAGCAGTGTCAGGTACGGCTGGATCAGGGCCTCGTCTCAGACTTGCACCCAGCAGCAGTCTGTGCAGCCCCAGATTTCTCAGGACTGTGTCTCACTGCCACTCCTGGGGCGCTGTGTCCGGGGGTGTGGACCCAGTGCCCAGGACTCCTTGGGTCACCCTCAGCCCCCCAGGTTGATGAGACCACACAGCCCCTCCTTGCGCCCGGCCTCCCTTAGAGGCTGCCCGGCCCAGCCAGGGCTGGGCAGCCTCTGACCCCAGTCCCGGGAGCACCCTGGAATTCGGGGCTCATGCCTGTGTCCCTGGGGACTCTCAGCTGCCCTTTGGAGGAGTGAGCTGAGGCCCGGGTGTGACTGCCAGAGACAGCCTCTGCCTCCAAGTTGTTTTTCCCCACAAGAGAGAGCAAAGTGCGGCAGGTAGTCTTATCCTTGTCTTGGTGTGACCTGCAGGCACCCCGGGGGCAAGGAAGGCCCTGCAACCTCTGGACACCTCTGCACGTCCCTGTGGGGGTCAGGGGGCAGTCGCAGCGTGGGCAGGACAGAGCCCGGGCCCGAGGAGCCAGTCCTGGCTTTGAGGACATCTCTGCTCCTGCCGGTTGTGCAACCTTTAGCAAACACTTCCTTCACTGGCCTCAAAGACAGAGTGGGCAAGACAGTGGAAGTAGGTTCATGATGTTTGTAGTGATGCCCGAGAGGTGAGTGCTCAGCGCAGAGCTGGGCGCGTGTCTGAATACAGCTGGTGTTCTGTGACTGGTGACGGACAGGTTGCACAGGGTGCTATCTGCAGAGACGCCAAGCCTGGTAAACAGCAGGTGCTCAGTAACAGCACAGAGCGCCCCCAACCCCGGCCCAGCAGCCCTGCGAAAAGAGCCCTGGGCTTGGGGACAGCGGCAGCCCCTTGGGTTCTCTTGGGCCGGGGCCACTGAGCTCGCGTTTAACTGGGCAGGAGCCCCTTCCTGTGTCCCGGGCGGAGACCAGGCCGGCCCTGGGGTGGCCGTCCTCCCTGGAGGCCGAGTCTCGGCGTCTGCTCACTGCTACGTCCAGGGCCGTCCCCATCTCCCCTCCCTGGATGGCCTGCCACCCCCCAGCCTTGCAGACTCCCACATGGCCTCCACGCTGACCATCCTGCAGTGGGGTCTCCAGCCCAGAGCCCCCTTTTTAAACCCAAGGCCCTTCAGGCCAGCACCTCCACAACCAAGACAAACCCCAGAACTACCTCTGAGTTCTGGGGACACCATCCCCCAGCACTAAGCCCAGGAGTCTCAGAGCCAACCGTGAACCCTCTTACTCTGTACATCTGAGCGGGCAGGAAACCTTGTCTACTGACTCTCTGAAATTTGACCAGTCTTCAGTCCTCGCCTCCGAGACAGCCGCAGCCCCACCCCTTCCCTTTATCCCGTGCACCCCAAGACTGCACAGTCAGTGATCCTTTCAGAGGCGAATCCGCCCAGGTCACTTCTGCTCCACAGTTACCCTCATAAACTCTGGGCTGGAGAAACTCGCCAGGAGATGCTTAAATGACGCCCACCCTCGTGCGAGATGAGAACAGGGTCAGGCTGCAGGCGAGTCCAGCCTTGATGATGGAGAGAGGGCTCTGCCAGCAGGCTCCCCCACCAGGGCCCTCCCCGGAACTACAAAGCGCTTTCCCCGGCAGATAACAGGTTATAAATAAGTTTCTCCTCCCCACCAGCTCCCTCTGCCAAAGCTGATGGGGAGAGGCAGATGCAGGCCGTGAGAAAGCTGGCCCTGGAGTCCAGCAAACGTGTTCCATCGGCAGACGTCGGGGTCCGGCCCAGCCTGGCCCCGCTCTGTCTGCCGAGAGACCCCGGGAGTCACGACCAGCCGGGCTCTGAAGGCAGCCTGGCCTCCCCACTGCACACAGCTATTCCACACGCCACAGGGAGCCCGCTGGGCCCGACGCGGCCGGGGAAGAGGCCTCGACGTCACCGAGGGCCTGACCAGGGCCCTGAGCCCCAGAGCAGCGCGGGGTCCTGGGCGAGGGCAGCTAGCCCCTGGGGACCCCGCCCCCAATCCGGCCTGACCCTCCTAGTGTGCTCGGGGGTGTGAGCCAGGTCTCCCGGCCCCAGTCTCAGTATCGCAGGAGGATAAAGTCTGCCGCCGCTGCCTATTCCCACCAAGCGCGTGATCCCCAGACAGACAGTGAAGCCACAGCCCAGAGGGGAGCTCCGGGGGTCAGGGCTCCCGCGAGCTGGGCTGGTGGATCAGTCGTCAGCCCGACAGGAAGCGGGGCTCCTTCATCCGTCGGCCCGACAGGAAGCGGGGCTCCTTCATCGGTCAGCCCGCCAGGAAGCGGGGCTCCTTCATCCATCAGCCCGCCAGGAAGTGGGGGCTCCTTCATCCGTCAGCCCGCCAGGAAGCGGGGGCTCTGCGGGTGTGAGCTGGAGGCCTCAGTTCCGCTTCCTCCAGAGCGGGTGACCGCAGCTGGGCAGAGCTGAGGCAGCCCCCACGGCTGCTCCCGGGAAGTCCCTGCCGCTGTTGGCACTGGTGACTCAGGCCAGCCCTGCTCCACCCGCAGGGGATCACCAGGCCCGCCTTGACCCAGGGGGTGCCCACTGGCTCCGGCACATGGGGGAGCCCCAGCGCTGGGCCCCCTCGGCCTTGCAGAGAAGCAGGGGTTACAAACACCAGGCCTGAGAAGTGGGCAGCTCATCTTCCAGACCAAGGGAAGCAGTGACCAGCAGTCCGGCTGGGGCGGGCAGGCTAACGCCCAGAGGGAGAGCTGGCTTACACTCTCCTGAAGTCCCCCAAGATGCCCGCCCACCCACCTCTGCCGCGTGCGTTTGAGGCGGGAGCGGCCCACTGTCCGTCCTACCTGCCACCTGCCTGGGGCAGGACACGTGCAAGGAGGAGCCTGGGGGTGGAGGAGGGGTGAGCTGGGTGCTGGGAGGCACTAAAACCGCCCGTGCTCATCAGGCTCCGGACAGCAGCTCCCAGCCAGGGTGTCCTCAGGGCCCCGGAGGCCATCCTTGGGAGTGGACACCCCAGCCAGGCTGTTTCTGGCACTCAGCCACCGTGAAGACCAGAGAAAAGCAGCCTGCGCGTGACCCCAAGCCCCCCGCCAGCCCAGGCCTATTAGCGGGAGGATGAAGCCAGGCTCCCCAGGAGCGCCTCTTGATCCAGGGAACCAAGGATGACTCCAAGAAGGCTTTCAGGAGGAAGTGGCACTTGAGTGGAGCCTTGAAGGATGGCAGCCAGCAGCAGGGCCCCTCTGCCAGGCGCTCCCCTTCCAGCCAGGCTCCACCCAGCTTATCTTCCTCTCAGGGGAGCGGGATCCCAGGGGCCTTCCTGTGAAGGGCAGCAGAGCCTCCGCCTCTGCTCTGCGCCTCTGCCCCACACTGCAGAGCTGTGCGTCACCCGTCTGGAATGTGCTTTCCATTCCTCCGCGCCCCCCCCGCCCCCGCCCCTGTGCCACCTCCCCTCCCCTTCTCCTCCGCTCCCTCCCTCCCCCCGGCTCCCCCCTCCCCTCCCCTGTCCCCCCACCTGCCCCTCCCCTCGCCCCCCATCACCTGACCCAGCCGTGCCAGGGCGGCCATCTGGCCCAAAGACTGTGTCTGAGGATCTGCAGACCACCGCCCCACCCCAATCAGGTACGGGGCAGAGGGAGGGGCACCTTCCCAGTCAGGGGAGGATTTCCCCACTGGCCTCCCTCCAGCCCGAAGGGCAGGAGCCAGCGCCCTCTCTTAGCCCGGGCCCAGCACAAGGCCACTCACTCAACTGGGCCAGCCAGGCAGAAGACCCCACGCCTCTGCACCTCCGGCCCTCTTTCTTCATGCGATTCTGGCTCCCATGGAGGAGACTGCACCTGTGGGGGGTCCCCCTGGGGGAGGGGTGACTGCACCTGTCGTGGGTCCCCCTGGGGAGGGGCGCCAGATTGGCAGGGAGGAGGGCTTGCAATCCTGGGAGGTCTTTATCTGCTGCCCACTACCACCCAGGCTCCCTGCTCAGCATGTGACCTGCATGGTGGCAAGGGGTCGCCCAAGGGGGCCTGGGCGGCTGTCCTAGGTGGGAGCCAGCCCAGAACAGGAAGGTCGGTGACCAGGGGCAGCGAAGTTTAGAGGAGTCACAGGTCTGGATCCCGCCCCAGGCTCCTGGCAGGGGAGATCACACCTGGGAGGCTCCCCTCCAGCCATCCTGACTCCCCAGGGCCACACCTGGCCCAGTGGCTGGTCCCTAGCGGGGCCAGCGCTCACCGCTGAGCGGCCAGCCTTCCTTCCCTCCCTGAGCGTCTCCCCGTGTGGGGAGCTGGGGGTTCGGGGGCAGCAGGCAGGGCCTTAGGGGCTCAGCAGAGGGCTGCTGCACTCAGGTGGCCGTTCAGGGCCAACATTCTACCCTCGAGACCAGACTCCCGAGAGGAAGGACACTTCTGAGCAGCCCCTGGGGCCGGCGGGGCGGTAGCCAGGCACTAGGAGTGGGGAGTGGTCCACCCCAGAGGCCCTCTCAACGCCGGCCAAGCCCTGGGGTGCTCACTAAGGGCTGAGAGAGGGGGTCAGTGAGTGAGCGAAGCATGAAGGCACCAGCCTGCCCTCCCGGTGGCCTCCTGGGAGCTGGGTTCTGACAGGTCCACTGAGCCCCTCAGCCCTGGTCCAAGGGCGACCCTGCCAGGACACAGCAGCAGACGCCTGAGGGTCCCAGAAGGGCCTGGGGTCCAGCGCTAGGGCGCTGGCTCCTCATCAGGGGTAATCAGATCCTCCTCCTCGCTGGACCAGGCGTCCCCTGCCCTGGCACCCGCACCCTGGCCACGGGGACAGTGCGTGTCCAGGACCGGAGCCAGTGACCCTGGCCCCCTCCCAGGACTGCAGGCGCTCGGTGTCTTCAGGATGGCCCACCTCACGACCTGAGTGTGACTGCCTGTGAAGGCTCTGCGCGGGATGGCGTGCACACCAACGGGCAGGGCATCCCCTTCCGGAAGGCTGCGGGCCCGCGGTTCCATCCTGGGCCTGAGTCCCTGGAGCGCCCTCTGCGGCCCCAGCCACGAGGACATCATGTAGGAGGCCCCCTGCAGAGGCCACAGAAGCTTGAAACCCGCTCCCTGCTCCCACCAGTGGTCCTGGGCTCACCCCCGCCGGGAAGGCCCGAGACCCCCCACTCTGGGGGCAGGGATCAGGGAGCGGGAGGAGCTGAGACTCCCCAGCCGGGGGTCCAGGACCCGAGGGGCTGCAGGGAGGGAAGCCAGTGGCTTCACAAGCACGGGGCCTGGACTCCGGGAGGGCGCAGAGGGGAGAGCAGGGAGGCAGAGCCAGCCAGCCTGGGGCCATCACCCGAGGCGGCAGCGAGCAGAGAGGGCCTGGCTTCTCCGCACAGTGAGAGAGGACGTGACCTCAAGAGAACCCCTCTCCAGCCCAGGGTGGCCAGACTCTGACCAACGCCCCCCTGGCCCCACCTCCCCACCAGCCCTCAGGCCAAGTCTCTTGGCCCAGGGCATCCCGACCCAGACCCCAGGGAGCGACCACGGCCTTGGGCGGGGGTGGGGGGACCAGACTCTGCCCCCGCCCGCAGTGACTCCTCCAGGCAGGTGCTACAGATGACCGGCACTCGGGGGGGATCCACGCATGCTGGCTAATTGGAGCATTTACACTGAGATTATCTAAATTCGTGAAGTTTTCCTGTCACGGTTTATTTAATCGACAGAAAAAATGAAGCAGGAGTTCCTAGGAGTTCCCACGCACATTCAGGGGCTTTTTCTTCTGAAGCATGAAAAATTCAGCTGGCTGTGTTTGGAAACGATGAAAATCTTACCCAAAGCAAAATAATAAGTTTTCTTCTGACTGGGGCAGCTTGGAGAAGTTGCAGGGGACAGCGGGCCTCCAATCTGGGCTCTGCCCGCCCTGCCTCCGACCTCTGCCTCCGGGCCTCAGCACTGCCACCCCATCTAAGGTTCCTGGGCTCCCCAGCAAGCAGTCCAGGTCACTCTGCTCTCTGCAAGGGCTTTTGTGCAGTTTAGTTAATCACACATTCATTCAACAAATGTTCGTGTGCCTGCTGTGTGTCTGGGGCTGGGGGACAGCGTGGAGCAGAGCCCACGGGGGAGACACACCTCCTGGAGAAGCTGGGCTGGACCAGAAGGGACCCTAGCCAGTAGGACGCAGAGAAGAGTTCAGCAGCACGTGCTGGACCACCGCCCACCGAGGCCTGTCTGTGGGGACCGAGTTCTGGAAACTGGGAGGTGGCGGCAATTTCACAACAAGGCTGCCGGTTCTCGATGACTCTCCTGTGTGGTGGTGGGGTCTGCGTCCCCTCCTTGAATTCAGGTAGGCTGGTGGAGGTGATCCTGGGTGACCTGGGCTGCCAGGTCCCAGGAGGGAGCGTCCTGCTCCCGCTTGGCTGGAAGAGCTGCTCCCGGAGGCTTCAGGGCCCTGTACAGGGTCTTACTGCTGAGGCCACCACGCGGCACGGAAACCCAGCCACGCGGAGGGACCTGGGGTTCAGGGAACGTGGCATGTCAGTGCCGAGCCTCTCCCAGCGCTCAGAGCTGGGAGAAGCCCACCTCCCCCACCAGCAGGGGCCAGAGCAGTCATCTCAAGCTCCAGGATTTGGGGTGACTTCACAAAGCAACTGCAACTAGGCCCAGGGCAAGCCGCGTGTGCTGGAGAAGACACATTCACCTCCTGCACAGAACTGAAGCCTGGCCCCAGGGGCGAGAAGAAGGGGCATGGGGACACACCATCCGCTGGCTTATCGGGGAGTGGGCACTGCAGCTGCCTTGAGGGCAGATGGGGCGGGGTGAGGGGGTGGGGGAGGAGCCTCCAGCCAAGCGTGGCCCAGAGAGGGCCCAGGTAGAGCCCAAGGACCCCAAGGCGGAGCTCGAACCCCACACATCTGGGGCCTGACTGTCATCGATAACGTGGGTGACACGGTGAGATGTCCTGCGTCACAGCAGCTCCAGATCTGACCCCGTGCCGAGGCCTGCACACACACGATCCCGTCTCTCGGGCACAGCTAATCCCGGAAGCGCGCGCCGCCAGTCCCACATTACAGACGAGACGGCCGAGCCCCGGAGAGCTGAAGGAGCTGCCTGATGCCACAGAGCTCCCAGGAAATAGGACCAGTGCCTCCAGTGCCAGCCCGTGTGCCACACTGTGGGGGGCGGGCCTGGGGTTGCCTGGCTCATTGTCCGGTGCATTCCTGAAATACACCAGCCTGATTTATTTTTCCAGCTGCCAAAAAAAAGAATGTTTGGCCGATGAGGTTGGCGAGGGAACTCCAGTCTGCACTGGAAGGGAGGTCTCCACTGGAATGCCTCCAGGCTATCCTCGAGGCAGACCTGATACCAAGCTAGAGCGGGCCCTACTGGGAGCAGCAGAATGACCCAGCGCCTTCTACACGGCTGAATTCAAGTCCCACGTGTGGGCTAAAAGCGCACGGTGCCCGTGCAGGAGCTGCCTTCGTTAGGCAGCTCCCATGAAAGCTCTGAGGCCCTCGCTGGCCCTCCACGAGCACCACGCGCCTTGAGTCTCCAGGCCCAGGTTAGGACACTAAGAAGGCCTTCCTGCCGGTGGAGTCCAGTTTGAACAGACCAGATGACCCCTGGAAGAGGGGGAGCTGCTCGGCGCAACCGGAGGTGGGGCTGCAGCAGAGCTGTGAGTCATCAGCTTCCCAGAGCGGTCACAGCCCACGAGGCGAGAGAGGTCCAGAGGGGAGGTCGCTGCGGTTGGTGGCACCAGGACAGTCTTCCTGGCAGGACGTGGGCTGTCTTCCCGCACTCAGACGGGAAAAGGCAGACCCCAGGGGGCCCATCTGGGTCTGAGCCCCTGTGGCGCGCAGCAGCCCCTGGTCGCCCAGAAGGGCTGGCCCCTGCGGAAGGCTGCTCCCAGGGGTCACCTCTCCCCCAGGCCCCACACAGTGCAGGGGGGTGCCAGACTCTCCCCAGCCTGGCAGGGGTGGGCTGGGAGGGAAGTACCCGACCCCAAAGTGAGTCATCACCCGCCGGCTGATTCAGCCACGGAGCAGGGTGAGGCCAGGCCCGGCCACGGCATGGTCATCACTGAAGGCCCTGGACACACCCTGGAGGGCCCCTCTTGACAGCTGGGACCTCGTTTCTTGGCACGTTGGGGGCAACTGCCCCCTTTGACAGACGGGGAGGTCGGGACAGTGCCCCATCGTCCTGAGACCTGAAGGGCAGAGCTGCGCTGGGAGCCCGGGGCAGCCCTGAGTGCTGGCGCCCAACAGCCACCTGCGGGCTCCTGGCCTCAGGTCCTCCTGCCAGGATGCCCAGCTCTGCAGGAGACAGGCTGCCACACACTGCCGGGGTTGCCGGGCACAGGGCATGCTGATGCCAGGCGGATGGGGGAGCCTGCTGTCCTCCTGGCCAGGGCAGCCCCCCAGGCCACCCCACCCATGCCAGCCCTGGTCCCACTTGAGCCCAGGTCAGGGGAGGGGCTTTGGGACCACTGTCTTCCAGAAACCTCTGGAGTGCATTCCTAGGCGGTTTGGAGGAGGGGGTGGGTGGGGCCCAGAGACGTCAAGGGGCTTGTCCAGGGCCACACAGTGAGCGGCAGAGCTCCTGCTCTGTGGGGACAAGGGCCCGGGCAGGGCAGGGAGGGGTGCTGGGAGGGGGGCTTGCTGAGGCCTGGGTGCCCCCCTCTGCCCGCCTCTCCTATCCCGGGAATGCCACCAGGGAAAGGAAGCCCAAGGGTCGCCCTGGCCACAGAGTCCCAGGACCCCCAACAGCACAGATCAGACGCCCCCAGCCCCAAGTTCTGCAGCGGCCCCTGCCAGCCTCCTGGGGGCGCAGAGCCCTTCCCACATGCTGCTGCCCCGCCCTCCCCCAAGCCCTCAGACACCCAGGCCCTGTCCCTCCCAAGAGAGGTGCACCAGGCTGTGGGGGCACCTGCACCCGGCCGCCCCCGCAGTGACGTCTCGTGAGACCCTGGGGGCGAGACCGCAAGACCCCTCCTGCCCCAACCCGAGCCCTGCGTCCTGGGGGTTTGTCACTCGAGGCTGCTGTGTACCTGGTCACCCTTAGGAGTCGGCATTTCCTCTCAGCTCCACTCCCTGGAGACCCGCCCAGGCAGCTGCTGAATCCACGGGCTGCTCCTTGTAGCCGAGTCGCAGCGGGTGTGGGGTCCTCGTGTTCAGCCACTCGCCCCGAGTACGTCCAGGCACTTCCAGCCCTGAGGACGAGGCCGCATGGGGCTGCCTGTGCGGGTGTCCGGGAGAGCAGGTCCGCATTCTCTGGGCTAAGTGCCCAAGCTGTCCTGGTGCAACCTGCGGAGCTCTCTGCTTGCTTCAGGTTTGTGGGGGTTTGTATCATTTTGTGGCTTGCCTATGGTGGGTTTGTATCATTTTGAGGCTTGCCTGTGGGGGGTCTGTATCATTTTGAGGCTTGCCTGTGGGGGTTTGTATCATTTTGAGGCTTGCCTTTTTTGATTTACTGATTTATTTCTGGCGGCAGTGCGGGGTCTTCACTGCCACGTGGACGCTCTCTAGTCGTGGTGAGGGCGGGCTTCTCACCGTGGGGGGCTTTTGCCGCAGAGCACAGGCTCTGGGCACACGGGCCTCAGGAGCTGTGGTGCACGGGCTTAGCTGCTCCGAGGCACATGGGATCTTCCCAGACCAAGGATCGAACCCATGCCCCCGGAACCGGCAGGCGGACTCCTACCCACTGACCGCCAGGGGGGTCCTAGCTCTGTGTCCTTCTTTTCTCGTAGAAGCCGAGCCACACAGCCTCGCACCCCCGCCAGCCGCGTGTGAGCGGCGCCAGCCCCCACCTCCGCGCCAGCGCTGGGTGTGGCCGTGTTTTTCAGCCCGCTCCCAGGGCTGCCCCCACCTCCTCCGCGGTGCGCGTGTCCTGTCCGTGCGTGCTCGCTGGTGGGCTTCACTGTCCCGGCGCAAGCCCTGAGGGGGACACCATCCCCTCCACCTCGTCTCGTGTCCTTCTCCGGCAGCGTTCTCGACTGTTGGGACTTCCAGCGGGTCCAGCCCTCCTTTCAGGGCCTGTGAGGGACAGGCTCTCTGGCCTACGAGCCCCAGGATATCTCCCTCTTTCTCCCACAAGTTTTATGGTTTGATGTTTATGTGTGAATTGTTGAGCCATTCGGAGTTCATTTTCGTAGAAAATATGATAATATGATACTTCGAACAAAAAGCCAGAGCCTGAATTTCCCCAACCTCCCTCCAATGATACCTACTTTATCCACTTCTATTCATTATTCAAGTATTTGCTGCTGCCCACTGGGCGCCCAGCGCCGTGGGGTCCTGGGGCCCGCAGGTGAGGGTATGAGACCCCCCCCGCTGCCCTCCGGAGCCCACTTTCAGGCCTCAACTGGCCACAGCCTGACCGTCCCAGATGCGGCCTCGGGACAAAGCTGGGGCGTCCACATCAGGCTCCAGGGCAGTCAAGGGAGTGAGCCACCAGGGGCCATTCCCCTGGACCTCATCCTGCTGGCCTCTTCTGCCCCGCGCCCCTGGCACCACCCTGGGGAACGCGACGGGGCAGGAACAATCGCCCGGCTTGTAGTCTCAGGCGGACACAAGCCCGCTTTCACAAGCCCACAGCCCCGGGTTTGTGCCGCCTGGCGCCAGAGGGAGCGGGCCCTGCGCCCAGCTGGGAAGATGCTGCGCCGGCCACACCCCCAGCGGGTGGCGGGCAGAGGCTTCCTGCAACCGCCAGCCTGGGTGCCCGCACCCAGGCGGGCAGGCCACACCCTCTGTGCCCGTCCAGGGAGACCCTGGGCCTCAGGAGCACAGCCCAAGGCTGGGGAGGAGCCGCCCTTGTGGTGGTGGAGCTCCAGTCCAGCCCCAGCGGGGCCTCGTATGACTGTCCTGCGGCTGCTGTGACAAAATGCCCCAAACTCAGCAGCTCGACCACTACTTAACCCTACAGCCTAGAGGTCGGTCTGAAAAGCTCCCCACGAGCTGGCTCCTTCCGGGGGTGATGGGCAGGGTCCGCGTCCTCCTCTCCCAACTCCTTGAGGCACTACACTCCGTGGTCCGACCTCGTCCTGAGCATCTGGCTTCTCCGTCCCCGACTGCCTCCTCCCCCATCCTCTCTCTGACCCGGGGCCCCCACCTCCCTCCCGGAGGGTCCTTCATGATGCCATCGGGCCCCTCAGGCACGGGCAGCTTAGAGGGGACACAGAGACCCCGCGCCGGGACAGCAACGGGGACACAGAACCCTCGCTTGTTTCATATACGTGAACAGCTTAAACTGGGGGACACAGAACCCCGCTTGTTTCACACACGTGGCTCACATGTTACCGTGTGCGGCTTTGCGGGGGTGGTGGTTTTATTACTCAGTAGATGTCCTTCAAAGGAAACTGAAGGGTGTGCGCGTGACCTCACTCCTGCTGCAGAGAAGCCCGCGGCCTCTGCCCTCCCTGCGTCCTGGATGGTGCGGCCTCGGCCCTCGGGAGGAGCGGGGGTCTTAGGTGGCTGCTCTCTGTCCTTGGGAAGCATGTGGGGGCAGCGGGAGCCCAGAGCAGGACAGCCCCCCAGCCCCGGGGTTCGGGAGAGCTTCCTGGAGCGTGTGGAGTAGGACCCGGGCCGGCCCTTGGCGAACAGGGCTGTCTCCGTGCCATGCACGGCAGACGCCTGCCCACTGAACGGACAGGGCTCACGACAGCTCCCCCAGGGCTTGTTGAGCTGAAGCTCTCATCTTGGACCACGGCTCACAGCCCTCGAGACAAGGCCCAGGGCAGGTGCCCGCAGGCTGCATGCCTGTCGTCGACCCAGAAGCTGCTGCCTAGTCCAGCAGCAGCAACTCTCTGTGGGTCAAGACCCCGCCCTGGCTCAGATTTCATCCTGGAGCTGTGCCCAGCTCTCCCTGGGAGCCTGTCTGGGAGGCCCTGGGCAGTGGGCCCTCCGCACCCTCACAGCAGGAGCCTGAAAGCTGGCCTGAGGGCTCTCTGGGAATGGCGCAGCCGACGTGCACCCCGCGTGGTGTGGGGTGGACCGCGGTCTCGAGCCGGTCATCCTAGGGGAGGCACAGGCCTGCTGCTCCCCGAAGTCTGGACAGGAGGATCGGACGGCACCTGCTCCCCAGCGTCACCCCCCTTCCCCAGCCGCTGCTCAGAAACTTGCCCCCAGGCTGTCAGAGCGTGGTCCCCGGGGGCCCGGCCCGCTTCCTGCTGCGCAGCTTCACGCCCTGAAAGCTGCCAGCACCCCGCCCCCTGGGGCCGCAGCCAGCTCATCAGCTGTGACGGTGGCAGGCAGCTGAAAGCCCCAGGGACCATCGTCATCAGCGGGGTGAGTGGAGAAGAAACGTGGTCCACGCTCACACGGGATGATTCAGCCTTAAGAAGGAAGGAAATGCTGACCCGGCTCCATCATGCATGAACCTTGAGGACAGCCATGAAGTGAGCCGGACACGGAAGGCAGTCACTGTCTGACCCCAGTTCTGAGGTCCCCGGAGGAGTCAGGGCCACGGAGACAGACAGGGAGGGGCTGGGGCTGGGGAGGGACGTCAACGTCCACGGGGCCCGGGCCTCAGTCTGGGAAGATGAGGAAGTTCTGGAGAGGGAGGGTGGCGACGGCGGAGCCACGGTATGAATGCGCTTAACGCCCCTGAAGTCACAAACGGTTAAGACGCTAAGCTTTATGACTATTTGACCAGAATAGAGACAGACAAAAGGAAGAACGTCTTCTTTAAAGCTTTTAGACCAAAGCCTGGAGCCAGGCAGATGCACCCCACTGCACGTTTAATAGCGCACGCAGCGTTCGGAACATCGCGAGGGCAGGGTGGGGCCACGCGTCACAGAAGCTCCCGAGGCAAAGGCAGGGGCCCCCTTAGGCAGGGCAGCTCCCCGGGCGGCACGGCAGGGCCCATCGGGTGACCACGCTGTTTCGATGGCGCTTCAGGTCACCAGGAGCCCCATGCGCACAGGCCCCGGCCGCTCCAGCTCTGCTGAGAGCAGGCCCGGCGGCACTTCCGGGGGCAGGCAATCGATGGATGACCTAGGCGTGCGAGCAGTGGGCTGGCCTGACACACGCTCCTGCTCAGGGAGAGGCTCGGATACCCGCCTTCCCAGGGCGATGCTCCCGGTAGCGGAGGCCTGTCTGCGGGAAGGTGGCTCACAGCTGCATCCAGAACATGCTCAGAAGGTCCCCGCACTCCCTCCAAGTCTCCAAGAGGCTGCTCTGTGGAGCAGTGGGGGCAGTGGGGCTCCTCCTGACCCGGGGGGCAGGGCTCCCGTGCCTAGGGAAGCCCCAGACTCAAACAGCGGGGCCTTCCCTGCTAAGCATCCTGGCCCAGCGAGGCAGCCCCCCGCCCTGATGGCCAGGCCAACTGGCCGGCGTGCCGGGCTTTCCAGGAAGGGGAAGTCCACCGCCCCACACGCTGCTCCGAGGCCAAGCCTGGCTGAAGCCACCAGACCATCCACAGCCCTGGCACCCTGAGGGGCCCGGGGAGGCACACATCTGAGGGAGGGGCTTGAGCTTTGCAGCCCAGCGGCGTCATGCCACCAGGCCTGGGCCCGGGAGCTGCCTGCGCCCCAGGAGATGGGGGGGCGGGCTCCCGAGAGGGGCCGGAGTGGGTAGGGCAGGGAAGTGGGGAGAGGGCTGCCTTCCGGAGGCACTGCGTTTATTCCTGGAGGGTGGGAGGGCACTCAGACGGTGAGCGAGATGAAACTGTTGTAGCGCTGGATGTTTCTCTTGAGGATCTCGGAGCAGGGCCCCAGCACGCGCTCAAAGCGAGGCCGGTCCAGCTTCACGCACTTGAGGGGCCCCCGCGCCACCACTGTGGCCGCCCGGGGCCGGTTCAGGAGAAGCGCGATCTCCCCTGGGGGCGAGGGGCATCAGGGCTGCGGGCGTCGGGGTGCCCTCCCCAGGGGATGGCGCCCAGGACAGGCATCGAGGTGCCCAGGCCTCCCGGGACTCCCACGCCCCCGCCCAGGCCCTGCTGGGGCCCCGCAAGCCCGGCCACCGCCCCCCCGCCCCTGGGAAAGAGCCCTGCACTCACCGAAGTAGTCAGAGGGCCCGAGGCGCCCGACCTCCACATACTCCTCGCTGGGGGACCGGCGCTGCAGTACCGAAGCCGTGCCCTGCAGAGGCCAAGGGCGCGCGTGAGGGTCAGCCAGCCAGGGTGGGGGTTCCTGGGCTCACTCCTGAGGGCGCTGTCTGCAACCCCCTCCTGCCAGCAGGAGCAAGGAGCTGGCCTCTGGCCCTGGGCAGCCCGTGCTGGGCCCCTCTGGCCCCGGGGCCTCTCGGCTCCCAGGCGTCTGGGGTGCTTACAATGCTGGTGGACAGACAGGGACCTGGAAGGAGCAGACTTCACCCACCCGGGAGCACTCTCTGGGCTGGATGCCCCCCCACCCAGGAGTGCTCCCTGGGCCGGACACCCACAGACCCAGGAGTGCTCCCTGGGCTGGACGCACCCCCAACCGGGAGTGCTCCCTGGGCCGGACACTGCCCCCACCTGGGAGTGCTCCTGGGCCCAACACCCACCTACCTGGGAGTGCTCCCTGGGCCGGATGCCACTCCCAACCGGGAGTGCTCCCTGGGCCGGATGCTGCCCCCACCCGGGAGTGATCCCAGGGCCGGATGCCCCCCACCCGGGAGTGCCTCCTGGGCCGGATGCCCCACCACCACCTGGGAGTGCTCCCTGGGCTGGACGCCCCCCCACCTGGGAGTGCTCCCCGGACGAGATGCTCACAGACCCGGGCCAAGGGGCAGGGCCTGCAGGACACATTGTCTTGCACTGATGCCACGGAGAGGAGCAGAGACCTGCTCCCTTGGATGGGAGGGCAGTCAGTACAGGGCTGACAGCACCACGGGGACCACAGCGACTCTCTGGAGACGACGCTGCGTTTTCTAAATATCATTTACACGCACGCCTTTTCACTTAGACAACTTACGCTCCCATTTTAGACAGTTTTCCACTTTACAGCTGGATCATTCTCCTCATCTGGACCCAGGGATGGATCTGAAGTTTTCTGGTTTACTCAAGGCTTAGAGGACCCAAGAGGCTTCAAGCCCCAAACAAGAGAAAACCCAGCTCGACATGTCTGAAGGCCACTACGGTTAGCTGCTGTCCCCAAACCACAGGATGCAGGAGGGCTTCAGGACTGGCCGACTCAGAGGCCCACAGGTGTGTGCGCGCCTCGGCTTCTCCTTGCCGCCTCTGGGGTCTCGGTCGGACCCTCATGGTGCAACAATGGCTGCCACGGTTCCGGGAGTCGCCAAATGCCTCCCCCATGCCATCGACAGGAAAACCTTCTGGAAGCTCCAGGCACCCTCCCCTCACACCTCACTGGTCAGAGCAGGTCATGAGTTCACCTGCAGCCAGAGTGACTGGCTCCCCTCCCCAAGCTCTGCCCTGCCCGCTCCGGATGGGGGCGAGGCCCGGGGCACAGAAAACAGGGATGGGCTCAGCTCTGCTTCTCACCCGTCTCCCCCTATGCAGCCCCCCAACCTCATGCAGACCCCTCCCGGATCCCTGTCTTCTCTGGAACCTGCGAGTCCCCCACAGTCACTACAGCATCTCTCCCAGTCACGCGTGGACCAGCCCATCTTATGATCCATGTAGGCTGATGAGATGAAAATGGTTTCCACTGGGACAGATGGACAGCGCTTTCCGACCAGGGCCTTGACGTGGAGGTGCAGAAGACCGAGGTCCTAACAGACCCTCCACGCTGGACGGTGTGAGCATGGACACACAGAAAGGCCCTCGGAAGAGCCCCAAACAAGCAGAACGGACAGGGGACAGGCCAGCCCCTGCCAGGTCCTTGCACATCTGGGTTGCGGGCATGTGCCCACGGACCGCGTGTCCCTGGTGGGGCGTGCGCTGCATCAACTCTCTTCCCGCTGCCGCAGCCCCGCCTCCACCAGGGAATTTCTGCCACGGGTGCCAGGGCGGCTGAGCCACAGGACAGGGCCACGCGCCCCGCGTGCCGGCGACGACCCTGGGTCACTGCTTCACAGGGCAGAGAAGCGCCACAGCAGCCCCGGGGGTCTCCTTTCCAGCAGCCAAGGCTGGCCATCCGCCACCGCCGGGCCCCGATGCAAAGGCAGGCGGTCCCTGTCCTGGGAAGGCACAGCCCGCAAGCCCGGGGCGGGAGAGAGGGAGACGCGCAGTGGGCTCGGCAGGGCGGGGCCTCGGCCAGCAGGGCCCGGCATTCCCACGACACGGGCCCCGGCGTGTCCAGCACACGCCCAGCTCTTCCCACCCCAGAGAGACCATCGCGGGCCCGGAGCAGCCAGCCCGTCCGAGCTCCTTTCCCAGACGGCAGAGAAGGCAGCGCAGACGTCCTCAGGGACTGAGCGCCAGAACTCCGGGGGCTGGAAAAACATACTTGCCAGGATCCAGATCATATTCCCCAAACTTCTCACTCACTGATTCTAGCCCAGCTCTAAAAATAAACCGGGTCACAGAGGAGTCGGCTCGGGAGGACGCACGAGAAAAATGTCCCTGCCAGAGCCTGGGGGAGATGGGGTTATTACAAGAGACCCGTTTTCCTTAAAACATTTTTCATTTTTGAAATTTTTCTACAGAAGCAAAACCCAGATCAGCTCTGGTTTCGACAATGAGCACGCATGACCTTTATGAGGAAGCAGCCAAGGTCGAGGGGGACGTGCTCGCTGAAGCAGTGCCTTGGGCTCCCACTCCCCACTCACCTCCCAGCCCGGCCCAGAGCCCCCAGCAGTGCAGGTGATGGCTGTCGGGAGTCGCGGTTCCAGCCGTGGGGGCTGTGCCCAGAGAGGCTGGGAGGGCAGCCTCGCCCCTCAGGGACCCCCCATCCTGCAGGCTGCCACCCAGGACTGTGGCTTGGGAGCCGGATGCCACTTAGGGACTAAGAGAACTGACCAGCGAGGGTCGGCAGGCAAGGCACCCCCAGAGCCCGCAGGCACCCCCAGAACTCTGGGGCAGCAGAGCAGACGGGTCAGTGCCCGAGGGGCAGCCCCAGGGGGTCGGGGCTAGGGGCTGGGCAGACAGCGTCCAGGGAGAGAGACACCCCCCCGCCCCCGGCTCCCAGCCGCTGGGCACAGACCGGAGTCGGTGCACAGGAATGATCCTGAGCCCCCACCCGCCTTGCAGTGAGAACTCAGGCTCAGGGCCCACTGACACCAAGTTCAGGGAGAGGAAACACTACTGAAACGAAAAGAAACCGTGAAAATGTCAGTCGCTCGGTCGCATCTGATTCTCAAGACCCCATGGACTGCAGACTGCCAGGCTCCTGGTCCCTGGGACTCTCCAGGACAGAACACTGGAGTGGATGGCCATTCCCTTCTCCAGAGGATCTTCCCAACCCAGGGATTGAATCGGGGTCTCTTGCATTGCAAGCAGATTCTTTATCCTCTGAGCCACCAGGAAAACGCATTTATTTCAACAAATCTGTATTTTAAAAGAAACAACGTCACGGCCATAAGCTGGAACTGCATCACTTCCCATAAATTAAAAAGGGTACCTGAGAGAGGGGACGTGGGGTGCAGGTGCAGGAAGGCGTGAGGACGCAACAGCCCCACCGGAAGCGCCCCGATGCAGCCTGGGCCAGCTCCGCACGGCTCCGCGGTTCAGGCCTGGCTCCCTCCGCACACTGGCGACCGTCTGGGGAGAGCCAGGCGCAACCCAAGCCTCAGTTGCCTCATCTGCAGGACGGGCAGGCTTCCGGCCACTGCCAGACACGGGGAGCCCGGCGCGCAGGCCCCAGGCAGCCTGGCTGAGACTGGGAGGGCAGCCGCCCTCGGGCCGCCCCCTGCCGGCCAGCGGGCAGCGGCAGGGGTGGGGGCTGACACTCCCACAGGCTGATTTGTCCAGGACGGCGCGTCTGCGGGATCTTCCTCAGCCAAAACAGGTACTGTACGGCCACGGTTTGTGCACACTGCTTATCTCTGCCCCCGCTGGTGCCGGGGAGAAAACGGGACCTCAGGATCCACGTCTGTGGTCTGGGAACGCCACTGCCTCGAGGACCAGGGGAAAGCAGAGCCGGAGGGCTCACAAGGGGATGTGGTCATCATTTGGAGCCTAGGACTGCCCACGTGGCTGGTGCTGGGAGGTGTCCCCCCAAGGAAAGGGCGACTGAGGTGCACAGGCTAGGGCCTATAAAAGGAGGCCTCCCAGAAGACCGGAACCCAGAGGACGAGGCCACTGGGCCACGAATCAGGATCCAGGAGCCCCCTGGGCTCCTCTGACCCTCACAGGGGACAGCAGAGCCGCCCAAGACAGAGGCTGTGCCACCTGGGCATGAGAGCCCCACAGACGGTCAGCAGAGGCATGCTCAAGCAGCAAACAGACACAAGACAGGGGTCGCCAGCTCTGAGACACGGCAGTGCCCGCAGCCCTCGGCATCTCCCCAGAGGACGAGGCTGAAGCCAGAGGCCACGAAAGTCTGCATGGAAATGCTGGGAGCAGTTTCCTTCTCAAGTGTCAAGACCTGGAAGCAACCAAGGCACCTTTCCGTAGGCGACAGATACACGGGCTGGGAAGGACAGGGATCCCAGGAGACAGATACACACAGATACACAGGCTGGGAAGGACGGGGGGCCCAGGAGACAGATACACACAGATACACGGGCTGGGAAGGACGGGGAGCCCAGGAGACAGATACACACAGATACATGGGCTGGGAAGGACGGGGGCCCAGGAGACAGATACATGGGCTGGGAAGGACGGGGGAGCACAGGAGACAGATACACACAGATACACGGGCTGGGAAGGACGGGGGGCCCAGGAGACAGATACACAGGCTGGGAAGGACGGGGAGCCCAGGAGACAGATACACGGGCTGGCAAAGGATAGGGGAGTCCAGCGTGCAGCCATCCGCGGGGTCCAAAGAGTCAGACGCAGCCGAGCGACTGAACGCCACCAGCATCCAGACGGTACACTGTACTCGGCACTAGAAAAAGTGAGCCGTCCAGCCCTGGAGAGCCACGGAAGAAACGCGCACGCAGATCACCGGGTGAAAGGCACCGGCAAGAGAAGGCCTCAGACCCCGTGATTCCAGCTACAGGACCTCTTGGGAAAGGGGAACCGGGGGACGCTGAAGAGCTGGGTGCTGGCGTGGCAGCGCCAGGAGGGCAGGGACGGCGTGAGGCCTCTCCTGACAGGGAGGCCACTCGTGTGATGCAGTGGCGGCCGATGAGGGCCTGAGTGCCTGGGCTGGGCTGCGGAGACACGTGGAGGGAGGCCCACCGCCGGGCAGGGCTTCCTGGTGGGGAGGCCGTGCAGCGCGGACCTCCGTGCGTTCCCTCCACTTCGCTGTGAACTGAAGCCACCCTTCAGAGAAGCAGAAAGGACGCGGCCCTGATGGGAGCCCTCCGGGTGCTGTGGACGGAGCCGGCAAGGAGGACAGGCAGCTGAGTGGGCGGGGCAGGTGGACGTGCAGGCAGCAGGCGCTCGGCCCAGCCAGGCTTCTGGAAAAGCACTCGTCTGGTTCAGCCCGGAAGCTGAGAGTGTCTTCCTGCTGCCTCTGGACCGAGACAGCCGTGCTCCGACACCTCAGGCTCCACTCTCTCTCCGGACACGAAAGTCTGGCACCGACCGCGGTGGGACCACGCAGATGTGGGCCGCCCTCAGGCACCTCCCGGTGGGGGCCCTGTGGCTGAGCCGCGAAGGACATCACCTGGCGGCGGAGGGGCAGGGCGAGCCATCAGACAGGCCCATGGTGGGGGCAGGGGTCCAGGACAGGCAGACCCCCAGGCCCGCAGGAGGCCCCCAGGAGCCGGGAGTCCCGGGCAGGACCGCTGCCGTCGTCTGGCTCAGAAGAAGCCTGGGCAGCTGGACACAACGTCCCTGCCCTTGCAGGGGGTCTCGGAGGGCATCCAAAGCCCTTGTCTATAGGGCACGGGCCTGGTTCGGCCTGCCCCCTGCGCCTGCCCGCCATAGCCTTGGGCCTGAGGTTCCTCTGGACATCCCACCCACCTTCCCCACTTGGAGGACTTCCACTCACACGTCCCCACGGAGCCCACCGAAACCCGGGCCCCGGCTCCCACCCCCGGCCTCCCCATCTCTGCATGGGACCAGGGGCGGGTCTGCAGCAAGGGGTTCTCCCACCTCAGCGAACACCCCACACACGGCCCAGTGGTGGCCACTGCCCTCGCAAGTCCAATGAGCCTTGGCCCGGCACACAGTGGGGGCTTTCGGGTGTCTCGCTAAAAGTTCCCGAGATGACGGTGAACACAGAGCCCCCTCCAGAGACGGCTTCAAAGTGGCCGCCCAGCAGCCGCGTCAGCGTCAGGGACATTCACAAAAGTGACTTGCAAAGACAGGAGCTGCGTCCAACCTCGGGTTTCCATGGCAACGCCTCCTGGCTGTAGGAGCAGGCTGGAGGGAACTGGCTCTGCCCAGCTGCCCACAGGCCCCAGAGGCTCTGCTGCGTGGAGTCACCCACAGGGTGGGCTGCGTCAGGACCGAGCACTGAGACCCAGGCCGGGCCTCGCCCTGCGCCCAGAGTCTTTCTGGGGGTAAACTGAGTCTCCAGGGCTGCAGGCGGCCCATGGTCCTCACAAGGCCCCGCCTGCCAGCCCCTCCCTGAGCAGCCCCCCGGGCTCTGTCCTGCAGACGCTGCCAGGAGCCCTGCGGCCCCCACTGTCAGTGGCCAAGAACCCTCGGGCCACCAGGCACTTCAGGGCTTTGGTGACTAAAGGGGGTCCCCGCGCGGCCAGGCTGCCTGGGACCCCACATTCAGCTGCCGGCCAGGCCCCAGGAGATTCACTGTGCCTTCTGTCCTCATGTCTGAGCAGCCCCAAGTTGACGGCCACTTGCCTGCTCTGGCCTCCAGAGAACACACTCCTGGAGCGCTTGGGTCCATTGTCCAAGGGGCTGGCAGGCCCCCACGGCCTCAGGGACGGCTGGCGTGACGCAGAGCCCGGAGACAAGCAGCGCCTGCCGCAGGCCTGGCAGAGGCCCTGGGGCCCACTGAGCCCCGGTGGGCACCCAGCAGGCATTGGTAATGACCCGTCCAGCGTGTGCAGGGGCTGGTCCTCACATCTGTGCAGGTGGGGGTCCCTGTCAGCCCCTCACACTGAGGACGCAGCCCCCAGGGCAGCCCACGCCCACCTGAAGAGCAGGGGGCAGACAGAGGCCTGGCGGAAGGCTGGGGTGAGCAGCAGTAGCGCCAGGGCAACCTGGACCCCCGCACGGCCTCAGGTCCACCCCGAGGGGGCAGAGCCCCGCCAGTCCACACTCCCCGCTCCTTGGGGAGCCGGGAGCCGGGCCTCAAGGTCAGCGGATGTCGGTGTCAACTGCATTAGAGAAACACCTTTGCAGAAACACCTGGAGACCCATGTTGGACCAGGCCCCTGGGTCCGGCAGCCAGGGTCCTTCCCGGCACATCCACGGGGCAAGCGTCCTTTCCTGTCTAGCTGTCTGCTTTGTGGGCCAAGGCCGCACTGAATTGTACAAACAAGCAAACAGCCTGCATAAGGAATCTACTCAGACGCGCCAGCACATCCTCCAGAGGAATCAGGGCCACGGGGGGCTCAGGGGAACACAGGGCTGGCGTGGGGAGACACCGCGCCCCCCTCAGAGGTGGCCGGGGCCACAGGCAGGAAACACGGCATGAGGCTGCGGACACTCAGCCTGCCTTTCAGCTCCGAGCCCGTGACGCCTGTGAGCCCCGAGGCCCCGCCGTGACTTCCCCAGTTCGGTGGATCACCGAAGAAGAGCAAAAAATACCCAAGCTGCCAGTGGAGCCACTTCAAAAACGCACACGCACCGCGCTGTGAGCGCCGCGCCTTCCAAGGGCTTGGGTTGCCCTCCAGGACCAGCACCACGCGGCCCCTGAGGCCAGGCCCCCACGCCCCCCCCCCAACCTCCACCACCCAGTCAGCAGGCCTCGGCCACACAGCCGAGCTCCCACAGAGCCCGGAGTCGCTCTCCCAAGGCTCCTTGGGACAGCTTTCACGCAGGAGGCGTCAGGGCCCCCGGGAGGCCCCTGCTCCACCTCCCACTGCCCGGAACACAGGCCACACTGTGCTGCCAGGTGTGCCCCCAAAGACGAGCACGGAGCTCGGCTCTCACGGCCTCTAGCGGAAGCGCCAAGAGACGCCAGGCCCTGGAGCAGCCGAGACAAGCGGTCAGCACCCACCGTGTCTCCAGCTGAGGGGCCCAAGGGACCCCGGGAGGCACAGGAAGCCACACGCACCGCTCACACGCGTGCTCACACGCACCGCTCACCTGCACCACTCACACGTGTGCACATGCACCGCTCACGCATGCTCACACGCACCGCTCACACGCGTGCTCACGCACCACTCACACGCGTGCTCACGCACCACTCACACGCGTGCTCACACGTGTGCTCACACACACTGCTCACACTCACCGCTCACACACAACCACACCCCACAGCGAGGGTCCCGTGCAGTGGAGCTCTGGGGCCCGCCAGCTGCTCTCCAGGTGTCCTCGGGGGAGGGACGGCCCCTCTGGGCGAGGCCAGGCTGCCCGCCACGGTCGCCGTGGCTCCGTGAGCACCCGCAACTCCAGCCGACACAGCTCTGTGGTTTCTCTATCCATGGCCGTGGACCCGACACACAGCCCTTGGCCCCAGAGCGTAGCTCTCCTCCCCTCAGCCTCAAGACCACAAGAACCAAGCTGCAAACTCAACGGCCTGCACGTGAGCACAGAGCCCAAAGCGAGGCAAGGCGGCGGGCGAGGCGCAGCGAGGCGCGGCGTGCGGCACCCAGGGTCGCCGGTCCAGGGGCCGATCCGAGTTCTCGCGCGAAGCACGGCTGCGCTGCCCTCCAGTCGCTCGGTCGCCTCTGCCTCTGCGCCCGCATGCCTGCAGCACGCCAGGCTCGTCTACCCTTCACTGTCTCCAGGAACTCACACAAACCCACGTCCATCGAGCTGGTGACGCCATCCAGCCATTCGTCCTCTGCCGTCCCCTTCTCCTCCTGCCCCCAATCCGTCCCAGCATCAGAGTCTTCTCCAATGAGTCAGCTCTTCGCATCAGGTGGCCAGAGTATCGCAGCTTCAGCTTTAGCATCAGTCCTTCCAATGAGCACCCAGGACTGATCTCCTTTAGGATGGACCAGTTAGATCTCCTTGCAGTCCAAGGGACTCTCAAGAGTCTTTTCCAGCACCACAGTTCAAAACCATCAATTTGCTGGCACTCAGCCTGATTTTTAAATATTGACAATTTAAATGTTTAAAAGAAAGCCCACAGTGCAGGCCAGTGCACACCACAACCCCCTCAGCTGTGTTCAGAGAACGCGAGCAACTTTCTGCTGGAACGCCCTCCAGAAACCACGAGCCAGACCCCCGTGTGTCTGTGGATTTGCAAAAGGATCAAAGAGCAGAACTGGGACTTGCGGGGGCCGCAGCAACCTGAGTCCTGGGAGGAAGGCCCTGAAGTGCTCCAGCGAGGCTGAGGGCTCCACCTGTGCGCTCACCTCTGGTGCCAGCAGGCGGGGAGCCTTCTGTGAGGCCACAGCTGGGGCCAGGGCTGACTCGCGGGGGGCCGGGGCCGACACGCGGGGCCGGGGTCAAGGTGCAGGGGCCGGGCCCGACACGTGGGAGCCTTCTGTGAGGACACAGCCAGGGCCGGGGCTGACTCGCGGGGGCCGGGGCCGACACGCAGGGCCGGGGTCAACGTGCAGGGGCCAGGGCCGACACGCGGGAGCCTTCTGTGAGGCCACAGCCGGCAGCGGGGCCAACACGCGGGGCCGGAGCCGGCGCGCAGGATGCCACTTCTCAGTCTGCGGAGTGGAGGCCTCACTGGCAGGAATCGTAATTTGTTCTGTCTGGGGCTCATTCCCTTTCCTTTAAGAAGCATGATCGCCGAATGAGTCTCCCGCCCCAGGGCAGGAAGGCTTCCTGCCGACGGCTCCCCGCCCGGGGGCTCTGCACCCGCACGTGGACCGGAAGGTGGCCGGGCTGGTTCCCAAGTGCGCACTGTGACGCCCGCGTCTGCACCCTCAGTCACCCCCCCCCGCCCCCTGCCGCGTGGTGGTTCTCAGCCTTCCGACGGCTCCCGCGTGAGCAGCCAGGCAGGCGGCAGGGGGAACCACAGGCACTCTCCCGGGAGGGGGCTCTGCAGGACCCCCAGTCACGGGCGAGCGTGCGGCCCCAGGCACAGAAGGGGACTGCCCGCAGGAGGACGCACGCTCACGCACAGCAGCCCCCTCCCGCCGTTTCAAACTGAGACGGTGGCTCCAAGTCCGGGGGTGTCAGCCCCAGCCCCCGGGTTGCACGCCTTCTCTGCGCCACCCCCAGGCGGGGCCGGCTCTCCCTGGGCGGCTCGGGGACCCTCTCTCGGCCTCCACGGTGCTGTGAGCCCCTGATCTCCGAGGGCAGCTCTCGGGGCTGGAGCACGCACTTTCCCGGCGGGCGGGCGACAGAAGCCCTTCCCACCAGGAGGCCTGGCGCAGCAGGAAGGGAGCCAGACTCACATAGTTCTGGGCCTGCGTCACGAGGAGGGGCCCACAGCCAGGCAACCCCCCACCCCATCCACCCCGGGACGGCTGTGGCTCCTCTCCGGGGACCACAGCCGAGCCCGGCCCCAGGTGGGGGACGCACGGCCCTGCAGCTGCCCATGCCCGTCAGCGGCAGGCCGAGCGTGGCTGCCATGGATTACGGCAGAGCCAGCTGTCGCCGCGGAGGGGTGGCGGGCCGACCGGTGACTCACGCGAGCCCAGGTGGGGGAAGCTGGTGCCCACCTCTCACACCAAACTCGATCGGGGACCACGGCCAGTTCACACAACACAATTGTGAGAAGCCACGCGAGGAGACCCCCCCGGGCCCCCAGCTCACACGTTTCCCCCAGGAGGACGCACATGCCCCGCCCGGGTCCCATTCGGGGCAGCCTCCTCCCCTCCCTTGACCAAGCCTGGCCCCCAGCTTAATGCGCACGGCTGGTAGGTCTGGTCTCTGCAACATCTGCACAGGGTGGCCTGGGGGCCGGGGGAGACCCCATGGGTCCCAGGGCGAGGACACCGGTGGGGGCCCGAGGCCGCTGTCCACACAGCCGACGGAGGCGGTGGGCATGGGGGCGCCGGGCTGGGGGGCGCATGCAGACCAGGCCTCACCCCTGACCCCACAGCCCCCCCGGCTAGAGCCCTCGCATGGAGCCCCCCACCCGCCTGAGCTGGACTCACCTCCGTGATGATGAAGAAGTCATCCCCGGGCTCCCCCTGGACCACAATCTTCTCTCCATCTTCAAACTGCACGGGCTCCAGGGCGTCGGCCACCGTCAGACGCTCCCACTTCTCCAGGGATGCTGTGGGGGACACAGGGGTCACGGGAGGCCAGGGGGTCCTGGGAGCAGTGCCCCTCCCCAGACCACCTCAGGAAATGCCCGCGTGGCCAGGCCTAGGGGGACGAGGCTTTGCTAGTTCACAGGGATGAACAAGACAGCACCTGTCTGCGCAGGAGGCACAGGCATCCCCACGAGTGAGGCGGCCATGGCCCAGCAGGTGCACGAGGGCGCAGAACCCAGACCGGCCCTGGCCCATGCCAACCACGGGCTCAGCGTCAACACCGGGAAGGAGGGGCCGCGGGCGCGCGTCCAGCGTAAACGCGGCTGAAATGCTTTTATCTTCGAGAGAACAGAGCTGCCTGGAGTTTTGCAAACAAATGCAATCGCAGCTCAGCACTCAGGCTGCTCAGGGGCTTAGATCATTCAGAGGCTGAAGCCGCTCGCTGTCTATGAAGGGGCTTAAATCATTCAGAGGCTGAAGCCGCTCGCTGCCTATGAAACACCACGCAGCGCCCCCAAAGAGCACACGCCTGAGTTTACGCTGTGATGGAGGTGTGGACCACCTTCCACTATTTTAGGTCAAGATACTTCATCCCAATGGCAAGCTCAGCGCTCGCAAGTCCTGCACCTTCCCCCGCTCCCTCACGCCTTCCCTCCCCATCATCTGCTCTCGGCCCTCTGGAAGAAAAAGCATAATAACCAGCTCCTTTTATAAGAAATTAATGATCGCCTGATTGGTTCTTTCTTGGTCAAAGAAACTTCTCTGGCCTTCTCACCAGACTCACTCGCATATCAGCCGCCGAAACACAGAGCAGGCCACCTATCTATCTTAGGTCTCACCTAGGAGCAGGATTTCTCGGCTTGAAAACTCCTGCCAGGGCCACACATCACAGAGGACAGGCTTCTGACCGAGCCCGGGCTGGAGTGGCTTCTGTGTTGGAGGGGGGGCAGGGAAGGTGGGGAGCCCCTGGCAGCAGGCTGCCCGCCAGCCACCACCCCAGGCGGGACCTGCCCCACAATCCGCACCCCACACTTGCAGGAGGCGGTGGGGCTGCCGCGTGACCGCAGGTGACTCTGGCGGGGACCACGGTCTGTCCCCACGAGGAAACTGGTGCCAGTAAACGCATGGCTGGCACTTGGTCTCCTTCCAAGGCGACGAGACCCTCTGACTTTACAGCCTCTGGCTCAGGAAGCTCGCTTCCTCACGTTTGATCAGCAGGTTTTTCTATTACACTTGAGACCTTGAACATCCTGAGGTCGGAGAATTAGGGCTTCCTCCCCGACAATGCAAATCCCAGGAGAGAAGTGTCGGGAGAAGCTGGTGGGCGACTCCTTGGCCCTGACCTCTGAGGTGGACGCTTCTGGGCACTTTTGCTGTGCTCAGCTCCCTGGGCTCCAGGTGCAGATGGTCAGCCCACGTGGGGTCACCCCAACGCAACCCTTCTAGGGGAGTCTCAATGCTGCCGGGGAATGCGGTGGAAACCCCACAGGAGACACTGGAGGTGCCCCAGAGGCACCCCCAGGCACAGCCAAGCTGAGCAGCAGGCACACTGCTGGGAAGGGGCCTGCCGGGGGCCGTGCTTCAGGAGCACAACACAATTGTGAGAAGCCACGCGAGGAGACCCCCCGGGCCCCCAGCTCACACGTTCCCCCCAGGAGGACGCACATGCCCCGCCCGGGTCCCATTCGGGGCAGCCTCTCCCCTCCCTTGACCAAGCCTGGCCCCCAGCTTGACGCACATGCCCCAGCCTCCCCTCCTGGGAGACCTCACGTTCCGCCCCAACGATGCAGATCCCAGGAGAGACCTCGTGTTCCTGCAGTTTGCTTCTTCCCCGGGAACGGGGGGTGGGCGTCTCTGGCCCCCGCCATGAAGCCCGAGGAGCTGCAGGGCTGCCCCGGGCAGGCAGCCTGCCCCCACTGCTCACAGCACCCAGGGCCCTGACTCCACAGTCGTGCCCTTCCCGTTGTAATGTGGAAAAAATAACCAGAACGTTGGAACGGACGACACAGGCAGCATCTGCCCTGAATGGAATCGCAGAACTCCTGGCCGCGATCGCTGCGGAGCTGCTCCTCACAGACTGCGCGCACAGGGCCCAGTCCCTCCATCCTTGCCTGAGCTAACTCTCCTTCCCCAGAGGCTGCGACTATTAAGGATTTGGTGGAATTTTTTTTTAATCTTCAAGGGTTTGGTTGGTTTCTTCCCATCGGTGGCCTCACATCTTTACCGTAACCCAGCTTTGTAAACACGATGCAGCGTTGCCAAAGCTGTGCAGATGCACACGTGTCTCCGACCCGTCCTGACACGTGTTGACGTGCAGAGGCCTCGTCCATGTGCCTCACTGGAGGCAACCCTGCACCACAAACACCCGGGCGCGAGTCCCTTCCTGTGATGACAGATTTTAGGTTCTTTCCATCTTCTTGTCATTGTGGGAATTGCTGAAAGCACCATCCGCATCCATGTCCGTTTTTTTATTAACCATTTTAAAAACCGAAGTATAGTTGATTTTTATCCATCTTCCCTGGTGGCTCAGATGGCAAAGAATCTGCCTGCAATGCAGGAGACCTGGGTTTGATCCCTGGGTGGGGAAGATCCCCTGGAAAAGGGAAAGGCTGCCCACTCCAGTATTCTTGCCTGGAGAATTAAATGGACTGTACGCCAAGAGTCAGACAGGACTGAGCGGCTAACACTTTCCTTTCATACTTGATTTACAATGCTGTGAGTTTCGGGCGCATAGCAAAATGACTCAGCTATACCTATGTATTCTTTTTCAAAAGTTTTCCCTTATAGGTTATTACAAGATATTGAATATAGTTCCCTGTGCTGTACAGTAGGACCTGCTGGTTATCTAGCTTATATAGAGTGATGTATATCCGCTAATCCCAAACTCCTAATTTCCCCTCCCACCCAACCCCCGATGTACCCTCTGGTAACCATAAGTTTGTTTCCTATGTCTGTGAACATCTTTCTGTTTTGCAAATAAGTTCATTTTTTCAGATTCCACATACGAGTGATCTCATGCGGTATCTTCCTCCCTCTGTCTGGCTTTCTCCACTTGGTGCGATAGCCTCCAGGCCCACGAATGTCGCTGGCAATGGTGCTGTCTCGTTCTTTTTAGGGCTGAGTAATATTCCACTGTGTGTGTGCGCGCCACACATCTTCTTTATCCGTTCATCCGTAGGTGGACGTGTCTTTGCGATCGTGACTAACGCTGCTAGGAACACAGGGGCACACCCATCTTTTTCACTACAGTTTTGTCTGGATGTATGCCCAGGAGTGAGGTTGCTGGATCATGTGGTAGCTCTGTTTTCAGTTTATTGAGGAATCTCACACCAGCTCACAATCCCACCAATAGTGTAGGAGGGCTCCTTCTCACACCCTCCCCTAAATTTATTTGTAGACTTTTTGATGATGGTCATTCTGACCAGGGTGAGGTGGTCCCTCCCTGTAGTTTTGGTTTGCATTCTCTAATAATTAGCAAAGTTGGAAGCATCTTTTTCGTGTGCCTGTTGGCCGTCTCTGTCTCCTCTTTGAAGAAGCGTCCATTCAGACCTTCTGCCCATCTTCGCTTGGGTTGTTTGTGTCTATGCTGAGCCCCATGAGCTGTCCGCATATTTTGGAAATCCGTCCCTGCTCTACTGCAGCATTCACAGATATTTTCTCCCAGTCTGTAGGTTGTCTTTTGTTTTGTTTACGGTCTCCTTTGCTAAGCAAAAGCTTTTAAGTTTAATTAGGGCCCATTTGTTCATTCTTGTTTTCATTTCCATTACTCTAGCAGATGAAGCTGAAGAGACGCTGCTCAGATTTATGTCAGAGAGCCTTCCGCCTGCTTTCCTCTAGGAGCTCCACTGCATCTAGTCTGGCATGTGGGTCTTTAATCCATTTTGGGGGGTTTAGTAGGTGGTGTTAGAGAATGTTTTGATGTCATTCTTTTTTAGGACTTGTCTGTTTATGCATCTTTGGCTGGCTGGGTCCATGCTGCTTTTGCTTGGCTTTTCTCCGGCTGCGGCGACCAGGCTTCTCACTGTAACTCCTCTCGTTGGGGAGCGCAGGCTCTGGCTCCACGGTCTCGGGCGTCAGTCCTCCCGGCTGCCGCCTCTGGACGCCCGGCTCAGTAGCTGTGGCACACAGACCTGGTTGCCCTGCGGCATGTGGGGTCCTCTTGGACCAAGGATCGAACCTGTGGCTCCCGCCACTGGCAGGCGGATCTTCACCGCGGAGCCGCCAGGGAAGCCCTAATTCCACTCTCTTACAGGCAGCTGTGCACCTTCCCCGGCACTGCTTACTGAAGAGACTGCCTTTTCCTCATCGTGTGTTCTTGCCTCCTTGCCGCCTTAGCGCCCCAGAACCTGCACAGCCCACAGGTTCTTAGACAAGGAGGCTGAGCCTCACTGCCACCTGCACCCACAAACCTGCGTCCAGCCTGGGGCTTAAGGCTGAGACGTTCCCCCAGGAACTGTTTCTGGACGGTTATTCCCTGTGGTTTCCCAGGGCCTCAGCTCCTGAGCCGACACTTTGCCCAGCAGGTCGCCCTCCTGGCCCTTAACCGGAGCTGCTCGACACACACTCACACCCCGACACGGAATTCCCAAGTGTCCCACACAGGCATGGAGACTCCGCACTGCTGGGCGACTGCGCCAGGACAACAGCGCTCCGTCCTGAACCTCAGAGCAAGGTCCAAACAGCGAAAAGACGCTGCTGGGGGGCCTTTGTGACACGCCCCACCGTGAGTGGGGACGCGGTCGGCATGCCTGTCAGACCTCAGGACGAGAAGAGCGGGGGAACACCCACAGAGGAAACCCCCAGACAGGTCAGGAAAGACACTCAACACCTGGCCCATGTGAGACCTCCAGACAGACCAGCATGGGCAGAGCGGCTCCAGTGGCGGAGAGACGGACACACACAGCACGGAGGGACAGAGGCAGACACGCGACAGCACTTGTGTGTGTGTCCACGGGAACCCACAGGCCTGCATGCACAGTGAGCGTGTGTGGGGGGGCACTGCACGCACATGCTCACATGTGTGTGTGCACATGTGTGTGCATGTGTGTGCACATGTGAGCGTGTGTCTGCACTGCGTGAGCACGTGTGTGAACATGTCTGCATGTGTGTGAGCGTGCCTGTGTGCATGTGTGTGCACATGTGAGCACTGTGTGCATGTGCACACGTGTCTGCACGTGCGAGAGCACACGTGTGAGCATGTGAGCACATGTCCACATGTGTGTGGACACATGTGCATGAGCACATGTCTACACATGTGTGTGAGCACGTGTGTGTGCACGCATGTGTATCCCAGGCGTGCACGGCATGTGGGCAGACACACACCCAGGATGGAGACCTTGCTGAGAAATTCCTCGTACATCCTGCGCTTCCTCAGCGTGCTGCCCTGTGGGGAGGAGACAGAGAAGCAAGTGTTCAGAGGGCTTCATGCCCCAATCCCTCCCACGTTCCCCAAATCCCCACGTGACCCTGAACCCCTGAAAGGAGGCCCTCGGAGTATTCTGTGTCCCGAAAGCCCCTCAAGCGAGCAGGGGTCTGAGGAGTGCCGCCACAGGGCCCAGACCACCCACTCCCCCGGGGTCTCACATGACGCACAGCCTCACCCAGACTCACTCAGGAAGGGGCGCCACGAGGCCGACCCTCAAGGGGCTTCAGAAGTGCTGGGCCCAAAGCCCACCCCCTCACTAGATATCCTCATGCCCTGACCAGCTGCCCACCCTGAGCCTCAGTTTCCTCATCTGGACAACGGGGTATCCTAATTCCTGTCCCTACAGGACTCCGTGAAGGCTAGATGAGCAAACCTCAGTCAACCAGCCTGGTGGGGGACCACAGCCTCGCACCCCTGGGGCTCTGCCTCCCCGTCAGCTCCCCGTGACTCCGTGGTTCGGGGCCAGACCAGCATTGCAAAGGCGGCATCTTGATTTCAGAATTCTGGAGGTTGCCAGCCTGCCCCCAAGAAGCCCAGAGACTCCCTGGGGCCCCTTCATGCAGCAGACCCCCACAGGGCTGGGATCCGAGACTCCCTCGTAGCTGACCGAGAGGGCAGGGACCAGGCTTCTGAAGCACTCGGTGGTGGTTTTGCAGGGGATACGGCGTCTGGGAGGTCAGCGGCAGAACCCAGGGCTCGTGGGGCCCGGCAAGTCCGCGGGCGGCAGGTCTGAACGCTCACGGGGGCGGCTTGCTCAGTTCAACACAGCCCCCAGCCGGAGCTGAGCCACCTCAGACCCCGCCGGCCCGGAGAAAGGCGTTTCTTTGAAGGATAATTTATATTCCCGCTGACCTCCCGGCAGCTACGCCCGCCCGCTGGAATGCAGGCGTGTTTGCCCGGCAACCCCAGACATTAAAGCCGCCACAACTGGCCCATCCGTCTCCCGCCGCAGGACGACAGCTGGAGGCGGTCGCCTGGGACCCTCGGGTGGGGAGACCCGCCCCCAGACCCAGACTGGCCAAGGGGCCTCCCGTGGGAGCTCTCCTCCAGGGTGAGGCAGGGGAGGGGGCGCCAGGACCCCCACCTGGGAGCTGGTCTGCCAGCAGCTCAGGGGGCTTCGTGCCTGGTGAGATGGCGCCACACGGACCCCCAGCGCTGGGACAGGGCCTGCCCGAAGCCACGGCAGGAGATGCTAGCGGGGCCTGGACCCGTGTTCCGAGCGCTGCTCACAGGACCCAGGCCACCGGCAGGAGCGGGCCCTGGCTGCTCTCAGCTCTGCCCCCTGGTACCTGCAGTCGCGGCCTGTTTCCACGTTTCTGTGCTGCGGTCCCGTCGGGTAGAGACCACCTACATCCCCACCCAGCACCTACAACTCGAGGCCCCTGCAACTCCTCCAGCCACCATCCATCACACGCCTGCCCCCCAGCACAGCAGAGCCGGACCCCCACTAACCCCGACGGACAGATGGGGGAAGACCGCGCTTCCCGGTGGCTCGCCCCACTGTCAGCAAGGGGCATGCCCCTCCCAGCCCCGACCGCCTGGCACAGCCCGAGGCCACCCCGGACCCACTGCCCAGCGGGAGGCTCCTGCTGCTGCACCCCCGGGCCCAGGGGCAGGTCCGTCCTAAGACGGGAACCTAAAACGTCCACGCAGACCCCTGCCCTGTTCCAGCTGCACGGTGTGAGCCGGCCCTGAGGACAGGCAGGGGACCCAGGTCCCGGGGGCAGCAGGGCTCTGGTCAAAGTGCACACACCCCGGACGGCACCGCCCGAGGCCCCTGGAGGCTCCCGACCCCCAACCCCTGACCCCTGAGTCCAGCGCGTTCACAGCTCTCCTGCCTGCCGGGCACTCGGGGTGCAGCTCGGGGGACGGTGTGGACCTGCCAGGCTGAGGAGGCATCTACGCGGCTAAGGTGGCTCTCCAAGCTGGACCGCCTGCTCCGAGCACCCTGGCCCCTACACACGAAGGCCCGGCCGGCCCCGTGAAACGGAGCTCCCCACCACCTGGCCAGCTCCCACGAGAGCAGGCCCTAGGCCCCGCTGCCCCAGCTCGCGGACGGGAGCAGGGGCCCAAGCACGTGGGGTGGGGGCCCAGGACACGGTTCCGAGGGTCTTGGGTCACCCCAGGCAAGCAAGGCTTTGGAGCCCCTAGCCCAGCCTCTGCAACAGGATGCTACACACCCCAGCTCCAACTGGGGGCCTCATGCAAGGGTCAGGGTGGACACGCGGTCCTGACGCTTGAGGAGAGGGGTCTGGGGGCGCTGGCCCTGCCCGGTCCTGGCACTTGAGGAGAGGGGTCTGGGGGCGCTGGCCCTGTCTGGGGACCTGGGGGAAAGTCTGGGGGCATGGGGCCCTGTCTGGGGACTCAGGGGGAAGTCTGGGGGTGCCCCGGCGGGAAGGCCCCACTCTGCTCAGAAGCGGCAGGTATGGCTGGTCTCACCGAGCTCCATCCATCCGTCTGTACCATGCAGAGCCAGGGCACGTCCCGGACGGGCGTGCTGGGGTTCAAAGGTGGGCGATCCTCTCCCTAGAGACACCAGCCCCCCGCCCGGAATCCCCCACGCACGTCCAGCTCAGGCTCCACCCATCGCGCGGCAGGCACACCCGCGTCCGCCCAGCCCACAGTCTGAGGCAGAAACGGACACCGTCACGGACACTCCCTTCCGAGTGGGCCGCACTGTCATTTTCCTCCCGAAACGCAGGGCTCCACTGGCTCCGGGCACAGCCACGGCTATTCTTAGTGCCCAGGGATCCAGAATTAAAACAGAGGAAGCGCCGGCTGCCTTGGTGGTTTGGGAACTTCCCTGAATATAAGGTTCCAGGCACAGAAATCCCACAGCCAAGAACGGCTCGGTGTGGACGGCGGGAACGGAACAATGGCTTATGCAACGGAGCCAGGTGCACCGGAGCAGCCAGCGCGGGGGAGGGTGGCCTCTGGGGGAGGCAGGACCGGGCAGGCTTGAGACCAAAGAGAGGGGGCCGCATTCCATGAGGACACGCCTCACTGGGCAGGGCAGGGCAGGGCCTCCGGGCACACGGCGGGCGCCCAGCAGATGACCCCAGAGTGTGTGGACGAGGAGCTGCACGAAACAGAAGCCTCCAGGACTGAACTGGACCCCAGCACATCACAAGGACCAGGCGCGCCCCCGGGACAAGACCGCTGTGCAGGCTCAGACGGGACTGAGCGCGCAGAGCCTGTCCTAAGCATCCCGGAGCCCCCAACACGGCCCTCTCGAAGCCGCAGGGCCCCGACCGAGGCCTGAGGGCCCATGGAAGGGCACATGCAGCCCCCGGGTCTCCCGGCAAGGCGTTTCCTCAGTGACCTCCCTCCAGGCCAGCAGGACCCCTGGATTGCAGGCCCACAGGAGTCAGCTCCGAGCAGACACCTTCCCCTGCCGCTGGGGGATGCCCTCAGCCCAGGCCCTCCAGCACCACCCTGACCAGCTCAGAAAAGCACACGGGCCAGCGGTCACCCCGGGGGAAGATGACAGCCAAGGAGCGCGTGACTCCCTTGACGAGCCAGCACTCAGCTCCCAGGGGCCTCGGGCCGGGGTCCTGGGCCACAAGGAGACTGCCCCAGACCAGCGCAGCCGGCCTGCGCCTCCCGACTCCCCTCACCCTGTCAGACCCTGAAGGCTCTCCCTCCTCACCTGGAAGGCCCGGGGGGCCCCGCCACTCCTCTGCCCACACGCCTGCAGGGGCGTCTAGTGCAGTGGGAGTCTGAGTCCAGGACCCCCGGGGGCTGAGGGTCCAAGGACCCAGCCCTCCCACCACCATCTCCTGCCCTGAGACCCAGCACCCTGGCCGTCTCCCCACTGGTCCACACGCACACCAGCCAGGCCTGCACCCCAGCGGCCGCTCCCACTGCCCAGACACTCTCCTCCCGGACGGCCAAGGGCTCCCTGCTGCAGGCCCCTCTCAACACCACCCTGTCACAGGGGACCGTGGGGAGGGGCTTCAGGGCTTTCCGTGCAACAGCGGGCCCTGCCCCCACCTGCCCCTTCTGCTCTGCCACCCTCTCTGGAGACTGTCGCCAGGAGACACGACTGCTCTGCCACCCCCTCCCCCAGCACGCCAGCCTCCCCATCCCCTGGCAGGTCCCAACAGAGCACCAGGCAGGGAGTGTGCAGGATGAACACTGAGTGGGCAGGGGAAGGCCCAGCCGCTGCTGCCTGGGAAGGGCCCCTCCGCCCAGGAGCCCATCTCCAGAGCCCTCGGTGAGCACCGGCCCTGTTGCTCCCAACAGCCTCACCGTAGTACGCACAGGCATGTGCGCCTACACCCAAAACATGAAGAGAGGAGGTGGCCGCACGTAAGAAAACCTGAAACGACTGTCGCCCAGTAGGGAAGCCGAGAGGCCTGCAGCCTGCCCAGGACTGTGGCCCTCCTGCAGTCCCAGCAGTCGCCGGGCTCCTCCCGGGAACTCACGCCACCCCCTTGAGGAAAATTACCTCATGGCACAGAAAGGCAGCTGGAACTCCAGCCATCACAACCACACTCCAGACTGTTGTAAGGAGAAGGGGAAGGAGAGCAAAGGGGCCTCCCCAGCTGCCTGCCTGTCTTTTGGGTAAATTTCCAGAACCCCCAACACCCGCCCCCCACCTCATCCTACCCGGCCACAACCAGGGTTCCTATGAATGAGATGCTTGGCGGGAGTCAGACTCCACTGGTGCCCTCCCAGCCCTGGCGGGGCGCCCCTGAGGCACTGCCCGCTCACTCACCATGAGGATCCGCCGGTAGCTGTCCCGGTCAATGCCCCAGAGCTTGAGGTCCGTCTTGGCCTTCACAGTTGCTGCCCTGGGGGTGCCATAGATGAGGGCCAGCTCCCCAAAGCTCCCGCCTTCACTGATGCTGGTCACCCACTCTCCGTTCACATATACCTGCAGGGGCCAGGGGACAGTGTCGGGGGCCAGGGGTCACCCACCCTCTGTCCACACACTCCTGCAGGGCACGGGGACTGGGGGCCGGGGGTCACACTGCCACTTGCTGCATAGGGAGCCCTCCACAGCATCCCGGGGGGCAGGAGGTCCCTGCACCCCGACATGGGACTCAGCTGTGCTCTGCCCTGCCCAGGACCAGCCAAGGTGCCCACCTCACGCCCAGCCCCACCCGGACCGAGGCTGGGCAAGCACAAAGGTGTAGGTGCCGTCAGCCGGAACCCCGGCCGGGCCCCGGCAGCCGCGCCACTCAGGACGCCCACCTCCCAGGCCAGGCCGCACTCCGCTCCTCACCAGCCGGAAACGGCCGCCTGCCGGGCCCGGGGCAGGGGGCCACCCCACCAGGCGTCACCCTGCCAGGAGGTTCGTGCCCCCACCCAGACGACCCTGCAGCCCAGGCCTCGTTCACAAGCTGCTCCCGTCCGTTCCAGGCTCCATGCAGCAGCTGGGCCCTCGCTCACCTCCACCCACAGGCCCCGAGGCCCAGGAGGAGCCAGGCCCCCCGGAGCGCCCTGGGGGCCCCCGCCCCTCGGACAGCGCCCAGGCGCCCAGGCCTGCAGTCAATGGGGAGCGGAGGCCAGCGCCCAGGGCTGAGCCCGGAGGCGGACAAGCTTCCCTTTCAGCGGGCGGGGCGGCGGCCCGTACAGTGTCACGGCTGTGCGCTGAGTGCAGGTCCGAGTCCTGCCAGAATGGCCCGGATTGTTCATTATGCAACTCGCTCACGGCCAGCTAACACAACCTCTGTTCATCGCCCGGGGTCAATGGGCTTAGAGAATGGCTCCCATTGGCAAAAAGCGTGCGTGCTGGGGAAGAATGGATTGCAACGAATCACGGAAGCTATTCTTGTAGACTCAATGGCGCATTATCTTGGCCATGACTGAGGCTCAGAATCGCCAGTCTGTGGGCGCCACGCCGGTGATACTGTGTGCGGTGTGAGCAGCGTGGGGAGAAGGGCTGGCCTGCTGAGCACAGGGCACTGAGGGTACCATACGACAGGCGGGGATCTCCTCCCACGAGCGCCGGCCCGCCCAACCCCGCCAGGAGCCAGAGAAGACCCAGCAGCTCCCACACAGCGAGGCCCTGGGGCCAGGGCGAGGCCCCGTCCTCCCACAGGCAGGGCGCATATCTGCCAGACTCTGCCCTGAGACGCTCTCCACCAGCGCATACCTGCAGACTCTGGTTGTCCCAAAGGGACCAGAGTCCACAGAGGGGTAGTCATGGTGACTGGGGCCCAGCCCGGATGGCCCTCCACATACAGGCTCATGTGTCCGCAGAGCACACGGGGCTTGCGTGTCGTGTCCGCAGAGCCTGCGTGGGGCTCGCGTGTCACGTCTGCAGAGCACGCGGGGCTCGCGTGACGCGTCCGCAGAGCACGCGGGGCTCGCGTGTCGCGTCCCGCAGAGCACGCGGGGCTTGCGTGTCGCATCCGCAGAGCCTGTGTGGGGCTTGCGTGTCACGTCCGCAGAGCCTGCGTGGGGCTCGCGTGTCGCGTCCGCAGAGCCTGCGTGGGGCTCACGTGTCTCATCCTCAGATCACGCGGGGCTCACGTGTCGCGTCTGCAGAGCATGCGGGGCTCGCGTGTCGCATCCACAGAGCCTGTGTGGGGCTAGCGTGTCGCGTCCGCAGAGCGTGCGGGGCTCGCGTGTCTGTAGCGCCCTCTCTGCCTGGACATGACTCCATGTGTGCAGCACTGAGCTCTCCTGGAACCCAGGCCAGGTGCTGAGCGTCTCTGGGCGCCAGGACCTCCCAGGGCCCTCCCGCACTCCATGCCGGGGGGCGTCCCTGGGGCAACTGGGCTGGGCCCCCATGCTGCCCTCTGAGCGCTGGGTTTGCCCACAGTTCTCACGGCCGTACCAGAACTACCCGTGGATGATGGATGCCGCCCAGCCTCAACTCCGCCGCGGTTGCGAACCTCCCGGCGGGTGACTCAATGCCCACCTCTCTCACATGTGAGGCAAGGTGGGGACCCCCAGTCCGCTGGGCAGCACCCCCGTCTGCACCAGCGCACCCTCCCCCCTTGGCGCCGGGCCGCCACAGCGCCGCGGCCTCGCGGGAAGGAGGAGCCACTGCCTCGGGAGCCTGTGGGGCAGGCTGGCCGCCCCATCACCCCTGACGAGACAGGGCCCCCGGGGGCAGACAGGCACTCAGCAGCCCCGCTTCCCCAGGGTGCACCCCCAAGAGAGGGCAGGCAGCTGCAGCCCGGGCGCAGCCCAGCAAGGGCGCCTGGGCCGGAGGCGCCCCTGGGGGCTGAGGACCCCTTTCCTCACGGAGCCCCGACCGCATCCTCAGAGGCGTCAGAGAAAAGCATTGTGTGGAGCCGAGGAGGGGCCAGGCCGCCCCCGAGCACAAAGGCCCATCCTTCTCGGGACACTGGCTGCTGTTAGCACGGCCGCACAGCGCCCAGCCCCACCCGGCTGGCGCCAAGGGGCTCCCGGGCTTGGCTCCGTTTTGTTGCTCCTTCTTGTGTGTGGAGGGATGGGAGGCCGCACTGGCGGCACCCACGTTCCCGCCGCCGCTGCAGGGTCTCCAGGCGCCCCGCCCGCTGCTCCCGCTGGCTTATCCAGCCACTGTAACCCAAGGCCACCCCAGCACCTGGGGCGCCCTGCGCGTTCTCACCGGCGGCTTCACAGCAGAAAGCACGCGGATTCCAGTTCGCAGGGACTCACTGACCAGTGGCTCAGCGACGGTTATCCAGATGCGATGGTCCTTAGCGCCCCTGGTGGCTCAGCTGGTAAAGAATCCGCCCGCAATGCGGGAGACCTGGGTTCCATCCTTGGGTTGGGAAGATCCCCTGGAGAAGGGAAAGGCTGCCTACTCCAATATTCTGGCCTGGAGAAGTCCACGGACTGTAGCCCGTGGGGTCGTGAACAGTAGGACCCGACTGAGTGGCTTTTTCACTTTCAACTGTCCTTAAAACAAGCTGCAGGCATCAGAGAGAAAGGAGGAAGAGGATTCGGGGAAGAGTCACCGTACAAGCCTGTTGAGGGGCAAACTCGAGCCCAGCCCAAGGGGTCCCATGCGAAGACCAGGGGTGAAGAGAGCTGGAGGCAGACGGGACAGGACGTGCAAAAAGGCCCGAGGCAGGACTGGACTCGGAGGCTCCATGTGCAGCAAGACCATGTGGGGAGGCCACACATGGGGGCCACGAGGTGGGGGGCCATGCAGGGGCCACAAGGTGGAGGCCACACAGGGGCCCACGGGGGCCACGCAGGGAGAGGTGTGTCTCAGGAACACTGACGGTTCTGGCAGGGCTGAGGCCAGCTCACAGCCAGGACGCACCCCTGCTACGGCTGGAACCCAGCTTGGGGCACCCAGAGAGGAGCAAGGGTCAGCGAGGGGGTGCCCCAGACGTTGACCAGGATACTTGACAGGTGGTCTGCAGACCAGGCACACAGCATCACCTGGGAACCTGCCCCCAACAACGACCCACTGACCCAGAGCCCCAGGGGTGCGGCCCAGGATGCCGCAGGTGACGCTGGTGCCCACCCACCATGGACCAGCTCTTGTTCCAACTTTGGACAGAGGTGGAGGTGGTGACTGAAGACACAGGAACCTGCTTCATGACACCCCCAAAGCAGAACCACCCTCACTAGGGGCGCTTCAGACGGCCCCAGCCCCACCGGTCCAGACAGCCAGAGCACATGGGGCCGCCTGCCCGCCTGCTCCTACCCACAAGGACGCTTCAGCTCAACAGCAACGCCACAGAAAACAGAAAACCCACTGAAGCAACCGGGTAGGTGGAGACAGTCACCGAGTGACCCACTCACTGGAGGGGGTGGTGTCCTGCGACCTCAGACCCGCCCCCCTGCAGGCATTTCCCACGCAACCCGGAGCCACCCGGGCGAGGAAGCAAGCCGGGCATGCCAGCCGCTGTTGTTTTTGGGTCCACAGGCGATGAGAAAAGTTAATGGCCCAGCTCCTCCGCGTCCCAGGCTCCAGCCACAAAGAGCGGAGTGTCTGGGCAGGTGAGCCCAGGTCTGCAGCTGCTCTTCCAGGGTAAACCAGGTCACGAGCCTCAGGCCTCTTTAGTCCAAGAGCCTGGCGGGGCCGGGGGCTGACCGACCTGTTTTGCTTGAGAGCAGCTCCCCGAGTCTCTCTGCTGGACCCCATCTGCGGAGCCCGAGCCACGTGGGTGACAACGTGGGGTCAGCATCCTCTCCCCGGTGACCGGCCACCAGCTCGGTTCATCCGTGGACCCGCCACGCTCTTGGCCCTCCCCTGCAAACCTCACACTCCCCAGGGGTCCACAGGCAGGACCCCATCGGGCCCATCCCGTCTGGAGGGCCACGTGCTCCAGGGTGACCGTGCAGCCTGTCAGGGGCCCAGCGTGGGCTGTGCATAAGGGCCGACGCCCTCCCCAAGCTCTCGTCACGTCACCAGCACCACGGGGCGCTCTGGGCCACCTGTTCCCCAATTACAGAGTGGCCTCTGGCCACAATGGGGTCTCCAGGACCCCCGCAGAGACCTGAGAGGGTGAACGGCCCCCAGTCGCCCCCCGTGAGTGAGACACTGCAGGAAAACTTCACAGCTAGTTGGGGGCCACGGCCGCCCTGCACCCAGGAAGTGACCAGCCAGCAGACGGCACCCAGAGCAGGACGCCCAGGTCCCCACACGGCCCGGCGTCCACAGCAGCGCAGGTCACGGCGGCAGCCACGCGGCGGGCACGATCGCTGATGAACAAGACGGGGGTCCTCTCCGTGACTCGGCGGACAGGCCCGGAGCTCTGCCACCTGCTGCACGCGGACCAGCCTTGGGAGGCGATGCTCAGTGGGATGAGCCCAAACCAGGGCAGACGCCGCGCAGTTCCACTTCTGTGGGGCCCCTGGAGGCGTCAGGCTCACAGTGATGACGGAACATAGGGGCTGGGGGGCTGGGCTGGGGGAGGGCCCGGGGTTGGACTCTAACGGGGACAGAGTCTCGGTCTGGGAAGGTGAGAACGTTCTGGAGACGGCGGTGGGAGGCCGTGTAACAGCGTGAACGTGCTCATGGCCCCAACCTGGACGCTGAAGGTTAAGACGGCGGCTTCCACGCGTGTGCTTGACCGACTGGAAAATAAGCCCAGAACGCCAGGCGAGCAGACTGACCGGCCGCCACCCGCGCAGCCAGACGGCCTGGGCGCCCTGTCCCCCGAGCCGCCACCTCTGGAGGCTGGACGCGGCCGTGCCCACAGGCGTCTGGTGAGGCGGGAGGGGCCCTGGGCCGGGGCAGAGCCCGGGTGCGGCAGGCTCCCCCAGGAGGCCCCAAAGCACCAGGTGCCCGGACGGCCGGGCGGGGGAGGAACAGCGCTCCTGAGCCACGAGGCTGTCCGTGGAGCGCCCTTCCAAGTGGAAATGCTACGTTCCATGAATAAGACAAATTGGGAGACATCCTTATACCTAGGGAGGGTTGGGCTCTCGGCAGCACACACACTGCGGCGGGCGCTGCCCGCATCTCCCCGGAAAACTGCAATTTAAACGGAGCTGGTGCTTCTGGCATCCGGTCAGCCAGCCGCTGCCCCTGGGCACTGCTGGTCAGGGGGCTCTGGATGGCCACCCCAACCCCTCCTGTTAAAGGCAGAGCGAGGCCTCTGAGGGGGGCCTGTGTCTTGGGGGCTTCAGGGTCGCAGTGCAGTGGCCCCGGCCTCTGCTCCCCACACCCCTGCAGAGCCCCCCGGGACCCCAAAGGCAGGGCCAGAAGCACGGCTCCAGGCGGGGAGAAGCTGCACTTCCGGAGCAGGGATGACAGGCAGGGTTAGGACGCGTCTGGCAACTCTCCCCCTGGGTTCCTGTCGGACCACCTCTGGTCCTCCGCACGGGGCCGCCCCCACGGCCCGCACCTCAGGGTCCCAGCCACCCTGCACCACCCGGCTGCTGGAGGAGCCGCTGAGGCCGACACAGGAATGGCCTTGCAGTTGCCACCTTGTCCCGTCTGGGCCTACGGCCCGAGCTGGGGACCACAGCCAGGAGGCGGCGTCCGCCCACGGGCCTGAGCATCTGGGCTCCAGGAGGCTCCAGGCTAACCTCCTGGGCTGACATAGAGACGCCATGGCTCAGGCATGCGGGCCCAGGTCTGCGTGGAGGACACAGGCCAGGGGGCATGTCTCAGGGACCCCAACACCCTTCAGGTTCCTAGAAAGAGAAGGACAGGGCTCTGGGCCACAGGGCGGCCATGCCCGTGTCTGCCGGCCAGGGAGGACACAGCTTGATTGTCTCAGCTCTCAGGGAGCCCCACGCTCTGGGGGAGCCCAGAGGCTCTGCCTGGGTGGGGTCTTAAAGGATGGATAGGAGTTTGCAAGGCAGAGCAGGAATAAGAACAGGATGGCCAGAGGCTCACTAGGAACTGCCTTCTCAGCCGTCTCCCCCACCCCCACGCACCCCGAGGGCAGGCTCGTGTCCCCAGGAGTGTATCCTCAGGGCTCTGCAAGGGCCCAGCAGTAGACAAGCGCTCACTCAACATCTGAGCCAGAAAATGAGGGCCAGATGGAGGGCAGAGGAGAGGAGGGGAGGGCAGAGGAGAGGAGCCGGAGGAGCCGGCAGAGCTCAGGCCCCGAGTGACCTGGACACGGAACACGAGTCCGCACCCCTGCGGGGACCCCAAGCGGCCGGGGTCCGAGGCGCTGCAGCTGGTCTGTCTCTCTGCGGCTGGCTCTGTGACCAGCTGGCAGCCGGAGTCGGCCCAGCCTGCGGCCTCCCCCACCACCTCCCCTGCAGCCCTCCCTCCGGTATCCGCCTCAGTTTCCTCTGTCGGGGAGACAGGACGGCTCCCACCCAAGGACTGCTCCAGGTCCGAGCCCAGGATAAGAGAAACCCCGAGCCCGTGCAGCTTGCCCAGAGGTCCCCACACTGTCACCTCCTGTGGCTCCAGAAGCTGAGGGCCACAGCCACGTGGACACAGGCTCGCTGCTGGGGGACATGGGGAGAAAGTGCCCCCTACCCAGGATGCCCGGCTGGCTGCCGCCCCAAGGATGGGCAGGCAGAGGGAGCCAGGGGGCTCCGTCTTGGGGAGGCTCGGACAGGGGTGTGGGAGCCGCCACCCCAGCATGGCGCCCGGGTCTGAGTCCAATGCAGGGGCCTCGAAGACACGTCCTGACTCTGCGGGACCCTGGGACATACTCACCCTGTGCTTGGGGGCAGGGGGCTCCAGTCCGTGTGGAGACGCCCCAGGATCAGGTGTGCAAGCTGGACTGGATCAGGCCACAGGCAGAGCCTCAGGGGGGTGGGCGACTGGCAGCCCGCGTGGGGAACACGCTCACCGAGCGGCAGAGAGGCGGGAGGGGCGCGGAAGGGTGGACGGCAGCACAGGCTGAGCCGCACGCTCGGGAGGAGCCGCGCGGGGCCCAGGGGGAGGTCGGGGCTCGGCCTCCGGTCAGGCGATGGAGGAGGTGTTTCTCCAAACCAAGCCTGGGCACCCCCGCCGGAGACTGGGCAGTAAAGAGAGGGCGCGGACACAACTGGAGGGCAAAGTCCCGGGACGGACACAGCCTGGCCCCACTGCAAAGCCAGCCACGGGGCCCTGGGCGTCTGGAGCACGTGAGCCGTGCCAGCCTGCCAGGTCACAGGCTCCTGGCTGCAGCAGGCTGCCCCGTCAGGGCCGAGGCCGCGGTCGGCTCTGCGGGAACTGACGGCAGGGCCCGTGGCCGGGCTGATGCCAGCTGCCCTTACCCCTCTCTCTGCTTGGATGGGCCTGCAGTATCTTTTACGTGAACTCTGTCGCTTCTGGACTGAAAAACTGGGAACACGCCACCCAGAAGGACCTTCTCTAGACCCGAGTGTGGGCATGGACAGGTGCTGCCATCCAGAGAACGCTGGGGATACTCACATCCACCTCTCCCTGGTCGATCACGTAGAAGTTGTCCCCTTCGTCCCCTGCGAGGGAAGGAAAACAGATGCGTGACGCGAGGAGGCGGGCTTTCATCTTTCTGGTAACAGACCACCTCATGACGCGGCTTCCTGGAGCCCTGCCCAGCAAGGCCGAGTCTCAAGCAACCTTAAAAGTCTCTAAGTGGAAGCCGTGCTTACGAAGGTGCGGGAACGCAGTGACCTACTTCACGCTCACCCAGAAACGGCTTCCGCCTCAGGCTGCAGAGCGTCCTGTCCTGACGCCACTGCCAGCTGAAGTCCACGGCTCTGTCGAGCCGCCAGGACTCAGCACAGCGCCTCAATATTTCTAACCACAAGCAGGTCCCCGTGGCTCAGCAGTAGGAGGAATCTGCCTGCCGATGCAGGAGAGACGCGAGCTCGATCCCTGGGTCGGGAAGATCCCCGGAGGAGGAGACGGCAGCCCACTCCAGTGGCTGCCTGCATAACGCCATGGACGGAGGAGCCCAGTGGGCTGCAGCCCGCGGGGCTGTGAACAATCCAGACCTGACTGGGCGCCACGCAGTCAGAGCACATCAGCGCACACACACTAACTTGTGAAGGGGACTGCTACGCAGGGCCATAGTGGCCTGTCTCGAGGACAGACCGTAAGAGCTTCGTGATAAATACATTCGAGAGTAAACGACCAACCCTCGCAAGGCTCCGGCCCCGGGAGGAGGCGCTGGCGGCGCACCTTGCTGTATGACGGTCTCCCCGGCGATGTGTGTGACGGGAAACATGGCATCGAATATGTCGCTGCAAAAGAAAGCACGGCGTGAGGGGGGCCGCCCTGCCCTCCACGCGGCTCCCGCTCCCCGGCTCAGAGGCGACGAAGACCCCAGGGACCCACGGGCCCGGGGCTCAGGGGCCCTGCCCTGCACAGCCTGAGGGTTTGCGAAGACGGGATCATTCGGGACAGACTCCACTCCCAGAAGACAAAGCAGATGGGGCTGCTGCAACCAGTCCTGACCCCTTTTCTACCTCTTTCCATCTAAGCAAGCTGAGATGCTGGACACAGAAGTGGGAAGAAGGCAGACTCTCTTAACTGCTCGCTTGATGGGCACAGAGGCTCGAGGCTGGCTCCCCACCGGGCAGCCTGGCTGTTTCATCTCCCGAGTCTGCTGTGAGATGGACCCTCAAGCAGGATGGGGGTGCGTCCACGTCTGCCCAGGAGCCTTTACCGCCTCTGGACAGCAACCAGGTGCAACGGCCAGGGTCTGGACACCGGAATCTAACCACCAACCACCATCCCTGGGGAGGCCACCCACCCCCGGGCACATGTCTCCCCAGAAGAGAAGGGAGATGCTGGGCCCCTTGGGCAGAGTGTTCCCAGGGGTCTTGGAAACAGGTCAGTGGAGGAGCCCCCAAGAAACAAACACAGGGCCGGAGACCCAGCCCACCCGTGCCCGCCCGCGCCCGCCCGCCCCCGGGCCCAGGAAGCAAACGCGCTGAAAGCCGCTGCTTTCCTCTATTTAAACGCTTCTGTGTGTCCCTGGAAGAGGAGGTGGGGAGCAGGTGAGAGAAGGTGGGGTGTGGGAGCCCCCAGGCCGACCCGCACGGACGCCTTCCTCTGCTGGGCTGAGTCCCGCTCCTGCCTGCAGACACACCTCGGCCCCCGAGCCCCGCTTCCCGACACTGTTGGGGGGCTGCAAATCGGTGCCGCCACTACGAGAACAGTGTGGGGGTCCCGAAAAAGAATAAAGACAGAGCTGCCATATGGCCCTGCAATCTCACTCCTGAGAGCGGGACTGGAGAGAATTCTGATGCACCCCAACATTCACAGAAGCAGTGTTTACAACAGCAGAGACGTGGACGCACCCTAAGTGCCCACAGCAGAGGGACGGATGAGGGAGGCACGGCGTATTCATGCGGTGGAGCATTATTGCTGTTTTTGTCGCCCTGTTGCTCGGTCGTGGCCAACTCTTTGCAGCCCCATGGACTGCAGCACGCCAGGCCTCCCTGTCCTTCACCATCTCCTGGAGCCTGCGCAACCTCATGTCCACTGAATCAGGGATACCATCCAACCATCTCATCCTCTGTTGTCCCCTTCACCTCCTGCCTTCAATCTTTCCCAGCATCAGAGTCTTTCCTACCCTGGAATATTACACAGCCATAAAAAAGAATGAAAGAATGCCGTTTGCAGCAACATGGATGTATTTGGAGAGCTTTAGGCTAAGTCAGATAAAAAAAAATACCATATAATCTTACTTGTACGTGGAACCTAGAAAACACAGCACCCTAGTGAATATGACGAGAGAGCAGCACACTCAGGGCCCCTGAGTGGCTGCCAGTGGGGAGAGGGGGCTGTGCAGCAGGAGAGGAGAAAGAGGCACAAACGACCACGTAAAAAAAAGCCACAAGGGTGCGCAACACAGGGCATGCAGCCAGTATTCTGTAGCAACTGTAAACGGAGCATCGCCTTTAAAAACTACGAACCACTGTGCTGTGCGCCTGGAACACATGTCATTAATCGACTAGAATTCAACTAAGTAAACTGCACTGATGAATCCCAACTCCATACATTTCTGGAGAAAAAAAAAAGAATCGAGCAAACGGAGCTGTTCTATCTTGGGCTTGTTACACTCAGCCCAAAAGCAGTTTAAAGGTTGGGACAGCTAATTCCAGCAGCGCAGACATTTCGGCTTTGTTTATTTTAAATCTAAACCCCACTGCCCAAGTGCCATTTTAAAGTAAGGCTGATTCTCGACTTGCAAGAAAATGTTTAGAGCACATCCCGCTGGTGAGTTACTTGCTTTGACCTTGGAAACCAGACATCCGAAGCCAGTGGCCAAGCCACAGAGCAAGGTGCTTGGAAAACAATCCTGAGACAAAACAATCCTGAGACGAGGAGGGAGGAGCTGGCTGGGGCCTGAGACGACGGGCGAGGAGCTGGCAGGATGGGGGGTGGGCCTCAGCCCTGAGGTGCCCCGGCCTGGAGGGTGGGCGCTGGGCGTGCCTGGTCCCGGCTCCTGGAACATCCACCCCCGGGAGGGGCCGCACCGCGCTGACACCGTCCGGGCCGTGATGGGCCCCCTGCCACCTGCTGTCCCCATCCCGGCAGAAGCTAGAGCCTGACCCTGCAGCCCGGGGATGAAAGCAGATTGCCATGGAAACCAGGCCTTGTCTGGAGGGCCACCTCTGCAGACGAGGAACATTCTCTCTGATGGTCGGAGAGCCCCCACTCCTGGGGTGAAATATCAGCCAAGTCCTTCCAGCCTCTGTGACCCGACTTCACACCTGGTCTCAGGACGACTGGCCTACCGTGGAGCTGGGGGCTTGGCGCAGCCCCGAACCCCAGGGCCCAGCAGAGGGGCTCTGCGGTGGCCCGGACCAGCCTGGGCAGTGCCGTGGGCCCCACTGCCTCCGACGGTCACGTGCGCACTACTGGGAGCCACTGGCGTCTTAAAGCCCAGACGCAGACTAGCCGTGCTGAGTCCACAGCAGGGGGGCTCGCTCTTGTTGAAGAGTCCTCCCCTTCTCTCTTCCTCCCTGAGCTCTGGGGCTTGTACTGAGACGTGAGAGGTTTCCTCTTGGTTGTGGGCCTCCCTGGTGGCTCAGATGGTAAGGAACCTGCAATGCAGCAGACGTGGGTTCGATCCCTGGGTCAGGAATATCTCCTGGAGAAGGGAATGGCAGCCCACCCCAGTATTCTTGCCTGGAGAATCCCATGGACGGAGGAGCCTGGCGGGCTACAGTCCGTGGGGTGGCGAGAGTCAGACACAACTGAGCAACTAGACCGCCCCCACCTTTCCTTTGCACGTTCTCTCTTACAACACGGAACCTGGAGTGTGTGTGCCTTAAACCCCCAGGCGGCATCATGCCAGGGAGCCCGTCCTGTCTCCCCCGGGGGGGGGGGGGGGGGGGGGCCGTCCTGTTTCTCCCAGGCAGCATCATGCCAGGGAGCCCATCCTGTTTCTCCCAGGCGGCCTCATGCCAGGGAGCCCACCCTGTTTCTCCCAGGTGGCATCAGGGAGCCCGTCCTGTTTCCCCCAGGCGGCCTCATGCCAGGGAGCCTGTCCTGTTTCTCCCAGATGGCATCATGCCAGGGAGCCCACCCTGTTTCTCCCAGGTGGCATCAGGGAGCCCGTCCTGTTTCTCCAGGCGGCATCATGCCAGGGAGCCCACCCTGTTTCTCCCAGGTGGCATCAGGGAGCCCGTCCTGTTTCCCCCAGGTGGCCTCATGCCAGGGAGCCTGTCCTGTTTCTCCCAGGCGGCCTTATGCCAGGGAGCCCACCCTGCTTCTTCGGTGTTTTTCTGGAGTGCATCTGGCTGCTTCTCGCTGTCCCCTCACGCGGCAGGGAGAGAGGCTCTCTGGTGTCTTCTTTAAAGAACACATATACTTATTACTTGCTGCGCCAGGCCTTACTTGGATCTTTAGTTGTGAGACATGGTGTCTAGTTTCCTGACAAGGGACTGAACCCGGAGCCCCTGCAGGGGAGCCCCTCGTGTTTTCTTATCCCATCGTTGGGGTCCCACCTCACCTAAACCCCACCGCCTCCCAAATGCCTCCAGGGAGGCATTATTTCAGCAGGTGAATCCAGGGCACATGGTTGGGTCCAAAGCACCCTCTGCCAGATGTTTCCATGAACACATCCAGACCTTCTGTCTGCAGGAAGGGGGTCTGGCTTGTATTCCCCAAGGGTCAGCTGATGTTCCCAACAACACCACTGATTGCTCCATCTGGGGTTTACAGCCTGACGGGCGTGCCCCTCCAAACTCATCTGAAATTCATACAACGAGCGGGGCAGCTTTCTCATTCTCTATTTGCTGGAGCCACTTGTAAAAGGATGGACGGTTTGCTGAAGTTTTAACAGAATCCATCCATAAAACCTCTGAGACCTGGGCCTCTTTGCAAATGGAGGCCACCGCTGAAATTTCTGAGTGCCGTACTGGTTGTTCATGGGTTGATGGTGCCCCATTTTCAAAGTTAGCTCTCAGCATCTAAAAACTGAGAGATCTACGAGTGAGTGAGTGAGTGCAGTCACTCAGTCGTGTCCGACTCTTTGCGACCCCATGGGCTGTAGCCCACCAGGCTCCTCTCTCCATGGGATTCTCCAGGCAAGAGTGCTGGAGTGGGTTGCCATTTCCTTCTTCAGGGGATCTTCCCAACCCAGCGATCAAACCTGGGTCTCCCGCATTGGAGGCAGACGCTTTAACCTCTGAGCCACCAGGGAAGCCCAATAAACATCATAATTTTTGTTTTTTCTTTGGATAGAAAAAAAGGACTATCTAGCAATGCCTTTGTTCTCATGAAGCAAGAAGCAGGCCCCTCCCCACCTGGCGGGAGCACAGGCTGTGTCTGCACGGCCCCCGGCTCCGGGCCCGGAGCCCAGCCTGTTTGCAGCCCCTGGCCGAGGGGCTCTGGGCGCAGAGGGGGTGACTGCTGTGCGTGCGGGCTGCCCCTGTGACGGACGCTCCCTCGGTGGCAGCCAAGGGGCCTGCAGCCACTCTGCGCTCGCCTGAAGGGGCCCGGGGGCTAAGCGTCCAGGAGCCAGCCCACCGCACCCTGGGGCACCAGGCACAGCCCACGGCATCGGGCACAGCCCACGGGGCATCGGGCACAGCCCACGGGGCATCGGGCACAGCCCGCGGCATCAGGCACAGCCCGCAGGGCATTGGGCACAGCCCACGGCATTAGGCACAGCCAGCGGGGCATCAGGCACAGCCCCAGGCATCGGGCACAGCCCATGGGGCATCGGGCACAGCCCACAGCACCAAGCACAGCCCACTGGGCATCAGGCACAGCCCCGGGCATCGGGCACAGCCCCAGGCACCGCAGGAGAGCACCCAAGATGGCGATGGCCCCGTCCGTCCCGACCAGGAGCCACCACAGCGATTCCTGCCGGCTCCAAACCCTGGGCACACGGGGGCCCCTTCACCCAGTCCCGGGAAGGACGCCAGCGGCGCGCTCCGCCCCTGGAGCTCAGCCCGTCTCGTGATCTGGTTATGGCCTTCTTATTCCCTTTTATTGGCTGACATTTCTGATATCCTGCCGCACTGCTATGCAGGTGGCCTGATGGGTAAACACCCCCGCCCCACCCCCACCCCTGCAAAGAAACCCGCGGAAGCAAACAGGCTGGACCAGTTCTCCGAGCAAGGCCAGAGGCCGCCCCAAGTGCACCCACACCGGAGGGAGGCACCCACAGCCAGTGGAGCCGCGCCTGCCCCCTTCCAAGGCAGACTCGGCAGGCGGGGTGGCAAGAACCCCTGCACCCCTCCCCGGGCCCCCACAATCTGCCCTTCCTCCAGAATTCTGTAGGCATGAGGGGGAGTCCCCCGAACCCCAATATGGGGAGGGGAGTCCCCCGGACCCCAACATGGGGAGGTCTCCCAGACCCCAACATGGCGAGGAGTCCCCAGGATCCCAACATGGGGAAGGGAGTCCCCCAAACCCCAACATGGGGGAAGCCCCCAAACCCCAACAATCTGCCCTTCCTCTAGCATTCTGTAAACATGGGAGGGAGTCCCATGAACCCCAATATGGGGAGGGGAGTCACCCGAATCCCAATGTCAGGGGAGTCCCCCAAACCCCAACAATCTACCCTTCCTCCAGCATTCTGTAGGCGTGAGGGGAGTCCCCCGAACCCCAATATGGGGAGGGGAGTCACCAGAACCGCAATGTCAGGGGAGTCCCCCGAATCCCAACAATCTGCCCTTCCTCCAGCATTCTGTAAATGTGGGGAGGGGAGTCCCCTGACCCCAACATGGGGGAGTCTCCCAGACCCCAACGTGGGGGAGTCCCCTGGATCCCAACAATCTTCCCTTCCTCCAGCATTCTGTAGGCATGGGGGAGTCCCCCGAACCCCAGTATGGGGAGGGAGTCCCCAGACCTCAACAATCTGCCCTTCCTCCAGCATTCTGTAGGTGTGGGGGAGTCCCCCGAACCCCAGTATGGGGAGGGGACTCCCTCGGACCCTAACGTCGGGGGAGTCCCCCAGACCTCAACAATCTGCCCTTCCTCCAGCATTCTGTAGGCGTGGGGGAGTCCCCTGAACCCCCAATATGAGGAGGGAAGTCCCCGGACCCCAACATGGGGAGGGGAGTCCCCAGACCCCAACATGGGGAGGGGAGTCCCCCGGCCCCCATGGGGAGGGAGTCCCCAGACCCCAACATGGGGAGGGCAGTCCCGCAACCCCAACAATCTGCCCTCCCTCCAGCATTCTGTAAGCGTGGGGGTTGGATTCTTGGGACTCTGAGCAAAAGCGCTGTGACAGGGACCAGGGGGCCACCTCCAGTCCTAAGGGGGAAGCCTGCATTAGCAGTTCCAACATTTCTGTGTCTTTATTTCTTTAAACACTTTATTCTGAAAAATGTCCAACTTTCCGAAGCACGGGGGTGGGGGTGTCAGAGCCAGGATGTGTGTTTCTGCCCCCGCTGGTGAGGTCACAAAAGCAGTGCAGGAAAGGGCACAGGCGCTCCTGCCCCGGGCGCACACGGGGCGTGCGGGACGAGCGCCAGTGCAACGAGAACCGAAAAAGGCCCCGTGGGTGCAGAAAGCACGCTCCAGAAGTGGAGTGTTTTTCCCGACGTCGAAATGATGCCAGAAAGGGGAGAGGCACACCTGACCTGGAAGCTGCGGCTTCCCTGGGCTCCTGTCAGCGTCACTCCACTCCAGGAGCCAGGCCCACAGGCAGAGCCCTGGGGACCGGCGCCGCGGGACGCCCTGCTTTCTGCCGCCTGTCGCGGCCCCAGGGATGGGGGCTCTTCGTCCCTGGAGCCAGTGCCCTGACAGGGTGCCTGGCTTGTGTTTAGGCTTTTCCACTGTTTGGGCGAAACTGACTGCAAGTTTCCAAATGATCCTCTCTAAGCAGCAATAACTCAGGCAAAGCTGTTCTCGGTGCGGAGGCAGGGCTCCAGCTCCCCGCTGCAGCACCGAGAGCACGGTGTTTATAAACCCCGGGAGCCTCCGCCTCTGGGGACCGGAGCCACCGCATCTGTGGCCGCCTCCCCAGCCACCACGCCGATGCCGGGCGCTTCAGAGACGCCCAGGAACGCGTGACTCCATGGGGGCACATTCATGGAGCCCCGGGGGAACAGGTGAGTCCCGCTGCACAGATTAACGCCTGCGAACCACACCCAACCCTCCCTCAGACCTCGGCGGAGCTAAGCCAGAGATCAGCGACAGAAAGGCAGCTTCAAGTCCCTAGGTCCCGGAGAGCAAGCAGCACACTGCCAAATGGCACTCGACTAAAGAAGAAGGTTTCGGAGAAATTGAAAGTGTATTTACATCAAAATGAAAAAAGCAACTTGGCAAAACCTGCAGGAGGCAGCAAGAGCAGCACCTGGAGGGGCGGGTGCGGCATGGATTGTGCGCGTCTGAAAAGCAGAAAGACCAAAGGAAACTATCAACAGAAAAAGAGCGCGGCGACCCCAAAGCAGGCCGGAGAAGAAACCAGAGCAAATTTTAAAACAGGAAACTAATAGGGAAAATTAATGAAATCAAAACCAGTTCTCTGGAAAGATTAATAAAGACCTATAGACCCTTAGCCACGGTAACCAAAAGGGGTGGGCAGGAGAAATTGAGACAGAGAGAATACACGGATAACAGACCAGAGAGAAGGCATCACTGCAGGCCCCGTGGACTAAGAAGCATCAGAAAGGGAGGCGCAAACAATTGTGTGTCCACAAGTCTGACAATTTGGAGGAAAGAGATCAGTTCTGTGAAAGATACAGCCTGCCAAAACACACTCAAAGAAACAGATAACATAGCCTGTGGAAGAGACTGAATCAATAAATACTCAGCTATCCAGACAGAAAGCAGCAGGCCCAGGCGGACTCACTAGCAAATTCCACCAAACCTTTAAGTTAGAAATTACACCAATTCTCTGCAATCTCTCCCAGACACAGAAGCAGAGGCAACACTTTCTACTCATTCTGTGAGGCCAGAATTACTCTCATACCAAAACCAAAGATGCTACAAGAAAGGAAAATTACAGACCATTGTCTCATGGACACGGACGTAAAAATGCTCAGCAAAACACAGGCAAATCAAACCCAGCCCTGTATTAAAGACTTACACACCACAGATAAGCGGGCTTCATGCCAGGCATGCAGGGTGGGCTCGGTATTCAAAAATCAAAGACAACGCGTCACACACCAGGGGCGGAGACGGAAAATCATGTCAAGAAAGCCTAAGGAGCGCTTCACAAAACTGAACATCCATTCACGCTTAAAAAAAAAAATCTCAGAAAAACAAGAATATGGAGATCTCCCTCAACTTAACAAAGAGCTCCGGAGACCCTATGGTTCACACCACACCTGGTGGTGGAAACCGGGACGCTTTCCTCTCGGGCGGCGACTCAGGCCAAATACACTCCCCTCACTACTCCTCATTAAGGTCCTACTGGAAGATCCCTAGCTGTGCAACAGGATAACAGGGTAAGAAAAGGAAAGAAAGGCATAGAGACTGGAGGGAATTCCCTGCGGCCCAGTGGTGAGGACTCTGGCTTCCACTGCCGGGGCTGGGTTCAGTCCCTGGTCAGGGGAACTAAAGCTCTGCGAGCTGTGTTGACTGGAAAGGATGAAGTAAGACTGTTTGCAGAAGACACGGCTAGGTAGAAACATCCTGAAGGACCAACGACAGAACAAAACCTCTCGGAATCCATGTCGTTGCAGCAAGGCTGTCGGGCACAGGGCTAACGTGCGAAAGCCAATCACTCTCCAGTATTTAGAATGGAAAAAAAACCGTACCATTTACATTGCACACCACAAAAATAAGACACTGAGGCGCAGCCCTAACAAAACGCGCACCAGGTCTGCATGAGGAGCTACCAAACTGATGAACAAAATTGGAAAACTAAGTAAATGTCGTGCAGGCCCCTCCCCGGCCCAGCCAACAGCTGTGGTCAGCGCCAGAGGGAGAAATCCACCTCCCCTCTCACCCCCAGCAAAGACTGCGCGGAAGGGCCCCTGCCTCCTGACCGACGGCCGTCCAGGGTTGTGGCACCCGTGACCCCAGAGCCAGCTGCCAGAAGCCCTGTGGCGGCCGTGGTTCTGACGGAGGGAGAGCACGTGGGGCCCCGCCAGGCCTGCGCCCACACTGCAGCTGAGCGGGGCTGCAGATAGCACCGCCACCTCTGCACAGCTCAGAGCCCGGGGCCGGGGAGCCCCGCGCGCAGCTCAGGAACCCAGGCCCGGGAGCCCCCCGCGCAGCTCAGAACCCAGGCCCGGGGAGCCCGCGTGCAGCCCAGAACCCAGGCCCGGGAGCCCCGCGCACAGCTCAGAGCCCAGGCCCGGGGAGCCCCACGCGGCTCAGAGCCCAGGGCCCGGGGACCTCCGCACGAGGCTCAGAACCCGGGCCTGGGAAGGGAGCCCCACGCCGACCCGGGCCCGGGGCCCGGGCGCCAGAGCCCGGGCCCGGGGAGCCCCGCACGCGGCTCAGAGCCCAGGGCCCGGGAGCCCCACGCGGCTCAGAGCCCGGGCCCGGGGAGCCCCACGCGCGGCTCAGAACCCAGGGCCCAGGGAGCCCCACGCGGCTCAGAACCCAGGGCCCGGGGAGCCCGGCGCGGCTCAGAACCCGGGCCCGGGAGCCCCGCGTGCGGCTCAGAGCCTGGGCCCGGGAGCCCGGCGCGGCTCAGAACCCGGGCCCGGGGAGCCCCACGCGCGGCTCAGAACCCAGGGCCTGGGCCCAGGGAAACCCTGCACGCGGCTCCACCTCTACAAAGCCCACTCTGCCGCGTCGGGCGTCACGACGCGTGGGGTCTGGATCCTTCCTTGAGGATTTCTTTCCAGAAGAGCTGCAGCCAACAGTCGTCCAGCAGGGCCCAAGGTGGGCGGTGGCCCCCAGACCTGGGGGAGGCACGCAAGGGAGGATGCTGGGGCCCGTCTGAGCCCAGGCCGGGGTCAGGCCGGGGTCACGCAGCCTCCCTGCCATCTGGAGAGAGGCAGGCATGGCCACCCTGCGGGCTGAGAATCCTCAGCTACACAGTGGGGTGTCCTTGCCGAGCACCCCAGAGGCGCCCGAGCTCTGTGGGCTCGCCTGCTTCTCCCCAGCAGCCCTGCACCCACTTCTAGGGACCCCTGGCTCCTCCCATCATCTCCCTGGGGTCCCACCCCCCGGGCTGACTCCTGAGGGCCCAGCCAGCCTGCACAGACACCACGCCCTGGAACCCCAGGTCGGTGTGGGCTCCAGGACGCTGTCACCATGGTGCACTGAGGCCCCCATGAACGCTGACAGCCACGAGGCCCCCGTCCCCAGCGAGACCCTGCATGACCCCGCGTGACCCGGATAGCCACGAGGCCCTGTCCCCGCGTGACCCCGTGTGACCCCTCACACCCACGAGGCCCCGGGCCCAGCAAGACCCCGTGTGACCCGACCGCCACGAAGCCCCGTCCCTGTGACCCCACCCCGCGCAGGCCATGTCCAAGGTCAGGCGTGGAATACGTGGTCCTGGCTCCCTCCTCCTTCCTCCTCACCTCCCAAGACAGGAAATGTTTTCTAGGATAAGCAGCATCTCGCTTATTTAACACAGCAGGCCTGGGGACCAATCACAAGACCCAGGAGGCCCAGGCAATTGCAGCCTCCAGACCAGCCCTGAGCACGTGCACGGGGGAGGCCGTGGCGGCCCGCCAGCCCGGGACCCCCCAGGCCTCATGGGCAGGGCGACGCGTGTCCTTTCCACGGCTGCTAAACCAGTCAGGGGCGGCCTCACAGGGCCAGACGCAGGCCTGCAGCAGGCACCCCGGACACTCTCAGTCGGGCTGGCAGGGGCGGTGGGCCAGGAACAGGGCGGGTGAAGCTGGCAACCACAGGTGAGCAGCCTGAAGGGCTGGAGGCTGGAGGGCAGAGAGGGCAGAGACCCAGCTGGTCACGGTGCCAGTGCACACCCAAGACAGCACCACGCCCAACGGCCACAGAAGCATGGGCCTGCCCTTCGCTGGGGTGCCCTCCGCACACGTCCTGGGGCCCAGCACAGAAAGGGCAGGGAGGCTCTGTCACCAACGGAGACAATCCCAGGAACAACCGCAGAGTGAGAGCCGCTTGTGGGAGAGAGCACGTGGGACCCACATGCCAGGCACAGGGTGGAGCTCGGAGCGGCCTCATCAGGCAGCAGCCCGAGCCCGCCGGAGACCCGGCCGGCGCGCACCCCGCCACCCAGGGCGTCGTCACAAGCCACCGAGTGAACAGGTGAGGGAGGACACGAACCACTGAGTGAACAGGTGAGGCAGCAGACACGCCTGGAGCCCTCGTTCGCAAAGGTCCCCCTCTCCGCTCCTTCCGGGTGCCGCCGAGACCCTGTCCCAGCATGGGCAGTGCCAGCCCCACAGAGACACCGCAGCAGACGAGGCACAGCCTGATGGCTGCCCGCCCCCCACCATCCCACACTCAGAGCCCCCGGAAAGGCTGCTTCCACACCCCGGCTCAAGTCCACCACAGCCACCGTGTCCACCCCCGCCAACAGCCCCAGGCCCCCAGGGGCCCTGGGATCCACGGGCCGGGTGCTCAAGGTGAAGCCACCTCGGTCCACGCGAGGTCAGGCTCGGGACACGCCAGCCCCTTCCCCGCCAGGATCTCATGTGTCCGCCTGCACTTGCTTTTCTCCCACAAGGCGGAAGGCCCAGGGGCACGGCTGCGGCCCGCCGGCTCTCCCGTGAAAGTGCCGGGGCTGGGTTTGCCTGACTCTCCCGGCCCAGCAGCCACGCGTTGGCACGCTCAGCGGCGCCGTGAGGACCGGGGCCTTCAGGCCTGGGAGCCACAGGCCTCAGCCCTGGGCAGACCTCACCCTGGACCCCGTGGGCCACCCGGGGCGCGGAACTGTCCCGCCTTGACGCCCACCCGCCTCGGGCCTGGCCAGCGGCTTTCTCCTCCATGAAGGGGGCCGAGCTGCAACCAAGTAGACAACGTGAGGAGATTTATGCGCCCCCCTCCCCACCTCTCCCCACCCACCGACCCAGCTCTGGGATGGCCCAAGGCCAGAGCTGTCCAGACCATCTAGAAAGAGCCGCGGCGCGAGCTCCAGGACACGCGTCACACGGAAAAGGCGTGTGTGTGAGGAAGGGGGGCGCGAACCTGTGCGCGTGGACTGACTCGCTCACTCGGCTGCTGCCCGGCCACAGGCGACTCTGAGCGCAAAGAGGCCCCCCAGGCCGCAGGAAGGGGCTGAGTGTCCGGTGGGCACGCGAGGTGGGCGAGGCTCTGGGACACACCACGCGGGTGGCGACGACTTTGAAACCATGAACTATGCTAATATTTCACACGGTTCTGGAAAGCAAGCCTGAGACTTGAAAAACAATACTGACAAACCCAAAGGAAAAGCGGAAGAAGGGAGTGAAACGTGCGCCCGGAGGACAGCACCAGCTCCCGAGCTGCGGACGCCTCGGGCAACGAGCGCCGGAGGTAGCCCCTCAGGGCTCTGCGACCACACGGCTGCCATTCGAAGGTCGGGTGTGCGTGTGCGCGCCCGTGGGGAAATGAAGCAAAGAATTATTCCGCAGGCATCATGGACAGCTGAGAGAGTCAGCATGTGGGGAAAGAGATAAAGACAGATTAATCACATCACTTTAAAAGGAAGGAAGGAAGGAAGGCACCGTGTAGCCCTGAATTGAAACGAAGAATCAGTACAAACGCGCGAAATATTTTATCTTAAAAACAGTCCTGGTTCTGTCTGCAGAAAAAGCCAGCAGCAAGGACAAAGCAAAGCAGTGACTCCCCCAGAACGTGGTCTCTAAACACAGCCTCCCACCAGGAGGAAGACGTACGCGACGAGACGGCCACCTCGCAAAGTACCACAAATCAAGGAAAAGGACAGAAAGGGCGCGGTCAGACCAGAGGACGCAGGAGCTTCACGAAGAGGGTCCAGAGGCCATGGAGCGGCTGTTCCGGCGCCGGTCAGATAAAAACTGCAGTGGACGGAACACCTAAGTGGACTCAGGTCAGGGGCCTGGGGGAGGGACGGTGGGCAGGATGGACACGGGCCCAGGGAAACCAGAAGTAACGAGGGCCCGTGAGGGGCAGGGCTCAAGGCGTGCCGCTGACCCGGCCCGGGGTCTGGCCATCCACAGCCCCGCCCGTCACAGCCACAGATCTGCAGACACGCCCGGGTTCCACGTTCTGAATTCCCCACCATCGTGGCCAGAGGTCGTGTGCTGGGTCTCCACGGCCCGTGGTTCTTCCTAAGCTGCACTGAGACCCAAATTTGCTCTTTCCTGAGCGGACAGATCTGCTCCTGGGCACTGTGGGGGCCCGTCCTCCTACGTGGGCTTTGTCCACAAGTCCCCGTGGCCTCTGGCTGGCTGCAGGCAAGGAGGGAGCCTGAGGCAGGCGGCCCGGGACAGGGACAGGATACCCCAGCCCCTCCCAGGCCCCGAGGCTCTCCTCTCCCACTCCGAGAGCAGCCACACCAGAGTCACCCCACTCAAACCTCCACCATTTCCACCCATGCCCTGGCCAGGCTCCAGGGCATCAGCACAGAGCGTGCAGAGCAGCCAGCCTCTGGCTTCTGCCTTCCGTTTCAAAGGCTCCCTCCTCCCTGATGTGCTCACACAAACCACGGAGGCGGCAGTCCACAGAGGGGACAGTCAGAGAGGCCACGGTCCACAGAGGCAGCAGTCCACAGAGGCCGCAGTCCACGGAGGGGACAGTCACAGAGGCCGCAGTCCACAGACCACTGAGGCCACTGTCCACAGAGGCCACGGTCCATGGAGGCGGCAGTCCACAGAGGGGACAGTCACAGAGGCCGCAGTCCACAGACTACTGAGGCCATGGTCCACGGAGGCCACGGTCCACAGAGGGCATGGTCCACAGAGGCTGAAGTCCATGGAGGCGGCGGTCCACAGAGGGGACAGTCACAGAGGCCGCAGTCCACGGAGGCGGCGGTCCACAGAGGCGGCGGTCCACAGAGGCGGCGGTCCACAGAGGGGACAGTCACAGAGGCCGCAGTCCACAGAGGCCACGGTCCACAGAGGCGGCAGTCCACAGAGGGGACAGTCACAGAGGCCGCAGTCCACAGACCACTGAGGCCACGGTCCACGGAGGCCACGGTCCATGGAGGCGGCGGTCCACAGAGGCGGCGGTCCACAGAGGGCACGGTCCACAGAGGCCACAGTCCATGGAGGCAGCGGTCCACAGAGGGCACAGTCCACAGAGGCCACGGTCCACAGAGGTGACAGCCCATGGAGGCCACAGTCCACAGCTGCACTGGTCCAGACGTGTGTGGACAAACCAGGGGCCCCGATACCCTCAGAGAACAGGGACCCAAGAGGGGCTGCCACACTGAGGACCCGACCCCACTTCCGCCTGACCCCCCGACCCCGCAGGCCACCCCCTGGGGCGCTGGGACCCCCCCTCCCGGGACCCCACCCAACAAACAGCTTCAGAGAAACAGCCTCTCCCGGCCCAGCCGCCCCCCAAGCCCCGACCTCACGGGCCGCACCCTGCAGTGCTGGGACACCACCCCAACCCGGGACCCTGCCCTGTGAACAGCTTCAGAGAAACAGCCTCTCCCGGCCTAGCTGTCCCCTAGAGCTCTGACCCCGCGGGCCACTCCCTGGGGCATTGGGACACCCCCACCCCCAAGCCGGGACCCGGCCCTACGAATAGCTTCGGAGAAACGGCCTCTCCTAGCCCAGCCGCCCCCCAAGCCCCGACCCTGCGGGCTGTGCCCTGCAGTGCTGGGACACCCCGCCCCCCAACCCAGGACCCTGCCCTACGAACAGCTTCGGAGAAATGGCCTCTCCCCCACCCCATGATGGCCGCAGGGGCCCTGGGAGCAGGTAGACAGAGGGACAAGCAGAAAGAGAGGACGCTTGGTCTTCCGGGGCACAACGAGGCGAGGCAGGAGGTGAACTGGACTGGGAGCCAGGCAGAGCGCCCACCTCGCAGCTCTCTGACCAGCCGAGGGCCTGGCCGGCCAACCACTGGGCCTCATCCCATCACCTGCGAACGGGGCGACAAACGGACGCGGAGGCGCCAGCACTGGACCTGGCAGGTGGCACAGCCCCGCCAGCCCTGAGCACCACGTCCAGCAGCGGGCGGTGCCACGCTCACCGAGGCCCAGGCTCCTCCGGGGGGCTGGAGGCCGCGGCCCCCAACCCCACCTGCAGTGGGCCCTAAGTCGAGCCGACACCCACCCTTGCCGATGGCTGGAGCACAGCGACCCCAGGTGGCCGGCCCTGCCCACGGGAACAGCCGTGTGGTGGTCAGCACCTCCCCGGAGGGGGCATCTCGGAGGCCACCCAGGGTGCCGGCGGGGGATGCCATGCAGACCCCCAGAACCTCACCCAGCTACTAAGCCCTGGGGGCCACTAATTGGCCCTCCATTTCCATAACTCTGCCACCGTGAGAATGTCACTTAAACGGTCCCGCAGGATGGAAGCTCGAGGGCCGGCTTCGCTTCTCAGCAAGCTCCCTGGAGGCTCACCCCGCCCCCCGTGTATGTGAGCAGCTCGTCCCCTTTTTGGCCGACCACTCTCCCACAGCACGGCGCCCAAGCTTATTTATCTAGTCACCCACTGACGGATACCTGGGTTATTTCCAGTTTCAGGCTTTTACAAAGAAAGCTGCTACGAAAAGTCATTGTGCAGGTCTCCACGTGAACGTAATTCCCCACTTCTCTGGGATGAATGCCCAAGAGGGCAGCTGCCAGGTCTCACGGCAGTTCCATGCTCCGTTTTCTAAGAATCTGCTCAAGTGTCTTCCGGGCCGTTACGGCTGCCATTCCCAGCAACAACGGACGAGGGCCCAGCTCCTCCGAGGCCGCACGGGCGGGTTTTACTCCGACTGCCCTGATGGGTGTGGACCGGCAGCCCCTGGGGTTTGCTCTGCGTCTCCCTGCTGCCCGAGTAGCTGGGCACCTCCCAGGGCTCGCCCCCTCCCAGGGTCCTCTGTGGCCGGCGTCTCTTCGGCTCTCTGTCCAGTTTCTAACTGGGCTACTTGGCTTCTGGGCTGCTGAATCGACAGAGATCTTTAGGTGTTCTAGACACCAGTCCTCGTTCAGACGTGAATCGGCAGCTTGTCCTTCACCCCACGTGCCTCATGCTGGCCCCTCCAGAGGAGAAGGTTACTGGAGACAGCGTATCCGCTGACCCTGCATCTCAGGCAGCGCCCGAGTGCATATGGGCCCCGAGCAGACACAGGATAAAAGCTTTGGGGGCGATTATCTCCAAAAGCCCTGAGTTCCTTGGCGTGGCCCACTTTCGTTTAAACCTCTCTCCTACGCCCAGATAGAGAGCCCCTTGTGTGCTTAGCCGTGGGGGAGCTCTTCCCCTAACTAGTCCCAGAGGCACCAGCAGAGGTTGGAGAGCACGGCTCACATAACCAGGACCATCTGGAGCTCTCGTCCTGCTCCTGGGGGGCACACGCCGAGCTGTGACCGACAGGCTGCCCCGGGCGCAGGGCCGGCAAGCCCCAGCCTGGAAGCCAGAGCCCGCTGCGCCACTCTACCACAGGGGTGTCCAGGGGCAGGACCCCTGGCCCCTCCTGGGCAGCCCTGCCCTGCCACCTGCCTCCGCTGCCCACCGGAGCCCCCCGGGCCTCCACAGCCAGTCCACGCCGCTGGGAACCCGGTCTTCTTCACAAGAGCGTGGAAAAGGATGAACACGGAAGGATCCATTTGCCAAGGGAAGCGCGAGACTCGTTCACCGAGAACTGCAAGAGCCTGCTTAGAAGGTGCAGATCCGGCGAGACGGAGACACACTCCTCTCCGTCACTGAGAAGCCTCGATGCCGACGAGATGCCAGCTCTGTGTCAAACTGATCTACAAATTCAACGCAGGCTTTCAAAATAGAAAGTCATCTAAAATTCATATGGAAATGCAAAGGATCTAAAATAGCCCAGACGATTCTGCAAAAGAAGAATGAAGTAAAAGGATTTACGTGACCTGATTTCCAAACTCACTGTGGAGCCATGCCTGTCAAGACGGTGGGGCTGGCGTGACGACATGGCACACAGATCGTGGGAGAGAACCCAGAGCCCAGAAGCGAGCCCTCACCCTGATGGCCAGTGATTATCAACGAGGCGCCAAGACGTGTCCACGAGTCCATGGCGAGTGGAGCTGGACACCCGGACATCCACATAACCACCCAGCCTCAGACCCTGACCTCACAGCACACACGGTAACTCAGAGTGGGTCACAGACCTCAACGGGAGAGCTAAAAGGACAAACCTTTCAGAAGAAAACGGACGTCTTTGTTAATGCGCTTTAGGCAAAGTCTTAGATTGCAAACAACAGAAGCACGATTCTTTAAAGAAAAAAGACAAACTGGACTTCCAAGACTTGCTGGGCTTCCCTGGAGGCTTGGGGGCAAAGACTCTGCCTGCCAACAGGGGCCCCGGTGCCATCCCTGATCCAGGACCATCCCACAAGCTGTGGCGCAGCCAAGCCCGGGAGCCCGTGCTCGGGAGCCCCAGAAGCACCGGTGCCGAGCCCACGGGCACGACTGCCGCGCCCGGCAGCTCGTGCTCTGTGAAGGGAGGAACTACCGCAGGAGAAGCCCAAATGGCAGAAGCAGAGAGGGGCCCACTCTCCACAGCTAGAGAGGCCTGTGCAACAGCCTGGCCCAGACACCCTGTTAGGAGTCTACCCAAGAGGGTGGACACGTGTTTGCACACAGACGCATACATGTGTGTTCACAGGCCCGTGAGCCCCTGCCCAACTCCAGCAGCCCTGGGCGGCCGTCACCCAGCACAGTGGGCCTCGGGTCCGCACGGGGCTGATCGGGGGTTGGGGGGGCAGGCAGAGGATGGACCAGGGCGCAGAGATGCTCACCCGGGCTGAGACGACGGCTCTGGAGCCCAAGACAGCCCTGATCTGACAAGGCAGCTCTAAGTCCTGCTCCCGCAGCCAATCCAGGCTCCGGAAGCAACCCCGGGTGCGCACCAGGCCATCTGCAAGCAGACACACCTGGGGAAGGACAGAACGGGCCAGTGGAGCCCAGGTTCACACCGGGAAAGTGTGAAAGGAATAGCTTCAGTGCTTCCGGACAGATGAGGGGAGAAAATGAGCTTGGGGTGAAGGGCCACGCTGGCCTCCTGACAGCTCCCCCTGGACACCCAGCGGGCCGGGCCTGTCAAACTCATGAGGCCGGATCCCACCTGCCCACCAGCACCTGTGCCCTTGAGATCACACCAGCGCGGACCCTGCAGCCGCCCCCTGCCCACCCCCGTCCCGCACCCCGTTCCGCCCCGCCCCACCCCCCTGCTCCACCCCCCACCCCCACCCCGTTCCTCCCGCCCGCCCCGCCCCCCCGCTCCGCCCAGTCCATCAGCCCAGCGGGGCCACCCGGGGCCGGCTCCGACGTGCCCACTGTGCCCTCCAGCAGCCGTCCACCGTCCTCCCCTGCGGCCTACCTGACCGGCCACCCCGGCGGCCCAGACCTGGTCCCCTATAAGGTCCTTCAGTGCAGCCGCACACGCTCTCCTTACACATCTGAAACACTTCATTGAATGTCTACACAGGGAAGAACTTCCGGCCGAAACTGTTAACAGCTGAAACTGCTGTACCGTTCTTGTAAGCACAGACCATGGAATAAAGACCCATAGCTTCAAGTGCGCCGTCTTGTCTGGGCCAAGGGATGCCCACTCCGCTGTGAGAGCCGATGACAATGAGGACGGCCCACCCCAGGGGAGGGCGGCGCCGCCCCTCGTGGGCCCAGCAGAAGAGAGACGCAGGTGATGGGAGACCCGTGCTCCGCCTGAGCTGGACATCCACCCTCCCGCCCTCGGACCCTTGCCTCCTGGCTCTCAGGCCTCCGGACCGGCTCCCTGCACGTCCACTGGCGGACAGTGGCGCACGGAGCTCCCAGCCTCCACGACCCCAAGAGCCCCAGCACTAAGCGTCCTCAGATGCGTCCGTGTCTTCCGGGTTCCGTGTCTCTGGGGGAGCCTGGTGCACCAGGGGACGGCACACCTGCCAGCTCTTTAAACAGGAAACACAGACATAAGAAAGCCTCTCAGCTGGGACAGCTGCACCGTTCCTTCGCTCCTTGAATGGACATTTCTACTCTTTTCCCTAGAACCTACCTTAGTGTGAAAACATCTACATTTAAAGATATTCCGTTGACCTCCCTGACATGCTGTCCTGTGAGAAACGTGTGTCTGGAAGACTTGAAGTATTAAAATCTTCCTTCAAGATTGAGGGTTTTTTAATTATTGGCATGGAGCCCATTAAAAATAAATACATTAGATTATGATAAATATTACATTGAAAAGATAGAACTGTTTCGGAAATGCAGCATTTAGAATATTGGGATGACGCTGGTTCACAGCACCTCATTACAAGCAACCTGCTTGTCGCGATGTTCAGCGGCCCAAGGTCCCGGGAGGCAGTGCAGTCAGGGGAAACCCAGGGTGGGAGCTGGGCATCCCCTGCTCCCGAATGACAGAGGCTGATCTTGAGGAGGACGAGGAGAGGCTGGCACCCCAGGCAGGTCGGTCCCCGAGCTCGAAGCCAGAGAGCAACACCATGTCTGAGCAGCCCCAGGAGGCTTGTGCAGGGGGCAGCGGGCCAGGACCATTCCTCCGGCCCATGCAGGTCTGGGTTACCGCACCCCCCTCCTCCAGGAGCCCCCCCCCCTGGTGACCGCTCCCACCCCACTCAGGCACATCTCCCGAGCACCCTTCCCTGCTGCCTGCTCACTGCCCTGGGACAGCGCCGGACACCTGCTGGACTGACAGGTGCGTGGGAGTGAGCTCCTGCCTCGGGACCAAGGCTTTCCTGCCTTCAAGGGCAGGCAGAACATTCCTGAAACTCCAGAGGTTATGTCGCTGGCCGGCAAACAGCAAGGCCAGGAGAAATCCAAGGTCACCGGGCCCAGCCATGCCCCCTCACCCCCTGCTGCGGGAGGTCTTAGCCACCTCTGGATGGCAGAGCGGCCCTGAGCATCACCACGTGTCTGGGCCAGGAGCTCAGGGGCTGGCGCTCATGGCCCACAGAGGCCCTGCTGCCTCCCTGGGCTCCTCCCCCAGCCGCCCCCAGACCTGCATGTGGCCACACTGGGGGTCTCCAGTGGGGAGTGCGAAACAGTGCTGTGGGCTGGCCAGACCCTGGCCTGGCCAAGTGCCAGCTGCTTCACCCCGAGCCCCGGGCCTCCCCACCTATAGAATGGACAGAAACGCACCCAGGCCTCCCCACCTATAAAATGGACAGAAACCAACACATCACCCCGAGCCCCGGGCCTCCCCACCTATAGAATGGACAGAAACCAACACCCACAGGGTCACTGTGAGTCCCGGATGGAATTAGGGGTGACAGGTGCCAGAGGGTGGCGCGAATGAAGGTCTGGCGGACGCAGGATCAACACCCGCTGCATCCCCCTTGCGGGGACCTGAGACACCGAACCCTTTGCAGAGCCCTTGGCTCTGGGGGCCCCTCAGGGGTCCCGCAAACACCCCCATAGGAGACCACTCGCAAGAGGCACCCCCGCTACACTAAGGTCCTGGCGCGGGGCTCGCAGCCCCAGCCCCAGCCCCACCGCCACCTGAGAGATGGAGCTGGGGGCCCAGCCGATCCCGGGGGCTCCCAGAGCCGCCCCTAGGCCTGCTCTGCGGCCACTGTGCGCAGCCCTGGCAGTGACGTGGGTCCCGCCCATGGGCCCGGCCATGAGCGGTCTGCGTTGCACCAGCCACCCACGGGGCGGGGCCCCTTCACGGCACTCGAGGGCTGGGAACAGCTGGGACCCCCTGGGAGCCCCCCGCCCCCTGGGAGCCCCCGCCCCCTGGGAGCCCCCCGCCCCCAGACAAGCCGAGCTTTCCTCTTGCCCTGCTGAGGATCTAGGCTACCTCGCCTGGTTGCATCTTGGGAGGGGACAGCTGGTTCATGTGTGTCCTTCAGAAAAAGCAACAGTTGCTAAGAGTCGGGCAAACAAAGAGACGCTGTGACTCCGGGAACAGCTGTGGGGAGGACGCACGGTGCCCATCAGCTGCTTGCCCCTGGTTTTCACGCCGTCGGAAACGGAGCACTTTAACTCTTTGGGGCCCTGGGGTCTTCCTGCTCGGGTAACATCCTGGGTTCCTTGCGGCTCAACTGTGGACCCAAGTCCGTGGATATGGCAAGGCTAAGCCGGCAGGGCCAGGGAGCGGGGACAGGGGGTGGGCCAGGCCCAGGGAACAGGAGCTGCCCTCCCTCGAGGCGCAGGACTCTGGGGGCTGCTCTGAGCGCTGGCAGACGTGGCCTCAGAGGGCCTCATGCGCTCGGGGACCCTCGCCTCAGGGGCGTGGACAGGCCCATGTGGCCGCATCCCCCTGACACCGGGGCATGCGGTCTGCGTCTGCAGAGGTGGGACAGGCCCTGGGCAGCCGGCGATCCTACAGCCGGCTCAGGTCCTCCCTGTGCAGTGACAGGGCTCAGGAGTGGGGCCAGGGCCCCGGGGGTCCCTCAGTCCAGGGACCGCGTTGCCACTGTGGGCGGGTCAGGGCCAGCTCCCCAGCAGGCGCACCCCACAGGGACCCTCCTTTCCAGACAGACGGCCCTACTCCCCGCCTCTCTGGGCCTTGGGGACCCGTGGCTTGCGCGCACTCAAATCACGTTAGGGGACAACCATCAGGCGACATCAACAGTGGCCTGGCGGGTGTGTGCAGGCCCGTCAGCCACGTCCTGGAGCCTTTCGCCGCCGGGCTCCAGCAGCTGTGAGTCAGGACAGCGCTGGGCGAGGGAGACCACAGGCGAGGCCAGCAGAAGGCTCAGGGGCCGGTGGTGCAGTCAGGCAGGAAGCGGGTCAGCCCAGCAGCCTCAGTGCACCCACGGCCCGAATCACCCCACCAGGCCGTGGGAAGGCCGTGGGGGGTGTGGGGGCCAGGAGGCATGGGGGCATGGGGGGAATGGAGGCCGTGGGGGGCCATGGGGGTCCATGGGAGCGTGGAGGCCTCGAAGGCCTTGAGTGGGGTGTGGGAGTGTGGGGGCATGGGGGTTTGGGGGCGTGGGGGGCATGGGGGCGTGGGGGTGTGGGGAGCTGTGGGAGGCGTTGGGGGCGTGGGGCCATGGGGGTCGTCAGGGGGCATGGGGGCATGGAGGCCGTAGGGGGCCATGGGGTCCCATGGGAGCATGGGGGACTGTGGGGGCCGTGGGTGGGGCGTGGGGGTGTGGGGTCATGGGGGTTTTGGGGGTGTGGGGGCATGGGGGCTGTGGGGGGCGTGAGAGGTGGGGTGTGGGGGGCCGTGAGGGGGCCGTGGGGGCCGTGAGGGGGGCTGTGGGGGGCATGGAAGGCATGAGGGGGCATGGAGGGAGTGAGGGGGCATGGGAGTCGTGGGGGCCGTGGAGGGTCGTGGGGGCTGTGGGAGCTGTGGGGACATGGAGGGGCATGAGGGGCTGTGGGGGCCATGGGTTAGCGTAGGGGGCATGGTGGGGCATGAGGGGCCGTGGGGGGCGTGGGGGCTGTGGGGGCCATGGGCAGCCTGCTTGCCATCCCCAGGGCCCATATCACTGCCAGCGAGGCCTAAAAAGATGCACCCACAAGGCCTGCCGCCCGCCGTCTGGCTCAAGGCACCCCAGGACACGGGTGCCAGAGGCCCGGGCCTCAGCCCCCATGGAACACAGCCCCACGCACTGGGCCACGCGGCCCGGACATGCTGCCTGGAGGCGTCCTCGGCCCAGAGCCTGGCCTCAGGTGTTAAAGCCATAGAGCGGCTCCTGGGATGAGGTTCCGCCTCCTCCGAGACGCTAGCGTTGATTTCCAGTTTTGTTTTTTAACGTCGCCTGACTGGGAGGCAGTGCAAAGCCTGAGCTGGAGCCAGGCTGGGGGCAGGGGGCAGAGAAGCAGAGCCCGCCCCGAGCTGCGCCGCCTGGCAACGCGGCTGCTCACGCGTTTTTCTTATCACCTGAGGGCCGGGCCGCTCTGTGGACAAATAAGCTGCAGAAATATGCGGGTGGGCAAGAGACAGACGGCTGCGTGGCCGGGAGCGCAGGCGGAGGCCGGCCTTGATGAGAGCTGCAGAGAGCACACCCCGCCACCAGCGCGGCCGCCCCGCGGTCAGAGGCCTCTCAGAGGCCTTACCTGCCCGTCTGGGGGCTCCAGGGATGATGAGGCCCTCACCTCGGGCCGACACACAGAGCTGCGGCCGGATCCCTGCCCCCGGCACAAGCACACGGGGCTCCTGGACCCCTGTGGTGCTCCCAGGACCGAGCAGGGCAGGGCCAGCTCCCTGCACCCCCAGGGCTGTGGGACAGCAGGCCCCCAATCGCAGGGCAGCACCTGGGCCACCACCTTCCTCTCGTCGCAGGCGCATGACCCCTGTGACCCGTCACCCAGGAAGGGGCGGCAAGCGGGCTGCGGAGCCCCGAGGCGTGCGCCGGGACCCAGCTCTGGCGGGTGCTGTGGTTTGACCAAGAGACACCCTCCTGTTAGAGTGAAGCCTGCACACGGCCTCCCCTGCTCTCCGTGCGGGTGGACCTCCACAGAAGCTGGAATGGCCAGCAGGAGCCACGACGCCCAGCCCGCAACCGTGGGGTGGCCTGTGTCACCCCTGAGGTCAGCAGCGTCCCCGGGGTCTGCCTTCGGGGATGTGCCGGTGGCTCTCCCCGGGGTAAGCGGAGGGAGCAGCAGGCCGCCTGCTCCAGGACTCGCCAGACGCTCCACGCGCTTGAGGGTATGGGCGGCACGCGCCAAGCTGCAGGCGAGCAGAGACGGGGCCGTGAGGCCCCGCGTCCACCAACCTGGGAAGAGCAAAGACGCTGGGCGCTGCAGGAGGAGCCATAGCGGCGAAGGTCAGGAAACGGACCTTTCCCGCCCACGCCCCGGACCCGCTTCCTGAGCTGTCGACTCGTCTCTTCGAGGCCGTGGCCAGAAACTGGCCGTGCGAACTCCAATCTGGAAAGTGAGTTTTCCTCTGAGCAAAACAAAAGATCTGAAGCAGACACACCCTGTGGAAAGATTTCTTTCCGAGCCAGCCTCGCAAAGAGGAATTTTAATCCAACCATCTGCTTCCTCCACTTCTTGTCCACCTGGCTCTCGGACACAGAAAAGTCAGAGGCAGAGGGAGACTCGCGGCTCTGGAAACTTAGGGTCAAGGGCAAAGGACCCCCCACACACACCCAGATGCTTCCCAGACAGATGCCGCCAGAAACCACCCAGAGAAGGAGTCCCGCTCAGCTGCCTCGGCCCTAAGCTAAGGCCTTGCTGCACCAGCCGCTGCCTTGGGCTGGCAGGGCCATGAAAGGGCAGGGCCTGCTGCGAAGCCTCGCGATCCTGAGCCCAAACCCTTCTGTTCTGGGCGGAAGAGTCCAGGCCACAGACCTGCTCAGCAGCTTCCAAGGAAGCCGGTGAACTGAGCCTCCAGGTGTCAGCAGTTATCAGAGAAATGACGCCTCTCATCTCAAATGCGGTATCAGGTCATCGCACCCGGGGTGCCCAGCACCGGCAAGGCTACTCAGCGGAGGGAGAGGGGGTCGGGGGGTGACTGTAAGGTATCCCTCGCGTCCATCTTCCACGGGTCTGAGAGGAGCCGCAAAGCAGAGAGGGCCCACAACACCAGGGGGACTGAGTGGGGCGGGCCCCACGGGCGTCTGCAGACCGAGCTTCCCCAGCACCAACCTCCCGCCTGCCCCAGGAAGTGGCCTCGCCCCCATGCTGGGGGCCAGGAGGGGCCAGCCCCACACTCAGGTCTCCCGGACACTCGACTGCCTTCCTGGGCGACCGGCCAGCACAACGCACCACAAGCCTGAAAACCTGGCCTGGCGCCCGGCCAGTGCCACCACGTGGCTCTGGGAGCCGACGCCGCAGAAGACCACCCCTCCAGGCCCACCCCCAACACGGGAGAGACGGCCCAGGGACCTCGGTCTCCACCGAGGCCCCGAACACGGAGAGAAGCCCCAGCGACCTCGGTAAGGGAGTGGTGGACAAACCAACCCACCCCCTCAGTGGAGCCACAGGCCCGCAACCAGACAGGGGCCACAGGGGAGGCCCCCCAGGCCCGCACCACAGAACATCCGTGTGTCCCGTCCGGCTCCACACGACTCGCACATGGGCAGCGGCCTGCAGGGACCACCCCAGGCTGCAGCAGGTGGCCACTGTGGGGAGGGGGTTGCAAAGAGGCCTTCTCAGGATTTCCCTGGTGCCACAGTGGATAAGCATCTGCCTGCCGATGCAGGGGACATGGGTTCAGTCCCTGGTCTGGGAAGCGTCCACGTCCCACGGACAACTGACCCGTGGAGCTAGATCCCGAGCTCCACACCAGGGGGAGCCACAGCAGTGAGAAGCCCGGACACTCCGCCCAGAGGACCCCCGGTCGGCGCAACGACAGGAAAACCTGTGCACGGCACCAAGACCCGGTGCAGCCAGAGACGAACAAACAGAACCAGGTTCCGGAAGCTGTCATCGCTAAACACAGAGGCCTTCTCCCTCCCTTCTGTCCACCATCTATACATTACATGGACGGTTCTCAAAATGTGCTCAATGAGCCTAATAAAGAATCAGTTTGCTGAGAATGGGGGAAAAGCAATATTTTTTAGAAAAAGGAAATTTCTAAACATCACTCACTCTTTGATTCACATCAGGAGTTTATCTTAAAGAAACAGGCAAATACTTTCAATGCGCCTCTGAGGACAGGCACATCATCAAAACACTGCGTGTCCTAAAAATGCAGGAGCCAGGAGAGGAAAGAAGCCATGTGACGCGGCCCCCGGAGCACGCAGAGCGGCGGCTGTGCAGGCAGATGCTGCTCTCCTCGTGGGTGTGAGGCTCCACTGAGGCGTCCTCCCACTCCACGCAGGGTCAGCTGTGCACACAGAGTCAGCCCTAAAGGACTGCGCCCAGCACCCCAGGGACCCTCTCACCCGGGAGGTGGGGCGCAGAACGTCCCAGATTTCCCTACTATTTACATCTTCCCTGGTGGCTCAGGGGTTAAAGCATCTGCCCCTAATGAGGGAGACCCGGGTTCCATCCCTGGGTTAGGAAGATCCCCTGGAGAAGGAAATGGTAACCCACTCCAGTATTCTTGCCTGGAGAGTCTCATGGATGGAGATTCTCAGCCTGGTGGCCTACAGCCCACAGGGTCGCGAAGAGCCAGACGCGACTGAGCAACTTCACTCACTCACTCACTTACATGGTCTCAGTTCTCAGGCAAAGCTCCCCAGCGCCTTCAGGACTTTTGGAACCCTCCCTGAAGTAACCTGCACCCCCACCCCACCCCACCCCCTGGGGTCACCTGTACCCCCACCCCCACCCCCTGGGGAACCCGCACCCCCACCCCCACCCCCTGAGGAACCCACACCCCCACACCCACCCCCTGGGGAACCCGCACCCCCACACCCACCCCCTGGGGGTAACCTACACCCACCACCCCATACCCACCCCCTGGGGAACCCGCACCCCCACACCCACCCCCTGGGGAACCCGCACCCCCACACCCACCCCCTGGAATCACCCGCACCCTCGCCCCACGTTCACCCCTGAGGCCCTTCCAGCCAGTGCTGCCCATCGCCCAGCTCAGTCACCCTCTCAGGACCCTGTGCTGCGTGCACAGACGTGCTTCCACCGGCGGCCCCAGGAAGCAGTGCGTTTGGGCCTCAGCAAGCAGGCGAGCTGTCTCTCTGTGACAAGGCCGGCCTGCAGGCGCTTCCAACTCTGAGCCAGACTCGGGCGGCAGCCCAGGAGGCGCACGCGCACACGGCGCCTCATTTCCGGAGGCCGCCCCCCACCCTACCTCCGCTCGCTGTCGTCCAGGTGGGCGAAGAGCACGTTCCTGGAGATGGCCTTGGCCAGCGCAGCCATAGTCTTGTAGTCCTTGGGGATGACCTGCGGGGGGCCAGGCGAGGTCAGGCCGGCGGCGCCCGGGGCCGCGCCCAGGGCCTGAGCCTGCCAGCCGCTCCGGGCGCCTGCTGGACCCCGAGAAGTGCCGCTGCCCAGCCTCCAAGATGTGCCTGCCAGTAATGGTGGGCAGAAGACTTGAAATGCTAGCTGAGTGTCACAACTTTTTGAAATTTAACAAGAAGAGACAAGGGGCTGAGCGTGACCCAAAGTTGGCCTAAGTGTCACCGTGGACTCAGGGCCTTGGACAGGCGCTGGCGGCCGTCAGAGCCTCTAAGACACTGCGGACCTCCAGGCCCCTGGATTATTACGCCTTTAAAATTTTTCTTTACTTCTTTGGCTTTTCTCCAGGTAATAAGTACTTACTGAAATATTTGGAAACTGGGGGAACAAAAGATAACTTGACCCAAGGCTGGCTCCACGCTTCCAGGTGGCGATGGAGGGGCCGGGTAGGGGTCTGGACCCAGTTGGCCAAAATGTGGGTAAAAAGCCGTCCCCATGCCTGCCAGGACCAACCCGTGGAGCTCACGATGCGTCCCACAAGCCAAGGAGCAGCTGAATCCTGATGCCGCAGCTACTGAGTCTGTGCGTGGCAACTACGACCCGAGGCAGCTCAATAAAGAAACACTGTCTTAAAAAGGACACAGAGGGGGAGGCTGGCTGTGCTGTGACATGGCCCCGCCTTGTGCTCAGGGGCATCTGAGCTGGGGCAGAGGGGGACGTCAGCACCCCCAGGTGGACGCACTATACCTTCTGAAACCATGGAACCCTTTACAGAGACCTCTGGGGGGCAGGATGGAGCCTCCGGAAAGCTGCCCCAGGCCCAACCACCGTATAACAGGTCAGACCTGCAACACCAAAGGCACCTCACCCCTCCTCTGACACCCGGGGGTAGCCCCGAGCACCCCCACCACCCGGGACCCGGCCGGCCCCCTCCCAGGAACTGAGCCCACATGTCTGTTCCCGCTCCTCAACCCCACCCGGGCCACATGCGGGCCTCACCGCCCTCAGCCCCTCTGGTTGGGGACAGTTCCTTGGAGCGGGGCCGGCCAGTTACTCTGCGGAGCGCCCTGCCTCTGGGTGTATCTGGGGAACTCTGCGCTAGACAGGAGTCCTGCGCACTAGGAGCAAGGCCACAGGAGGGGAGTGTCCTGGTGGGCTTCTCGACTGCACGCTCACGGGTTTCACGCCCGATTATAATGGAGGGCTGGGGGGTGGGGGTGGTCTCATGTGGACAGGGCTTCAGTTTTGTGAGATGAACACATCCTGGAGGTGATGGTGGTGGCCGTGGCGTGGTGGCGGCTGAGGAGCTGCGGCCACTCTGTCCCGATTCCTGTGTTGAAGCCCAAGGGCCTCGGCCTAGGGACGGTCCCCGGGTCATGGGGTTCGGTGACGGGGCTTCTGGGGAGGTTGTGGGGCAGGGTCCCCAGGACGGGATCGGTGCCCTTGTAAGTTGAGACCCCAAGAGCTCACCCCACACACTGCCCCCCAGCTCGACACGTGAGAACACATGCGAAGGTGACGACTGTCTGGGGACACAGGAAGAGGGTCCTCACCAGGAGCCCACTCTGCCGGCACCTTGGTCTGGGACCCTGAGCCCCAGTACACGTCTGCAGTGTAAGCCCCCAGCCTCTTTTTTTTTTTTTCCCCAGCCTCTTGTTAAAGCGGCCAAGACAGACAGAGGCAGTAAGCCTTATGTTACTCACATTTCCCTATAATTTTTAAAAAACTTTAATGGCCACAAACTATTTTTAAAAAATTTTAAAAAGCAAAGCTGGCTGTAGAAATGCGTAAGATGGACTGACAGGTCCAAGGGGCCCTTAGGTGCCACGTGGCCACCACCACTGGCTCACCAGGCAGGCCCCTGACAGGGCAGAGGGGCGCCCGCCGCGCTGGAGCGGAAGCGAGGCTGACGGCCAGGGCGGGGCGGGCTCCCTCCAGAAGGCTCCGAGGTCGCGTCCAGCCTCCAGGATGAAGCCAGGAAGCCAGGAAACCGTGGCCACAGACCCGGGGCTCCTCCCCCGACACCCGCCAACCTGGGTGACCCACCCTGTCCCCAGCCTATCGGCGTCAGGAACCGCGGGCGGCAGGGGCCCCACGGGAGCGCAGGCAAGTGCAGCGCAGGCTCAGGCCAGCAGGGACCACGAGGACCCCCGGAAGCAGGGAGGTCAGCGCAGCACCGGGCGTGGGCAGGGCGCGGCGGGGCGCGGCGCAGCGTGGGCTGGGGAGGGGCGCGGCGGGGGCTGGGGTGTGGGCGGGGCGCGGCCCGGGTGTGGGCTGGGGAGGGGCGCGGCGGGGGGCTGGGGTGTGGGCGGGGGCGCGGGCCGGGTGTGGGCGGGGCGGGGCGCAGCGTGGGCTGGGGAGGGGCGCGGCGTGGGCTGGGGTGTGGGCGGGGGCGCGGCCCGGGTGTGGGCTGGGGAGGGGCGCGGCGGGGGCTGGGGTGTGGGCGGGGCGCGGGCCGGGTGTGGGCGGGGCGGGGCGCAGCGTGGGCTGGGGAGGGGCGCGGCGGGGGGCTGGGGTGTGGGCGGGGGGCGCGGGCCGGGTGTGGGCGGGGCGGGGCGCAGCGTGGGCTGGGGAGGGGCGCGGCGTGGGCTGGGGTGTGGGCGGGGCGCGGCCCGGGTGTGGGCTGGGGCGGGGCTGGGGCGGGGCACGGTGTGGGCGGGGCGTGGTGGGCGGGGGGCGGGGGCGGGGGCGGGGGGGCGCCCACCTTCCGCACATAGGACACCGCATCCTCCTCCGTGTACACCTCGGCGCTCACACCTCCGCGCCGGTGCCGGGCTTTCACCACGGGATTGGGCGGCAACAGAGACACATCCTCATCCTGCAAGTCCGCCTGCGAGGCTGTCTTCTGCTGAGCCAGGATCTGTCTGTTTTCTTCCTGGGGGCAGGGGGCAACGGGGAGGGGGTGAGAGGAGAGGCCGTCCTGGCAGAACCCCGAGTCGTCCAGGAGGCCGTGGGGTCACGGGAAGGCAGGGGACCCAGCGCACCCTGGCCGGGCTCCTGTCCCGGACCCCGCCTCGGCCCCGACTCCCAACCCACAGCTCTGCCGGCCACAGCACCCTGGCTCTGGGAAGCTCTCTGCTCATTCACACTTTGAGCAACGTGTCCTGGAGCCAAATTCGAGTCAACCCAAGCCCCCCAGCAAGCGCGTGGGCGCCCCCAGGCCCAAGGCTTCACCAGGGCTGTAGTGCCCGTGCTCTGCTCCCTGAGGCGCAGGAGATGGGAGTCGGGTGCATAACAGGGAGAACTAGGTTTACACACAGAGGGCCCCAAATCCAAAACGTGAAAGGGACGTGGAGGTCTCCCGTGGCCGACCCTGCAGCCCCGCAGCCCCAGAGCAACCTGGTGGCCGGCTGGTCCCCAGACAGAGACGGGGCTTCCCAGCACACGACAGAGGCAGGCACAGCAGCACGCTGACTCCGTACAAGCTCGGCAGCTACAGAGACCCAGAGGATGCCGGAGTGGGACAGATGCTTTGCTCATGCTACCGTAAACGGTGTTCATCCGAAGCCCAGCGTCTACAAGGCTGAGCAGCAGCCCAATGCCTCGTGGGAGAGGGGCTCCCCAAAGGGCAGCCCCAGACACACCAGCCACCCCCAGCTCCAGAACTGCCTTCCAAGGTCACGCCTTGCCGCTCTTGTTACCATGACGACAGTCATCCCATCCTCCCTGAGACTGGCATTGATGTCTCCCTGGTGCCAGGAGTCCCTGGGTCATGCTCCCCCGTTTGCAGCTTACTGGGTGAGAGACGGCTGCCAGCACACTGGCAATGTGCTGCTGCTGTTCAGCCACCAGGCCACGCGCGGCTCTCCCAGCCCCCAGGCTGCGGCCCGCCAGGCTCCCCTGCCCATGGGGTTCCCAGGCAAGACACTGGAGCGGCCTGCCATTTCCTCCTCCAGGGGATCTTTCCAACCCAGGACCAAGTCCAAGTCTCCTGCATTGGCAGGCAGATTCTTTACTACGGAGCTGCCAGGGAAGCGTCATTTTCATTAACTCTACTCGACATTAAGGTTGTTGGTGAGGGCCTCCTGGTGGCCCAGTGCTGAAGGACCCACCTGCCGACGCAGGGGATGTGGGTTCAATCCCTGGTCCGGGACAATCCCACGAGCCTCGGGGGTCCGCAGCTACCGAGCCCGCGCTCTGCGGTGAGAAGCTGCAGCTGGAGAGCAGCCCCCAACGCCCAGCTAGGGAGAGCCCACACACAGCAGCCACGACACGGCGCAGCCCAGGATGAGCCTAAAGACTGTCGGTGAGATGGTCCCACTCCCACAGAAACCATCACGGTGCCGCCGACTATTCCTATGAGCCTAAAGACTGTCGGCGAGACGGTCGCACTCCCACAGGAACCATCACAGTGTCGCTGACTGCTCCTATGAGCCTAAAGACTGTCAGTGAGATGGTCCCTGCCGGGGTCCAGCCCCGGTGGATCCAGGGTGATTCGAAGGTGGGGACGGAATAGGCGTCCTAGGTAAAACTTATTGAATTACAGATAGAGAGGGATTAGGAATTTAGCAAAGAAAAAGAGGCCAAATAACTTGGTTAACACAGGGTACTAATCACCACCTACGAAGGCCGCAGGCATCTTCCCGTTCTCCTGAAGGAGAGGAGGCACTGAGGCCCCCCCACCCCGGTCCGATCTTAGAAGCCCAGGCAGAGTTAGTAGGCTTGGTGGGTCCTATGCACCAGATGGGAATTTGGCCAGAAAATAGTAAGAGAGAGAGAAAGGGGCTGAATAACGTGGCTTACGTGGGGTACCAATAAAATTCCGGACAAGGAATTTGTACCATCTGAATGGCGGGCACCCACGCTCCAGATGGGAATTCAGCCAGAAAATTGGGGAGCAGAGAAGAACGACATGAGGGAATCAGTCTTTCCGGAACTGATCCGATTTCTTTATTTTTGGGTTTGCTTATATACCTTTTGTTACATATAGGGATGAATAGAGTCACACGGGGGTCAGCAGTCCTGACCTTATCAAAATCAGGTGCTTTACATAAAAAATTCTTAGGGGTTTTACATCATCTTCAAGCCATTTCTGCCTGCTGACATTTACAACCCTTTCTTTCTGATAACCAGAACTTATTTTTTTCCAAGGGTGTTTTTCCTTAAACCAAGCACCACCCTCCAAATAACGTTGCATTCCTATAGGGTGAGGGTGTAATGAGTTACAATCAAGAAAGGAATTTACTTAACCCAAGGTTGACATGATTAATCTTAAGGTTAATACTTATTTCTCCTATGGGTTAATACTTATTTCTCCTATATGCTTAGAGGTTAATACTTATTTCTCCTATGGGTTAATACTTATTTCTCCTATATGCTAGTTATATTCATTATAAGGGCAGGGAATATGGAGATTTTAGCAGCAAACATCAGTCCAACAAATGAAAATCCTTTCACCAATGTTCCTCTTAAGATCTACTTAGTCTTAAGATAGTGACAAAGTTACATTTTTACATAGCAAGGACCCAGTGATTTATAATAAAGTACAGTGATCTATTACAAGAGAGAAAATTCATTAACTCAAAAAGTCTAATATTGCTAACATCAAAATCTACTATATTTCCTTTTGTATATTCCAAATTCATTGATTAATATATTCCCAGGTGTCTAGAGATATGGAGGCCTGGCGGCAATCATTGACTCAACAAGAAAAAGCCCTATGTTAATTAAGACTCTCGAAATACTCCAAAACTCTCTGTGCACAGAGAGGCTTAACCTGAGATGACCTTGTCCCACCTAGGGCAGGGAATTAGCAGCAATTATTGACACAACAAATGAAAAAACCCTTTATCAATATAATTCCCAACCAACCCACTATACTAATAATTTCTAACTTCCCACAAGAATTTGCCTTTAATAAGTCAAAACATCTCATGTCTCTCAAGGTTGGAGGGCTGTTGTGGCCGGAGGAACCTATACAGGCAGGCTAGATAACCTTCAGAGGAGTCCCGTAAGTTGAAACACTCTATCACGCCCAGGAATTTTTACTGCCTTGGAGCTGCACGTTTACTCCTTCTCGGAGAGAAACGGTTATGGGGGAGAGCCCCCGTAGGTGAGAGTGCAGGACAGACTCTGGTTTGGGGGTTAGACGCTCGAGAGCAGAGGAATTTCCTGAGGCTTCATCACGCCTTTGCGCATACCGAAAGCCCCTTCCTCATGACCTTTGCCAAGGGCGGAGTTCCTCACACTGGCCCCCAACAGGTCCCACTCCCACAGGAGCCACCACAGTGCCGCCGACTGCTCCTATGAGCCTAAAGACTGTCGGCGAGACGGTCCCACTCCCACAGGAGTCATCACACTGCCGCCGACTGCTCCTATGAGCCTAAAGACTGTCGGCGAGACGGTCCCCACTCCCACAGGAGTCATCACACTGCCGCCGACTGCTCCTATGAGCCTAAAGACTGTCGGCGAGACGGTCCCACTTGCACAGGAGTCATCACACTGCCGCCGACTGCTCCTATGAGCCTAAAGACTGTCGGCGAGATGGTCCCACTCCCACAGGGTTATCACAGTGCCGCCGACTGCTCCTATGAGCCAAAGACTGTCGGCGAGACGGTCCCACTTGCACAGGAGCCATCACAATGCCGCCGACTGTTCCTATAAACCACGAATTTTGACTAGAAATGTCAGCTGCATCTCAAGTGAGACACTCTGGGCCTTTGCTCTTAGAAATTATTAGACAAGAACAAGGGAATTCCCTGGGGTCCGGTGGTTAGGACCCCACGCTCCCACTGCTGAGGGCCTGGGTTTGACCCCTGGTTTGGGGGACTAAGATCCCACAAGCCACGTGGCCAAAAAGAAAAACAGTATTACAGGCAGAGGTGAGTAGGTGGGATATGAAGCGACACCGTGGAAAGGCCCCCACACTGCAGTGCGGATCATCCACAGGGACTCCAGGCTCTGCCTGCATCCAGAAGAGAGGAGCCAGCAGAGGCCCCGGCCGCTGCAGGAGGTCCACAGAGCCAGGCCGTGAAGAAGTGACTGGGCTCCGTGGTGTTGGTGACCCGGGGCAGAGAGGTGGAGCAGGTCAGGAGGAAATGACCCCAGGCTTCCTCAGAAGCAAGAGGCCGGAGAAGTGACTGAGCGAATGAGCGGCCTTTCCTTTCATTGAAGTGAAACTCACAGAACATAAAACAGCCCATTGTCTTAAAGCGTGCCGTTCTGTGGCCTTCAGTGCCTGATAATGTTGCACCAGAGCCAGGCATCTCACCACCACCAAACAGCAGCGCCTGCACCCTCCACCCAGACCCAGCACCCGCCAGCCCACCTGCCATGCCCACGGACGCGCCCCTTCTGGGCACCTCACAGGAGCTGGCCCACAGTACGTGTCCTTCCATGTCTGTGGACGCGCCCCCCCCTTCTCAATGTCTCACAGGAGCTGGCCCACAGTACGTGCCCCTCCGTGTCCATGGACGCACCCCTTCTGGGCATCTCACAGGAGCTGGCCCACAGTGCGTGCCCCTCCGTGCCCATGGACGCACCCCCCTCTGGGCGTCTCACAGGAGCTGGCCCACAGTGCATGACCCTCCGTGCCCGTGGACGCGCCCCTTCTCAGTGTCTCACAGGAGCTGGCCCACAGTGCGTGCCAGGCCCCTCCCTCTCCAATGGTCTCCAAGGCACGTGTGTTCCTGAGGTGCCAGTTCGCCCCTCCTTTCTGTGGCTGAGTCAGACTCCATCCTATCACATCTCAACGGCCCATTCATGGCCGATCAGCACGGGCTGGGTCCACTCCGCGACCGCGTGGATGGTGAGTGTGCGGGCGCGCCTCAGCCCTGTGTGCCGCTCCTGGGGACACCCCGGGGCGCCCCGCTCAGCTCAGTGAGGACCTCTAAGCGCCTCCTCTGGGCGCCTGTCCTCACTGCCAGCAGCAGCGCAGTCCCCAGGCATCCTTGCCACCTTCTGTGTGTTGGTTTGGTTTCGGTCTGGTTAACTTGAGTGGGTTTGGGACACAGTGACTTTGAGGTAATGGAGCGACCTGGCCTTGGGAGTGGCCCACAACACTGTGGACAGAGGCTGACTGAGGTCCATGGTCATGGCGAGGACCCGGGGCCCCCAGGAAGCCGCCAGAAGCCGCTTTTCTTCCAGGAAGCTGAGGTCCAGCCCTCACTTTCTTGGACCTGTGAGCAGCCCCGGCTGGGCACAGAGATGATTTTCCATCTTTGGCAGTAAAGAGTCCAGTGAAGCAGGATACTGGCGGTTCCAAGCATGGAGCCGCTTTGGGGGTTGAGGACCCGAGGGTGTTCCTGGGAGCCATGGTCCCCCAGGTCTCTGCCACGCAAGACCATTATTCCTGGATGACACCCCCCCACCACCGGGAGATTCCAGGAAACCCTCCGGCTCTCGGAGCTCCCGTTCCTGTCTCCCATTTCTGGGCTGCAGGATGGTGGAGGACTCAGGGTCAGGACACGCAATCCAGGCCAACGTCATCTTCATAACCAGAGTGTGGGAACGGCCTTCCCAGAAAGCTGCGGAATCTGCCCCTAACGCAGAAGCAGCTCCAGGGACCGTCTGTCCCGCCCCCGGGGCCAGGGGCTCCCTGGGCCGCAGCGTGGGCAGCTCGTCTTCTGACGTCTTTCCCACACAAGGGGGTGAAGTGCAGGCTTCCAGCCCGAGGAGAGATGACAGGGGGTCTAGGGAGACGCTGCTTAACTGAGCTGACCCCCAACACCCCACACGCCTGGGAACGCGGACCCCCTCCCCCACTCACTGGGTGGGAACACCGCCCGCCCCCTCCCTTGCAGGAGAGTAACAGGGTAAGAGGTGTGTCCAGGGCACCCAGGTCACTCAGTTGCAGGGAAAGAAGAGAAACACAGGGCTTTGATCATCTATTGGGCACCTTCTGTATATGAGGCTTCATACACAAAATGCAACAGGGGAAAAGGGCAAGGCTCTGCCATGAAGGAGGGTACTGTCAGAGCTCGAAAAGGACAAACAGTGAGAGGGCTCAGCAAGATGGCGGGTGAGCACCACTAAAGAGCCACGCACAGGGGCTGTGCCAGCAATAGCTGGCCCTTGGACTGTCCTCAGCAAGGAGTCAAGGAGGGCTTCCTGGAGGAGGTGCCTTCTAAGTCCACCCAGATGTGCAGAGCTGAACCAGGGGGCGTGGGCAGACCTGAGCCCACCCCTCACCACCCTCCTCCTCCTCGACCCCCTCCTCCCCCACATGTGGCAAATTACAGTGTGTGTGTCTCACAATGTGGCAGCCCCCTGGGACGCTGACTTCGCCATCTCTTCAGAGTCAGATTCTGACTTTACCATCTGCTGTTTCTTTGATTTCTGCTAGACTAACTTCTGCGTTGATCCTTGTTGTTTTCCCGTGTTTCTGTCTTGCTGTCTCTCTCTCCTCTTGGCTTCTCAGGTGCCACCTGGCAGTGGGTTGAAAAGGGCCCCTCAAAAATTCATGTCCATCAAGAACTTCAGAGTGTGGCTTAATCTGGAAATAACTCTTCCCAGAAACAATCAAGTTAAATGAAGTCATCCTGCATCGGAGCGGCCCTAATCCAGCAACACATGTCCTTCAGGAGGAAGTCTGGACACAGACACACAGGGACGAACATGGGACCGTCTGGTGATGGGTCTGCCAGTCAAGGGCAGCCCCCGGAAATTGGGGGGGCCCAGGAAGACCCTCATCAGAGCCCCAAGAAGCAGGGGAGACCGAGGATGGACCCCCATCAGAGCCCCCAGAAGTAACTGCCTTTGCTGAAGCCTTGATCTGGGGCTTCTGGGTTCCACCAGTGGTAGTAGGTGCCTGCTCTGAGCTGCCCGATTTCTGCCAATCTGCTCCGGCAGCCGAGGAGACTGGCACACACAGCCCATTAATCTCTCATCTTGTTCTTACTTTCTTGTTTTTAACGCAGCTGCACATTTCCCTCTGAGCGCCATCTTGTTCTTACTTTCTCGTTTTTAACGCGGCTGCACATTTGCCTCTGAGCACCATCTTGCCGACTCCGCGGGCTTTGATATGCAATGCTGTTACTGTCACTCAACCTAAACACTTCATAACGTTTTTCCACGGCAACCTTCTTTTACTGGTGAACACACAAAAGCTCATTACTGACTTCCAAACATACACAGGGGCTTCTGGCTTCTTTTTTCTGGCTTTTTATTAAGAATTTGTAACTGGACTGGATTACAGTAAAAATTTTGGTTTCTGAGTGAGAAACAGAAAAACTCGTCCTGGGGGTCCCTAGAGATAACAAGTCACACTGGGTACTTCACTCTCAAATTCTGAAGCTCTGACTCACGCACCTCCTTCTAGAGTCTCTGATGTAACTGGATTGTGATCTCGAGAGATGGAGACCGGAAAAGGAAACTGAGGTCAGTGACTACGCAGGGCAGGTCCCGTGGCCCCGAGTCACGGCCCTCCGTCGCACACACCCACACGGACTCACTGCCTCCCGGGGGGCTTCCTGGGGGCTCACCAGCACGTCCTCAACACCCGGGACAGTGCCCGGCACACAGAGCTGTTCAATAAGAACTGGCAGAATGAATGAATGAGTGAATGAAACCTTTTGGGAGAAGTGGCTTTATTATCAGTGGGTGCGTCTCAGCTTCATAATTCCATTTCTTAAAACACATCCTAACCCAAGACGGGCACGGGTCATGGTGGAGAGGTCTGACAGAACGTGGTCCGCTGGAGAAGGGAATGGCAAGCCACTTCAGTATTCTTGCCTTGAAAACACCATGAACAGTATGAAAAGGAAAAATGATAGGATACCAAAAGAGGAACTCCCCAGGTCAGTAGGTGCCCAATATGCTACTGGAGATCAGTGGAGAAATAACTCCAGAAAAAATGAAGGGCTGGAGCCAAAGCAAAGACAATACCCAGCTGTGGATGTGACTGGTGATAGAGGCAAGATCCGATGCTGTAAACAGCAATATTGCATCGGAACCTGGAATGTCAGGTCCATGAATCAAGGCAAATTGGAAGTGGTCAAACAAGAGATGGCAAGGGTGAACGTCGACATGCTAGGAATCAGCGAACTAAAATGGACTGGAATGGGTGAATTTAACTCAGATGACCATTATATCTACTACTGCGGGCAGGAATCCCTCAGAAGACATGGAGTAGCCATCATGGTCAACAGAAGAGTCCGAAATGCAGTACTTGGATGCAGTCTCAAAAATGACAGAATGATCTCTGTTCGTCTTCAAGACAAACCATTCAATATGACAGTTATCCAAGTCTATGCCCCAACCAGTAACGCTGAAAAAGCTGAAGTTGAATGGCTTTATGAAGACCTACAAGACCTTTTAGAACGAACACCCAAAAGAGGTTTCCTTTTCATTACAGGGGACTGGAATGCAAAAGTAGGAAGTCAAGAAACACCTGGAATAACAGGCAAATTTGGCCTTGGAATGCAGAATTAAGCAGGGCAAAGACTAATAGAGTTTTACCAAGAAAATGCACTGGTCATAGCAAACACCCTCTTCCAACAACACAAGAGAAGACTCTACACATGGACATCACCAGATGGTCAACATCAAAACCAGACTGATTATATTCTATGCAGCCAAACATGGAGAAGCTCTATACAGTCAACAAAAACAAGACCAGGAGCTGACTGTGGCTCAGATCGTGAACTCCTTATTACCAAATTCAGACTTAAATTGAAGAAAGTAGGGAAAACCGCTAGACCATTCAGGTATGACCAAAATCAAATCCCTTATGATTATACAGTGGAAGTGAGAAATAGATTTAAGGGCCTAGATATGATAGATAGAGTGCCTGATCTATGGAATGAGGTTTATGACATTGTACGGGAGACAGGGATCAAGACCATCCCCATGGAAAAGAAATGCAAAAAAGCAAAATGGCTGTCTGGGGAGGCCTTACAAATAGCTGTGAAAAGAAGAGAGGTGACAAGCAAAGGAGAAAAGGAAAGATATAGGCATCTGAATGCAGATGAATAGCAAGAAGAGATAAGAAAGCCTTCTTCAGCGATCAATGCAAAGAAATAGAGGAAAAGAACAGAATGGGAAAGACTAGAGATCTCTTCAAGAAAATTAGAGATACCAAGGGAACATTTCATGCAAAGATGGGCTCGATAAAGGACAGAAATGGTCTGGACCTAACAGAAGCAGAAGATATTAAGAAGAGGTGACAGAAGAACTGTACAAAAAGATCTTCATGACCCAGAAAATCATGATGATGTGATCGCTAATCTAGAGCCAGACATCTTGGAATGTGAAATCAAGTGGGCCTTGGAAAGCATCACTACGAACAAAGCTAGTGGAGGTGATGGAATTCCAGTTGAGCTATTTCAATCCTGAAAGATGATGCTGTGAAAGTGCTGCACTCAATATGCCAGCAAATTCGGAAAACTCAGCAGTGACCACAGGACTGGAAAAGGTCAGTTTTTATTCCAATTCCAAAGAAAGGCAATGCCAAAGAATGCTCAAACTACCACACAATTGCACTCATCTCACATGCTAGTAAAGTAATGCTCAAAATTCTCCAAGCCAGGCTTCAGCAATACGTGAACTATGAACTCCCTGATGTTCAAGATGGTTTTAGAAAAGGCAGAGGAACCAGAGATCAAATTGCCAATATCCGCTGGATCATGGAAAAAGCAAGAGAGTTCCAGAAAAACATCTATTTCTGCTTTATTGACTATGCCAAAGCCTTTGACTGTGTGGATCACAATAAACTGTGGAAAATTCTGAAAGAGATGAGAATACCAGACCACCTAACCTGCCTTTTGAGAAATCTGTATGCAGGTCAGGAAGCAACAGTTAGAACTGGACATGGAACAACAGACTGGTTCCAAATAGGAAAAGGAGTATGTCAAGGCTGTATATTGTCACCCTGCTTATTTAACTTCTATGCAGAGTACATAATGAGAAACGCTGGGCTGGAAGAAACACAAGCTGGAATCAAGACTGCCAGGAGAAATATGAATAACCTCAGATATGCAGGTGACACCACCCTTATGGCAGAAAGTGAAGAGGAGCTAAAAAGCCTCTTGATGAAAGTGAAAGAGGAGAGTGAAAAAGTTGGCCTAAAGCTCAACATTCAGAAAACGAAGATCATGGCATCCGGTCCCATCACTTCATGGGAAATAGATGGGGAAACAGTGGAAACAGTGCCAGACTTTATTTTGGGGGCTCCAAAATCACTGCAGATGGTAACTGCAGCCATGAAATTAAAAGACGCTTACTCCTTGGAAGAAAAGTTATGACCAACCTAGACAGCATATTCAAAAGCAGAGACATTACTTTGCCGACTAAGGTCCGTCTAGTCAAGGTATGGTTTTTCCTGTGGTCATGTATGGATGTGAGAGTTGGACTGTGAAGAAGGCTGAGCAGCGAAGAATTGATGCTTTTGGACTGTGGTGTTGGAGAAGACTCTTGAGAGTCCCTTGGACTGCAAGGAGATCCAACCAGTCCATTCTGAAGGAGATCAGCCCTGGGATTTCTTTGGAAGGAATGATGCTGAAGCTGAAACTCCAGTACTTTGGCCACCTCATGGGAAGAGTTGACTCACTGGAAAAGACTGATGCTGGGAGGGATTGGGGGCAGGAGGAGAAGGGGACGACCGAGGATGAGATGGCTGGATGGCATCATGGACTCGGCGGACGTGAGTCTGAGTGAACTCCGGGAGACGGTGATGAACAGGGAGGCCTGGCGTGCTGTGATTCATGGGGTTGCAGAGAGTCGGACACGACTGAGCAACTGGACTGAACTGAAGGAAACAGTGAGAGGCGTCACCAAGGAATCTGCCAGAAGGTCCTTGCAGGGCTTAAAGATGTTCCACTCAGCCAAGAGTGAGAGATGAGACGGCACGAATCAAAGCCAGAGACACCTACGTGGTGGAACACACCACACCGCTGAATCACACTCTCAACAGATGCAGCAGCTGTGTGAAGTCCGGTTTCAAATGCCGAAAAGCAAGACTCAGAACTATGCGCAGTCAGGGAACCCCACGGCACTGCAGCAGCTAGGGCTCCATGCTTTCCCATCAGAGCCTGGGTTCTGGCCCTGGTCAGGGGACTAAGATCCTGCAAGTCACATGGCGAGGCCAAAGAAAAAAACTATATCATCAAGAGAGCGAAAAGACAAGACATGGACTAGGAGAAAATATGTGCCAAAACAGCTATATCTAAGACAGGACTCGTACGCAAAGTGTACAAGAAGCTCTGTGCACGCGTGCTAAGTTGCTTCAGTCGTGTCTGACTCTTTGCGACCCCGTGGAGTGCAGCCCACCAGGCTCCTCTGTCCGTGGGATTCTCTGGAGTGGGTCGACATTTCCTTCCCCAGGGGATCTTCTCGACCCAGGGATCAGATCAGGACCTGTCGCGTCTCTGGCATCAGCCGGCTCTCTGTTTACCACGAGCGCCACCTAGGAGGCGCTTAAAGCTCGCGACTGGAGTGACTTAGCAGCAGAGCAGAGAAAGAAAACAAACCCGAATGGAAAACAGGCCAAAGATCTGAACAGACCCCTCGTGAGGAAGACCTGCAGATGGCAGCCAAGCGCAGCAAAGCTGCTTCTCCTCACGGGCCATCTTAGACACAAGATCTCCCGCTGCAGGCCTGCGGGGATGACGGGAGTCCAGGACACTGACCCCACCAAATGCTGGCAAGGAGACAGCAACAGGAGCCCTCAGCCACGCCGCGAAATGCCTGGACGCAAAACGGCAGCCGCTCTGGAAGACACTGGTGTCTGTCTCCACGCAACACAGCAAGTGCACTCCTGGTGTTTATCAAGCGAGATGAACCTACATCACACAGACACCCACACACAGACGTGTATAGCAGCTTTCATCACAGTTGCTCAGACTTGGAAACAGCCAGTCATTCAGCCGGTGATGAATAAACGGGGTCCATCCCGACAATAGAATAGTATTAGATAATAAAGAGAAATGGGCTATTAAGTCATGAGAAGACGCAGAGAACACTTCGGTGAGAATCACTAAGTGAAGGAAGCCGGTCTGAAAAGACCATGCGCTGTGACCTTCGTGACCTTCTGGAAACTGTGGAGGCCGGGAAAGGACGGGGCTGCCAGGGTGGGGAGAGGCCTGGGGCACAGGCGCAGCACAGGGTATCCAGGGCGGGGGCGACTCTGCATGGCGCCGTGACGATGGCGACACCCCACGGGTTTGCCTAAACCCGCAGAACGAGCACCACGAGGGGGCCTTCAGGTGAGCTGTGGGCTCTGGCCAGTACTGACAGAGCAGGGCTGCTGGCCACTCCCTTGACCCGCTGGAGCTCCGAGGCCCACCTCAGCCTGGGCACGTGGCACCCAGACACACCTGCACCCCAGCCTCAGCCTCCCCCAAAGACCGTTGCCTCCACCGCCTCCCTCCAGACCTTGGGGCCAGCTGTCCGGCGCTAACAGGGCCCAGGACCCTCCCACACCCACCAGAAGCCTGGGCACCCGGCCCAGCCCTCTCCTCCACCTCTAACTGGTCTCCACACCCTCTTTATTCCATCTTCTCAGCCCCCCCCCCCTCCAAGCCCCTCCATGCAGCTAAGCAGGCGTCTCAGCAGAGCAGGGGAGAAATCATTAGGGCCAAAGATACGAGGGCCCCACTTTCTTTTTCATTTCAGAGACTCTGTCTTTTTTTTAAGCTGTCACAGTTTAGTTTAGTTCAGTCAGTCGTGTCCGACTCTGCGACCCCATGAACCGCAGCACACCCAACCCCTCTGTCCATCACCAACTCGTCACAGGTTAGCATCGAACATCGCAGGGAGGCACCAAGACTCCCAGCATGCCTCCAGTGCCCATGCAGGCACAGCCTCCCCCGACTCTGCAGAATGGAAAGCATGCTCCCCAACAATGCCGCGGCTGCCCCCAACCAGATGCAGCCCACCATCGGCCCCCTAGGCTGCACGCGGACATGCCCCTCACCTTGGTTTCCCTGGAGGTCCCCTGCAAGGGAGGACCCGGAGCATCAATGTGCCAGGGGTGGACGGCCCCTCCAAGAGGAGGTCAGCGCTGCACCCGTGGATGGACACGTCTGTCTGACACAGGCAGCGCTGGCCACCAGCAAACACAGGGTGACCCTCCCCAGAGAGCCACCAGACACCTCGGATGCCCAGCACAGACTACGGCCCTGGTCTCAGGAACGGCCTTCTGCGCCAGGACAGGACTCACTTCCATAGAAGCCACCGCCGGCTCTCCCGAGGCAGTGCCCGCCCATCACAAGGGAGACCCAGTGCGGCTGCTTGTCTCATCGCAGGCACAGAGCGAGCCTGGGTCAGCAGGCGTCTGACCAGCGGGCCAGAGGGAAGCCACCACCGCCCCAGGATCAGGAGCAGCTGCACAGGCGTCAGGGCCTCAAGGCAGGCCAGAGCAGCGTCAGTGAGGGCTCGGGAGAGGGTGCGGGCTCCCCCACAGGCTGACCCGGCCCTCCGGCAGCAGACGGGCAGCCCCGAGTCCTCCCTGATAAGCCTGCTACAAACCTGCTTATTTCTCTGAAATCATTTCCTCGGCATAAAGAAGCTTTCTGGAGAAAAAAAAAAAACAACCATCAAACAGGAAATGTTGGAAAGAAAGTAGAACAAGGACGCGCCCCCAGGATGGAAGACTGAACCCACGAGAAGCCACCAGAATGTGGCTAGCGGACGCGGGAGCCGCCGGACGCCGCCCAGACACTCATGGAGAAGGGCCGGAGCGGTGGGCTCCACAATGTGCGCGTTTACCGCAATAAAAACGCTGCTAGGGAGAAAGACACCAGGGGCTGCCGTGGCGGCCGGTGGCAAGGGAGCCTCCTGCCGGCACGGGGACGTGGGTTCGACCCCTGACGTGGAAAGAGTCTATGCCTCGGGCGCTGCCGCCAGCGCGCCAGCCGCTGGGCCTCGGACCCTGCGCACCTCGCGGGAGGGCAGCCTGCCCGGCGCCCCTGCGGGGGAGCCCGTGCACACAACAGGCTCTGCGCAGCCAGAGATAAGTACACGATAGGTCTGGGGGAAAAAGGCACACAGACACAGTTATCCACGCCTGTAAGTAAGTGCGTCCTGCACGCCAGGCAAGTCCCGGGGGAAACGCCGGGCTGGCACGCCCGTGTGACTCCACAGTCTCTCCTGCTCCATTTAAACCCACCGGACCCCGGAGCTGCTCCGAGGCTGTGCTTTGCTTTGTGATATGGACTATTCTCGGAGAAGGCAGTGGCAGCCCCCTCCAGTACTCTTGCCTGGAAAATGCCATGGGCGGAGGAGCCTGGTGGGCGGCCATCTGTGGGGTCATGCAGAGTCGGACACGACTGAAGCGACTCAGCAGCAGCAGCAGCAGGGACTATGCTGGCTCCTCAAGATTCCATCTGAGAACAAGTCCGCGTCCTCACCGGCCGCCTCACTGAGGCCTGGGCGTGGGGCACCGGCCAGGGCGGCACCCCAGCAGCTGGGCCATCCCTGCCCGCCATGTGGACAGCTGCCGCCTCCGCGCTTAGCGAGGCCACATGTGCGCCCTCCTCACCACACAAGGGGAGAGACGCGTTCCTCCCCGGGCTGCCGGCCTCCTGCGGAGAGGGGCCCGGGACCAGGCCCTGAAGCGAGAGCCTCTCCTGCCCCTGCCACCCTGGCCCCAGCTGCAGCAGGGAGTGAGAGGCCCATGGGTTTGAAGACACCTAGGGCGCTTTGCGTTTGGGGATTTCGGGACCGTGTGAGCGTCCAATGCAAATCTCGGGGACTCTCCCCAGGAAAACATACCCACTTATAAAACCTCGCAGGCGATTTCAGAGACTCCACCCAGTCAGCCTGAAGCCTGGAACCCCGGCCTTCAGGTCACCCACCCTCTCCAAAACGCAGTCCTCACCTGTCAAAGGCAGGTAGGAAACTGCCCCTCCATGCGAGAACCATCAATTAACCCTCCTAAGCCTCTGTGCCCGCCCGGCCTCCCCCCTGCAGGCTCCAAACCCACAGTCTCTCTGATGACTCAGACCCTCCCAGGCACTTCCCCAGTCTTTCTGTCCAACCCTGCCTCTCCCCACCGCACCTTCACTCGGAACTCGGGCCAGTCCTAGGAGTCACGGGCCAGGCCTCACTCCTCACCCTACCCCCATACCCCAGCAGGACCGGGAAGGCCCCCAAGCCTCTCACTCCACGTCCACTCCCCCAGGGGACAGAAGCACCCCCTCTCCCCCAGGTGTAACAACCTCAAGCGTCTCCGGCCACTGCAGATGCCCCCTGGGGGCAAGAGGGCACCCCCGCCCCCGCCGGGACCCTCTGCTCAGGTCTCAGCCTGAGGCCTCTGGCCTCCAAGCAGGCTGCCTGGGTCCGTCCTGCTGAAAGCTCACATCCCATGAGACGCGTCACCTGGCTGGGGTCATCGTGAACAAGTCGAGTCCAGACGCACTGTCAGCGCCTGACTCTCCCCCTCACGCGTGCAGGAAGACGGGCACGGCCCCGCCCTGCCCTCTGGGCACCCGGCTGGGCACCGGATCTCTCTCCTACACAGCGATCTCGAAAGAGACCAAAGAAAAGCAGATGAAAGCCACATGACCACCTTCAGCTATCAACTGAAAAACAGCTTTTCACACTAAATCAGCCACAGCCATGTAGAAGAGCATGGCAACCCACTCCAGTGTCCTTGCCTGGAGAATCCCTTGGACAGAGAAGCCTGGCAGGCTAGAGTCTGGCGTCAAAAGAGTCGGACACGACTAACAACTTTGCTCGCACGCACGCTCACGCAGGCACGCACGCTCACGCAGGCACGCACGCTCACGCAGGCACGCACGCTCACGCAGGCACGCACAGCTAAAGCTGGCTGGGGGGGTGGCCACAACCACACCAGCTGCTGGCGGGTCTTGAACCGATGCTCCCTTCGGAGAGACCCTGACCCCCCACGCCAGCAAGATCTCTGTAACCCAGGAAGTCCACCTGGAATTTCAGTAATTCCACCTCTCAACAATGCTACATGCAGAAGGAAAAAAATTGCGTATATATGAATATGTTCATACGGCATTACTTTCCAACAACAACAATAACAAAAAACTGGAAACAGCTGTCCAATCATGAGGAAGACGTTGAGAACACTTTGGTGACTCTTCTCCACACAGCACGACACAGTCATTCACAGTGAGGGACGTGCAAGGAACGCGCGACAGAAAGCGGCGTCCGGGACATGACTCCAGCTGGGTTCCAGGACCACAGTGAGCGGGGCAGGGACAGGTGGGAAGGACTCCAGGCGACTTCTCCTTCTTTCCACTTCTGAACTTTCCAAGTTTTCTTTAAAAGGCATGTATTACTTTAACATGGGCTTCAGCGGGTTGTTTCAAAGGGAAGAAATAAATCCATTCCTCTGGGTTAAGGCTCTGTGTCCACAGGGGGACCCCGTCAGAAGCCGAATACTGCGGGGCTCGGGGACATAGAGGCGCTTGAAACAGAGCTGGGCCCCGGCTGGGGTCCCGTTCAGTCCCCAAGAGCGGCAGGCAGGGTCAGACAGGTCCTGACACAAGGACCCTGAGGAGGAGCCCGGGGACCCCAGAGGGAGTGAGTGCCAGGGGCAGGGTGGGGGTGAGGGGGAAGGTGGGGGGATGAGGGGGAAGAGACGGGGGATAAGCGGAGGCGATGAGGGGAAGAGACGGGGATGGGGGAAGGTGGGGGATGAGGGGGATGGGGGTGAGGAAGCTGCTCGGGGGTCCTCTGGGGACTCCTGCCCATCTCCTGCTCCCAGCGCCCGCCCACACCAGGAACCAGGAGGGGAGAGGGTGGTCATCCAGGCAGGAGGGAGCGGGGTGGGCAGCCGCGGGTCTGAGGGTCTGCACCTGCCTGGTCTCAGGACTGCGGACCCTCCTAAGGGGGACCTCTGCGGCTCCACCACGTTCCCTGTCGGCCGTTCGCTTTCACCCTGAGCGCAGAGCGCATCTCTGACGGTCCCTGAGTTGAGAAGTGCTGGTGACCCCACAAGCGACAGTCACAGCCACCACTTCCCAAACGACCCCAAGCCTGGGGGTGGGGGGCGCTGCTGAGAGCCTGAGCCGCAGGAGAAGACGGGGTCCTGTGGGGCGTGAAGCCGCCCGGCCTGCTAGGGGCTGCAGAGGCGGCGCCCGCCCGAGCTGAGCACGCTGGGGTGGGAGGGATGCCGGGCGGGCGGCCCCTCCCCCGCCACCCCTGCCCGCGGGGACCAGGCGCGCAGCCACTGACCTTCTCCAGCCTCTCGAAGTGCTCGCGCAGGAACCGCACGGGGCGCTCGGGCCTGGCCAAGCAGAGCTGCACGATGCAGTCCTTAAGCACCTGCTGGATGCCGCACCTCTGCACGTAGAGCTCGCAGGCCCTCAGGCCGTCGTCCTCGTCCAGCTGCTGCGGCCCCGGCGCGGCCATGGCGATGCGCGGCGCGTCCTGCGAGAGAGGCGAGTCCGCGGGCCGTGCGCGTCCAGCAAACGCCGGGCCCGACCCAGCCTGGCGACCGAGGCAAAGCTCACCTCTAGGCAGATACTCGCGGGGCGCAGGGGGCCCCCAGGGCCCGAGGGGGGAGCAGGGAAGCGGGGCGGCCGGCCTGTGTGTACAGGGTCTCACGTGCGACCATCCCCCCCTCCCGGGACCTTCCTGGCTGGAGGGCCTCGCGCGAGGTCCCGGGGAGATGATGGGGGCGGGGGGCGGTTACACGATCCGCAGGAAAAGGAAGGGAAACGGGAAAGGAACGGTACCCAGAGCTGGAAGAGGAGCCCGGAGAACAATGGCAGGGCCGCGCGTCCGGCCCGCGCTCGGCCAGGTCACAATGACAGCTCGGAACCCGCCCGGAGCCCGGCCTGGCGGCCCGCGCTGCACGCAGCTCGGCGCCCGCGGCCCCCGCGCCCACACCACCGCGGCGCGTCGGCCCGGGTCGGGCCAAGAGGCTGGGGCTCTCCAAGGGCCCACGCTTCCCGGAGCCTCCGGGAAGCCGAGGGCTCCAGCGCTGACCCTCCCCAGCCCCGCGTACCTGGAAGCGCGACGCCCGAGGCCGGAGGCGGCTGCGCGCGGACGCGGTCACGGCGCGCGAGCGGTCCCGCAGGCGGCTGCGCGGGGACGCGGGCTCGGCGGGCGAGCGGTCCGCACTGCAGCGGCGCCGTCCTCCGCCCGCCCCCGCGCCGCGCGGTCCACCCTTCTACCGGCCCACCCCCCAACCCTCTCTCCCCGCCGCCCAGATCTCCCACCTGGGCAAACCGCCCCCCCCTGCTCCCCCTCCCATCCCCGCCTCCTCACCCCCGCCCCAGACGTGCAGACTGAGTAGCCCCACGTCTGACAAACCGACACACATCTGTGCGCTGCCGCGCTGCCAGGAGGACCCCCACGACCGCCCACACGCGCCCGCCTCACACCTCCACCCCCCACTGGAGACTTGCTCCGCGGCCCCTCTCAGCTGGGACTGAATGAGCCCCGTCCTCCAGACACCATGAGGGCAGCTCCCACCAGCCTCTCCCCTGCAGACCCTTCCAGGCCCCTCGGGCACTTATCTCAGGGGTCCCCACGTCCAGGGCCTGCAGGTGGGCCACCCTAAGAATCCCCCTCCAAGGCCACAGAGAAGGGCCAGCCCTCCTGCCCACAGTCCAACCTGCTGGCAAGCCCCTCATTTCTCCTGGGGCCCCAGCCCCCTTCGCCTGCCGTTTGGGTGGGGGGAAATGCATCCCATTCGTCCAGGCACTCACTGCTTCAAAGCAGGGAGCCAGGGGGCCCTCCAACCAGGCCCGGCCTCCCCGTGTCCAGAACCTGGCGGCACAGACCAGCTGTTGCTGCTGTTGTTCAGAGACTAAATCGTGTCCGACTCTTGCGACCACATGGGCTGTAGCCGCCAGGCCCCCTGTCCATGGGATTCTCCAGGCAAGAATGTGCAGTGGGGTGCCACTTCCCCCCTCGGGGGATCTTTCCGGCCCGGGGGGTTGAGCCCACATCTCCTGCGCTTTATTGCTGAGCCAGCAGGGTGGCCAGGTGATGCTCCCGTTCGTGGCACAGCGGTCCCTTGCACAGGCTCCCTGCAGCTGATCCAGGTGACTCCACCCTGAACCACACGACCTACGCCCCTTCCCCTGAGACAGGGAAGCCAGCTAGACCTCGGGTGGCCAGTGGCCTCACGTGGGGGCACCGCGGGATGCCCCTCCTGGAGCAGGGTCAGGGAGCTGTGTAGACCCGCGTCGCCACGCACAGCTGGGTCAAGGTCCTTACCTCACCGGGCTGGACAGTGGCAAGCCCTGGGTGACTGGGCATCCTGAAGGCGTGAGGCAGGGATCATGTCGTCAGGCAAACATCCCCACAAGTCCTGCTGGTCTGTGCGTCCCCTTCACCCACAGGGAAATCCCCCAACCCAGCGCAGCCCTCCTGCCTTCCCCACAGAAGGGCTGCACATGCCACAGCCCAGGGTCCTCACCCACCCCGGAACCTGAGTCTCCAAGTCTTGCAAGGCTCCAACTTCAAAACCACCTTATTTTCCAACCACTCCCTCCCCTGCCCCAGACTCCTGGAGGTGCCAAGTCCAATTCACCCACCAGGATTCAACAGGGACATTGCTTCTGCAAGGAACTCTCCCTGCCTGGACAGCTTGGGCCCTTGGGGTTCCACCGGGGTCTCCCAGCAGCCCTGGCCTCCCAGCAGGCCTGGCTCTGTGCGAAGCATGTGGGAGGCCGGTTGCTGAACCTGCTGTCTTCTCTGCCCCCTGCTGTGCTGAGCGCCCCAGGGACCATGGACGCTGCGTTAGACCCTGAGGGGTGAGGAGACAGACATGGGTACCTGCCCAGGCAGGGGGGTCTCAGCACCGTCCCCCCTCCCAAGGGTGCTGAGCTGGGCTTGGCAGGCGGACTCCTAGGTGGGTCCTGCTTCCCAGCCAGCAACAGCGTGGGAGCGGCGGGGGGCTTCACCGGGAAGAGTCTCCCACCTGTGGGTGTGGAGGTGGGCGTGGCTCCCAGCTCCTGCTGACGGGGAACCAAAGGGGCCCAGTGACTGAAAGGCTGCCAGTTACAGCTTGTCCAGCCACGTCCACCCTGGCAGGGCAGGGGGGAGAGCCAGCTAAGCCCCCTACACAGAGCAGAGCCGTCAGGGCCTGTGTGGGTGCAGAAGAGGGGCCCAAGCAGGGGCCGAGGGCAGGGACCTGGCCTGGAGCTCAGGGCGGGGCTCCGAGAGGCAGTAGGCCACCCAAGGCTCGGGGCCCCCAGCGGAGGGCCCGCCCAGGCCTCCAGGGGACACACCCGAGCCCTGCTGGACTCCTGACCCACGGACGGGAGATGCTCAGGAGTGTGAGGCCCTGTGTGTGGTGACTCCCATGGCATCTGCAGAAGACAAAGGCAGGGACGCCCGCGGGCAGCAAGGGCCACCTGTCCCCAGTGCCCCAGGCCCTGGCCCACCGTCCCCTCATCTTTGCCAGCTGGGGTCCTTCCCCTTCATCCCCTCCATCTAAGGGTTCCTGCCCTCAGCTTTGTGAGGAGGGGCTGCTGTGGATGCCGGGACCCCGAGCATCCCAGGAGAACTGGCCGGAGGAGCTAATGAACAGTCCGGCCAAGCGCACCAGCTCGCGGCGGTTTCCTGTGCTGGTGAAATGACACAGTTCATGACGTTCGTCACCAGGATAGGGAACGGGGGCTCCTGGAAACAGATGTGAAGTCACTCCTTCCCACCCCGGCCGGGTCCTCAAACTCCATTCGGAGGAGGAGGCTCCTTCCCACCCCGGCCAGGTCCCTAAACTCCATTCGGAGGAGGAGGCTCCTTCCCACCCTGGCCGGTCTCTAAACTCCATTCGGAGAAGGAGGCTCCTTCCCACTCCGGCTGGGTCCCTAAACTCCATTCGGAGGAGAAGGCTCCTTCCCACCCCAGCCGGTCTCTAAACTTCATTCGGAGGAGGAGGCTCCTTCCCACCCCGGCCGGGTCCCTAAACTCCATTCGGAGGAGGAGGCTCCTTCCCACCCCGGCCGGCTCCCCAAACTCCATTCGGGAGGAGGCTCCTTCCCACCCCGGCCAGGTCCCTAAACTCCATTCGGAGGAGGAGGCTCCTTCCCACCCCAGCCGGTCTCTAAACTTCATTCGGAGGAGGAGGCTCCTTCCCACCCCGGCCAGGTCCCTAAACTCCATTCGGAGGAGAAGGCTCCTTCCCACCCCAGCCGGTCTCTAAACTTCATTCGGAGGAGGAGGCTCCTTCCCACCCCGGCCGGCTCCCCAAACTCCATTCGGGAGGAGGCTCCTTCCCACCCCAGCCGGTCTCTAAACTCCATTCGGAGGAGGCGGCTCCTTCCTGACTCCTGCCTATACATTTGGGGTGGTTCCATCACATTTCGGCTCAAACGTAGAGAATTCCGCAATTCTACCGTTATGTCAACATATGTAGGCAGTGCCAACTCAGCCACTCTGTGCAGTGCCATGAAATGGTCAAAACCACAGCCTCATTTAAAGCGTTTCCCCTTGTCTGGCTGGGCCGAGGCCGGGGCTGGGCTTTCTTCCTCTTCCTCGAGCAGCCACCCCCACAAACTTGCCAGCTGGGCTTCGCCACCCATCGCCTCGGGACAGCCTGTGGCAGCTAGGATGCCCAGCTCCCCGCCACCGCGCCAGCCTCAGTGCCTCAGGGAAGCCGGACGCAGACTCACGGCCCCGCGCGAGGCTCCTCTCGCCAGGCGGAGCGTGGCTGCGGCTGGCCCACACCGGCCAGGGTCAGCGTCGCGCCAGGGCCGGTGCTCAACGCACACGCCTCGGGTGGCGTGTACCCAGCACGTCGCAGGCTCACCTTCTGGCCGCTGTGAACAAGGGGGGGCAGACCTGAGAGGCCTCCCCTCCCCTCTTTCCCCTTCCCCTTCTTGCACCCGCGTGTGGATCGGCAGGTGACTTTCAAATCCTGCTTAATTTTTTCCAGGAACCACAGGGCTCCTCAGTGGCTGCACTATCTTCCATTCCCACCCGTGAGACTCAGGGTCCTAAGCCTCCACCTCCTTCCAGGCATCTCCTCGCCTGATCCGAGCATTTCTGCTTCCGCTGTCCACGTCTCTCACGCTCTTTTATGCAGCTCCTGCTCCTGTTTCACGTTCGCACTCCTTTCTAGGCGCGGTCTAAGCACTGGTCCCTCTGTCCTACTGCTCCTGTTTATTCAGTCTGGAAGGGTGTCAGGGGACAGGAGGCTGGAGCCCCCGAGTGCTCACAGAGCGGCCACCTCGATCAGGACACTCGGGAGGCTCCCCCCGCCATGCCTGTGCGGGCACAGCCAGCCCATCCCCCAGCCCCGGAGACCGCTCCCGGGTCCTCCACTCCCGAAAGTGTCATCTCAGGACTGTTTACAGGGACTCACACAGTCAGCGTCTCGTCATGACTGTCCTTTACTCGGCACACCGCCTGGAGGTGCGCCCAAGTCTCTGCCTGTTTCAACAGTTCTTCATCTTCGTTTCTGAGTAGAACTGAGTTAGCGTCCACGTTTGGAGTCTGTCTTTCTGTCACTGATTTTTATGCTTCGACTTCACTTCCATTTGTCGAGGTCTGTTTTATGGCCCAGGATACATATCGTCTCTCCTGGCACGTCCCGGGCAGCTGTGAACAGCACACACTCCACGCCTGTTGGGCGGAAGGTTCCATGAAGGTCCACTGATCCCTCCGATCGACACCGTTCTATGTCCTTTCCGAATGTCCAGCAGTTCCAGCAGCTGTGAAGAGTGGGAGCTGAGGTCCTCCCCTGAAACTGGGGGTTTGTCTCTCTCATTTCAGCTCCACCCGTGTTTGCTTTGTGTATCTTAAAGGTCTGTTTGGGTCGTAAACGTTTGTGATTGCTATCTACCTGCCTGGTGTACTGATCCTTTCATTGTTACACAATCCACTTGTTTCCCCAGGAAATTCCCCTTGCTCTGAGGTCTACCCTGGCTGATAGTCATCATTCTAGTTTTTCAAAGAGAATGTTTACACGGTAAATCTTTTTCCATCCTTTTTCTTTCAGCCTCCCTGTTATCACATTTGAAGCAAGTTTCAGCGTATGGCAGAAAACGTAAAGTTGGGTCATGGGTTTTTATTCCTCCTTAGAATCTGTCTTCTCGCTGGTGTGTACACGCTGTTCACGTCTGCAGTAACTACGGACAATTAGTGGTCAAGTGGCCTTGTCCTCTGTTGCACCACAGCGTGGGGCACCTGGATACCTGCCAGAATTCCCCCGGATGGCGCGCTGAGCGCATTGCTGTCAACGTCTGTGAGTGGCGCTCTGCACACCCTCGGGGACGCACGCAGTCATCAGTCCGTGGCACTGACGATCCGCCATGTCGTGTGGGCAGAATCCTTCCTCCACCCCTCACTTCTCTCATGCGCACAGAGTCCCCTGCTTTGCCGCAACCGTCAGATGTTAAAAAATGTGCCACTTCCTTCTGGCCGCTATGATTTCCAACAAGAAATCTCTCATTCACACTCATGTCCCTCTCGAGGCGACCCCACATCTCTCTCTGTTTTCACTTTTTTTTTTTTCTGTGATTCGTTTTAAGAGCTTTAATCACAGTATGTCTTGGTGTGGATTTTTAGAGGGCTGAGCTCTGGTGGCTCAAATGGTAAAGAACCTGCCTGCAATGCAGGAGCCTCGGGTTCAATCCCTGGGTTGGGAAGATCCCCTGGAGGAGGGAAGAGCTACTTACTCCAGTATCCTTGCCTGGAGAATCCCATGGACAGAGGAGCCTGGGGGTCACATCCACAGTGTCACAGAGTTGGACACAACTGAGTGACTGACATACACTCCAGCCTCCAAGGCTTTGCTAGTCTGTTGTAGCGATGGGTTTGTCTTTCACCAAATTCGGGAAGTTTCCAGCCATTACTCCTTGCAACACTTTGCAGCCCGCATGCTCCCTCCTCTTGCTCCGGGTCTCTGGTGACAAAATGACTGTCCTGCAGATCTGAGGCTCTGGCTCTCTTTTCAGTCTGTTCTCTCTCTGTGGCTTAGATTGAGCAGATTCTACTGCCTTATCTGTGAATTTCCTGAGTCTTTCCTGCCATCTCCATTTTGTTATCACATCCATCCAGGAGCAGACAGTGATCGCCGTGTCCAGTGATGGACACAACGCCATTATGGCTACTGTGTTTTCCAGTTCTACGATTTCACTTGGCACTGGGTTGGGGGAGCTCACATTGGGAACGTCAGTTTACTGGTGACCTTGCAGGCTGTCATCTAGGGCACGCACTGCAGAGGCTCCTGCCAGTTCAAGGCTCCGCAGGCACCGGGCCACCGAGAACAGATGCCGAGGCAGCAGGCCGTCCTCTGGCAGTGGCTGTGCTGCTCCTCCCACGGCCTGCCAGCAGGTCTGGGTTACAGCCCCCTCTAGCGCCTGTTCCAGGAACCTGGAAGCAGAAGAGAAACCCCGGGTCACCCCACAGCTGGCCCTCTGGTGTGCTGGCCCGGGTCAGCTCGCCCCCTTCTTTCCAGCGCAGATCCTTTCCTCGTTGTCTGCCGAACTAGCTGCAGGGTGCTCAGCTGTAACTGGGTGGGGAGTAGCTGGGAAAGTGAGTCTGCCCCACTTCTGGAGCAGGAGAGCCCAGCACGCTCACCTCACTGCTGACACTCTCACCTTAATGACAGCCAAGGCCTTCCCAGCAGCCTCACGTGGTGTCTGCCTAGATCCCTTCCAACCCAGAGTATCTCCTACAGCCACAAACCTCCTAGTGAAACCCACTTCAGTTCAGTTCAGTTCAGCCGCTCAGTCGTGTCCGACTCTTTGCGACCCCATGAATCCCAGCAGGCCAGGCCTCCCTGTCCATCACCAGCTCCTGGAGTTCACTCAGACTCACGTCCATCAAGTCCGTGATGCTATCCAGCCATCTCATCCTCGGTCGTCCCCTTCTCCTCCTGCCCCCAATCCCTCCCAGCATCAGAGTCTTTTCCAATCAGTCAGCTCTTCACATGAGGTGGCCAAAGTACTGGAGTTTCAGCTTTAGCATCATTCCTTCCAAAGAAATCCCAGGGCTGATCTCCTTCAGAATGGACTGGTTGGATCTCCTTGCAGTGAAGGGACTCTCAAGAGTCTTCTCCAACACCACAGTTCAAAAGAATCAATTCTTTGGCGCTCAGCCTTCTTCACAGTCCAACTCTCACATCCATACATGACCACAGGAAAAACCATAGCCTTGACTAGATGGACCTTAGTCGGCAAAGTAATGTCTCTGCTTTTGAATATGCTATCTAGGTTGGTCATAACTTTTCTTCCAAAGGGTAAGCATCTTTTAATTTCATGGCTGCAGTCACCATCTGCAGTGATTTTGGAGCCCCCAAAAATAAAGTCTGGCACTGTTTCCACTGTTTTCCCATCTATTTCCCATGGAGTGATGGGACCTGATGCCATGATCTTCGTTTTCTGAATGTTGAGCTTTAAGCCATCTTTTTCACTCTCTTCTTTCACTTTCATCAAGAGGCTTTTTAGTTCCTCTTCACTTTCTGCCATAAGGGTGGTGTCACCTGCATATCTGAGGTTATTGATATCTCTGCCGGCAATCTTGATTCCAGCTTGTGTTTCTTCCAGCCCAGTGTTTCTCATGATGTAGTCCGCATATAAGTTAAATAAGCAGGGTGACAATATACAGCCTTGACGTAGTCCTTTTCCTATTTGGAACCAGTCTGTTGTTCCATGTCCAGTTCTAACTGTTGCTTCCTGACCTGCATACAGGTTTCTCAAGAGGCAGGTCAGGTGGTCTGGTATTCCCATCTCTTTCAGAATTTTCCACAGTTTATTGTGATCCACACAGTCAAAGGCTTTGACCTTCCCACATTGAAGGTCAGGAACAGCGGCAGTAAGGAGATACCCCTCGTCCAAGGTAAGGAGCAGCGGCTGTGCTTTGCTGGAGCAGCCGTGAAGAGATGCCCCACGCCCAAGGTAAGAGAAACCCAAGTAAGATGGTAGGTGTTGCAAGAGGACATCAGAGGGAAGACACACTGAAACCATACTCACAGAAAACTAGTCAGTCTACTCACACTAGGACCACAGCCTTGTTTAACTCCATGAAACCAAGCCATGCCTGCGGGGCAACCCAAGACGGGCGGGTCATGGTGGAGAGGTCTGACAGAACGTGGTCCGCTGGAGAAGGGAATGGCAAGCCACTTCAGTATTCTTGCCTTGAAAACACCATGAACAGTATGAAAAGGAAAAATGATAGGATACCAAAAGAGGAACTCCCCAGGTCAGTAGGTGCCCAATATGCTACTGGAGATCAGTGGAGAAATAACTCCAGAAAAAATGAAGGGCTGGAGCCAAAGCAAAGACAATACCCAGCTGTGGATGTGACTGGTGATAGAGGCAAGATCCGATGCTGTAAACAGCAATATTGCATCGGAACCTGGAATGTCAGGTCCATGAATCAAGGCAAATTGGAAGTGGTCAAACAAGAGATGGCAAGGGTGAACGTCGACATGCTAGGAATCAGCGAACTAAAATGGACTGGAATGGGTGAATTTAACTCAGATGACCATTATATCTACTACTGCGGGCAGGAATCCCTCAGAAGACATGGAGTAGCCATCATGGTCAACAGAAGAGTCCGAAATGCAGTGCTTGGATGCAATCTCAAGAACGACAGAATGATCTGTGTTCGTCTCCAAGGCAAACCATTCAATATGACAGTTATCCAAGTCTATGCCCCAACCAGTAATGCTGAAGAAGCTGACGTTGAACAGTTTTATGAAGACCTACAAGACCTTGTAGAACTAACACCCAAAAAAGATGTCCTTTTCATTCTAGGGGACTGGAATGCTAAAGTAGTGAAACCCACCCACCTCAAACCCTCCCCTGCATCCCCAACTGGGACCCAGAGGACCAGCTGCCCCTGGATGCCCTGGCTCCCGTCGCAGGGTGGAACGGTGTCAGGCCCCCTCCCCATATCTGTTCCTGTGGCTGTGGAAACACAGTACTATAAACCTGGCAGCTTAAACAAGAGAAATGTATCTCAACGTTCTGGAAGCCAGAAGTCCGAGATCCCAGTGTCGGGGCCTGGCTCCCCTGAGGGCTGTGAGGACGTCCCAGGCCCTCTCCTGGCCTGCAGACAGCCACCGTGCCTTCACGCGCTCCTCCTGCTCGGCTGTCTCGTTTCCCCTTTTCATAAGGACACAGTCAAACGGGTTCAGGGCCCGCCCTAAAGACGTAACAGCTGATGAGTCGCTCCCGCTACCGCTCAGTAAGTAACATCCCCTTTTGAGGTCCAGGGGCGGGGGAGGCAGGTCAGGATTCCACCACGTGAACTCTGGGGGCACGACACAGCCGAGCGGCCACAGCCCCATCACAGGCCTCGGTGCCTCGTCCCCTCCCTCTGTCTCCCCGCCCCGTCACCCAGCTAACTGTCGTGTGCTGTGTGCTCAGGCGTGTCCAGCTCTTTCTCCCCGTGGACTGTAGTCTGCCAGCCTCCTCTGTCCATGGGATTTTCCAGGCCGGAATACTGGGGTGGGCTGCCACGCCCTTCTCCAAGGGATCTTCCCAACCCAGGGATCGAACCCAGGTCTCCTGCACGACAGGCGGATTCTTTACCATTTGAGCCACCGGGGAAGTTAACTTTTACGAGAGTTAACTATTACTCACCCTTTACAATACCAACACGGCCGCCACACCAGGAAGCCTTCCCAGGCGACACCAAGTTCCTGGCCGTTCATCCTTCACGCTGATTAACCTGCCACCCAGTAGACCACGGCCCGAGCCGGCAAGACCAGGCTGGCCCGCCCCGGGCCTGCAGGAGGCTTGAGGGTCAGAGAAGCCACTCGAGGACCACCACGCCTCACCGAACACAGGTTCGCAGCAGCCCGCAGACCGGGACCCCGGCCCCCTCCAGCGACCCTTCAGTTCCCCGAGGCCCCGCCCCCAAGGCCCCGCCCCGCCCCCGGCCGTGTCCTGTCCGCGCCCGAGCTGCCAATAAAGTTGCGCTCGGAGCCGACCGGAAAACGTGCCGTAATCCGCACCGCGGCCGTCGTAAAAGCGCCGGTCTCCCTGGTGACTAGCAACGCAGGGAAGATGGCGGCGCTGGTAGCGCCTGAGGCCGCGGCGCCCCGAGGCCCGACGGAAGCCGGGGAGACGACCGAGGCGGCGGAGCTGAGCCGCTCCCTGAGCCGCCTGCTGCCCGGGCTGGAGGCCGACAGCAAGCTGGGCCGGCGGCGCGCTCTGGAGGCGCTGCAGCGGGTGCTGGAGGCGGCGCAGCCCGAGGCGCCCGCCGCCGACCCCGCCGCGGCCGCGGCCTTCCAGGGCCCGTGGGTGCACCTGCTGCTGCCGCGCCTGCTGCGCCGCCTGGCGGACCCGGCCGAGGGCTGCCGCGCGCTGGCCGTGCAGCTGCTGGGGCTGGGCCTGCGGCGCGCCGCGCGGCCCCGCGACGCCCTCCCGCGCCTGCTGCCCGCGCTCGCCGCGCGGCTGGCCGGCCCCGAGCCCGCGCGCCGCGCGCCGCCCGAGGCCTGTGAGGAGCTGCGCCTGGCGCTCGTGCAGCTGCTCGGCCTGGCCGTGCGCCTGACCGGCGCGGCGTTCGCGCCCCACCTGGACGACGCGGTGCGCGCTGCGCTGCACGCTGCTCGACCCCTTCGCCGCCGTGCGCCGCGAGAGCTGCGAGTGCGCCGCCGGCCTGGCGCGCGCCACGCCAGGTGCCAGCCCCCCGCGCCCTGCCCGCGGCCCCTCCCCGCGCCCTCCGGCGGCCCCAGCCCCCGCAGCGCCTGCCCGCGGCGAGCGCCGCGCCTCCCGGCCTGCGCGCCGCGCCTCTCCTCTGGGCCCCGCACCCCGGGCAGCAGTGAGCCCGAGCCTGCCCTGATGTTAGGACCTGAGCGCTGGGAGAACCCGCTGGAAGAACCACTGAAATAGCGGCCTCACCCAGGCCGTTAGCAGCGGCAGAACTGCAAAGCCGGAGGGTCCACCTGGGTCGCAGGAAGACCCCGGGGTGGCTCTGCCTGAGGCGGTGCTGGTGCGGTTCCCTGCTCTGTGCTGCGTGTCTCGCTCGGCAGGACCTGGGGCGGCGCGGTCTCTCCCCACTGGGCGTCCCTTTCGGGCACCTGTCGCAGCCCCTGGCAGCTTCCGGCTCTCCCCTCCCAGCTGCTGTGTTCAGCTGACATGGGGTCCTGCCCCAGGCCTCCGAGAGAGGTGCTGTTTGCGTCGCTCGTCCCGTCCCTGAGCCTCTCCCAGTGCTGAGGGTGCCAAGCTCCCAGCGGAGCCAGGCCAGAGCGGAGGCCCACCGGCTCCCCTGGTGACTGGCGGCCTCCCCGCCCCGCAGACCACTTCCACATGCAGTCGGAGTCCCTGATCGGCCCCCTGATGCAGGCCATCTCCCACCAGCACTGGAAGGTGCGCGTGGCCGTCATCGAGGCCACGGGCGCGGCAATCCCAGTTCGGCAGCGGAAAGTCGGTGGATGACGTCCTTCCGCACTTGGCTCAGCGGCTCTTTGACGACGTTCCCCAGGTAAGGGAGTTTCTCCTCCGGGCAGGCCCTCTTCACCGCCAGAAGCATGCCGGTGTGGGAATCGTCACTTACTCACTTCTGTCCTTTATTAAAGATATTGTATGTGACACCAGAATGTCCTTCCATCCTTCCCAGTCACAGGGTGTTGCTGGGGAGAACTGAACAGCCTTAGTGCATTTGTCATACTTAATTCTAAAGAATGGGGACGAGGACTGATTGCTCTTAGGAAGAAACTAAACTGAGGGTTTCCACGGTCTGTAGAAATATGTGTAACGTGCTGTCCATCAGGGTGATTTAATTGAAAGCCACAGAAGTTGCCAAACCAGGGGGACTGGAGCCAGTGTTGGTGTGTCTGGGTAATTCCTTCCCTTGGCTTTGGGGCCTGCGGAGACAGACAGACAAGACAGGCAGGCGGCTGGAGGTGAGAGAAGCTGCCTTTCTGTCGGCAGAAGCCCACTCAGAGTCGTGGACCTAAGGCTGTGGGGAGCAGCGCGCAGGCCGCCGGGGCAGGCTCTCTCCCACAGGGAAGAGTGGGTGGAGGGCCCCATCCCCAGGGCCGGAGCAGCGCTGGTTGCTGGTGGGGGCCTGCAGGGGCGGGCGGCAGCAGCCCCTGTCCCCCCGGCGGAGGGAGCGCCAGCCTTCTCGTGTCCTGTCCTTCTGTGCTTACATGCTGGCGCATTCCTTCCCACGGAAATCCTCCATGTCTGAGGCTGGGGCTGGGATGGGTGCGCAGGGCCCCACTTGGAGCTGACCTCCTCCAGGCCTGGGTCTGTCAACCCTAAAGATTGCTCTCCAGCACCCCAGCTGGCCTCCAGCCACAGCCACGCTGGGTCACACTGTTCTCTTCTTCTGTGTAATTGAAGTGTGCACTGGATGTACACAGCTGCGTTGCTTTCAGCTGCACAGCAGAGTGCTTCAGCCCGCACACATGCATGCTGCCTTCCAGCGCCCTCCCCGCTGTGGTCTCTCACGGGTGCTGCGGCACAGAAGGGCCTTGCTTGCCCAGGCGTGTGCACCGGCTTGTGCCTGCTGGCTCCAAGCTCCCGGCCGTCCCTCTCCCCTCCCCCCTTGGCAACGCCCAGGCTGCTCTCTGTGTCTGTGGGTCTGTCTGTCCATAGGTAGGGTCAGCTCTGCCGTATTCAGATGCAAATGCAAGCGGTGGCATCCAGTATCACGCATCAGTTAGTGTGATAATCTTTGGGTCCGTCCATGGTGCCACACGTGGCATGCTGCTGCTCTTCACGGCCCCACATCTCTATCCCTGCGTCTGCCCTTGGGCATGGGGATTGGCTCCATGTCCTCGCTGTTGTGGGTGCTGCGGTGAGCCTGGGCTTGCGGGCGTCGTCTTGAAGTGCGTTTTTCTCCGTCATTTGCCGGGAGCTGGGTCGCTGGGTCGTGAGTTAGCTCTAGTCTTAGTTTTTTGAGGAGCCCCCGTGCCCTTCTTCTTAGCGGCAGCGGCAGTTTTTATTCCAGCCAACAGTGTAGGCGGGCTCCCTTCTTTCCACACCCTCTCCAGCATCTGTTATTTGTAGACTTTTCAAAAAATGTTGTATTCTTTTTTATTTTTAAATGTTCTGCTGCACCAGGTCATCTTTGTTTTCTCCAGCTGTGGGAGCGGAGGCTGTCCTTCGTCGCGGTGAGTGGGCTCCCACCGCCGTGCCTTCTCTTGCTGTGCGGCGCAGGCTCCAGCACCTGCGGGCTCTGTTGTCTGGCGGCCTGTGGACTCTCCCCAGACCAGGGGCCAAACCCGTGTCCCCTGCATTGGCAGGCGGATTTGTAACCACTGGAAGACCAGCAAAGCCCATTTGGAGACTTTAATGATAGCCATTCTGACCAGTGTGAGGTGCTGTCTCATTGTGGCTTTTGGTTTTCATTTCTTTAGTAATTACTGATGCTGAATGTCTTTTCCTGTGCCTGTTGGCCACCTGTGTGTCTTCTTTGGAGAAATGTCTGTCATGGTCTTCTGCCTGTTTTTTTCCCTTGGGTTTTTGGTTTATTGTTCTGGAGTTGTATGAGTTGTTTGTACATTTGGGGGAGTAATCCCTTGTCAGTCACGTCATGTAAATATTTTCTCCCAGTCTGCAGACTGTCTTTCTGTTTTGCTTATGGTTTCCTTTGCTGGGCAAAAGCTTATGAGTTTGATTAGGTTCCAGTGGTTTACTTTCGTTTTATCTCTGTTATGTTGGGAAACTGCCCTAAGAAAACATTACTACGGTTTATATCAGAGTGTTTTGCCTATGCTCTCTCCTAGGAGTTTTATGGTGTCACGTCTTGAGGTTGAGTCTTTAAGCCATTTTGAGTCTGTCTGTGTGTATGGAGTGAGGCTGTGTTCTGACTTCACTGACTTCCAGCTGCCCAGCCCCTCCCACCTCCACCCACCCGCCCTTTCCCCCTCGGTGCCATCTTGCCTCCTGTCTTGAACGTGCATCTCCACCCGCCCTTTGCCCCGCAGCGCCGTCTTACCTCCTGTGTTGAATGTGCATTGGCTGCGGCTGAGCGGGTCATTTCCGGGCCCTCTTGCTGCCCCGCCAGCCCGTGCGTCTGTTTTTGTGCCAGCTCCATGCTCTTGTGATGACTGCAGCTTTGCAGTATTGTCTGAAGTCTGGGAGAGTCACGCCTTCCGCTTTGTTCTTTTCCCTCAGGTTTGTTTTGGCAATTCTGGATCTTTTGTGGTTCCATACAAACTTTAGGATTACTTGTTCTCACTTTATGAAAAATGTCACAGGTAATTCGATAGGCCTCAGATGAAATCTGTAGCTTTCTTTGGGTGGTGCAGCTGTTTCAACAGCGCTCTCAGCCCAAGAGCAAGGTGGGGTGTCTTTCCGCTGCTTTGCGTCACCCTCAGCTTCCTTTATTGATGCTTCTAGTTCTCAGCATGCGAGTCTTTCACCTCCTTGGCCAGGTTTATGCTCAAGTATTTTAACTTTCCTGGTTGCAATTTTTTTAAAGGATTTTATTTTTACATTCTCTTTCTGATGCTTCGTTGCTAGTGTAAAGCTCGCCTCCTCACCGCAGGGGCGTGGGTGTGTGCAGGCATGCACGCCACCTTCTCAGACACAGGCGGCTGTTGCCCAGCCGGCCCAGGAGCTTCCGTACAGAAGGCTGCGGACACGCCTCAGGGCTGAGGCAGGGCCACTGAGCCTGCTGTGGTCAGTGAGGGTCCCGGCCTGAGCCTGCAGGACAAGGGTTCAAACCAGCAAGGCTAGGCGTCCTGGCGATCTGTCCGCAGACCCGAGATGCGGGCAGCAGAGCTGCTAGAGCAGCAAGCTGGCCCTGGCCCGGCGGTGGCCACGCCAGGAAGGCCGCTGACTGCCGCCCACCCGCCCGCAGGTGCGCCAGGCGGTGATGCGCGTGGTGGGGGGCTGGCTGCTGCACCTGCGGGACCGCTACTCTCTCTTCCACAAGCTCATCCCACTCCTGCTGAGCGGCTTCCACGATGAGATCCCCGAGATCACGTAAGTGACGACGTGGCGGCCGCGGCTGGCTCCGGGCGCCCCAGGCCTGCCCGCGCTCCTCCCAGGCACAGCCTCTCTTCCGTTGTCATTTCCCACGGCGGCAGCTTCTCCTCTGGGCCAGGGCCCCCTGCAGCCGCCCCCTCCTGCCTGCTGAGCGACCCGGGGCTTTGACTGGGCCGTTTTGCACTTTTGGCCCCTTGTCCGGCTCACAGACAGGAATTTGTCAGGCAGGGCTGAGGCTGGCAGACCCACAGGTGAGTTCTCTCAGGCAGGGGCCCTGTCGCCATGGGCACCTCCCCAGTGCCCCCCTCCCCATGAGTACCCCCCAGTGCCCCCCTCCCCGTGAGTACCCCCCAGTGCCCCCGTCCCCGTGGGCACTCCCCAGTGCCCCCATTCCCGTGAGTGCCCCCCCAGTGCCCCCATCCCCTCGGGCGAGCTCTCTCAGGCAGGGCCCCCCACCATGGGCGCCCCCCAGTGCCCCCCACCCCTGTGGGCGCCCCCCCAGTGCCCCCTCCCTGTGAGTGCCCCCCAGTGCCCCCCATCCCCACAGGCAAGCTCTCTCAGGCAGGGACCCCCCGTCCCCGTGGGCACCCCCCAGTGCCCCCATCCCTGCGGGTGAGCTCTCTCAGGCAGGGGCCCCCCTCCCCGTGAGTGCCCCCCAGTGCCCCCCGTCCCCGTGGGTGCCCCCAGTGCCCCCGTCCCCGTGGACACCCCCCAGTGCCCCCCACCCCCGTGGGTGCCCCCCAGTGTCCCCTTCCTGTGAGTGCCCCCCAGTGCCCCCTCCCTATCAGTGCCCCCCAGTGCCCCCCGTCCCTGTGGGTGCCCCCCAGTGCCCCCTGTCCCCGTGGGTGCCCCCCAGTGCCCCCATCCCCGCCGGGCTGCTGGCCTCACACCTGCGCTGTGTCGCGTGCGGCAGGTGTGAGGCCAGCAGCCTCTGGGAGCAGGTCGGCCTGCAGTGGCAGATGGAGAATGAGGAAGACCTCAAGGACAAGCTGGACTTTCCCAGCCCTCCTCCGGCCCACCACCCCCTCGCCAGGTGAGTGCGGAGGCTTGGGCTGACGAGGCGGGCGTGTCCTGGAGGTGGAGCCTGGCGTTGGAAGAGCGCCCTCGTGGCCCCAGGCCGGCCTCCCTGGGTACGTGAGGACACACTAGCTGAGCAGCGCAGGGCTCTGGGGAGTGCTGAAAACGGGGCACCTTGTCAGCTCACGGAGCTCTTCTCTCAGCTTCACTTGCAGAGGAGATACGGGCCCCAAGTGGGACGCAGCCCTAGTGTTTCAGGCGAAGCCTCCTCAGAGCAGAGGCCCCCACTGGTGCCCCCTCGCCGTGGTCCCTCCAGACTGAGCGCCCACGCGCCCATGAGTGTGTGTGAGCGTGTACATCTTCCACTGGTGGGCCCCGTCCTGCCCCTCGCCGTGGTCCCTCCAGACTGAGCACCCACACACACGTACACACACGGGCACCCACATTTCCCCTTAGCTCCCAAGTCAGATCTGAGCTGCGTTTCCGAGGAAGCCCCTGCCTGCCAGGCCCCAGCCTTGCTTCTTGCGACAGGGCCTTGCATCCATCTGGTGTCCTGCATTGAGGAAACACTCCCTGTCGGGGCCTGAAGCCCCCGTGAGCCTGATGGGGCACCTCGCCACTGCTGTCTGCCTACAGGTGCTTTCTTAGAGTACCGCCGTGATGGGGTGGTGCTGGCCGGGACAGAGCCTGCTAAACGTGTGCCAGGTCGGACGGGCAGTGCCGTGGGAGTGACCGCCTCACCTGGCCAGGTGGAGTCAGGGCCTTGAGGGTCTCCAGGCGTGATGAGCTCCAGGGGGTGGGTGTTGGCGCCTGGCATGCTCCTGGTGCTGCTCCTGAGAGGCCCACAGGGTGGCTCCTCCCTGCACCTGGGAGGCCTGTGTCTTCTTTTTTTGGTCTACCTGTTGACTCAGGCAGCGTCACCTCCCATACCACGCAGCTGCTATAAGGGGAAATCACACATGTTTTGGAAAAGGTACAAAAATTAGTTGCTAGCAGGGACTTTTTTCTGACTTACTGAAGTTTGAGGACTCACCATCTTCTGAATTACCACATCTGCCATATCATGTACAAGAAGGGAGGTCAGAGCGTTGTCTGAGTGAGTGAGGCCACGTGCCCACCTGCCTGCGGACCCCTCCCCAGACTGTCCTAATATGGCCCCTCATCCCCCAGACTCGCTGCAAGGGACCAGCGTCACCAGGAGGAAAAGGGCATCGTTTTGGGTTTTTGTCTTTTGCAGAATTATAACAAGCTCACTTAGACAGCTGACAGGATCTGAGCCTCTGGAACTAAGTCTCTCACCCACCGTGGAGACAGGAAAGTCACAGGAGCAAACATTCACAGTGGGGCTTCGCGGCTCAAGCTATCCTTTCTACTAAAACACCCTTTAAACTCTGACTTGTCACCGTCTCATTTCTATTTCTAGAGTTGTTTTGAATCTTTAAGATGAAAATCTTGTAATCAAAATCCTCGAAGGCTTTTTTTATAGAAATTAAGAAACTTATCCTGAAATTCACAAGGAAACGCAAGGGACCTAGGGCAGTGGAAACTTTGAAGACGAAGACCCAGGTTGAAAGACGAGCATGTCTGGCTTCCAAGACATAAAGGCATAGAGACATAAAGCCAGCGTGAGCGGGCACGGAGGGGTCGGCATCAGACAGACGGGCTGTGGGCAGGGCGGAGTCCAAAGACAGACACATGGGTGGCCTCTGGATTTGGATGAGGTGTAGAGATGGCTCAGGGGAGAAAGCCGGTGCCCCTGGGCCTGGATCCCGGCCTCCTGGAGGAAGCCGGTGCCCTGGGCCTGGATCCCGGCCTCCTGGAGGAAGCCGGTGCCCCTGGGCCTGGATCCTGGCCTCCACACACTCCACAAAGGAATGACTGGTGGACCGGTTCTCATCAAGACGAAAACACCTGCTCTTTGGAAGACACTGAGAAAGCTCAGCTGAGGGCACAGAGGGGATGTTTGCAGACTGCGTGCGAAGGACGTGCTTCCAGAGCACAGAGGAACGGCAAGCTCAGCAGCAGCCTCAGTGGGTAAAGCAGAGATTGAAAGACACTCACCTGAAGATGAGTGGGGGCAGCGCCGCCGCTTTGAAAAGCCATCTTAAACCGTTTCTTAAACTGTTAAGTCGAAGAAGGCGATGGCACCCCCACTCCAGTGCTCTTGCCTAGAAAATCCCAGGGATGGAGGAGCCTGGTGGGCTGCAGTCCATGGGGTCACTAAGAGTCGGACACAACTGAGCAACTTCACTTTCGCTTTTCACTTTCATGCATTGGAGAAGGAAATGCAACCCACTCGAGTGCTCTTGCCTGGAGAATCCCAGGGACGGGGGAGCCTGGCGGGCTGCCGTCTATGGGGTCGCACAGAGTCGGACACGATGGAAGTGACTTAGCAGCAGCAGCAGCAAACCGTTAAGTGCCTTCCAGCCAGGTGCCCACCAGAAAGAAGAGCTGTTGGCAGCAGCGTGCGCCAGGGCAGCTCAGGTGGCCGTCAGCAGGTGGGCGGGCGGGCGGACAAGCTGCGGTCCATCTGTGCAGCGGCACACACTCAGCAGCGAGCGAGTCTCGTGGGCCCCGCCGCGCAGTGGGCCTCAGCGTGCCTTTCCGCGTGGAGGGAGGCCGGCAGAGAGGGCCGTGTGCTGCGCAGCTGCGCTCGCGGGAGGGAGAGGCAGCTCCCCGCAGCGCCAGAAGCCGGCCGCGCTGCCTGAGGGCGGGCGGCGCGGGCGCTGGGAGCGCAGGGGAGCCTCTGGGCCGCGCGTGCGTCCTGTCTTGAGAGCCGTGTGACCGCTTGTTAGCATTTTGAACATGTAGTTAATGTGTGTCACGCCTCCGTGTCGCTAAAAACTTTCAAGTAAGTAGTGGCACCCTGGCCTCGTCTCCTAGTTTTCAGAGTCGGCTGAGTCCCTAAGGCCTCGGAAGAAAACCTGCTGGTCTGCCTTAAAAGAGGGGCACGCCCTCAGTGAGCCTCACGTGAATCACTGAGGTGTGTGTTTCTGAGTGTCTCTGTCTCCCTCCACCTTCACGGCCTGCAGGGAGCCGCCCGGGGCTGGGGTGCCGAGAGCTCGTGTTCAGAAACCTCTCCAAGATCCTCCCCGCCGTCTGCCACGACATCGCTGACTGGGTGGCGGGCACCAGGGTGAAGGCGGCGCAGCTGCTGGCCACGCTGCTGCTGCACGCGGAGGACCACGCCACCCAGCACCTGGAGCCCGTGCTGCGCGCCCTGCTCCACGCCTGCGCCGACGAGGAGGCGGCCGTGGTCAGCAGCGTGAGTGGCCTCTACGGGGCCCCGCCCTTGCTCCTCGGGTCTGCCGGCCGTGAACTCGGGCCTCAGCAGGCACGGGGCGCCCGTGTGAAGCTGTAGGTGTGCCGCGGCCCTGGACCTGCGAGGAGCGGCGCGTGAAGGCTCTCCTCAAGCACGTGTGGGCGAGCGGCCCTGCGTCCGTATGGACACAGCCTCCACCTGCAGGCCCTGCGGTGGTCAGCTTGCAGGGACCGGGCAGGCAGGCGTGCAGAGCGCCCCCCGTGGTCCAGCTCTGAGAGCCCTCCCGCCAGCCAGACTTCCTTCCCCTGGCAGTTCTGAGCTCACGGGAGGACTCACTTGTTTTCGTGAGCATTTGAGGAGGAAACGTGCCCTGTTTCTGGGGGTGAAAGCTGTGAGGCCGATGCCGAGCAGTGTCGGTGGGGTGGCAGGGAGAGGGGCCGCAGCCTCTGCGCCCCACTCATCCCCGCCCCTCCCCACCCAGTGCACGAGGTCTGCAGAGCTGGTCGGCACCTTCGTCAGCCCGGGAGGTGTTTCTGAAGCTGATCTTGCCGACGCTGAGGAAGTCACCCTCACCCTCCGGCCTCCTGGTCCTCGCCTCCCTCATCCGAGGCTGCCCAAGGAGGCTCTGCAGCCACATGTGAAGGTCATCGCCACGGAGCTGGCGCAGGCTGACATCTGCCAAGCATCTGAAAACGTAAGTGTCCAGGGGAGAGGGCGGGGATCGGAGAGTCAGCCTGTCTCCATAGCGATGCCGTCCCCTGCTGGGGCCATCCACGCGTAGGCAGTGATGGTCAGGCCCCTCCAGGGACAGCCGGCCGGCCGGCCGGGTAACTGGGTGCAGCCGCTGATGTCCTGTTTGGACCCGTGCGCTCCGGGCCCGTTCTGCTCTGGCCGCATGCCGTCACACTGGCCGCATCTCGAGTGCCCAGTGGCGTCTGCCCACCCCGTCAGTCCACACGCCTCTCGGACACCGCATCTCCACAGCAAGCTTGTCCTTACCACATCGCTCGGCTTCTAGCGGGGCTTCCAGCAGGCAGCCTAATCTGGCACCCGTTACTGGGCACTGTGCTTGGTGGTTACAAATTTATTGTCTTAAACTGAGCAATAAATCCATTACATCTGAAGCTGAAACAGTCTAGGTAGTTAGACTTAGTCATTCGGAATAATTTATAATAATTTGAGATTGATGGAAAGATAATGACCTTGTTCTTGCTTGATTGTGATGGTCTTAAACCTTGACTCTTTGCGTTGGAGTGTGGCCCCTCTGTCTGTCTCTGGAGCAACAAGGGTTTGCCTCACTGGGCGCCTGCTGCCACTCTGCAGGCCTGCGGGAAGCTGGCCCCGCATCCAGGTAACACTCAGCAGGGGTGGCCGTGCCCACAGAGGCAGACCAGAGCGGGTCCCAGCCACCGCACTGGGGACATACACGTGACCTGCATACACGCCCCCGTCCTGACCTCCTGTCCTCTGTGAAACAGCAAAGCAGACACGCGGGAGGGGTGCAGGGGTCTTCCTGTGGGGGCCGTCCCACGCCCACTCCTGGCCCCATTGCACGATTGATGAGGCTGGAGCCTGGGAGCTGAGCGATGGGCCCGGCCCTCCCAAGGTGCGGCCCTGTGTGCCCATGGGTCTGGAAGCGTCTTTTGAGGCATAGAATCTCACTTGTTTTTGTTCACTGAGCATTATAGGAGCTCAGAAGTACACAGAGCGGGGGGAGCAGCGTGCACCCCCTCATGCCTGCCGCACCTTCCCAGCCGCATCCCTGCAGCTTGACTGGGCGGGGGAGGCCTGGGGCGTTGCAGCCGACCCAGGGTCCCCGGCCCTTCCAGTGTGTGTCGCTGAACTGCTCGCGGAACCCGTGACCCTCGGGCTCAGTGGGGGCTCAGTTTCCCTCTTGTGAAGAGGGCGCCCTCTCGATGCTGGCGTGTGGAAGCCGGGCCCAGCCCGCCGTGGCTGCACGGCCTGGCCGGGCGGGCCGCGTCTGGGCTGCCGGGCGGCGCAGGGAGCCTCACTGTGCTGCTGTCTCCACAGCACCTGTACGGCGAGCGCCTGCTGCAGTGCGTGCGGGCCGTGGTGTCTGTGGGCCAGGAGGACTGCCGCGGGGCCGGCGGGCCGCTCCTGGAGGTGCTGGTGGCCATCCTGGCGCTGTGGGGGCCCATGGGCCTCAGCGACAAGGTAAGCGGGGTCCTCCTGCTTCGGTGCAGCCCCTGGACCGCTACTGTCGTCTGTAGTCTCTGCTCTCAGACTCCAGCTCGTGAGCTTGCCCACCAAGCTGGTGACCAAGGGCGAAAGAATCCAGACCGTTCGGGCGTGTCTTCCTCAAGGCGGCCTTGGGGGACCCAGGATTCGCGATTCCTTCCCACTGAAGTTGATTGAGTATCTCAGAGTAAAGACTTAATCTTGGAGAAACGGAAGAAAGGAGGCCTCCCTGGTCGTTAACAAATCTGCGTTTAACTGAGGTGGAAAGATACAGGAGAGGAAACATTATCCTATTTTCCCTGTTTGGTTACAGCCCAGCTTTCCAGTCACTTCCGCTCCCCTGGCTCTGTATGTAACTTGAAACCTCCTGCCCTCTAGCTCCCCGCCACTGTAAGGACCACGCGGAGACAGGTGTCTGGCTGCTGCTCCTGAGCTGGGAACCCGGCTTCTCCCCTGGCTCTCTCTCCCTCTCTGCCCAGCTGAGAGCCCGGCTTCTCCCTGGTTCTCTCTCCTCTCCCCAGCTGGGAACCTGGCTTCTCCCCCTGGTTCTCTCTCCTCTCCCCAGCTGAGAGCCCAGCTTCTCCCCTGGTTCTCTCTCCTCTCTGCCCAGCTGAGGACCCGGCTTCTCCCTGAGCTGAGAGCCCAGCTTCTCCCCTGGTTCTCTCTCCTCTCTGCCCAGCTGAGGACCTGGCTTCTCCCTGAGCTGAGAGCCCAGCTTCTCCCTGGCTCTCTCTCCTCGCCCAGCTGAGGACCCAGCTCTCCCTGGTCTCTCCTCTCTGCCCAGCTGAGAACCTGGCTTCTCCGCCTGGTCTCTCTCCTCTGCCCAGTTGAGAGCCCGGCCTCCCTGGTCTCTCCTCTCTGCCCAGCGAGAACCTGGCTTCTCCCCTGGTCTCTCTCCTCTGCCCAGTTGAGAGCCCGGCTTCTCCCTAGTTCTCTCCCCTCTGCCCAGCTGAGGACTCGGCTTCTCCCTGAGCTGAGAGCCCAGCTTCTCCCGGCCCCCCTCTCTGCCCAGCTGGGAACCTGGCTTCTCCCCCTGGTTCTCTCTCCTCTCCCCAGCTGAGAGCCCAGCTTCTCCCTGGTTCTCTCTCCTCTGCCCAGCTGAGGACCCGGCTTCTCCCTGGTTCTCTCTCCACTGCCCAGCTGAGGACTCGGCTTCTCCCCTGAGCTGAGAGCCCAGCTTCTCCCTGGCCCTCTCTCCTCTCTGCCCACACCGTGTCCAGGACGCACACACACCACACTCCCTTTCCCCAGTGCCTTTCTGAACTTTGTTTTGTCTCTTGAAGGTCCCCCTCTCTGGAGGGCCCGTGCCTGAGCTGGCGGCTTGTCACCATAGGGCCATAAAATTTATATTAGAAAGCCGAGCTGGCCTCATGGAGGGCCTGCAGGCCAGGCCTGGGCCCCAGGCAGCGTGCTGGGTGCGCCCTGTCCCTCAGGCCCGAGGCGGGGATGACGGGGTGCGGGGCTGCCTGTCCAATCTGCCCTCCCCACGTTGCCCCCAAAGCAGCAGGCACGCCGTTGCTGCTGACCTGGTCAGGTGCAGAGCTCAGAGGGACCTTGGACCCACCTTCGCTGACTGCGGTTTAAGAAGTCTGTCAGCTCAGTCCCTGAAGCCGCGCGGTCCCCTTCTCTGCAGACAGGGTCCCGCTGCCCCGGCCCTCTGCCCTGCAAGGACTGCCCTGCCCTGGGTGGTGCGACATGAGGGCGGTGGGGACGCTGGGCCTCCTGTAAGTGCACATTTCTCCATTTCATTTGTTGTCGAGACGGGAGGGCCATGGACTGGGAACCCCAGGTCACAGGGCATGTGCCCGAGTGGCTCTCCCTCCCTCAGGCAGTGAGGACAGGGGTCTCCAGTGGGTGTGTGAGTCCCACGCTCAGGTCGACTGTCCCAGCCGGCGACTTGCTCCCCAGGTGCAGGAGACGCTGGCAGAGCTGGCTGCAGTGGAGGGCATGCACAGCAGCCAGGACCTTTTCCAAGCACGTGTGAGCCCCCTCCTGGAGTGGCTGGCGGCCTCGCACCAGGACTGGACCTGCCATTCTGTGGAGCTCCTGCAGCTGGACGTGGTGCTCACCCACTCAGGTGAGCCCCAGACGGGTGCCCCGGGCGGGGTTCAGAGCACTGGCGCCTGGCGGCTCTGGCAGCCCCAGCGCAGACGGCCAGACTGGCTGCCCAGTCGGCCACGCACCGGGGCCTGGTTCTTCATTCACTCGTGATCACTATCACCTGTGGAGAGTGGCCATTTTGAAACCTTACTTAAAAAGCGCTGAGAATGTTACAGTGATATAACGTGGTCTTGAAAGTCTGCCCAGGCACACGTTTTGATGTCAAGGCTGGAACGCGTGACTCAGGGTGGTGCGTGTGTGGCTGAACTCTCAGTGGCGTCTGCATGCTGCCCTCTCTGCCCAGGTGGCTTCCTGTCCTGCGGGTTAGGGGCTCGGGTGGAGGCTGGAAGGCGGGAGGGGGCGGCAGGCTTCCTCTGGCCATGCGTGTTCCACTCTGACCCTGGGCTCTGAGGTGATGCCTCTGGACAGATTGAAGTCCTGACTGAGTACGGACTCAGCAGACGGGGCATGGACCAGAGGGCCTGAGGCTGGCCTTCGTCCCTTCTGACACACACCCCAGGTCAGCACAGGGCCTGGTGGGAAAGGCAGCTTGTGTGACTCACGTCCAGACCCGGAGACCCTGTCACGCTGTCACGGGCGGGCCCGGGCCCTGAGCAGCGTCGCCGCGCTTGGGATCCTGCCAGGCTCAGGGCTGGGGCGCCGCCACTCCGTCTGGTGACAGGCATGGGAAGGTCGCTGGCTGCTGGGTCCACGGCACACATCCAGCAGCTTTGTACTCTGCGGAGTTGATTTCGACCGGTCTTTAAAAAACTGCTTGACTTGAGTGTGTTTATGAATTCGGTGAGATGTAAGAAGAAACAGGTCACATGGCAAACAGTTAGAGCTTATGGTAGAGGGGGCGGAGGGGGCCGTGGCGTCCTGTGCCGAGAGCGTCCTGTGCGCCGTGCCCTGCACTCCGCCTCTCAAGCGGCTGCAGGGCTCCACCTTCCCGCCCTCCTGTCTTCTAGGCCCTGCCCTCGGAGAAGCGCTGCCCCAGCTGGTCCCCATCCTCAGGAGCTGCCTTCAGCCTGCCAGGGACCCAGCCATGCGCCTGAAGCTCTTCTCCACCCTGGCGGGCGTGCTGCTGGAAGCCCCGGAGGCGCTGGATTCACAGGGGTAGGTCGGCTCTGCCTCCGCGCTGGCCCCCGCCCCCACCCCCCGCACGCGGAGTTAGGGCTGGGTCGTCCCCACCTGCCCCGACACTGAGGTCTCGTGGGGACTGCGGTGGCCCCGAGCTCGAGGCCCTGCTGTCCCGCAGCTCCCTCGCGCCACCCCAACACACCGCCCCAGGGAGGCAGCGCGGAGCACAGAGTCGCTGAGCCAAAGCTGTGCTCCTGTGGCCATTAAAGTCCCATGGAGTGAAGAAGTTTCAGGGAACATTGGCTCCTAATGGTTTGTACATGACTGTGCTCAGCTCTACACGGCTTCTGGTGCCTTTCGAGCCTCACAGAGTTGACTGAATGTCCGTGGAGTTCAGAGCTTAGGAAATGCATGTTCCGCAGAGGGACTGGAGGCAGGAAACACCCAGGCCTCCAGCTCAGGGCTTCGGAAGGGAGGGGAGCACAGCATGGGGGCAGGACATGAGTCGGAGCGGAGCCCTTGGCAGGACGGGCAGCAGGTGGCAAGACGCTGAGAGCTGTTTGGGATCTGAGAGAGTAGATCTTAGCCGCTGGCCTGTCCTGGGCTTTCCCAGGGAAATAACGGGCATCGTCCAGGCCTCGCCTCTCTGGAGGTCACTCTGATCTGCCGTCGGGCCTCTAGCCAGCCCACCGTAGCGCAGGAAGTTTTATTTCCTGCTTATCTGCAAAGGCTTCTGGGTTAGGAGAGACCATAGACGGTACGGAGTCAGCCCCTGGCACCATCCCGAGCAGAGGACCCACAGCCCCCTTGCTGGCCCTCGGGCCCCTCTCCGCGAGGACTGTGACTCCCCCAGGAGAGGCGCCTCCATGCTGCCCCTGCTCCCCGAGGACGGTGACTCCCCAGGAAAGGCGCCTCCGTGCTGCCCCTGCTCCCCGAGGACTGTGACTCCCCAGGAAAGGCGCCTCCGTGCTGCCCCTGCTCCCTGAGGACGGTGACTCCCCAGGAAAGGCGCCTCCATGCTGCCCCTGCTCCCGAGGACGGTGACTCCCCAGGAAAGGCACCTCCGTGCTGCCCCTGCTCCCCGAGGACGGTGACTCCCCAGGAAAGGCGCCTCCGTGCTGGGCTGAACTCCCTCAAGAAACTGCTCGGAGGCTTCTTGTGGAAAGAGAGTCGCTCAGTTTCAAGTATTTAGTGAAAGTATTAGCTGTTTTTACAAGCAGGAAAGACTTTGGGAAATAGCACCTGCTTGGTTTTGAACTTCAGGATTGTAAAATCATGGCGCTTAAGACAGCAAGGGACCCCTGTGCCCACCCCACCCTGTAAGGACCCCTCAGCCGGAGGACAGAAGGCGGGGGTGCCGGTTGGAGCAGGAATCCCCAGTGGTACAGGGCTGCTCCCCGCTCTGGGCGCCCAGACATTGACAGAGCGGTCCCCTCGCGCAGATCCATCCCCTCGGGCAGAGCTGTCCCCTTGGGCAGAGCGGTCCCCTCGCGCAGATCCGTCCCCTCCTGTGGATCTGTCCCCTCGCGCGGAGCAGTCCCCTCACACAGAGCCGTCCCCTCGGGCAGAGTGATCTCATGCAGAGCCATCCCCTCATGCCGTCCCCTCCTGCGGATCCGTCCCCTCCTGTGGATCTGTCCCCTCGCGCGGAGCGGTCCCCCTCACACAGAGCTGTCCCCTCGGGCAAGTGATCCCTCATGTGGAGCATTCCACTCATGCCGTCCCTTCCCATGGAACAGTCCCCTCGCGCAGATCCGTCCCCTCACACAGAGCCGTCCCCTCGGGCAGAGTGATCTCGTGCAGAGCCATCCCCTCATGCCGTCCCCTCCTGCGGATCCGTCCCCTCGCGCAGAGCGGTCCCCTCGCGCAGATCCGTCCCCTCAGGCAGAGCAATCCCCTCACATGGAGCGGTCCCCTCGCGCAGACGTTATGGGACCCCTCTCCCGTAGGGCGAGACTGAGTGCTGCTGGCTCTGGGGGAGCCTGTGGGCCCCGGCTGGGCTTGCTTGCCTCGGGACCCAGCTTGGGACATGTGTGCGTGCTCCGAGCGCAGGGGCCTCATCCTCTGGGAATCTGCTGCGCTCTCTGCTCCCAGCACCGGAGCAGACTCGCTGGAGTCAGAAGCAGCCCACGTGGCTGCTGCCTGCCCCTCGTGGCCGGCACTCAGCCCCTGGGCCCGTGTTGCCACGCGTGGGCCGCCTCAGCTAGGACTCCGAGCTTGACGTCTCCAGAGCCCCCTGGTGGATCGCTTTTCAGGAAACAGCAGCTCTGCCACAAGAATTGAAGCAGGTTGGAACCTGGGCGGCCTGTGAGCCCCGCTGCGCAGCCGGCGGCACGGGTGGCCCTGGAGCGCCTCCTGCTGGAGGTCCTGGCGCCCTGGCGCTGGCCACACTGGCCTGCTCCTGGATCCTATTCTGTGCAGCCTGTCCACTTCCTCGAGACACAGTCGATGGGTCAGGTGTTCAGCAGAATAGGTTTTGCGCCACCAGCAGAGGCCTGTGGGGCAGAGGAGTTGTAAGAAGAGCCAAGGCTTTGCCCTGGGCTTTGGATGGGGCCTCAGCTGTGGCTCCGCAGTGCAGGGTGGCCCGGCCAGTCAGTGGGGCTCGGGGCTGCAATCCTGGTTCCGTTTGCTCTGTGTCGGTCCTGACAGCATGTTGAGAGGAAGGGCCCAACCGTGTTGGCAGGAATGTCCATGTCTCCCGGTGTCCTGGCACGTGGGACCATGGGCACAGCCCCAAGGCGCCCTCCTGTTGAGGTGGTGGGTGTGGCCGCAGCGAATCCATATCGTCTTAGGGACCGCGAGGCCTGTCTGAGTGAGGACGCTGCCCCTGGAGTGGCTCGCCAGCCCAGCGACACTCCAGGAGGAGTGGTGGACACAGCAGCCCCTCGGCTGCAAAGCGGGAGGGAGGCTGGAGTATACGGCAGCCCCGGGCCTGGAGAGGCAGCAGGCGCCCCCGGGCAGCCGTGGGGGCACCCCAAACCCCTCAGAAAGCGTGTCCCTGAGAAGCGCTTGCTCAGCACCCTGGGCTTCGTTTCTGTTGCTTCTCTGGCCTTTTTCCTCAGCGCCATCCATTTCCCGGACAGCGCTGCCTTCAGGGAGTCTGAATGCCCCTCGCCCGCTCTCTCCTTCTTCCACTCCAGGCAGCTCCACGGATTCCTGGACACCCTGGTCCAGGACATCTTCGTCCCCAACCTGCAGTGGCACGCCGGGAGGACGGCCGCAGCCATCCGCACGGCGGCCGTGTCCTGCCTCTGGGCACTTGTCAGCAGCGGGGTCCTGTCGGACGGGCAGGTGGGGCTCGTGGGTCCCAGGCCCAAGAGGGAAGGTGGTGTACCCTGGAAGAGCGCTCGCCTGAGCCTCCTGTCCTGACGGCCGCAGCAGGAGGCCCCAGGCAGACCGAGGGCGGGATGAGGGGCTGGCGGTGCACAGAGGTCTGGGGGGTGGTCTGGGTTTCCCTGGCTCACCTGGTGGTTTTCTCAGGTGAGTGTTACCCATTTACGAGAAAAGACTTCATCGCAGGAGCCTGACTTGAGTGTTGCTTGTATTCACGTCTCATCAGAGGGGATTGAGGAGACAGTAGATGCAGGGGGCCACAGCGTTGCCTGAGCGGCTGTTACCTAAGTTAGCATGTCCCCTCAGGGCTTCCCTGGTGGTCCGGTGGCTGAGACTCCACGCCCCCAGTGCAGGGGCCCGGGCTCCATCCCTGGTGGAGAACGTGCCACAACTGAGAATCCCACCCACAGCTGAAGGCCCCGCATGCTGCAGCAGCACAGCCCGAGTAATGCGCAGCAGCGTTTACAAAGACATCCCCTAAGCTTTCCTGGGCAGGACATCCAGTTCTGCTAGCAAGTAGTGGGCAGTGCAGGATCCACGCCTAAGACTTTCTGAATAACAGATTTTTTAAGGATCAGCTGACCAGTGTTCAAATTATCTGAATTTAAAATCAAGACTCAGGTCTGCTTCTTACATAGAAATTTCAGAACAGCGTTCCAGACTCTGTGATGGTTGCATTAAAAACCAAGTCTCTCCCATCACAGGCGGTACGCACGGCGCGTGACCCACAGCTCGCACGGTTTCTTATTGCAGATCCAGGACATGCAGGAGACATTGATGCCTCAAATTCTGACCACCCTGGAGGAGGATTCTCAGATGACTCGACTGGTTTCGTGCCGGATCATTAACCTGTTTTTAAAGACCTCTAATGGTGTGACTGATCCAGACAAATTCATCAAGATTTATCCTGGTAGGACATTCTTCTTTCCCCGGCCATCTGTGTGTGTGTCTGACAGTTGTTTCTGTCAGAGGAAGAGCGGCAAATGCTACCTTTGGCTTCTGGACTTTGAGTCCACACGTGGCCGTGGTGGGTGTGACATCTCTGGGCAAGGAGCGTAGCAGGAGGAACAGGACACGTGCCTGTGGAATTGCGGGCTGGGCGCTCAGACTCCCGGGAGCCAGGGGCCGCCCTGCAGTGGGCAGCATCTGCACCCGGGGAGTGCGGGCTCCCGCCTCGCGGGCCTGCACCGCTGCCTCCTGAGCCTGAGCACCAGCGCGTCCCAGACGCGCACGAGCAGCACGGGCCTGCCGCCGAGGACCTCGGGGCCCGTGGGTGCGCCCTTGCTGGGGGCAGGTGGCGTTGCAGGCTCTCTGCCATCTTCTCTGAGCGCAGTCATGACCCATGGGAGGCTGCAAGGGCAACAGCCTTCAGAACAAGGTGAGCGCCCGGCAGCAGGCTCTGCGGAGGGCGCCGGGCGGTACCGCGTCTGCTGAAGGTGCCGGGAGGCAGGCGAGGAGCACAGGCACCCCGCAGAGAGAGGCACCAGCAGGCCCTGTGCCCAAGGCCGTGGTGACCCTGGATCCCCTGCTGGGCGAACATCTGGCTCCTGCTGGCAGCTTAGAGCCAGTGCTGCCTTGGAACCTGCTGCACGCTTCAGAATGAACTTTCACAGAAAGCGCAGAGGACAAGCTGAGAAAAGCGCAGAGTGGGGGCACCGGGGGGCAGAGCTAAGTGTCTGGAAGACTCCAGTCGTGGGGCCAGCATCTCGCGCGGGCTCTCAGGGAAAAGCACCCGTTGATGAGAGTCTCTCCAGCTCACGGGAAGTGCTCCTGCCAACTCAATAGAAACAGCCAACATGGCTGGGGGCCGTCATGTCACCGGCCCTCCCCTCCATCCTCAGAGCCGCTGTGGGCAGAGGGCAGGGTCAGCACACGCCCTTCCTGTGCCGTCTCCACGGTGGGGGAAAACGGGGTGGCGGGGACATGACACCTGCGAATGACTCTGAGCCTCAGCATCTCGGAGCCGGGGGAACCCCAAGGCCACCCTATGGGTCAGAGGGCGCAGACTCCCAGGCCGGCCAGTCATGCCTCCACTCGGTGACCATTGAGTCCACCCCTGGGCCAGAGCAGCCGAGGGTCCCAGAACACCCCTTCCCCATCACCCGCGTGCCGGTTTCCGGGACGGGTGCTGGGAGCTTAGCTGTGCACGTGGCCCCGGAGCCTCTGCTCACACTCTTGTCTCTGCTTCCCACCCCCATCACCCGCGTGCCGGTTTCCCCGGGACGGGTGCTGGGAGCTTAGCTGTGCATGTGGCCCCGGAGCCTCTGCTCACACTCTTGTCTCTGCTTCCGCCCCAGAACTCCTAAAGCGCCTGGACGACGTTTCCGATGACGTGAGGCTGGCGGCCACCTCCGCCCTGGTGGCCTGGCTGCAGCGCGTCCAGGGCGAGGCCTCGAAGTGCTGCTACCAGAGCAGCGTCCGGCACCTGTACCACGAGCTCCTCGTGTACCTTGATGACCCGGAGCGTGCCGTCCAGGACGCGGTTCTGGGTAAGAGCCTTGTCCCCACACGGGCCAGCCACCCAGGGGCCCCTGGCCGGCGCTGCAGCTCTCGAGGTAACGAGAGGTGACTTGCTGGGGTGACGTGGAAACTGCTCACAGCGGCAGCATCTGCAGACGGACGGGTGGCCTCCCCTGCACCAGGAGCCCGCCCATGTGCTCACGGGAGTCCCGACCGGACGCCACCCTCCCCGTTCTGCAGGCCTCACACTGTGAGCAGGGGTGCAGCGATGCCTCACAGGCACGCGCTCAGCCATGGCCGACACCCCCCGACAGTGCGTGCGTCCCAGTCAGCGAGCCTGCAGGGACACGGCGGTCGCCCCTGAGTGCTCGGCTGCGCCAGGGTCACTGGGCGCCGTGCGTTCGCTGGTCTGGGCGTGCACCCCGTGGGGCAGTGTTGCACAGAGTCCCTGAAAATGCTCGGCGCCTCCCCCATCTGTCTGTCTCCTAGACTTTAGCAGCCACTCGTCTGCACTGCCTGTGTGGTCTGCCTTTTCCGGAACATCACATTCTTGAAATCACGTGCTATGAAGTCTTCTCACGTTGACTTCTTTGACTTGGCAATAGGCACTTGAGGTTCCTTTTCCTGGTGTGAGGGCTCTTTATTTTTTAGCGCTAATGCCTCATCTGAGTGAACCAGTTTATTTGCACCTTCACTGATCACTTTACAGAGGCATCTTCATCGCTTCCAAATTGTGATGATAATGCATTAAGCTTCTCTAAACATCTGTGTGCAGGGTTTTTGCAAATGTAAGCTGTCAGCTCCTTTGGATAAATATCAAAGGTTGTGATTGCTGGCTCATGTGGTAAGAGTATCGTGTGAAAGTGAAAAGTGGAAGTCTCTCAGTTGTTTCCGACTCTGTGACACCATGGACTGTATAGTCAGTGGACTTTTCCAGTCCAGAATACTGGAGTGGGCAGCCCATCCCTTCCCCAGCGGATCTTCCCAACCCAGGAATCACACGGGGCCTCCTGCACTGCGGAGGGCTCTTTACCGGCTGAGCCTCCAGGGAAGCCTGAGAGTGAGTGTTTTTCTAAGAAATGGCCCAAGTGGCTGCACCGCTGAGCAGCGCCACCTGCAAGGTGAGCATCCCCGTTGGTCCACAGCCCGCCAGCAGGTGGCGCACCGACTCCGGCCACTCTGACGGGTGCATGCTTGCCCCCTGGTTTACCCCTGCGTCCCCCTGTGACGCGCCTCGTGGAGCGTCTTCCTCGCTTCCCTGTCCGTGGGCATTCAGGCTCTCTCCGTGTCTTGGCTGCTGCACGTGGTGCTGCTGTGAACATTGGGCTGCACATTCCTTTTCAAGTTAGTTTTTTCCGGACACACACCCAGGAGTGGCAAGCTGTCGGGTTTCTAAGGAATCTCCACACTGGTCTCCATGACGGTTGGGCCAGTTCACATTCCCGCCAGCAGTACAGTGGGCTCCCCCAGGCAGCGGCAGCGGTAAAGAATCCGCCTGCGAGGCAGGAGGTGCGGGTCCAGGCCCTGGGTCAGCAAGATCCCCTGGAGGATCTAGTATGCTTCGCCTGGAGAATCCCATGGACAGAGGAGCCTGGCGGGCGGTGGCGGGCTGAGTCCATGCGGTCAGAGAGAGGAGGACACGGCTGAGCACACACACACAGACACACGCACACAGAGCAGTATAGGAGGGCTCCCTCTTCTCCATGCCCTCTCCATCTGCCGGTGGCAGACTTTTTAGTGATGGCCGTTGGGCCAGTGTGGCATGGTGCCTCGTTGCAGTCTTGATCTGTATTTCTCTGATGATCGGCGATGTTTTGGTGAGAAATGTCTGTTCAGCGCTCCTGCCCGCGTTTGCTTGGGTCACTTTGCTGTCTGGCAGCTGAGCTGTGAGCCGTTTATATAAACGTTTTACACGTTTTGGAAATTAGTCCCTTGTTGGCTGCATCATTCGCAAATAAGCTGTTTTTTGTTTTAGCTGAAAATGTGTTTTCTCTTGAGACTTCCTCTTTGACCATTGTGGTATTTAGAGATGTGTTGTGCGATCTCCAGCTATTTGGGAGTTTTCAGTTATCTCGTTGTTACTGACTTCAGTTTAACTCCACTGAGGTCCGAGAGCAGAGATTATAGGGTTCCTGGTGAAGGTGCGTCTTTCCGGCCCTGGCCGTGGTCTGTTTTCATGCACGTTCCGTAGAGCTGAGAGGAATGCATGTTTGCTGGGGTTGGACGAGACGGTCTGTAGATGCTCAGTTGATCGCTGGTGCTGTTGGATTCTGCTTTACCCAGCTGCCTGCTGGATCCTCCCTTGCTGAGCGGAGTGGGTGGAGTCTCCCGCACAACAGTGGATTCGTCTTCTCCTCACAGCTGTCAGTTTTGCCTGGCACAGTGTGACGCTCTGATACGGGGCTCGTACATAAAGATCGTTATGTCTGCTTGAGAACTGACATGATCATTACGCAACGCCCTCCTTACCCCGATCACTTCCCTTTCCCAGCAGCCTGCTCTTTATGGCTGTTGTAACTTTAATATGAAGCTAAGGTTGGCTTAGTATTATTTCTGGCATCACAAAAGTGTTTTCCTGCTTTGCAGAGGCCCTCAAGGCAGGCAGCGTCCTCTTCCCCCGACCTCCTGGTGGAAGAGACGGAGGCTGTCCTCCACAAGCACCGCTCGCCCACCCGCTGCGAGCAGCTCCTGCAGCACCTGCGGGCCCTGCCGCCCGCCTCGTGACCAGCGTCCAGGGGGCAGAGCCTGGCACAGCGGCGCGAGGGGCAGACATGCGCCTTCACCCTCACTCGGGCCGGAGCTCGTGGCCGCTGAGCCTAGTCACAGGGCACCTGTCTGCCCAGCCGCAGAGGGCCCTCCCAAGCAAGCCTCGGCAGCAGGAAGAATGTGCTCCCGGAGCGCCCCTGCCCAGCGCCTCCCGGGACAGGCTTCCGCACCCAGCAGGTCTGAGATGGCTTCAGTGAATGGCTTCTGTATTCCGTGTCTTGCTCATACAGTTCATTGAGAGGCCTGCCAGAAACCGACGGCTAACTTCCCACTGAGTGTCGGCTGCTCACCTGGCGGCCTGATCCGCGCGCTGTGTGTTTTTAGGCTGCGTGTGCTGCGAGGTTCGTGGGTTATTGGCTCTTTCTTGCTTAAATGCCCACCAAGAAAGTTATTGAGTGTTTAAAAAGAAAAAAGCCAAAGTGATTAGAAAGAAATGTTGTTTAAAAAAAGAAGATGAAATGTTTCTTCTTTGGGTTCTGGCTATTGAAACTTTGTATCTCAGTGAAGACACTGAAAAGAATTTGAAATTTTAAGGACTATTATCAACAAAATCTTCCCCTTTTAAAATGTTATGTGGGTTGTATTTGGTCACAGTATTTTCTCTTAGATCAGTAATGCTGACGCTGTTGAAAACAGGATAATCAAATATAGTTCTGGTTGCTCTTGTAGCAGGACAGCAAAACTGCTATATGTTCCTGTACTTTCCCCAAGTGCCTGAAAGATTTCATTTTAAGCATTATTTCCATAAGCCAAATATTTATGTTAAGAAAATGCTCTATTTTTTCCAAAAATCAAATATTAACGTTTATGCTTTGGCATTTGAAAATATAACTTAAGATATTTATTATAATTATTCTGTATGCCTGTCTTTGTGTGTTTTGGTAACTGAAATTGAGACTCATTTCTTCCTCAGATTTAACCTCACAGCAGCCTCAAGATTCCTGGGCCTTTGGACGGGGGGTGGGGGGGCGGGGGTCTCACTGCTCGTTGAGGTGCCTTCTGTGGACACCAGGTGGCAGGCGCGCCAACAAGGTAGGACACGGCTCACCCTCCGGTGGAGCCCGCCCGAAGAACAGCTGAGCGCGGAGTCCGCAACACAGGCTGCCTGCGCCGCCGCGACCCCCCCGATGTCCGCTCCTGCGCCCTCCCAGGCTCTGAAGGCGCAGCTCCTCTCCAAACCCCGTTGGGGTTGATGGCTACAGGGACGGCGGATCCCCTCAGCTGGCCTTTCCCGGCTGCACGGCTGCCCTCTGCTGCCTCTGCGTGTGCCTCCTCAGCACCACCTGGGACCTGTCAGAGATGCCTGTTACCTGGCCTCGGTCCAGACCTGCCGAATCAGAGACGACAGGCGGGGCCTCCTGCCGGAGAGCACGCGCGTTCACATCCAGCAGGAAGCCCCGTCTTCTGCCTCTGGTCAGTCAGCATCACGGGAGCCACCAGTAAACGGCAGCGAGTTCGGCTAGGGAGGACACCGCACGCTCGACCCTCACCTCCCGGGCCGGCCGGGGCCGGGCGCCCCCACTGCCGTCCAGCCCGGCTGCCGTGGCGCCCTTGGCGCCCGCGCTTCTGCTGCTGAGTGCCATTCGGGGAGCCACACGGCAGCGCTGCAGCGGTCAGGACATCCGGCACGGTCTCAGCCTACAGAGGGTAGTATCTCTTTAAACACACCCGTGGCTTGTGGGGGCCTTTCGTTCCCCAACCGGGGACTCAGCCTGGGCCCTCTGCAGTGACAACGCCGTCTTAACTACTAGAGCACCAGGAAGTTCCCAGAAGTCTAATTTTTTGATTCGTTCCTTTATGGACTGTGCTGGTGATGCTATATCTAGGAAATTTTTGCTCAACCCAAGGTTTCATTTCCTGAATTTAAGAAGCTCAAAGGTTATTTTCTTAAAGGTAATTTATCTATTGGCCTCAACTCATGCTGTGGTTCAAAAACAAGTTTTACTTCCTTTTAAAATCTCTCCATGACCAACATGAAAATAAGACGTCCTTCTAGGGGTGAGTTGGTTGGCTGAAGATGAAACACTCACCACCTTTTAGTAGCCAGAGAGAGCCCAGTATGTGCCAGTATGGGATCAACTTCTAAAATAAACTGTAACAAGCGAGGAACACTACACCCTGTAGAGAATGCACTGTGCGTAGGGCCTTCCCTGGTGGTCCAGTGGCCAAGACTCCGCACTCCCAGTGCAGAGAGCCGGGCCCAATCTCTGGTTGGGGAACTAGATCCCACGTGCTGCAACCAAGAGATCCCACGACGCACCTAAAGATCCCACGTGCTGCAACCAATATCAGAGATCTGGGAGCCACAGCTGAGATCTGGGCCAGCCAGGTAAGTGTTTTTTAAAAAACAAATACACTGTATGTGACAGGAGAGAAGGAGCTGCCTATATATGCTTTATGTACAAAAGACATTTCTAGAAGGTTACAAAAGAAATTGGTAAGGGTGGTGTCATCTGAGGAGGGCAACTGCAGGGCTGAGGGACTGGAGTGGAAATTGGGTCTGTGCCTTCTGATACCTTTGAATTTACTTTTCTTACGTACGTGTTCACTAGTCGAAAGCATATCTCAGCTGAGACTTAACTGCCAAATCAGAAATCCAAATTGACTGTGGGTGATTATCTTGCCTCTTGTCAGCACACGTTTCTTCTGTGTAAACAGAGCCCAATTCCGGGGAAGGACGTTCAGGATGAAGCAAAGCTTTTACCAAAAACTTGTCTCGTTGAGAAATGAAAATGCAAAGACTTCTGCCCAAGTGTTCATAGCTGCTTTATTCCAGCCCCAAATTGGAAGTCACCCAGTGTCCGTGGACGTTATGAATGGATGGACTGCAGTGCGTCCACACAGCAGAAGACAGTAGTCAGAAGGCGCCAGGCACTGCGAGGCGGGTGGCGCACTCAGACCTCAGTCTGCAGCCGGCCAGGTGTGAGGAGTGCGTCTTTCCCTGGACTTCTCGAGCAGCAAAGCCCTTCCACGGTTCTCTAACCACCCAACCAGGGACGATGCTTAGGCACCCGTTGCTGTCTGCTCTACTGGTGTGTGTACGCATGTGCATCTTGCATGAACTTTTTCGTAACTGAAAGCATCAGAACTTTAGAAACAATCATTGGTTGAGTCTGGAAGTCAAAGCTTAAGACTGAGTCCTCTCAGAGGCTGCCTCCAGGCAGGAGCAGGGAGTATGGTGCTGTTACCAACGGCTTTCCTCACAACCAGCCTGGAAAATTAGATCCTCTCTAAAGATAAATCTTTCTCCCTGATTTTTCCCCATTTTCCAGACACCCAGACACTGCCTGTGTGACTCGCACAGGAGGAGCAATACTGGGTGGTACTGAGGGCGATGGGCTTTGGATACGCTTTTTCCTTCTTGCTTCCCAGGCTTGAGTCAGCTATGTTCATGGCAGGGCCGCAGTGTTGACGACTGGTGTCTCAGCAAGGGGGCTGCAGCCTCCATTCGAGCATCACCCTCTCAGCCTTGCTCCTTTGGCCCTGCGCCCTCAGCGGTCTAAGCTGCTTTTCTGTGACTCTTCCTATAACCAAATGACGACTTCAGGAGCTGGCTGGGACACAGGTCTGGAACCCGAATGGAAAAGCACCTGCTCCGTTTCTTAGGAGTTTTCTCAGTGTCTTACTGTAATTTGAAGAGGCAGCCAGTGCCCTGGTTGGCTGACAACAAATGGTAGCGAGACAGAAGCGCCCATCCGGAAGTCGAGCGCCTTCCTCCTGCCTAACTGACGGCACTTCTGTCCTCTAGGACCACACCAGCTCCTTTGTATTTCTATTCTTTACAAACTGAGCTGACGGTTTTGGCTAAGATTCAGAGTGAAAAGTGGTGAGGCTGGCAAATGTGGAGCTGGGGACGACAGTGGCCTTTTCAGCTGCTGTAGAACACTGGCCCTTTCCCAGCCTCCCAGGGACAGGCGTTCGAGTTGGGATCGTCATCCTCCGGAACAACTGCCTGAGGCCCTGCGTACCTGGGGTTTCACAAGCGCACACACGTGGGTCTCGCTGCCCGCCCGGCTCCAGCTGGCCAAGGCTGCGGCGAGCAGACCCAACGGAAACGACCCTCCTGGTGGGCCTGGTCTTCGTGTGATGACGACACCTTTAGCAACTAACGCCTCTCGGGAGTGCTTTAGCCTCTTCCCGTGATCAGCGAGGTGGAATTAACCTTTCAGGAACTACTGTGAACAGTTCACATGGCTTGAAATCCTTGATGACGTTTAAAGACGAAACTAAAATTAGGAACTTCGCTTTGGCGTATAAAATTCCCTACGGGGCCACCGCATCGCCCGACAGCAGCGACAGGTTTCGCCAGCCCGCTCCGTCTCAGCCCAGAGGTCCCGACGGCCGGCCTCCGGCCCCGGGGCACGCGGCCCTGGGGCGCTCGCTGCGGAGCCGCTGCGGGAGCTCACGGGCTTCGGACCCGCGGTCCCGGCCCTCACGGCGGGTGCGCGGCCACACCTCCCGCTCGCAGCTCCGCCCCCAGGAGGGCGCGCATCGTCGCCGCCGCCCGAAAAGAAGTGCGACCAATACTGCGGGCGCAGGCGGGCGCTGCCTCCGCGCCGGCGGCCCCCACGTGTGCGCCCGGCCCCGCCGCGCCGCAGGCCCCAGCGACCCCGCGACCGGGGCACCCCAGGCCCGGCCAGCGGCCCTCCCAGCGGCCCTTGCGGCGAGGGCGCGGCCACGTGACCCAGACTCGGCCAGTCGGCGGCGCAGAGGCGTCGCGTCGTTGCGATCCGGCGGCGGCTGGACCCCTGATTGGCCGCATCTGGTCACGTGGCCACGGCCGCGCCCCCTCCCCCGGACGCGGCGGCGCGGCGCGCTGGCGTCCCCGGGGTCGAGGGGCTGGCCTGCAAACGCGCGGGATGGCGTTGCCGCTGCTCTCTTGAGGAGTGGAGCCAGAAGCCTCGTCACAATGCGCCTGCGGTGCAAACACGTCCTTTCGGTTGAGTCGCTGAAACGGGTTTAGCTTAAGCCAGTTTGAGCGGCACGCTTTGATACTTGCCCGATGAAACGTCAGAATTGAAGCAAATTCTGCGAGAACGACCTGGGGGAAAGTCACTTCTCATGTCCTAGGCTTGTGACCTAGTGAGGCGTGTCCGGGCCGAGGGACTGCACTCCCATCCCTCCCGCCGTCCTCCAGCGCCCGGAGGGTCGGGAGGGACGGGCGGGGGGCGCCAGTTGGCAGGCAACCCTTCTGGGGACGCTCGGAGGCCCAGCCAGGCCCCTCCGAGTACAAACTCAGCCTCAGAGACAGCTGGGCGTCCTGGCAAGGCTTCAGCGGGGCGCAGTCCGTGGAGAGCCCGCCGCACCTGTCAGCAGCATCCTTCCTGAAGGGAGGAAGCGGCGGGAGACGCGGGCGAGGCAGGAGTGCCCTTCCTCCTCGCCACGCCCGCTTTCCTTCCTTCGGGCCTGGGGCGGAGAGCGCCCCACCCACGCACACCTGGGCTTCTAGAAGAAGTGACTGATCCCAGGGCTGGGTCAGGGAGAGTCCAAGCATGCCAGAAGGGGAAGGGAGGGCTCCAAAAGGATGGGGACTCAGGAGGCAACCTGAAGGGGGCGCCTAGTGGCCAGAGCTGGAATATGTGACTGGCAAAATCACCAACTGCTGTGAGTGTGAATACCCACGAGTCCCCAGTGACATCGGAATAATAAATACGTAGAGAATTCTCTGGTCGGCCGGTGGCTAGAACTCTACTACTCTCACTGCAGAGGGAGGGCCGGGGGTTCAGTCCCTGGCTGGGGAGCTAAGATCCCACAAGCCATGTGGTGCGGCCAAAGAGAAAAAAGAATGAGGGAGGAAGGAGACAAAAATATCCCGATACAGAGTAAGAATGAGAGGAATAGGAAATCAGCATCAGGCAAACACCACAGTAATGCTCGTCCCAAACGAGATCCACTGATGACCCCTAAGATTGACGGCCAAAAGCTTTGAGACAGCTTATTACTCAAATATCTCCCCAAGATACGTTTTAATTGCAAAGGGATTAATAGCAACTTCATGGTGGAGAAACTTGGCCAGAGCACCTTAACCGAGTGATGAAGCGCGAGGCCAGAGCACAGGTGCCGCTGAGAGTGAGACGGAGCACCGGGGACTCCGGCCCCGTGGAGGGTGCGGGGAGTGAGGGCGAGCTCACTGCCCTCCCGGGCCAGGTGAGCGGGCGCCTTCGGAACTGGGGCCAACGCTTGCGTCTCGGCGGCTGGGGTGCATGGGTGGGCTTCTGTGGAATCTCTGCTGCCCAGCCTGCCTCCCCTGGCTCGGCAGGTACGAATGCCGTGAGCAGGGACAAACTTGGCAATCTGGAGGAACAGCAAGGAGGCAGGACAGGAGCTTACGGGTGAGTGAGAGGACAGTAAGAGGTGAGATCAGACAAAGAGCACCAGTCAGACCGTCAGGACCACAGCAGGGGGGCAGAGAACACAGCCTCCCTGCCCCTCATGTCTCCTCCCACGCCCTCTTTATTATAATTCTGCTACCCTTGTACCTTTCCCTTGAGTGCCTGTGTGGCATTGAACAACACAGTCCTTAAACCTCTGTCTTACCCCAAGTGCTTTGGATGGCATGGTGTTCTTTCCACCCACCTTCCATCACCCAGACTTTGCTTGAGTTTTGTCAAGACTGGTCTCTACCGTTTGAAGGGGTTGAAAACGCTCTTTCGTGCTTTGCTTGTAGACTGTAGAAGCTCCCAGAGCCTGTCTTTCGCGTGGAGCTGTCCGTCTCCGAGCCCCGCTCTCTGTGCAGGCCTGCTGCCTGCTGGCACTGCAGACGGCGCGCGCGGCCCACCAGACCCTTGCTTTCCCTGCACTTGCTTCCAGCCTCATATGCTGAAGCACATTCTAAGCATGTCCTCAGAAGGGGATGTCTGTCTGTCTCTAGAAAGGCTTTTAATCTGCACTCGTAACTTGGCACCGGCTTCTGGATCCTGAGCTTGTCCTCAGCTGCTGAGGGCCCAGCTCTGTCACTCACAGCTGACAGTCTGATAGTCATTCCTTTGGCCGAGTCACAAGTTCTGTCTTCAGATGCTTCTGAACCCTCTCCCTGATACTCTGACGTGTCACAAGGACAGGTCTAGATGGGGATCTTTTTATTCTTTCACCCTTCTCTGTTCTCAAGGGGACCTTCCATTTTCGACTATTTTTTGTTTGTATTTAAGAACTTTCTTTCCATTTTCTCTATTTTCTTCTGGAACTTGTGTTAGACATCCTGGACACATCCTCCAAGATTCCATCATTTCTTACCTATTTTTTTCTCCTCTTCCTCTTTTTCTTTTGGGTCATTTCTTCTGTGTCCCAAGATAATTTTTTTATTTTCTAAGTATTTTATTGATCTTTTATATTTTACCATTTACCTTTTAAGTCTCTTTTTCATAAATGAACTTTACTGAGGTTTAATTTATATACAATGAAGTGTTCCCATTTTTAAGTGTAAATTTTGATGAGTTTTGACAAATATACACAACTGTGTAATCACATCACAGTCAAGGTATAGAACATTTCCCCAAAGTTTTCTTAGTCCCCTTCCCAGTCAAGCCCCCCTCCACACCCAGACCCTGGGCAGCCACTGACGGGGTTTCTGTGGTCACAGGTCACAGTGCCGTTTCTCTGCTGTCGTGCTCAGCATGTTTTTGAGACTCACCCACGTTTTCACATGCATAAGTTGGTCGTTCCATTTTTATTGCTGAGTTGTATTCCATTGTATCATAGTTTTTTATCTGTTCATCAGCTGAGGGGCATTTGGGTTTATCCAGTTCAGTTTTGAATAATGGCTGCTGCTGCTGCTAAGTCGCTTCAGTCGTGTCTGACTCTGTGCAACCCCATAGATGGCAGCCCACCAGGCTCCCCCGTCCCTGGGATCCTCCAGGCAAGAACACTGGAGTGGGGTGCCATGTCCTCCTCCAATGCATGGAAGTGAAAAGTGAAAGTGAAGTCGCTTAGTCATGTCCGACTCTTCATGACCCTATGGACTGCAGCCCACCAGGCTCCTCCGTCCATGGGATTTACCAGGCAAGAGGCCTGGAGTGGGTGCCATTGCCTTCTCTGGAATGACGGCTAAAGACATTCATTTGCAAGTCTCTGTGTAAACATGTGTCTCTATATTGCCTGAGCAAGTACCGAAGGGTGGGATCACTGGATGGCCTGGTACGTGTATGTTTAACTCTATAATAAACTGCTGATCACTTTCCCAAAGTAGTTGTACCACTTGACGGTCCCACCAGAAACGCAGAGCGTTCCATCGCCTCTGAATCCTTCTTATCACTCAGTGGGGTCAGAACTTACTTAGTTACTCCAGGTAACTTAGTTTCCTTGACAGGCCTCTCTCCTAAATAGAAAGGTTGAGGGAGTGTCCTGTCCAAGGGTCAGTGTTATCAGGAGTGCCAGGCTGAGGGAGGAACTCCTTGGGGAGCCCCACCCCCTCTAAAAGCAGTTTGCTTGGTTTCTCTGGAGAAGAGAGCCTGGCCTTGGGACCAGGGCTCCAGGCCAGCTGCCAGCTGGGTTTGTGAGGGAACAGCTGTTCATCCCCAGACCTCTGGTTAATCCCCAGTGCAAGCCCCACCTACCCCGAGCCTCTGAGGCCAGGACAGACCAGCCCCCCGTCTCGGCGCAGCGCTCCTGTTCTGGGGCACTGCTCCCTGTGCCCACACTTCCCCAAATTTGTTGGATGCTCTGATCTCCCGTCCCCACCCACCGCCTTTCTGTGCTTCTCCACTAACCCTTTCGATGAGGAAGCCTTTGGTGAGAAGAGAAGCTGTGTGTGCTCAGCTCTTCTCTGCACTGAGACCTCTGTAGGCAGAGACGAATGTCCAGGGGCACACGTGTGAGGTCCAGGAGCACATCGCAAAGGGCATATACGGGGCGTGCACTTCATGTTAAAGATATATGCGTGTGCACACAGCGAGTGGCAGGATAGACAGAAAAATGTTCGCTGTCTCTGGGTGATGGGGTTAAAGTGATCTATGGGCTTTTAAACACGTTTCCTAAAGTGTGGTCGTGAGTGTGCCTGTTTGTATAGTGTCTCAATGGGGAGGGTCACATGGATCTGGTCTGGGTTTTCAGATGGACAGGGAGGAAGCAGGTGGGGACTGACCTCAATCTCGGGTGTGACAGGAAAGCTCTTGTAAACCAGCCACAACTCGTTGTCTTCCCAAGACCACAGGCGGTCTGGGGCCACTGTGTGAGCTCGGGGGACACGTTGTCCCTTCATGCCCTGTGAAGCTGAGTAAAGCGACATTTCCACATTCTGCGATCAGAAGTAAGACTTTGCTAAGAAATGTGCCTCCTGCCCTGACAGAGGAGAGCTGACGCTTCCCTTGCACCCCAAGGAGACTTTCCACGGACTCCCTAAGACCCGCAGGATCTGGGGCCAAGACACTGCTCTTTCAGATCTTAGCAGCTTTGATTGGAAGTAAGGAGTTTCAAAGCATCTTTTTCAAAGATTTATCTTCTGATTTCTGGCTGTGCTGGGTCTGCATCGCTGTACAGGCCTTTCTCTGGCTCTGGCGAGTGGAGGCTGCTGTGGGGCGTGGATTCCTCGTTGCAGAGGCTTCTCTTGTGGTGGAGACAGGCTCTCAGCGCGTGGGCCCCGCCCCTGTGCCACAGGGGCTTAGCCGTGGGGTCGTCCCGGGCCAGGGATCGAGCCAGTGTCCCTTGCACTGTGAGGCAGACCCTTAACCACCAGGTCACCAGGGAGGCCCCGTTTTAATCATTTTTCATTTTCCAATTCTAACCCTTTCTTTGCTCATTTCTTTTTGTCTGCATCGGGCCTCAGGAGCGCTGTGCAGGCTCTTCGCTGCGGTGCACGGGCGCCTCTCCTGCTGCCCCGCGGCATGTGGGGCCTTAGTTCCCTGCTGCTGCTGAGTCGCTTCAGTCGTGTCTGACTCTGTGCAACCCCACAGACAGCAGCCCGCCAGGCTCCTCTGTCCCTGGGATTCTCCAGTCAAGAACACTGGAGTGGGGGTGCCATCACCTTCTCCAATGCGTGAAAATGAGGTCGCTCAGTCATGTCCGACTCTGTGCGACCCCATGGACTGCAGCCCGCCAGGCTCCTCCACCCATGGGATTCTCCGGGCAAGAGCACTGGAGTGGGGTGCCATTGCCTTCTCCATAGTTCCCTGACCAGGGGTCAAACCAGCATCCCCTGCATCGGGAGGCAGATTCTTAACCAGGGAAGTCCCAGATGGTCCTCCTGATGTCTGGGAAGAGTTTAACGAGACTGCAGAACACACAGAACACAGACTGTTGAGATCTTGTCCACAGACAAACTCAACTCTGCTTTCCACCTACGTGTTTGTTGCCAGTGCAAAGGTAGATTCTGGCAAACTCCACCCATCAGTTATCTTACCAAGCAAACGAACAGACCTGAGCTGCTGAATGTCCTCCAAGCCCGTGGATGCAACCCTGTGAACGAAGGTGAGCCTTGCTTACCTGATACTGAGCTTTCCATAAGGAAGGTTGAGTCACCTTTCACTTTCCTCAGGATGAGCAGTAACAAGATTTCTGCCTTTACGGAAATGGAAGCAGAAGCCTCTTAAGATGCTCCCCACAGGAAGCCTGTCCTTGTTGCGTTCAGAAAAAAACACATCCGCGTGCTGGTCTGGCGTCAAGATTTCTCTCTCAGAGCTGACGGGGGAGTGCCCGCCTCTGGTCTGGAGATTCATCAGGGATGAGACCGGAGAGGCAGCCTGCGCGAAGACAGAGCTTCACGCGTTTCTCTCCAGCCTTTGAAGGGCCTCCGAAGAGGCCCAAGCGATGGGCTGGCTGCAGCTGGCTGCACGACGCTCCTCGTAGCTCGTGACAGTGACCCAGGAACAAACACTGTATGACGACGGAACTCACAACTCCTGCTGTGACCCCGAGGAGGGGCCCACCCGCAACGGCTCCCAGCGCGTTCCAGCATGGACATGTGGGCACGGGGGCGCGTGGCATAGCGCACAGATGCAAAGGGCCCGACACCAGCAGCCAGTAACCAGCACACGCCCGCAGCTGCCAGGCAGGCGGGCGCCTCCTGAGCCTGGGAACAGCCCTCCACGTGTCCTGACCCTGGTGCCACAGGGACGTCGGCGTCAGGCGAGGGAGCCCGGGAGCCGGGGTGTCACGGCTTCCGGGGGACAGCGCCGCTGCTCAGCGTGAGCGGTGTTCCTCTGTGTCCGTTCCCTGCTGCCAGAAAGAAGGGCGTCCCCAGAGTCGAGTCCAGAGAAGTGCTGTTGGGGAGGGACAGGCGGAGGGAAGGCCTCCTGCTCACCAGGACAGGACTCACGTTTTCGCCATCAATTAGCCCTGCTGTGTTCGCAGCCTCTTTTACATTAAAAAGGATACAGATACTGATAAACACAGCAACGTGGGTGAATCTCCAGGGAATTGTGCCGGGCTTAAAAGCCAACCGGAAAAGGTGACACACCATTTATACGTTTCTGAAATGACGAGATTTTAGGGACAGAGGGCAGGCTAGTGGTTTCCAGGGGCCAGGTACAGGGGTAGAAAGGGGGTGGGGGCTGCAGAGGCACAGGAGAGACCCCCGGGAAGTGAAGCCCCCAGGACCTTCATGCCTGGCCACCCAAGCCTGGACGCCTGTGCCCCCTCCCTTGCCCCGGCTTCCAGGGGCGCTATTTTCAAGCTGCCCTTCCCCCTCGGGACAGGTTGGAGCCCCCAAGCAGGTGAATTCTGTAATCAGTGGGAGGATTTCTTCCATGAAGTACCTCGACAAGGCTGTTTTCCAGATGCCACAAAGTTGTACTAAAGTTCATGCAACATTTGCCGTCTCAGCCACTTCTCAGAGTCCAGTTCAGAGGTGTCTAGAATATTCACGCTGTTGTCCAACCATCACAACCGTCCGTCTCCAGAACTTTCTCGCCTTCCCAAACTGAGACCCTGTCTCCATTACATACTAACCCCACCCGCCTCCCTCAGTCCCTGGTGCCCAACCTCCTCCTTCCTGTCTCAACCCTGCCTGCTCCAGGGACCCTGCACAGGCCCGCCGGCACTCGCGGCCGTCCAGTGTGACTGGCCAGTGTGGTGGGGGACGCGTGCCGTGGAGTTGCCTGTGCTTGCGTTCCGCTGGCCACTGGCGGGCCGCGCCGCTCTTTGTGTCTGCCACGCGCTGCCGCTCCTGTCTCTCTGGATTGCCTGTGCCCACGCTCTGCCATTCTCTTGCCTCTCTCTTCCCTTTGTTGAGTTGCAGGAGGTTCTCGTATATTCTAACCAGTCATAACTCCTGGTCTGTTTTAAAGACAGCAGATATCTTCTGGCCTGTTCTGTCTGCTGACTTGTTCACGGTGTCTTTTGCTAAACAGACGTCTTTCACTTTGATGGAGTCAGACCCATCGATGTCTCGCCATAGGCTTGTGCTTTGGAGGTTTAAGAACCGCTGCCCCACCCTGGGAAAACAGCTTCCTTCAGCCTCTTCTTTCGATGTCGTAGTGTTCCTTCTCAGTTAGGTTGTCACTCATCTGGAATCTAGTTTTATTTCTTCAAAAATAAAATTTCAATGAGGAAGGATGGCAAGATATTCATAGGTGTTAATTTAGGATGATGGAGTCATTATCCTAAAGTACAAGTCATTATCCTACAGAAAGTACAAGTCTGTACTTTTCCCATAGGTTAACATTGAGAAAGGTTAACATTGAGAAACTTTTAAAATTTCTAAAAATGTCTCAGTATTTTGTGCAAAATACAGGTAAACTCAAGCAAGAAAAGGGAAACAGTCTGCGAGGCCCCTGCTTGGAGAGCAGCGCTGGCGGCGGTCTTCTGTGCCTGTGCGCGTCTACACACACGTGGCATCAGAGCGGCTGCGTCTACACACACGTGGCACCAGAGAAGCTGCGTCTACACACACGTGGCACCAGAGCGGCTGCCTTTCTCGGTTAAGAGCGCATCGTTTCCTGAGCACATTGCACACCCTGGGCTCTGCAGAGACGACACTGTGAGGACGGTTTTCTTTTTCCAGGAGAGCTGGCTTTGCTTTTGGGGCTGTCTCTCCCCTCCCTTGGCTTGACTGTAAGAGATCAGGGCCTGCCCTGGTGGCTGAGTGGCAAAGAATCTGCCTGGCAATGCAGGAGACACAAAGCCCCCCCAAACAGCTGCGCCCGAGCGCTGCAGCCCCTGAGCCTCTGCTCTGGAGACAGGAGCTGCAGCTGCTGAGGCCCGCGCTCCTTGGAGCCCGTGCGCCGCACCAAGGGAGGCCACCCCCCAAGAGGTCCTCGCCCCCTCGAGAAGAGCCCTCACAGAAACACAGACCCAGCACAGCCAAAATAAGAAAATACAGCTTCCAGGTCAACTTCCTTCACCGTGAGCCTCTCACACTGACCGAAGCATCTCCTGCCCCCCACCATCTAGAAACCAGTGTTTCCACCCATTTTGCTTTTTTTCAGTTCAGTTCACTCAGTTGTGTCCAAATCTGCGACCCCATGGACTGCAGCATGCCAGGCTTCCCTGTCCATCACCAACTCCCAAGCTTGCTCAAGCATCCCAAGATGCCACCCAACCATCTCATCCTCTGTTGTCCCCTTCTCCTCCTGCCTTCAATCTTTCCCAGCAACAGAGGAGTCACTTCTTCGCATCATGTGGCCAAAGTATTGGAGTTTCAGCTTCAGCATCAGTCCTTCCAGTGAATACTCAGAACCGATTTCCTTTAGGATGAACTGGTTGGACCTCCTTGCAGTCCAAGGGACTCTCAAGTGTCTTTTTCCATCACCACAGTTCAAACGTGTCAATCCTTTGGTGCTCAGCTTTCTTTATGATCCAACTCTCACATCCATACGTGACTTCTGGAAAAACCATAGCTTTGACTAGATGGACCTTTGTCGGCAGAGTAATGTCTCTGCTTTTTAGTATGCAGTCTAGGTTGGTCATAGCTTTTCTTCCAAGGAGCAAGCGTCTTTTTAATTTCATGGCTACAGTCACCATCTACAATGATTTTGGAGCCACCCAAAAATAAAGTCTGTCACTGTTTCCATTGTTTCCCCATCTATTTCCCATGACGTGATGGGACCAGATGCCATGATCTTATTTTCTGAATGTTGAGCTTGAAGCCAACTTTTTCACTCTCTTTCATCAAGAGGCTGTTTAGTTTTTCTTCACTTTCTGCCATAAGGGTGGTGTCATCTGCATATCTGAGGTTATTGAAATTTCTCCCGGCAATCTTGATTCCAGCTTGTGCTTCTTCCAGCCCAGCATTTCTCATGATGTACTCTGCATATAAGTTAAATAAGCAGGGTGATAATACACAGCCTTGACGTACTCCTTTTCCGATTTGGAACCAGTCTGTTGTTCCATGTCCAGTTCTAACTGTTGCCTCCTGACCTGCATACACATTTCTCAAGAGGCAGGTTAGGTGGTCTGGTATTCCCATCTCTTGAAGAATTTTCCACATTTTGTTGTGATCCACACAGTCAAAGGCTTTGGCATAATCAATAAAGCAGAAATAGACGTTTTTCTGGAACTCTCTTGCTTTTTTGATGATCCAGTGGATGTTGGCAGTTTGATCTTTGTTCCTCTGCTTGTTTGACTTGTGAGCTGTGAGCACAGGACACGTGCTCAAGCCCACGTGTTACACATGGCTCTTCCCCCGGAATATAGGTGTCAGGTGGGCAGCAACTGCGATTTTCAGGGTAGATCCCAGCCCCTACTAAGTATGGGACACACAGCAGGCCTCCAGTAAACACGTTAAATTAATGCAATCCCAAGGAGAAAGGAGACTGGGAGTAAGCACCCAAGAGGCTGTCCGGGTGGGCACGCTGGAGACACAGGTGGGTGGGGTGAGCGGGGGAGACTTCTTGGAGGAAGAGGCCTGCAGGGGAAAACGGAAAGCGGGGGAGGCGAGGCCAGCACAGCCAGAGGGGAGGACTCCCACGGCGCCGACAGCGCCCGAGGAGAAGCCTGTTCCCGCTGGGGCCTCGGCTCCGAGGAGCAGGGCTGGGTGCCCTGTAGGGGTCTGTGGCCGTGCTCAAGGGCGCGGGGCAGCTGGACTCCCTCACACCCAGAGGCTGACACCAACCAGCCGAAGCACCAACTAGAGAAGCCGTCAGGGCGGACACTCCCCTCCCGGGAAGACCTCCAGGCGTGCGCCTGAGCTGGCACCAGGGGCTCTGTCCCGGGTTTCGGCCTCTTTCCACCAGGGATCTGTCCCCGGTTCCACAGCCCGCCCCACCAGGTGAGGAGAAAGGAGTGGAGTCGTGCGTCCCCCGACGCTGGGGCCGAGGCGGGGTCTGTCGGCCTGCTTCTGCCCTCAGGGCCGCCTGTTTTCCCTTTCACTGCGGAGTGCTTCGTTGTTTTCAGCTGGGAACATTTTCCGCCTCCTTCTCCGACCCCGACCCCTACGCTGCGCTCCCGCTCCCCAGCGGGGAGGTCTGAACGGTGAGCACTGAGGGCGGTAGGCGCGGGGCCCAGGATGGGAAGCAGGGCGGCTGGGGGCTCACCTGTCAGGACACTTGGGATTTTGCAAGCTCCCCTCATTACGCACCGGGGGCTCCACAGGGCCCCACCAGCACCTCTTCCCCTCCCGTGGCCTCACGGCATGTGGTTTTGCATCCTTCCCTGTCTGTCGTTGCTGGTGAAATATTTTTTCTTCTTGTAAATTGGCCTCGGTCGTTTTGTAATTATCGGGAGGAAAAAGATGGACTCTGTGGCCTGCCTTCCATGTGGAATCCTCATCCAGAAGCGCCCCGACGTCTACACCGCTGTCCGCTAGGGACACAATACGTGCCACCTATGAAACCTCACATCTTCTGGAAGCTGCACCAAAAACTCAGAGAAACGTGAAATCAACTTGATATTATGACAGAGAATGAGATGGTTGGATGGTATCACTGACTCAATGGACATGAGCTTGAGAAAACTCCAGGAGATAATGAAGGACAGGGAAGCCTGGTGTGCTACAGTCCATGGGGTCCCTAAGAGTTGGACACAACTGAGTGGCTGAACAGATGCTTTATTTAACCAACATATCCAAAATATTGGGTTTCCCTGGCGGCTCAGTGGTAAAGAATCCACCTGCCAAGCTGGAGACAAGGGTTTGATCCCTGTGTCAGGAAGATTCCTTGGAGAAGGTAATAGTAATCCACTCCAGTACTCTTGCCTGGAGAATCTCATGGACAGAGGACCCTGGTGGCCTACAGTCTGCGGGGTCACAAAGAGTCAGACTCGACTAAGCGACTAAACAACAGCAAAATCCACACTATCACAACTTAACAAATAAGCAATATTTTTAAATGAGATATTTCAGCTTCTTTTTCATGCTTAAGTCTTTAAAATTGTGTGTTTTATACAATGCACAGCTCACCTCAAGTTCAGTTAGCCACATTTCCAGTGATAGTAATTACACGTGGCTGGTAGCTACTGTGGACAACTGGCAGGCCTAGACTTTATCCAGGTATTTATTCTCCTCGACCCAGTCCTCCCTGCTTTACGCCCCACTCCCGCTCCGCCCTCCCAGGCAACGCTCAAAACAGAACGAAACAAAACCCCAAATCCACAGCCTTCTCTCCTCTCTCTGCACTGCTCCTGCTGACCACCTAACCTGCTTATAAAACGGCATCTGTAGAATTTATACCGGGGATGTGACTTCCCACGAGCTCACCTAAAGACACAGCCCCTGTGCGGAATTAGTAAAATAGGAGGAAAACGGCCTCTTTTCTGTTAATAAGCCCCACAAGGCCAGCCAGCTAACCCCGCATTAGTCCCCTGCCATTACCGTAACACACACGGAAAACAGCCCTTGCAACTGGCTTTTCTTTGCCGCGCTGCAAGTCTTTTCGAGAGAGGGCAATTTGGCAAAGTCTTCACACCCTCACCCGCCCGCTAACCTGTGGAGCCGCATTTCCTCTTTTGTAAAGTAGGATAATAATAGCTTCTTTATCTACCTGGCAAATCGGTTCTGAACCTCAAAGAGATAATAAAAGGTCGGGTTCAAACACCGCAAAAATCCACCGGAGAGTGACCAATTGTTATCCGTGGGTGGAAGCCTGAGGCTAGGAAGGCGCACGTGTCCTCCGCAGGCCCCGGGGCAGCGGCCTGGGAGCCCGGTCCCGCCACCGCCCGCCTCGGAGGAGCGCACCTGCGACGCCGAGGGACGCGGGCGGAGCTCGGAGGCCGCACGCGTACGGCGCGTCGGGGCGCGCGGGGACGGCCACGCGGCGCGGGGACGGGGGTCGCAGGGAGGGCGGCCTGGCTGCTCAGGGGCCGCGCGGACGTCCCCCGGCGCCCGAGGGCCCGCTCGGCACGAGGACCCCGCGCGCCGCCCCCGCGCGCGCCGCCCCGGGGCCCGCCCACCTCCCCGCCCGCGGCTCGGCCTCCGGCGTCGATTGGGCGGGCCCCGGGAGGCCGCCTCTGCATTGGCCGAGGCGCTTCCAGACGCGCGCCCGCGATTGGTGGGCGTCCGCGGCGCGGCGCGCGATTGGCTGGCAGGGGCACGGGCTCCCGGGCCTGGGCGGTGCGGACCAGGCCTCAGGCGGCGGCGGCGGCGGCGGTGGCGGCGAGCGCGGCGCGGGGCAGGTGAGCGGCGGCGGGGTCGGGGCGGGAGGGCCGGGCGCGCCTCCGCGGGCGGGGGCAGGGGCGGCCGCGGGCCCCGGCGCGGTCGCCAACGGCCGCGGCCTCGCCTCGGCGCCGCGCAGCCTCCTCCGGCGGTGGTCCCCGCGCGCGGCGCCGCCGGACCCTCCCGGGCCCCGCTCAGGCCGCGTCCCCGCCGCCGCCTCGGCGCCCGGCCCGCGGCCCGCCACCCCCGCCGCCTGCGGCTCGCCGCCCCGGCCCGGGGCCGCGCGCGCCCGCCGCTGCAGGCGGGGCCGACGTCGGGCGGGCCGGGCCTGCCGCCGGCGCCGCGCCGGGTCCTCCGTGCCCGACCCGTTCCCTCGCCCCGCCCGCGGGGCCCCGAACCGCGAGCGTCCGGCTGTGTTTTCGTCCGTTTCTTCGGACCCCGCCGAGTTCCTTCAAGTCTGAAACGCGGGCTGACTGGGAAGTTCTGGAGAATTCAGTTTTCTCGATTTGTCGCCTCTGCTAGTTTTCTCCTATTTCTTCTCCTGTGTGTTGGGAACGCTACTCTGTTGGGCATTGGACCTCTTGATTGTCATCTTTATCTCTGTTTTCCACCGATGTCTTCTCGTTTGACTTTTAGATTTCCTTAATCTCCTGACTCATTTGAGCGTTTTGTTTCGACCATCAGGTTTTTCATTTCGCGGAGGTGGGTTTGGTCGTTACTGTTTTCTCCTCTAAACTTTTGTGTCGTGTTTCTGAATGCCCTGGCGCCTCGTTCTGCGTCCACGGCCCGAGTGTTGGCTTGCTGAGTCCTCCCGTGCTGCAGCACCGGGGCGTCGGAGAGCCCTTGCCCTCCCCTGCCCAGCCCCGGGGGAGCTCTGTGCACGGCGCTGGCCCTGCCGCTGCTGGCTGAGAGGGCTGGCTGGGTGTCCTGAGCCGTACCCAGTGTCGCGGCCCTTGGGTCTTTTGATTGGACTCTCTAGAGGTCCAGAGAAGGGCTTCCCAATCTCCTGCCTCCTTTTAAGAGTGAAGACTACGTTGCGGCCTTCACAGATTGGAGAGGAAGTGCTTTCTTGTCCCCCGTTTCAGGAAGGCATTCATGAACCCGACTGCCCCTCTTACTTGCTGGTCTAGAGAGCCCTTGGTTTTATGCTCGTCTTTTCTGGGGGAGGCAGGAAGGGGATCCATGCCGAGTAGCTAACTGCTTTGTTTTTAAGTTGTAAAGAATGAGCGGGATGCAGTCTGCGTCCTGACCTGCGCAGCGCCTGGCATTAAGTTCAGCGCTGTGCGGCCGCCACTGCCCAGTTATCACCCTGGATTAGGTGGCCTCTGGCAGCAGCTAAGGTTTTTTCCGTTTCTATGAATGTGTCTGCTCTGGAATTTTTTTTTTTTAATACAAATGGATTATTACAGTATGTGGCCTTTTATGTTGACTTCTTTCACTTTGCAGAGTGTTTTTAAGGTTTATCCATGTTGTAGAGTGTGTCAGAACTTGGATTCCTCTTTGCAACTGAATAATATTCCACTGTACAAATATATCAGTTTGCTTATCCATTCATCTGTTAGTGGGCATTTGAGTTGTGTCCACTTTTTGTCCGTTATGAATAATGTTGCTATGAACATTTGTGTACAAGTTTTGTTTGAGCACCTGTTTTCATTTTTGGGGTATGTGTCAGTAACGGAGTGGAACTGCTGGGTCACATGGTAACTCTATTTAATTTGTAGAGGAACCACCAAACTATTTTCCACAGCTGCACCATTTTACATTCCCACCAACAGTGTGCGAGGGTTCCAGTTTCTCTACATCCTCTCCAACACTCTTTTTCCATTTTGTATTGTTTTCTTATGGCTGTCCTAGTACTTGGGAGGTGTGTGTCGGTTTGATTTTGATTTGCGTTTCCATGATGCTGATCATCTTTTTATGTGCTTGTTGGCCATTTACGTATCTTCTTTCGGGAAGTGTCCGTTCTCGTCCTTTGTCCATTCTGTAGTTGGGTTATTTGCCTTTTGAGCTGTGAGCGCTCTCTCCGTCCCCTAATGTTGGGCCCTCCAGACACATGGCTGCGTGCGCTCTCTTCCATTCTTTGGGCTGTCTCTTCACTCTGCTGATGAAGCCACATTTATCTTCTCTCTTGTCGCTCATGGTTTTGGTGTCGTATCTAAGAGACTGTTGACAAACCCAAGGTCGTGGAGGTAAATCTAAGCGTTTCATAGTTTTAGCTCTTAAATGTAGGCCTTTAGTTCATTTTGAGTCAGTTTTTGTGTTTGGGGTGAGGTCAGGGTCCAGCTTTGCTTGCAGATGTCCCAACCCCATGTATTGGAGAGGCTGTTCCTCCGCTGTTGACTGGTTTTGGCACCCTCGTGGAGTATCAGTTGACCATAAATGTATGAGCATATTTCTGGACTGTTAATTCTGTCCTGTTAGTTCATATGTCTGTCATTATGGCGGGAACACTGTTTTGAAGTAAGTTTGGGAATCGGAAAGTGTGAGTCCTCCAAATTTGTTCTTTTGCAGCGTTGTTTTCAGCTGTTTGGGATTCATTGCAGTTCATGTGAATTTAAATACAAGCTTTACCATTTACCAAAAAAGGCCTTTGGGATTTTGAGAGTGCCTTGAATCTGTTCCTGCTTAGCGGAGTATTGTTTGGTTAACACCATTGTCTTCTGGCAAATGAATGGGGCTCTCTTTCTGTTCATCTGTGTCTTTCATTTTTCAGCAGTATTTTATTATTTTCAGTGTACCAGTTTTATACGTTCTTAACCTTATTCGAGTAAGTTTGTCGCTGTGTTTGTGGTGTGTGTGTGTGTGTGTGTGTGTGCGCGCGTGCGTGTGTGTGCTCCAGGTGAGGGACACGCTCACAGCCTCTGGCTAAGTCTGTCACTCTTTTTGTTGCTACTTGAAGAGCGGTTGTTTTCTTAATTTTATTTTTAGATTGTTTATTGCTAGTAAATAGAAATATAACTTATTTTTGTCTTGATCTTGTATCATGCAACTTTAACTTCTCTCAGTTTACTAGTTTTAATAGATTTTTGTGAATTCTTTAAAATTTTTTATAATGCCATCTGTGAATAGAAGCAATTTTAGTTTTTGCTTTCTAATTTGGATGCCATCTATTCTTTTTCTTGCCTAATTGCTCTGGCTAGATCCAGTACAGTCTTGAATAGCAGTGGAAGAATGGTACCCTTGATTTGTTTCTGATTTCAGGGGAAGTTTTCAGCCTTTCACCATAGCATGTGGTGTTAGTGTGAGTTTTAGTAAATCCCCTTGTCAGACAGAGGAAGTTGTCTTTTCCTAGTTTGTTCAATGTTTTTGTCAGGAAGAACTGTTGGATTTTGACAGATGCTTCTCCTGCACCGTTGAGATGATCACGTGGTTTTGCGTAATTGCTCCTTAAACAGACGTTCATTGTTTGATCCATCCTGTGTTTTGATTCCACTCTGCGTCCTTACTTCCAAGTGTTTACAGGTGTCACCATCTTCAGATTTGGGGGCTCCATGATGAAAACTGGGCTATTTCTCAGTGTTGCCCGTTGCAAGCTGATGAGTCCGCTCTTTCTGGCCTACGTCAGTTTCGTTCATCCATCCGTTTTCTAGTTTCCAAGTTTCTTGCTATTGTTTTTTTCTCCTCCTCAATAAATACCAGGCACTTTGGGTGGCAGTGGAGACAGGATGAAGCCCGCTTCGGCACTGCAAAGCCGGTCTGCACCTCTGTGTTTCAAGGAGAGGTGAGAACCCAGAGACCTGCAGGGTGTTTCATGGGGCCCACTCTTGACTCCAGCTGCGTGGTCCTGAACACACCCGAAATTTGAGCACCCACATTGGGTTCGCAGGGCAGTGGAAACAAAACAGTAATCCCAGTCAGGCGCGCGGGGCATTGCTGTGAGCATTTTGGAGAGCAGTTGTGCTCTGGGGCTCCTGCGGGAGGGCTGCGGTGTTATCTTCTTGACTGAAAACACCTGCGTTTGCTTCCTCCCTTTCTTCCTGAGTTTGAGCTCATTGCTATTTTGGACAGCTTAGCCCACTTGCTGTCCAGATAGAAGAGGCTAGACTGGCTCCGCCTGAAACTTTACTTCCTTTGGGCCAAAATGATGTAGGCTAGACAGAGTAGAGACCAGGTGTCGCTGTTTATGACTTGCTGCTCATTGCGATCAGTGCGGCGGTTTTCTGCTCTGCTCCGTGGCCTGTGTGGCTCATTAGTCAGCCTTGCAGTCTGAGCTGTGTCTGTGACCCTGCTTGTCAGTTGAGAGCTTTGTTTTCATTTAGTGGCACACGGGCACTCTGTGAGCTGTTTTTGACTGAAGTGTAGTTCAGGGAGTAAGAACCGTGTGACAGATGGTTTTAGATATCTGTGCAGAGTGACGCTGCAGGGGCAAGACTTCAGTCGTGTTAGAGTGATTAAGCGTAGATCAGTGGTTCCCCAGGTGGCGTGAGGGCTCCCCAGGGCACACGCGGCTTCAAAACAAGGGGCTGGACGGCTCTGCCCAGTTGCCTTGCTCTTAGTCATCCTGTTTTCCTTGTTTGATCTTTAATTTTACTGGAAGATGGGAGTCTTATCTAAAATACAAAACATATCTATTTAAAGGTTTCTTTACTTGCTCTTTATGCTACAGACCCTTTTAGTGCTGGTGAACACTCACTTTTAGCCCGGTAGTTCACATGCAGGAGGACAGAGCATTAAAAAGGGTGATCTCGAAATGGTGTGGGTTTAGGGTTCGCATTTACGGCAGCAGGAGGACCTGTAATTATTGTTTCTGGTTGTTCCCACAGTTCTGATTAGATGAGGAAACACACGAAGTGCTTGAGGTTAATTAGGAGGAGTGTGGGGACCAGACGTGTGGAGCCGCACTGCGCTTTCGAGTTCATCCAGCACGGGGTGGGGGGCCGGGAGAGGGGTGCGGGGAACCAGGAGTATCTTCAGGTTAAAGGCAGCAACGGCTCCTCCCATTTGTCTGCACCTCTGTGATGTCCATGGGCTCCACAAGTCAGGGTTAGCTCCTGCCCTTAGAGGGTTCGCAGTCTAGGTGGAGGAAAAGACTCGATAACCAACAGGCGGCGCACTTCTGTTGCGTGGTTAAACACGGGGAGCTCTAAACTTGGCACGCTTCCTGGCCGTGGCCTTTCAGCTGTAGCCTGAGGGTGCACGGAAGTTAGCTGGGCGCACTGGGGTGTCAGGAGACCGGGGGAGTGGGAATCGGGATCAGGAGGGCGTCCCAGACAAGAGAAGGGCACTGGGCTGTACGCAAACGGAGCCGAGGGGGGCTGCCTGGGCCCAGCCTCTCGGTGCCGCTGTGGTGCGGGTGCTGGGAGATGGAGCCTGGACAGGGGCCTCGTTTGTGGGTGCTGGGAAGCCATGGGGCCTGAAGGGAGGGAGAGGGTTGGATCTCTTTTGGGGCCATTCTGGCAGTTTTCTGGCTTGAGAAGGCAAGACTGGGTAAGGGGAGACTAGGGGTGCTCGCTCCCGGAAGCCAAGGGAGGGCGCCGCCGACCAGGGAGGTGGTGGTTCACCCCCGTGAATTCAGGGGTGAGCGTGCAGAAGCAGCGCCAGACGCCTGCCTCCAGCGTGCAGAGGAGCAGCACGGGGGGCAGACAGGTTAGAAACGGCGGGAAGCGCGGAGGCCAGATCTGCGTGGGCAGCCAGAGCCCAGGGCAGCCTGTGCCCAGGTGCTGGGTTAGGGAAGGCCTTCCAGGGGAGGGCTGAGCCTCGGCCGGCCACACAGGTCTGTTCAGCAACAGACGGGGCCAGCCCAGGCACGTGCCACCTAACTCCCGGCAACGGTGCGAAAGAGACGAGCCTCTCCAGGGTGAGACAGAGGGCTCTCGCCTGTGGGAGTGGCCGCCAGTGTCCCGAGGAGCCCTGTGGGCTGTGGGGGCCCTGGACCACCACCTGGCATTGCCCCTGAAGGCCCTCCGTCACTCGCTGCCACCGAGCTCTTTCCGGGGGAGGTGCCGGGCACGTCTCTTCCGGCGGCACCGCTGGAAGGGAAGCCAGCGCTCTCTGAGTCTGAGCCGTGGGGTCCTGTTCTCTGTCTTCTAAGAAGAAAGACCCTTTACAGTAATGGGCAGAAAGTAAGTTGCCTTTGCTGAGACACCGAGGCAGATCTCCCTGGGAGAGGAAACACAGGTTTCATTAGAGCCATCTGGAGCGCGTATCACTGGGAGATGGAAGCAGGCGATAGCGCGTCTTCTCATGGAAGGAGTTATTTCCCCGAAAACTCCGCTTTAGGTGGACAAGCTGTCTAGCCGCCTCTTTTCCTATTTCATCATTTCTGAAAAAAGAAACCTCAGCTCTTGGCTGGAAGCTGTCCGTACGGAGTTGCTGCTGGTAATAGCTGACTCCTGTTGGGTGTTCTCACCCTCCAGCCGGCTGGCGCCGGCAGGTGGGGGTGGTGACTGGCCGAGTCCTGCCGCAGCCCTGGGGCCAGGCTCCCGCCCAGCGAGAACCCGGGTCTTCCTTTTCTTTTTGAAAATCATAGTTACTGGGTTAATTGTTTAAATTATAAGACCAAAACTTCCTCCTTATTTATCTTTTAAAGCCTTTTTGTTTTGTTCTGGAATATGGTTGGTGAGCAGTGCTGGGTCTCGGGTGGGCGGCAGAGTGACTGAGGCACAGGCGTGTAATCCACCTGCTCTGTAAGCAGAGGCCCAGCAGTCCCAGGCGGAGTGGCCTCATTCTCTGTGATTTACAGTTGACTTTAGTGTAGTGTTTTTATTGAAGTTTTTAAAATATATTCAAGTGCATGTATGAAGCATATATAATATTCTGTAAAGGTCTTTCACATTTTTAGGTTATACTCATTTGTTTCTGATTCGGTGTTTTAAATAACAAGATCATTTTTTAAGTACTCTAGTATAAAACCATGGTTTTCCATAAACTAGCAATGTTTTGCTTCCTTAAAATGAAAACAGGTAGGTAATGCCAATTCCTGTTTATTATGTTGCGGAAGTGATTACGTGGAACACGATATTTGGAAAACAGTAATGTCGAAGCCAGTTTATGTTTTTTCTAATCTGCAGGCAAATATAACTAATAGTTTTGGTCTCTGGGTTAGGAGTGTTAACAGGATTAAGCCTGAGCAAAGTGATTATGTTCAAGTAGAGTACTCGGGCTTCCCAGGCAGTCCAGTGGTTAAGCCTACCGCAGGGGCCGCAAGTTCAGTCCCTGGTCAGAGAACTAAGATCCCATATGCCCTGCGGTGAGGCCAAAATCACCAATAAGATACAGTACTGATTTTTTAAAAATCACTATAGTATTAATTTTTAAAGGGCACCTCTGAATTTTAGTTTTAAAATTCTTCTCTATAAGGCGTGTGATAAAGAAATACCGGATTGCCCAAGTGCACGTTGACAGCCATGGCCTGGGCGGTGCAGGGCTGGCGGGAGTGAGGCTGGGCCTCGTGTGCGGTGCGAGGGCCTGGGGCGGGGCCTCCGCTGTCAGCTCCGCTCAGGGCCTCAGACACTGCGGCCTGCGTCCTGTGTCCTGCGGCAGATGGTGTCTGGCACTGCGCCCAGAGAGGGGAGGGTGCCGTCTGGCGCATCCCCTTGGGCGGCCGCGCTTCCAGAGGGCGAGGTGCGGTGCCCACAGGGGCCTGCAGCTGGGGCTGCCAGGGCGGCCGTGTGGCCCCCGAGGGCTGGTGCGGGGGAAGCCATGGCAGCCTGTGGCCGCCAGGCTCGCTTCTGGGCTTAGCCGTGTGGCCAGCAGCCCTCAGCCCATCAGCCCATGCTTGTCTCTTAAACATGGCACCTTTGGGGCAAGTTCTGATGGCCTCATGCATGGCTTAGTGACAACTGTCTGCTCGGTGCTGCTCCTTGTGGTTTATAATAATGAGAAGAAATACTCAGACCATTTTTAAAGTTTGATTTTTTTCTAGTTTTATTTCAGAACTGATAGCATTTCTTAAGAAAATATTTTGTGCTAATTTATTTCAGGGCTATTAACAATTTTATTTTCTTTCTTTGGTATTGCCATTTGCTTCAGTCTCTTATTTTCAACTGTGTGACTTGTAATTTTTAATATTTTTCAGGTACGTTTTCTAAATTGTTACTAAATGAGTAGAAATATTCTAAATAGTAGAGATTCAAATTATATGTCGTGGTAGAACTAAAATCCACTTTTAACCAAAGCTTTCAAGAACAAAACCTGAACTTTATATTTCACATCTCCCATATGGTGCACATATTACAGTGTGCCCAGGGCCGGGGGAGAGCATCAGAGGAGAAGCCAAGTGTCATCGATGAGGTATCTTAGCTCATACTTTAAAGCCCTCTAGGATCTACATGTTGGTAAAGACGCTTGTTTGATTTCCTAGGTTTGAGACCAGTGTCTGCAGCCTAGACAGAGGACCTTCTTTCGCCAGTGCGTGCTGGCCTGTGTGTGTGTGGCCGCTGGGACAGGAGCAGAGGGCGACGCCCGAGCCTCCTCCTCCAATCCCCGAGCTTCCTTCTCCAATCCCGGCTGCGTCTGCCAAGGTGAGTGCTGCACCCCCGCCCCCGCTGCCTTCCCCCCAAAGGAGGTCCCCCCCACGCCTGCTGGGCCTGCAGGTGCCCTGGTGTGAGCCGCCTCCCGCCCCCCCCATGTCCATGACATTAGGGGCTGAGAGGACACGTGGGCCTTGCGGAGGTCAGCCAGTGGTGACAGCTTTGGGAGAAGGGTGTGGCCCAAGAGAGTCTAGAGAAGTGGGGGCAGGGCAGCCTGCTCGGGAAGCTCCTTATGAACACGCGCATTTGCAACATGCTGACTTGGGATTCTTTTAGGATTTTCTGATGCTGATGAAAACATTTTCAATTCATTGTTTCACTTGTTCTTTCGATGCTGCTCAGATGATAAATGCAAATCTGATCTCCCTCAAGTCACAGGCTGAGGCCACCTTCAGGCCTGCTGTGAGTGGGATCGCTCTAAGGTTACGCTCAGGGCTTGAAGTAGCCCGGGTGTAAGAGGAGCTGGGGGCAGCTCTGGGGACACGCCAGGCCTTGCAACGGGGAGACTGCTGCTCAGGCTCCTGCTGAGCTGAGGCCGGGGGTGGCCTTCCTGCCTGCTGGCTCCAGGGTGTGGCCATCCGAGCTGCCACCGGGCTTTCTCTTTCACTGAGGTCAGGGTGAGTGACTCTTCCATCTCGGGGATTGTTCACTCAGAAGACAAAGAAAAAAAATCCGTCTTTAAAAAACAGTTAAAACAGACTTTGTAACTGTCTTGCAGAAAATAATTAAAGCTTACTTGTCGAGTATTTGCCATGTGTCAGGCATCGCTTTACACGCATCATGTAATTCTCTTTTGCTTTACTTTATTGTATAATTTAATCTAACGTTCGTGTCTTATGAAAGGAACTGGAGATTAACTCTGACGTGTTGTGATGTGTCCAGGGAGGCAGAGCAAGGCCGCAGGGGTGGCGGGAGAAGCTGGGTGTGGAGGGAGCAGCAGCGCCCGTGCCCTGTGGCGTGCCCACACTGAGCCAGGGGAGCACGCCTCGCCCCTGCGGCGTGTTTCTGAGTCAGGCCTGGCGCGGCCTCTGTGCCCACCTGCTGCTTTGGAAGGATCTGCGTGCAGAGGTGGTTTTCTGGGTGCTGGAGGCAGTCAAGGCCAGGGTGGCGTTTCCCTGGGCCGCAGGCCCCTGATCAGACAGGGCTGGGTTCTGCAGACGTGTTACACGTGTGTGCTGAACACACCGTCTGCATGCTTACGGGAGTGAAGTCGGAATGAGTAGGGAAAAGTGAGAGCCCTGACCACAGGCTCCCGTTCCTTCCACGCTTGTGGCCGCTGTGGTCCGGCCAGCGCGGGCCGAGACCTCCCCCACCGTCTCCCGCCTGCCTCTCCTCCAGACCGCGGCTGGTCTTCTCGAGGCGTGGGTGTCCGCCAGTGCTCTCGGCACGGTGTCACCCTTGGGCGTTTTGTTGAGCTTGGAGCTCCCCCTGGAACACTTAGCCAGCAGCCTCCCGCTGGCCGGCGCCCAGCTTGCGTCTCTGTTGTCGCCCGTAGGGCGTCTGTCGGCCTCTCTGCTGTGACCCTATCCTGCTCGTGGTAGGAAACTCGTCTGATGGCCAGTAGCTGCACGTGGTTCTTGGATAGAATTTTCTCTCAGAGACAAGAAGTCGCGTTTCTTTGTGAGTTGTGGCAGAAGGCCTCCATTGAGGCTGACAAGGGTGCCATCGCTCAGCTTCATCTGTCTCCGCGATCAGAAGAGCTGGGCTGAGTGGTGTGTTTGCGGCTGGCCTTTTGCCTCTGGCAGCTTTTGGAAACACTGTTACGCATTAGAAATTAACCTCTCTTTTAGATAGATGAAAACGTGAGAACATATTAATGTGACTTTTTTAAAATAAAAGGCTGTACTAGGCCAACAACAGAGACCTGTTGTATAGCAAAGGGGACTGTATTCAATATCGTGTAATAACCTTCCACGGAAAAGGATGAAGAATACTTTGTGTGTATTTGTGTGTGTGTGTTGGTAAGTGTATATATGTTTGCACGTGTGTATAACCGAATTACGTTGCTATACACCTGAAATCTTGCAGATCAACTATACTTCAATTAAATGAAATTAGAAAGTATTATAGATAAATCGCAAATACAATGCAGTAAGAAGGCTGTCGGCTGCCCGAGTGGCCTCCTCCCCGGCTCCCCTGTGCGGGGGTCGCGGGCTGGCCCTCCCCGCCGCCCCTTCAGTGGCCTTGCCTAGAGCGCTGCCACCGCTCTCACAGCCTCCTGAGTACGAGGGACTGTTGCGGGCGGCCAGGGCGGCTCGTGGTCAGCTCAGGGCAGAGTCCAGAGCCGTCGGAGTCCGGCCCTGGCCTCAGCCGGGCGCTCTGATGTCTCCCCGTCATCATGATGCTTCGGTGCCACTTGGCTTTCGGCCACCTGCCACTCAGGCATTTAGTACTTTGCACACGACTTTGTGAGCCGATCCCAATACTCGGTCCGCTGGGGCGTGCTGGGTCCCAGTTGGTCACACTCGGCTGCCGCGGGGCCTCCTGGGTGGCTCCACGGTGGAGACTCCGCCTGCCGGCGCGGGAAACACAGGTCCGACCCCTGATCCAGGCACCTCGTCTGCTGGGCCTGGGCGCCCGAGCCCCTGCTCCACACGCAGCGAGAGGAGCCGCTGCTCGCTGCAGCTGCAGGACAGCCTTGCAGCAGCGAAGCCCGGCACGGCCAAAGACAGACAGAGGGTTCTTCCAGAGGCGCAGGGCTGGGAATGGTGGAACAACACTTGGTGAAAGCAAGCAGCAGGAGAGCGCCTCTGACCCGGGGGTGGTGCTGGGGGCGGTGCGCAGCGCAGTGGGAGGCCGCCTCGGGCCTGGCGCTGGGCTGGGCTGGGCGCGGCTGCCTGCTGGGGCTCCTCCGGCTGCCTGGGAGCTGGTCTCCACAGAGCCATTGTTACCCTCTGCTGGGTGTGGCCCCGCCTGCGGAACCCGCGCCCCCCTGCTGCCGGTGGGGCGCGGGGAGGCACGGGGCAGGTGCTGAGCACGCGTGTGGGCTCAGCGCCGGTCGCCGCTCTTTGCCGCAGGAAGGAGCCCCAGGCGTCTGTTAACAGAGTGACTTGCCCTGTCTGGGCTCCCAGGAGGAGCCGGCAGTGGTGAGCAGTGGTGGTGTTTCTGTGGGAACTTGGTTTTTAAAGGTCTGCCTGGATTGTTTCAGAGAACATGAGCTGAATGTAAGTACTTGTGGCTTAGTTTATGAAATCAGTCACTTATGCGTGAATGTTGTCCAGGTTTATCTTCCTTGGTTTTTGAGGAGCAGATTGACAGTCATCTTACTCCTGTGAGGGTGTGGGTGTGGGTGTGTGTGTGTGTGTTTTTAAGTGTCTGTTTTTAGCCAGAGGAAAATTTGAGTCATTTCAAAGAAATCTAGATGACAACCTTGAAAACAATATGCTCAAAGCTTTTAAATTTAAAATAATCTGCTTTTCTTTGGGGAAAATGGAAGTGTAGCCAGAGCTTGTGGCTTATCTCTCGTTCAGCCTGCAGTCTTCTGATTCTGAGGCGCTTGAAATTAAAAACTTCCCTTTTGAGGGATGCACGGGGGTGATCTCGACCTTGGAGCAAGAGTCAACGCTGTTTCACTTAGTAACAGCGAGGATTCACTCCCAGGCGGGAGAACGCTGTGACACCTTCAGGAATTTTAAAAACACGCCCTGACGAGGCTTCTGAGCTGCTCTGTGTCTTCGCTCCATTTTCAGTCAGTCGGTCGAGGGTTTCCCCCTTTGCTTTTTAGATTCATCATCTTAGGGAGCTCAGTCTGACAGCTGACGGCACTCTGGGCTGGGAGCCCTGAGGAAACGTGTCTCCTTTGCTTAAAAGGAAAACGGCAGCCCTGCTCTATTAGCCTTCCGCTGGCCCTGTTGGATCAAAGTGTTGGCGGCGGCCCTGTAGTCAGTTTGTCCAGGGCTCCTCCGAGCGTCCAGCCTTTAACAGCCTGCCTTGCTTTTCCCACTCTCTGCAGTATGCTCTGAGACCGTGAACATGGACTTTTCTCGGCTCCACACGTACACTCCTCCCCAGTGTGTGCCCGAGAACACTGGCTACACGTATGCACTCAGGTGAGCTGCACGTGTGCGTGGTCCTGAATGCCGTGGGGTCATTGGGGGTTTCATAGTACTTGCACCCAGCTGCTTTGTGTTGAAAGTGAAAATGTCTGTGAACTTGATGTTATGCTCTGGTTTTACAAAACTGCTAAACTGACATGGAAATTATGAGGGTTCTTTTTGAAAACCAGACGTTTCTGATGACTCAGTGATTCGTCACTGCAAGTGGCTCTTTTAGCCTCCACCCAGGTGGCTGTGGTCTCAAGAGCACATCTGTGTGGTTCTGTGGGGGGTTGTGATTGATGCTGATGGCTGAGCAGTGTGAAGTTGACAGAAGTAACCTGGAAAGTGATTTGCCTTTGAGAGGAGGCACCCTGTGCAGCGCCTTGGTGGAGCCTGTTTCTGGAGCGCGGCTGCTGGCAGGTGCAGTGCTGGCCCACTGTCTCTGTGGAAGTCTGAGTCTTAAGAGGTGTTGACTTGCTCTTTGCCTTTCTAGTTTACTAAGTAGAAAGGACGGTTGAGATGGAACTTAAGTATGGTAAAGTTATGGGCCAGTGGCAAAGGGAAGATGGTCCCAGGTTGGTGAGGATCTGATTAGCAGACAGAAAACCTTTGTACCCTGGCAGGATGCTGAGAGCACACGAGGAAGGTGCAGGGCCAGCTTTCCGTGGCTTGTCTTCTGAAAATTAGAGATGTGGTTGAGACTTAGAATCAGAAGGTATTTTAAGAAGCATGCTCTGCGGCAGCATTAGTCAGAGCTGATAGTGAATGATCTGAGTTTTCAGTCACAAGTTTAGGTCATGTCATGCTTTTCCATAGTAACCCGTACTGTTTTTATGGAAAGTCCGTAGTATTTTAGAGCAAAATGAGTGGGCCAACTCAAGTAAAGCTCTTCCTTATTCTGTGTTTGTGGAGCATAAAAATAATTCTGGGTAACTTATTTTTAGTTTTTATAACCCATTTAATTTTGTTTTTACAACCCATTTAATTTTGTTTTTACAGTTATTTACCTGTTTTTATGGTCCCTTTTAAAGACGGTTTCTAAGCACCCCTTTCTCTGGATCTCTCCCCTGGGAGAGCAGCGCTGTTTGCTTTGGTCGGGTCCCTGGAGCAGGGAAGCGGGCCGGGTGAGGCCTGGAGTGGAAAGGCAGTGAGGTGAGGTGTGCTGGGGGTGGGGTCAGCACACGGTTCCCACCCGGAGGCGTGGGACCAGGTTTGTGCTGGTGTTGGGGACGGTGCTCTGCAGAGCCTGGCAGACATTCAGCTGAGACTCCATGGGGGCAGGGCTCAGGCAGTGCTGGGCGGGGTGTGAGGTTTGGGAGGGACACTGGAGGCCTTGTGGTTAATGGTAGGAAGGGGACGTGGGAGGGGCAAGGGGGACTTCGCAGCCTGGGAGGGCACAGGAGGAGGGCCTGGGAGAGGGCCAGCTCATGGGAGGGTGTGTGAGACTCAGGCTCAAGAGCTCTACAGAAGGCAGGCACCTTCTGGCCCTCAGCCAGCCCAGATGGGAGCCCAGTGCCCCGGGGGCCAAAGCCCACATCTTGGAAGAGGACGTTGGTGGAGGGTGTTGGTCCGCATCTGCATGGTGAATTCTGACTTGAAATAATTAACAGTTTTCATTTAAGGAAATTATGTAAAGTAACTTTGGGGAAAAAGTAATAACTATATTTTGCATAAAATTATGTTGAGCTTGGCATCCTCACTATTCAGTGTGGGTCAGGGCGGCCTTTGTCCTGCCTCCGCTCCAGCCTCTAAAGTTAAGAACTTTTTCCTTAAGTTATAGGTGATGCCCCAAATAGATAGAGCAACTTGCAGCTGTTTGCATTGATTTTCTGTTCGTTTAGCAGTTTTCAGTGTCAGGCCTAAAGCCCACCAGTGGGATTCCCTGGTGGCTCAAATGTTAAAAAATTTGCCTGCAATGCCAGAGTCCTGGGTTCGATCCCTGGATTGGGAAGATCCCCTGGAGAAGGAAATGGCACCCCCTCCATCCAGTATTCTTGCCTGGGGAACCCCACGGACAGAGGAGCCCGGTGGGCATCAGCCCATGGGGTCGCACAGGGTCAGACACGGCTGAGCGGCAAGGCCGTGTGAGCCCCGAGTCTCTGCTGAGCTTGATTCTGAAGACTCCTCTGTGACCGCATCTCTCTGCTCCTGGCCATGGCTGCGCGGGCTCTTTAGCTGTGGAGGGTGGGGCTGCTCTGGTGGTGACCTGCAAGCTTCTCACTGTGCCGGCCTCTCTAGTGAAGCGTGGGCTCCTAAGGCATACGGGCCTTCGGGAGTTGCAGCTTATCGGCTCAGGAGCAGTGATGCCCAGGCTGCGTGGCACAGCCTCAGGAGTGGGGACGCCCAGGCTGCGGGGCACAGCCTCAGGTGCGGGACGCCCAGGCTGCGGGGCACAGGCTCAGGAGCGGGACGCCCAGGCTGCGGGGCACAGGCTCAGGAGTTTGGTGCGGGGGGCTTAGCTGCTCCGTGGCATATGGGATCTTTCGGATCAGGGATCCAGCCGTGTCTCGTGCATTGGCAGGCAGATTCCTTACCACTGAACCAGCAGGGTTGCTTCTGGAAATGTTTTCATAATACAAAGTACGTTGCAGAAATGTCAAGACCATTTACTTCACCCGATGCCCCTGGTCCCCCTGGGTTTCCGGACGCTTGGCCCTGGGGCCCGCTGTCTCGAGTGGGCCTCTCCTGCTGCCTTCTGGACATGCCCCCAGGTGTCCCCAGGGTCTCCTCTCCTGCAGATAAACCCCTGGGCCTCCCCAGGTTCTCCAGGGAGCAGGTCCCCCTCCAGCTTCCAGGAGGCCTTGCTTGCCCAAGCTCCTGCAGCCCCACCCTGTGCCTTGGGCTGCGCATTACTTTTCCCCGGCTTTGCTCCCTGTGGCGGCTCTGGCCTCTCCCTCACCTCCCTCCTTCCTGCCGGGGTGTGAGCTCACCTCCTGGAGGTGTGGAGTCCTCGCGTCCTGCCCAGCTGCTGGGCTGTCAGTAGAACCTCCCCCCATGGGGCACTGAGCAGGTTCTCCACTCCTGTTTCTGGATCTGGAAGCTTGCTGGCAGCGCAGAAGGGCCTGTGCTTTGGTTTAAGGGAATTACATGGACATGGGTTGTCTTTGTACCGTTCTTCTCTGGACTTAACGGTGAGTTAGACGCAAAGTCGCGCTGGTGGCTCAGCCGCTGGCTTCTCCCTTTTCTCCTGTCTGATCATTCAGCAGCTCCCTGGGCCCCCTGTCTCACTAACTGTGTTGTCAGGCAGGGTCTGCTGTTAACGGTAAAGGTTGTAGTCTTCTGACAGGCTTGGCTTCATGGCCCACGGCGGGGGGTCTCTCACACTTCCTAGAGCGGCCCTAGACCTGAACCCCAGGCAGGGGCTGCACTCGGAGCCCACGGAGGGCGCGTCCGCTGTGGGTCAAGTTGGTCCCAGCTTGCTTTTGCTTTGTAGGAAAGGCTTCGCATCCTAACGGCTGTTTTTAAAGCTTCACACGAGCTTGCACATTCTGTTAGTTTTTTTCAAAGTGGTGCTGTGATCGGTGCTTACCTCTAACAAGGTTTTCCCTTCTAGTTCAAGTTATTCTTCTGATGCTCTGGATTTCGAGACTGAACACAAGCTGGATCCTGTATTTGATTCTCCGAGAATGTCCCGCCGCAGTCTGCGCCTGCTCACCACAGCCCGCGCGGCCGGGAACGGGCAGCCCCGCCGGGACGGCGCAACCAGGTGAGTGAGATGGGAGCGCGCTCCGCGCTCCGGCCTGCAGACCCTCACTGCTGGCGGTTTATGCTGTGTGTGCGCACACGGGTGCTCGCGAAGCCAGGGCTGGGGTGTGCGGTGGCCGCGTTGGTCTGGAGGGCGAGGACACCCCTGCTTGCTGGCCAGGGTCCCTGCTCGTGTGCGTGCGGGCTCCCGGTGGGGAGCACGGGCCCTGCCTGCCGGCGCGCGGCCCTGCAGCCTCCGTGTCACCGGTGGTTGGAGTCTGCTCAGGAACTCTGTGGACCGGCGGGCACACGCCTCAGTTTAGATGTTTACCTGTGTCCACGGTTGTCTTGTTGACTTGATTTCGGAGCTCTCCACATGCCTGTGGAGAGTTAATTGTGCACAAGGGGTGTGCAGGATCCCTGCGCTGCTTAGAGACGAGAACGAAAGTAACAGCTCTCCTTCTGCGTTGCTCGGTTAGGAGCGGTGGGTCTCCGGCCTGAGTAGTTGTCTCTCGGGAGTGGGCTGCTGACTGGTGAGAGGACGGGCCTCTGGGCCGACAGCAGGGCTGGGCGTGAGCGTCTGTGGCGCCACCTCCCCGCCCACAGGACACGCTCCCACGCTCCGCCCCCTGCAGCTGTGTGGGGCTTACCTGCAGGGATGTTCCTGGGTCCTGGTGCGGGGCTCACGCTGGGCGGCCGTGGGCTCCTGCTGTTCCTGGGTCCTGGTGCGGGGCTCACGCTGGGCGGCCGTGGGCTCCTGCTGTTCCTGGGTCCTGGTGCGGGGCTCACGCTGGGCGGCTGCTCTGTCTCTGGCGCTCCAGGACCAGGCTTCCTGGGCTGTGTGCTGGGGGCGGGGGGGACTTCCTGTCTGCTCCGTCCCTAGGGTGCAGGGGGTAGCTTGTCCTCACGGGCTTCCTGTCCATCGTCACAGTGAGTCCAGTACAGGAAGGACCTGGTGGCAGCCTCTCCTCGCTGTGCTGGACGCGACCCCGTGTTTACTGTGGCTGAGAAGCTGCCGGATGCGCCTGCGGTGCTGCGGCTTGTTATTTAAGTTTGAACCCCTTTTGGGTCACGAGCGAAAGTGGCCCAGTGGTGTCCGACTCTTGAAAGCCATGGACTGTGGAGTTCATGGAATCCTCCCGGTCAGGACCCGGGAGCAGGCGGCCGTCTCCCCTCCAGGGTCTCTTCCCAACCCTGGAGTGGGCGGCCTTACCTTCTCCAGGGGCTCTTCCAAACCCTGGGATCGAACCCGGGTCTCCCACATTGCAGAAAGATTCTTTACCAGCAGAACCACAAGGGAAGCCCAAGAACACTGGAGCGGGCGGCCTTCCCCCATCCAGGGGATCTTCCAGACCCAGGAATCAAACTGGGGTCTCCTGCATTGCAGGAAGATTCTTTACCAGCTGAGCTATCAGGGGTCATGGGCCCCCACGTAATCCGAAAACTACCTGTGCATACAATTTTCAAAGGAGTTACTGGAGCCCAGCTTAGCAGTTCCTTTTCTGGATTAATAGGTGTCTTCTTACATAGCAGGAAGGATGTAAGAGAACGTTACTTTAACCCCACTTCATTGCCAGGCAAAGGTTCTGTGTTGGTAAAAGCAATCATTTGTATTTGCTAGACAGAGCTCCTAGACTTGTTCCTCGCTGTTTCTTTTTTAGACTGACCACACAGCGCGGCAGTGCACACAGGTCGGGCGTTGAGCGTCCACCACAGCTCGAGGAAGGCCCTGTCCTCGGCTGCCAGCCGCAGTGGCGCGGGCACCGCGGGGGCCGCGGCCTGTCTGCGGCCTCCTGTGCTGGATGAGTCTCTGATCCGTGAGCAGACCAGGGTGGCCCACTTCTGGGGTGAGTGGTCTCTGGTGGCGCCTCCGGTTGTCCTGAGAAGAACGGGTGTTGGGGCCGGTTTGTCGCTTTGCCCCTTCCCGGTAGGGGGAGCCCAGTGAACGTTGGAGGCCTTCCTCTGAATGAGACTGGAAACGCCCGGAAACCAGCCCCCTTGGCCAGGCGCGTGTCCTGCTGCAGAAGGCGGCATGGAGGGCTCGGGCCAGGCCCATGAGCGCCCAAGGCGGGGCTTCTGTGCGCTGTGGGCGCGTAGTCCCTAGCACTCGCAGCAGCGTGGTTTCAGGTTCTGGGCCACAGTTTGTGATTACTTGGACGGCACCTGGTGAAAACAGGCCCACTCCAGAGGCGATGTGGCTGTGGCCTGTCCCCCGGGCGGCGGCGGCCTCACTGCAGGCGCAGCGGCCGCACAGAGCCCCTGCTGGGGCTGAGAGCGGCTGTGTCCCCACGACGCCCAGGCTGCCCCTTTGCAGGAGATGTGGAGGTCAGATTGGCTCCAGAAATGGCGTGTGCTGGTCTGGGGAGGCCTGGCGCACACCTGGGTTTTGTTTTGCTCACCAGCAGAGTAGCGCCTGGGCAGCAGAGGGGCAAGCACACTGGCTCTGCGGTTCCTGCTGCTCCTCCACTCACAGGGTCGTGTGAGCCTGCGAGACGGGAACGTGAGCCTGCGAGACGGGACGGGGCGTGTGAGCCTGCGAGACAGGGACGTGAGCCTGCGGGGGGGGGGGAGGGGGCGGTGAGCCTGCGAGACAGGACGGGGCGTGTGAGCCTGCGAGACAGGGACGTGTGAGCCTATGAGACGGGGGCATGTGAGCCTGTGAGACAGGGGCGTGTGACTGAGACGGGGGGTGTGTGAGCATGTCAGATGGGGGTGTGTGACTGAGACGGGGGTGTGTGGCCGTGAGACGCTGTGTGTGACTGAGAAGGGGGGTGTGGCTGTGAGATGGTGTGTGGCTCTGTGACGGGAGGTGTGTCTGAGACGGGTGTGTGGCTGTGAGATGAGTGTGTGGCTGTGAGACAGGGTGTGTGTGAGTGTATGTGACACGGAGGGTGTTTGATGTGTGTGAGATGGGTGTGTGAGTGTGTGACATGATGTGTGTGTGTGAGAGATGGTGTCTGAGTGTGGGAGAAGGTGTGTGTGTGTGTGAGAGAGATGGTGTCTGAGTGTGGGAGATGGGGTGGTGTGTGTGAAATGGCGTGGTGTGTGTGAGAGGGTGTGTCTGTGTGTGAGATGATGGGGGGGTGTGTGTAAGACGAGGGAGGGGTGTGTAAGCGTGTGAGACAAAGAGTGTGTGTAGGCATTTTCCCCAGAGATGCGCTTACTCCTGGAATGGAAAGCAGACGTCTGCAGGGACCTAGAGGAGTCTCCATTAATTGTAGGCCTTGTAGGAAGTCAGTCTTGACCAGGGCCATAATGCTCATTCATGAACATTGTCACCTTCATTTTTGCTTGTGTGCATTTTGTCCTGTTTTGATGGTTTTAGCTCAACAGCAAAAAAATGTGTTTTTTAGGTCTTGACGATGACGGAGATCTTAAAGGTAATTATTTTCCTCCTTTTCTTCCCCTCATTTCTCAAGATGGAGGTTTTAGTTAGGTGTCTTCAGACTGTAACAGGCAGGTTCCATCTGTCTTTTGCAAACTCCAGGTGGGAGCAGAGCCGCCATTCGGGGGAACGGCGAGGCGGCCGCAGGGCCCGGGGGGCGGCCAGGAGCAACGGCCACGCCTGCAGCGCGCGCAGCCTCCTGCCCGAGCGCGAGGGCGCGCTCACCGCCTGCCCCGCCGCCCGCGGCCCGGCCTCCGGGACCTGCTCCAGGGACAGGAGTCAGCAACGTGAGTCTTGCTCTTTTAAAGCGAGGGAAAGCGTTCATGTCCAAACACTGGCTATTTCGGTCTCTCCTTACCAGCCTTGTCTGGAGGCCTCACGGTCTGCGCTGGTTCACCACAGGCGGGAGCTCAAAGCGGCCCTTTAAGAGACGCATCAGTGGGCCCTGCTCCTCCTCTCCCAGCCTGCGCCTGACGTGGTGGGCCTTGTCCCTAGCAGTGGTTGAGAGTCCATCTGAACTTCAGAGTACCAGGAGAATCCCTGTTCCGAACGGACCTGCAGGGCTCTGCGGTCCGTGCAGACGCACTCTGTCCTTCCTGAGGGCTGCGGGCTCCAGGTGCCTCGGGAGGGGCGGGCCGTGGGCCGTCTCTGGTCTCGGTGGGTCACCGTCCTGGCTGCAGGCACAGCCCACCTGAGCACGGGGGTGCCGGGTGGCACGCCAGCCTTTCTGGAAGGGTGGCAGGTGCGGCGGAGGGTCTCTCAGGGCAAGCACTGACTGCCAGAGGGAGGCCCTTGGGCCCCGTGTGCCTGCTTGATCAGTTCTGATCAGTACCTGGCCAGAGAGCGTCGGCCTCTGCCGGGTCCCACGGAGAAAGCAGCTGCAGAGGGGGCTCTGGGGGCCGCCCGGCCAAGGTGCCCCTCCGGGGGCTTCACGGCCACTGCGGTCGCTCTTTGCCTTCGGGCATGGGGGGCAGGGAGCGCTTGACTTGAAACCCGTGCTGCCTTGTTTCCAAGCCCTCGGTCCTGCTTCTATGTGATCCGAGCGCTGGTGTGCTCGGCAGGGCCGGGGCCACACCGTGCCTGCGCACAGGGTCGGGAGGGGACAGTGCGGGGGCAGGCGGCGCCCGTGCCCCGTGCTGGTCTCCCGTGAAGGAGGACGGCCCCAGGCCGACTCCAGTTCCATTTCCGCACCTTCCCCCGTGGCTGGAAGCTCTGTTTTGCCAGTTGCTGCATCCCTGCCCTCCTTGGGGCTGCCAGAAGAGTGAGGACGCTGTGAGGGGAAGGCAGGGACGGGCTGCCATAGAGACCCACGTCCTGCGCTCTCACTGCCCAGGGCTCTGCACCACGACCCCCAGAGCCCCCCCGATGACTGTCCCCCTTGTCGTGGTCGCTCTTAGCATCATCGCCCCCGTCGTACAGACAAGAAAACAGGCTCAGCCAGCTTCAGACGCTTGCCGGGCGAGTGACGGAGCCTGGGCCTGGCCCCAAGCCGCTGGTCCTGTGGGAAGCCCCCCGGGCTGGGCCCGGGCCTCACGCCTCGCGCACTGAGGCTGTGTTGGAAGCTAGCCGTTGCCGCGTGGTGTGCAGCGCCCCTCTCGGGAAAGCGCGCCCCGCACGCTGCCCTCGGGCGGCGCCCGCCTGGCCGTGTCTGCCGCTCGCCCCGGCTGCGCCTCTGTCGCTGGCTGCCAGCCACTCGTCCTGACAGCTGGGTTGGTGGCTTGAGCCCCGCTGCGCCGGAGGCGGGTCTTCAGGGGGGACTTCTGGATCCTCAGCCCACTCCTGCTTCAGTCGGTCCTGAGTATTTGGGGAGAAAGCCAGCTACGGGTCTTGGGGTGTCTGTCCCCGCTGTGCTCCTTGTCGTAGATCACAGCAGTGCTCTGTGGAGCCAGTGCCAGCTGACTACCTTTGAAAAAAATTTGTTCCTAATTATTTGAGGGAAACGTTTTTCAAAGAACTTCTGAAAACCTGAGGTGTGCAAGGAAGAAAATTGGCGTAACTTGTGCGGAGGCTCTTCTCTCTGTTGTGTGGTTTAGGCCACACTGCTGTGGAATCTGTTATATGAGCGTATTTACTCAAAATACGCGTAATAATCATAAGTTAACCCCACCCCCACTGTTTCTTTTTCTTTCTTACATTCTCATTGCGGAATCTTTAAGTAGCGCAGACAAGCCCAGCCCCTCGCTGTTGCTCCCAGTCCCTGTCTGGTGTCCCCTCTGGAGGGACCGTCACCTCACCCGTTCACTGTGGAACCGGGAGGTGAAAGTCCCGTGGCACGGCCTTGGCTCCTGCAGGAACGCGGAGCATGTTTTGTCTTTGCTTCCAGTAGGTGGTTTGGCAAGTTGTTTCATTTAAATGGTAATTGCCGTGAACTTAGATTCTTTTTGGTGCCTAATGTTGCATTTATGGTCGTATCAAAATGTCTAGTTGGTGTGGAGGTGGACATTCAGGCTTTGCTGTTTGTACACTTCTACAAACTGTGTTTTCTTTGGGTGTGCGTGAGTTCCCGCACAAATCCTCAGGGTAGGCACACCCAGAGCAGCGCAGCTGTGTTACACATCGCGCATCCTTTCTGAGCCGTGCAGTTTCTGAGTCTGAGACCTGATAGATTGAATGCATTGTAGAAAAAATAAGATTTTCTGGGTTACATCAAAAGGGCCTTAAAAGCCTTGCACATGCTTTCCTTGGACACTGAACAGTGTTCAGCAGAGCAGGGTGCCAAGACTCGCGCATGATTCAGTTCTGCCGTGAGGCTCGCCGTCTGCGCGAGAAGCCTGTGGCGTTGGAGACGTGGAGATGGGCTCTGCCAGGACTCACCCCTTTGTGCCCACTGCTCCTCGGGCCTGCCTGGCCCCGGGCTGACTCCACTAGAGGACTTGGGAACTGAAATCTGAAATCAGAGGCACCTGTGTTCTTTCTCTTGCCTGAGGCGATGCGTCTGTCCTCCAGGAGCAGGTGTGAACCTAGGAGAGAAGGACGGAAGGATGAAAAAGTCATTTCTTTGAAAATTTATCAGATGCCTCCATGGCTTTGAGCAGAACTTCGTTTCTTGAACCGGGTCTAGTCTTTAGAGAAGGAAGGACAGAATGGCTGTGCTTCTGGGAGCGGGGCAGGTGACTTCAGGGTCGGAGGGCTGTGACCCCAAGCAGCTGAGGTTGAGGTGGATGGTGTGGCTCAGCCTCTGCAGAGCAGCTGAGACGCTGCCGCCGGCTTTGAGAAGCAGCAGCCCTGCCTGTCCGTGCGGAAACCAGTCGGCAGTCACGTACACTTAGGAACTGTTGCCGCTGGCGGCTTCTGAATCGTCGCCGCCGCCGTGGAGAGCAGGCTGAGCACAGCGTCAGTTTAGGTGGCTTGCTCCCGCTGACCTCCCAGCCCACTGGCCGGGACTGCTCTCCTGCACGGCCAGCTGAGGGTCCCATTCGTGTCCTCCTGCTAAGTAGGAGTCTTTGTACTTTTGTTCTTTTAAATGTTGCCAATTGATGAATGAAAAATGGATTTGGGTATTTTTGATTGTCAGTGAAACAGGCCATGGAGTAACCTGCTCATTCATTTTTTTTTCTATTTTTACCAGTCTGTGTATAAAGTATACACTGCGGTGTCAAACGCAGAGGCATGTGAGTGGAGGAGCACAGAGCTGACCTGATGGGGGTTTCTGGTCCCAAGTTTTCTGCTTTTTTTGTTTTTTTTTTCCATTTCTCAAGTAGCCTACTGCTTTACTCAGGCCATCTGGGGAGAGGGCTGGAGCTCTGACCTTATTTCTTCTAAACCACTCACGCTCAGACCCCTCCTGCCCCCAGGGCTTCGCACGTGGCGCCCGACCTCACAGAGCTGAGCGGGGAGCGGGACGCGGCCGCTGCTCCCTACTCCCGCGGGCCGTCTCCAGGCAGCTAGGTGGCTGTCTCGGGGCAGGAGCAGGCCTCGTTCTTCAGCTGCCACTCAGTGAAGAAACTCTCTTAGTGATAGAAGCTCCTGGCCACTGTGACTTGTCGACGCCGCCCTGCGTGTTGTGGGTTAGGGGGCTGCAGCGTCTGCCTGACGTGGTGCTGTGGACAGGGAGCCAGGGACGGGCAGGCACCTGGAGTTCACGGAGCCTCGGTGCCGGCGTCCCGTCCCCTGCTGCACGAGCTGTGGAGCGCCTGTGCGGGGGCTGCCCCTCTCTGAGGGGCTTCTTGCAGCTGGGAGCACAGTGGGCTTGCTGGGCCAGAGGCCAGGGCAGAGGCCGTTGGCCGGCTTCTGGAGGCGGCGGTGTTCCCAGAGCCCATGTTCACCACAGCCAGCCGTGGAGAGACGCGTGTGGCGCGGCCAGTGCCCCGGGACGGCTGGTCCGTGGCTCCGCCAAGCAGGGGCCCCTGGCTGTCCAGCGGCCACGACCGCGAGTTTCCACTGCCCGGGTGGAGTTGGTGGCTCCCACAAGCTGCAGGGCACGGCCAAAAAAAAGGTGGGTCCCGCCTTAGCTGAAGCGCATCGCCCTGCCTTGCCGGAGAGTGACTGTCACGGTCTCTCAGCAGGCTGCACCGCCCGCCGCAGGGATGGCATCTGGTCACTGGCCGTGCACACCTCGGCGTCCTGTGCCTCGTTCTTGGTGCAACTTTTCCAAGTGGTTTTAATGAAGCTCAATTATGCATCAGAAAATTACAAATTGAAAAGTTGTGAATCAAAAACTATGAGTCAGAAAGCCATGAATCAAAAGGTATTTAAATAATTTTTTCCTCCTTTTTCCACCAAATTGTGAGCTTCGCTCACACCCTCCCCCTTGACCTGCGCGGCTCTCTCTCTCTTGCTTGCAGCCTTGCTCTGCACCCTCTCTCTCTCTCTGCAGTTCTGGACGTTTCCTGAATGTCGATCAGCATTTAAACAGTAAATAAAAAGTTAATACACTCATCTTTTTATTCTTACGACCTTTTAAAGTAAAAACATTATTTGAATAGCTTTGAGAGTGATGATTCAAAAGTGACTGGAGCAGGCCCACTTGCGTGCTGGCGGGTGTGTCCGGGCTCGGCGCCCTGCAGAGCCCGTCCCGCTCAGCCCCTCTCGCCTGTGTTGCAGCTCATTCCAGTCACTGTTGGAGGACGGACGCGAGCGCGCGCCTCACTGAGGACGGCCACCGCCGTGCAAACGGGGCGTCGCTGTGTAAGTATGGCGGGCCGCAAGCCGGCAGCACCGGCGGCGCTGGCTGGGAGTTCGCATGAATTGCGTTTCCTGCTTGCTTAAGCTGCCGTTGCTGCGCACCGTTGAGATCGACAGGGTGTGTCTGTCCATCTGTCCGATTAACTGCTTGTCCCACCCCTGCAGGCGACGACTGTAAGGGAGGAAGCGCCTGGAAACGCACGCCGCCACCCGCTCGCGCGCGCATGGCCAGGAGGGCCGGCAGGGACCCCGGGGCTCGCCCTGGCCCACGCAGGTTGTCCGGGCGCTGCTTTCTTGCTCGTTGACACACGCTCCTGTCGTGAGTCAGTGCCACAGAAGCTCCGCGTTCACTGCCTCTTTGTGCTTGAAATTCAAGGGCTTAGTGAAACCGACAGGAAAGTAGTAGCCTTGGTGTAAAAATACGGAGACTGTCGTTCTTGAAAAGCGTCTCCGCAGGTGTATCTGGTGTAAGAAGCGTGTGGAGAGGAGCACGTTCGAGGGGAACTGAGCGGCTGAGAGGAGGCCGGCCCTGGGCGGGCGCTGTTGCCCGGGACGCGGGGCTGGGCCGGACCTTGTGCGGCCCGCGTGCGGCAGAGACGGCCGTGCTTCCGGCTCGTGCCTGCCAGCCTCTTGGCAGAGAGGCGCTAGTCTTTTAAAAAGCTGAACTTCAAAAATTTTTGTCTCTCATTGTTAATAAACATAAAGCTATAGATTAAAAAAAAAAAGACAAGCCTGTAGCACCATGTGTCTTTAGACATTGGCTGAGTTGGAATCACTTAACATTTTCTGGAGTCAGCACACAAATGCTGTGAGTGTTTAACTCGCGTGGTCACTCTAAAATGAGAACCGCTGTCTCGTGAGCAGCGTTCTGCCTCATGTCAGGCGCGACGTTTGGCAGAAAGCTTGCTGTGCTTTGTTCTGTCACCCAGTGGGGCTGCTGGTTGTGATTCCAAGACCCTTTTCACCAGTGTGGGGAGGCTTCATTCTGGCGCCTGCATTACCACTGTCTCACCCAGACCCTATTCACTGCTGGTGCGCGTGGCATGTACCCTGTACGTGATTGCAGTGTCTCTCTGGTACACGTTCTGCCCGCAGCCGCGGCACGTGTGCAGGGCAGCTGCCAGCCAGCCCCCGCGGGTTTATGAGAAACCTCTGCGTTTATGTCCTACGTGTTCGTAGGCAGAAGTGAGTGAAAACTGCTGCGACCCGGAGCAGGGCTCTCCTGAGTTAGGGTCAGAGTCTTGCCTGGGTGTAGGCCCAGCCAGTGGCTGTTCTGAGGGAAGGCTGGGGGCTCTGGCGTGCAGGTGTGGTGTGGACGGGCGCTGCCCTGGGGCCGGGGCTGGTGTCTGAAGGCGCCCCTCCTGCCCCGCCCTCTCCGGCACAGGTCAGCTCTTGGGGCAGGCGCTGCGCGGGGCCGGAGCCGCAGGATGGCGTGTGTTCCAGATGCTGCTGCTGGTGCTCTGCTGGGCCGCGGCCGCCCCAGGTGCTTACTTTGGCCTTCCGTGTTAGCGCTCCTTGGCTCTTGGCGGCCAAGCACCTGCAATAGACTGTTTGCCTAACCAAGTAAACATTTCATTTCTGCTTTCCATGCCTTCATCCTCGTGTGGCTTGCTCTGCCCTTTACTAGAAACGCTCTCGATCGCACCCTGTGCTTCAGGCTGCATGGACCGTCTGCGTTCTCTGTGTGTGGGCTCTGTGTGAGTCTGGCTGCTTGCCTTTGCCATGCTTGGGAGTGCGTGGGCTTGGTGTCTCCCTTCTGAGTCTTGTGTGAGTCTAGCTGCTTGCCTTTGCCGTGCTTGGGAGTGCATGGGCTTGGTGCTTCCCTTCTGAGCCTCGTGTGTGGCCTGCTGCTTTGCGGCTCCCGTACGCTCCTGTGTGAGTTCCGGAGCCCTCCTGCTGTGCCGACTAAGCGCCATCCTCCGCACTTCATCCCTGACTTCATCCTGATAGACTTTCAAGTGTCTGTTAGCACATTTCCCGTGCTTCTGGCGTGTCTTCACAAAACTGGCCCATTAGGGATTTGCTCTTCCTAAAAACATCTCCACAGGACCTTTGGTGTTTTCTCTTCTAGGGAAAGCAGCGTCGAAAGTGTTCTGGTGGCTTGGGATTGGATGGTACCAGTTTGTTACTTTGATCTCCTGGCTGAATGTGTTTCTTCTTACAAGGTAAGGAGCCGATAACCATGTCAGCTGGGTGTTTTAAAGAGCTGATTTTGTGCTGATTTCATGATTTCATTTGACCTAACCATTTTATATTTTCTGAAGTGCTTTCATATTCTTACATAACTTTTCAAGCCGCTCCTGTGCAAAGGGAAAGGCAGGTGTCGTCAGGGAGACTGGTGTGCGGAGGTTGAGCAGCATGTCCTGGAGCACATGGCTGGGAGGGCGCTCAGGGCTGGGCCTGGGCCCCTGGCCCCCTCTCTGGTGTGCTCGCCCTGGCACCAGGTGCCCCCGTGGGCCAGTGCCCGTGGCCCCTGAGTGCCCTCCTGTGCACCCAGCCCAGCGTGTTGACAGTTAACGACCTGTTGGCTTGTTCACGTGGGCCTTGAGGACAGCCCATGTGGGCAGGTTCTCTTGTAGGCATCTCCGACCTTGTGTGTAAAGCTAGCTGCGTTTCTTGGCCTGTGGACTTCAAATGTAAAATGAGAGCAGGGGGTGCGTTTTGTGTAAAATTACCTAGAGAGGGCAGACAGGACGGTGAGCCCTGCTTTTCGCTTTTCCCAAGTGACATCTTTTCTTTCCTAGGTGCCTTCGAAATATTTGCAAGGTTTCCATCCTGCTCATCCCACTTTTACTTTTACTAGGTGAGTGCAATTTGACTTTGTTACCGTACACGCCTAGCACGCGCACGTGCACACGTTTGTGAATCAGTGAAGAAGTGGTGCGTCTGAATGTCCATCATTTGAAGAGCAGTGTGTGCACACGCATGTACAGGACTCTTTCTCTGCGTTTAAATGTCCGTCATTTGAAGAGCAGTTTGCACGCGTGTGTACAGGTGTCATTTGAAGAGCAGTGTGGGAAAAGAAAATGAAGAGCAGTGTGCACGTGTGTGTACAGGAGCTCTTTCTCTGCTTTGAGGTGCAGGTGTTGCGTTCTGGGGCCAGGGTGGCGTCTTCTCACTGCTGCCCGTGTTAAACTGGACACACAGCCACAGAGTGCAGAGAGTGGAGGACCCCAGGGCCACGCACACACCCGCTGCCTCCCACCCCAGCCAGCCTCTGCAGGTAATCAGTCAGGAGGCCTGCCTACCTGGCATTGCAGTCTGTCCTCCCAAGCGAGTTCATGCGTTCCTTGTAAACAACAGGGCAGTTCAGCTGGGCTCCTTCCCTGTTCTGAAGCAGTTCGAGTGATGCATACAGGCACACCCCAAGCACTGTGTTAGCTCAAGTATCACACGGACTTCTTGGTTTCCTGGTGCACATGAAAGTCATGTTTACCTTATGGCACTTTAAGTGTATAATAGCTTTACATCTGAAAAAATCACGTACAGACCTTGTTTGAAAATACTTCACTGTTAACAGGTGCTAACCATCATCTAAGCCTTTAATGAATCATGTTTTTGCTGGTGGAGAGTCTGAAGTATTCTGAGAATCACCCAAGTGTGGCGCAGACGCAGAGGAGCGCGGGCTGCTCTGCGCAGTTAGGGAAGGTGCTCGGCGGAGCCCTTGCTTGTGGAAGTGCAGTCTCTGTGAAGTTCAGTGGACTTCTGCATTTCAGTTCATCTCATCATTCAGTTATTTTCACTTAAAAAAGAGTTTTCATTACTTTGGAAAATGTAGAAAGCATAACGCAGAAAATAAAAACCACCTATAGGCTTCCATGTAAAGGAGCTCAATAAAGAGGAACGCTTTTCTGTCTTTTCATTCGGGCTGTGTGAGTCGTAGTTGACGTTTTCCTGTAGCACTCTGCTTTGCTGTCTGGACTTGTCCTGTCTTTTTGTCCCCTTTGGCACCTCTTACTCTCCAGGCTGGCGATGAGGCCTTCCATTGGCATCGGATGAGTGAGGTGGAGAGGCAGGTGGCCGTGTTGTCGGGACGGTGCCACAGGCACGATGAGGAGTTGGGACAGCTGGTGGCTTTGCTCCAGAAGCTGCAGGCTCGGGTGGACCTCGCGGACAGCAGCAGGGAGGGGCTGTCACCCCCGGTGAGGAGTGGGGGGCGGCGTCTCAAGGGGGCTGGCGCTGGTGGGTTCCCGGGCTCCACACTGACCCCAGGGGGTTCTCAGGCACAGGAAGCAGGTGGGCCCGGTGGTGGCCAGCGCTGTGGTCTCCGGCCACTCCCGAGGAGAAGCCCCTGCTGAGGAAAGGGTGGGGCAGGCTGCAGGTAGACACACGGCTGTCCCTGGCCTGCATTTATTTCGTGAGTGGATTGAACACAGTTGCATGAAATTTTACTGTCACTGAACTGAAAATTTGCCCAAAGCCGTTATTTAAAACATCTCAAGATCATGAGACAGTTAAGAGCAGCCACTGGCCCTTATGGAGCCACGAGCTCTTGTATATATATGTTTCTTGTCTCATCTGTTTGGTTCTCAAAGAAAGGACTGTCAGTCCGCTTTCCTGAAAACCACCGTAGGGCAGGTTTCAGACCCAGAACTTAGACCCAGAGAAGGTGTCCTCCTGTGGGGGTGCTGTGGAGGAACGGCACGCCTGACTGACGGGTTTGGGCTTATTTGACGCTTAATTTTCTCTGCTGTTTTTCACCCGTTTTCCCTTTCTAGACTGACTACGTGTCGCTTCACCGAGAGCATGAGCTGCGCCTCTCCAGCCTGGAAGATGTGCTTGGAGACCTGATGGAAAGATCTGAGGTAGTCACGCACTTGGCCTTTCACTTTCGGCCCCAGCAGCGCGGTTTCCTTGACAGAAGTCAGCAGTCGTCCCGCACCCACATCCCCAGCCTGTCTGAAGGTGCTGCCGTCCTCTGTGAGACTGGAGAGCAGTGTTTCTGACTGCCCCCGTTTCCCCTGGTGGTGCCGGTGTTGGCGTCCAGCTCACGGGCTGCAGACCGTCGTTCAGGAGGGGAAGGGTCTGAGCCAGGTGTGGGGTGGGCAGGCGCTCCTCGCTGTCTCCCACCTCTGCGGGGTGACGGTGTCTGTGGACAGGGAGAGGAGCAGCACCCTGACCCTTCCGCAGAGGGATTTTCTGGGGGGCGTCCGGTCTCGTCAGGTGTTGAGGAGGCAGAGGAGGCCTGGGGCCGCTGAGAGGGGGTGGAGCTGCTGCTTCGGGGAGACCATAGCCCTCAGGGTGGGGCTGGCCGCAGGCGGCGGCTGAGGCGGGCGGCTTACTTTGTTCATCGATTGGACGTTTCCGTGGCCCCCGCAGGAAAGCCCGCGGCATCCCACACTCCTTCGCTGCCGCCGCGGAGCAGGGCCTCGGTCCAGTTTTGACCAGTGAACGGCTGTGAGCAAACCGTGTTAATGAGGCACGCTTTGTGTGTGACTCTTCTCCGCACGTTTAGCGCCCTCGGCCGTGGGGCGCTTCCCCTTGCTGTGGGCTCCTCCGCGCCCTGCCACACTTAAGGCACTTGCTGGGGCTGGCGGAGTCCGGCTTTGTGGCCTGGGTACTGGTTACAGGAGCTGCTTAGTTTGAAAATCTGTCAGGCTGCTCCAGGTGAACTCTGTGCCTCTCTGAATGGACACTGCGTCTTTTAAAGTCTGTTGTGGAAAGTACAGTGAACGTCCCTCACCTGCCTGCCAGCAGCCAGGGCTGGGCTTTAAATTAAGGCGGGGGAGAATCCCAGATAAATGTGTGTCTTCCTGTTTACACGTGTGTAGTCATGTATGTGACTTCCTGGAAAGTTGGTGCATAACTTGTGTATTTAAACAGTTTCTCAATCGTTTTAGGCCATCCAGAAGGAGCTAGAACAGGCCAGGCTGAGGGCAGCCAGGTAGGACGTTTCGCGTAACTCCCTCCCGCCTTCTGGGCTCCTCGATGTCCCGGGGCCCGCGCCGTCTCAGCACGGGGGTGGCGGGGGCTGTGTCAGCTGCAGCCACTGTCTGCCTGGGAGGCTCTTGGCACCTGAGGATGCAGGAGGATGGGGAGGCTTGTTGCCATCCACCTCCACGCAGCACCAGAGACGGGGCCCTGTGTGCTCTGGGGAGCACCCCCCCGGACGCACCTTGGAGGGCCACCCGGGGAAAGGAGGGGCCGTGGGTTCACAGCCAGGTGTGGCAGGCCTCCTGCTGGGGCCTCTGCTCGCCCGGGGCCCCCGCAGTGCAGCCCTGGGCCCTGTTCAGCAGCCCCTCGAGGAGACCAGCCTTCCGGGCCCTAGCCTCTCGGCAGCCCCCAGGGTGCTGTGTTTGGCCCTCACAGCCCGCTTGCTTCTCTGCACATTTAGCGCCCTCGGCCGTGGGCGCTTCCCTTACTGTGGGCTTCAGAGCTTTCGTCGCCCTGGCTCTCCCCTCTGTTACCCTTCTGTTACTCCAGTAACTCACTTGGACGTGACAGGTGGGAGCTCCTGACCTCCAGTCTTCCTGTCTCCAGCCCCAGTGTGTCTGTGGGCCCGGTGTCGTGATTTTAGGCCTCAGGACAGTGTGCGTGGTAGACCTTCTAACTCTCCTGCAGGGCCTTCACGTGCCAGAGCCCCTCTGACAGCCGTGCAGACCTGCAGTGCTCACCTGAGGGCACTCTCGTGAGACTGGGACTACTGGTGTCTCCACACGATGGCACCTGCCTGTAAACAGGATAAATAGAGCACTGCTGCTGCTGAGCCGCTCGGTCATGCCCCACTCTGTGCGACCCCGTAGACGGCAGCCCACCAGGCTCCCCGTCCCTGGGATTCTCCAGGCGAGAACCCTGGAGAGGGTGCCGTTTCCTTCTCCAAATTAGAACACGACCATGTCATAACACACAGCGGCTGCGTTGAAACAGGGTTGTTGAAACCCTGAAGCCATGTCTTTAGCTTTGTTTTCTCTTCCAGTAGCATGAAAAATTCATACTTTATGATGATTACCACTAAACAGCCTCGTTTATGAGTTTATGAAGTCTTTCAGAATTTCAAGGAGCCTGGGGGTGGGTTTCACGTATTAAATGGTGTATAGGAGGTGCCCACCCCCAAGTGGAGGCGCGACCACTGCTGACAGCGGATCTATCCCCCGCCCGCACTGTCCTGAGGCCTAAAATCACGACACCGGGCCCACAGACACACTGGGGCCAGAGACAGGAAGACTGGAGGTCAGAGCTCCCACCTGTCGCGTCCAAGTGAGTTACTGGAGTAACTGGGCAACAGAGGGGAGAGCCAGGGTGACGAAACCAAGTGTGTGTTGTGTGTGCACCGACCTTGGAGGTGGGGACAGTCTGTGGGCCCTTGACTTGAACCTTGCCACCCTGCCTGTAACGGGACCTCTCCCCTGATGGTGCCGTCTGCCGTCCTTCCCGCAGTGGGGCTGGCGAGGAGCAGCACCTGCCTGCGCTGGTCGGACGTCTGGAGCAGGAGCTGGGGCGCCTGAAGGCGGACTTGTCCAGCTGGCAGCGAGGGCAGGCCAGCTGTGAGACGGTGGAGGCTGTCCGTGAAAAGGCAAGTGCCTCAGCTTTTATGTTTGTCATGGAAAATAGAAACACTGAGTTGGTGCCTTAAGTTTTTTTAATTTCAACTTTGTTTAAAAATTTTATTTTACTATGTTTGAAGTTTTTTTAACATTTTAAATGAAATAATTAAAAATTCAGCTCCCCTCGAATTCCCTCCATTCCAGTGACACGAGGTGTGGGTGCCGGGCCTATCTTTCCCCTCCAAGGGCGCACCTGTATGGTGGGGGCAGTTTGTCTGTCTCCAGAGCAGATGCTCGTGCCTCACATCTGCATGTCAGGACGTGGCGTCGGGGCCGCCCATGCTCACGCAGAAGCAGAAGCCCCACGCTCAGAGCTGCGGGCGGCGAGAGCAGATGCTGCAGAGGCGCAGGCCCTGCTGAGCTGGGCGGGCAGGCGGGCGGGCGGGGCCCCTGAGGCTGATGAGCTCCGATAAATATGTGAACACCTGTCAGCACACACCTCTGCAGTAAAACAGGACTGTTAGAGCCCTGAAGCTGTGTGGGTTTGGTTTGGTCGGTCACTAGACTCAGCCCAGCCAGGCAGGCCACCCCGTCTCCTGAGTGGGTGTGCAGGTCACGTGAACACCCGCTCCTGGGTCCTCAGGTTGGTGGGGTGGTGGCCGTCCCTGCAGGGGGCCTGGGGGACGGGCCTGCAGCCTCCTGGGGGAGGGCCCTGAGACTGTCATGGGTTGCAGAGACTTTGTCTTGGGGACAGGCAGCCCCGCTCTTAGGACCCGAGTACAGAGGTGAAAGAGCCCACGCGGGGCCTACGGACACATGTGCAGTGTGGTGACGTTAGTGCAGAGGTGGCCTGAGGCGGGGCGGCGGCTGACACACATGGTAGAACATTCCAGAGTGCACAGAGGGGGCGCCCACTGGCTGGCGGCATCACAGGAGCCGCGCCCCCCAGGTGCTTCTGCCCCGAGCTCGGTCTGTGTGGAGCCTGAAGAGGAGCGTGTGCACGCCGTGGTGTCTGTGTGGGAACACCGCACCGGGCGCTCCCTCCCTGCGTAAAGTCGCGTCTGCAGTTGTGTACGGGAGGGACTGTCAGCTTCTCGGACGAATTTGAAGACAGGGCCCTATCGTCTCTGCACCTCAACTGGGGGCACGGCCCCCCTCCAGTCCCCTCTTTGGGCCCCAGGGCACTTATCTCTGTCCCTGCTCCTTGAATGTATCCCAGCATCGTTGGAGGCTCTTAAGTCTTGTACAAAGGGAAGAACTGGGTTGCGTCTCTGCCATGGGTTTTGGTCAGCTGTGTGGTCTTTCCCGGGTGTTGAAGGGGATTGAGTGAAGAGTTGAAAAGATTCATCTAAAACAACAGATTCACGTGATACTCACCAATGATGTTTCCAGGTGGATGTCCAAATCAGAGAGGCTCTCAGACTCATATTCTCTGGGGATGAGCACGATGCTTCTGCCGATTGGCTGCTCCGGAAGCTGTCTGCCCAGTTTGTGAGCAAGGATGACGTGCAGGCTTTTCTACGAGATCTGGAGTTGCGGGTCCTGAGGAACATCACGCACCACATTTCTGTGACAAGACAGATGCCGACCTCTGAAACTGTGGTGTCTGCTGTGAGCGGAGCAGGCGTTTCGGGAATAACAGAAGCGGTGAGTAGACGACAGTGTTGAGTCACGTGGTGGTGAAGCTGCCCGTCTAGGTATTAGACTGGCAGGTGCTGATGCCCTCATCTGGGGAGGGGCCCTGAGGGTGTGATGAGGCGGAAAGTGCTCGACTCCAAGCCGGGGTGGGGGACGCTTCCCTGCCGCCACACTGCTTCTCGGAAGTATCTCACTTTACACTCCATTAATCTTTTGGTCCCAAAGATTGTGTCTACCTGGGTGGCCACATGCCTTCTGGAATCACACAGAACTGTCCCATCGCGCGGCCCCAGTGACCGCCTCTGATGCTCTCCTTGCTCGTCCCCTTTTCACGGCACCAGGGCTTCTGGCTCTGAGTCCTTTCGTGTCTGAGCCTGGGTGTCTGGCTTTGGCCCTCCCACCAAGGTCCCCGCGATCACAAGCAGGACTCGAGTCTGGCATTGCTGAGGCGCCCCCACACAGAGCTCCCTGAAAGTCTGTCCCTGCCACTAACGTGTGAGTCTTGTCTCTGCTCCTGTGGCGCCGCCTCTGCCCAGCAAGCACGGGTCATCGTGAACAGCGCCCTGAAGCTGTACTCCCAGGACAAAACGGGCATGGTGGACTCCGCTCTGGAGTCCGGGGGTGAGTGTCCGACTCCTCAGTCAAGAGCGGGGCGGCGGGTGAGATCACGCGCGGGCCCGAGGGGCAGCGGGCACTCCAGCGCGCCCGTGGGGTCTGCTGGAGACGGGCCAGCCCCCCGGAGCGCGGGCCGCGGGTGCGCGGCCAGACAGCGCGCGGCAGCAGAACTGCACGCTGCCCACTCACAGCCGTGTGTGGGCTCTCACAGCCGTGTGTGGGTGAAGGGTGTGGGTCCTCACAGCCGTGTGTGTGTGAAGGGGTGTGTGTGTGTGTGAAGAGTGTGTGTTTGTGAAGGGTGTGGGTCCTCACAGCCTGTGTGTGTGAAGGGTGTGTGTGTGTGAAGAGGGTGTGTGTCTCCCAGCCGTGTGTGCTGTGAAGGTGTGGGTCCTCACAGCCGTGTGTGTGTGAAGGGTGTGTGTGTGTGTGAAGGGTGTGTGTTTGTGACAGCCGTGTGGGCCCTCAAGGGTGTGTGTGTGTGTGAAGTGTGTGGGCCCTGTGTGTGTGTGAAGGGTGTGGGTCCTCACAGCTGTGTGTGCTGTGAAGTGTGTGGGTCCTCACAGCCGTGTGTGTGAAGGGTGGGCCTCACAGCCGTGTGTGCTGTGAAGAGTGTGGGCCTCACAGCCGTGTGTGTGAAGGGTGTGGGCCCTCACAGCCGTGTGTGTGTGAAGGGTGTGTGTGTGTCTGAAGAGTGTGTGTGTTTGTGAAGGGTGTGGGCCCTCACAGCCGTGTGTGTGTGAAGGGTGTGTGTGTGTGTGTGAAGGGTGTGGGCTCTCACAGCCGTGTGTGCTGTGAAGGGCGTGGGCTTTTAAAGCACAGAAATCCACTGCCTAGACAGCAGAGCTGCCTGTCGGCCGCGTGCAGGCCCGTCGGGGGCGTCGGGGACACAGCAGTGACTCGGACAGTCCTTGCCCCCCAGCACCTCCTCTGCAGGGGGAGACAGATGACAGAAGGATGGCTGTTACCGTGCCAGAAGCCACAGCTGGTGGGTGGAAAGGTCGGGCACCGTTCCCGGCTTCTCAGGCCGGGCCGGTCGGAGGTGCTGCTGGACGTGGCCCCCAGACAGGTGCGCTGGAAGGGCCAGCCTGTGGTTCCGCGAGGCGGCGAGCCCGGTGACCTCCAGGACAGCACCCGGGGTCACGCGGGACCCGTGTGAAAACGGGAGTGGCGTCACGTCCAGTTCAAGGAGCGTTTGGTAGCAGACACGTGGGAGAAAATCCTGGTTTTCTGAACGTTTAGGGTCTCTTGGAGGAAGGGAGGTTCTTGGCACATGCCAGTAACCCTGTGGCACCTGTGGGAGGGCTGAGGGCTGCCTGCAGGGGCGTGTGCGGGGCCGGGGGCCTCCTCACTCACCCTCGCGGGCTCCTGCTCCTGCCAGAGGCAGCCAGGTTCTGCCCGCCTCCGAAAGCTGCTCGCTGTGCATCTGGTGTTTAGACTGACTGTTTTAGAATATTAAGCGATTTTAGTTTTGTGTTCTGAAATTCAGTGGTTTCTGAGGAAACTTTGACAACTCAGAGACATCCCATGATTTTTACCAGTTCGATGGGACCAGTAGTTGCCGTGTTTTCTTAGAGGTGTAAGTCCTCACAGGTTGGTATGTCAGGGATTCAGAATTCTCGTCATCCTGAGAAGGCTGAACTGAATGTTCTGTTACTGAACAAAGCATTTATTGGCTCTTCCTAAGTGAAAAAACTGAGTCACTGTATTTAAGGAGACACTTTTTAGATGGAGAATAAGATATTTTTAAAAGAATTCAGAAGTTTGGACCTGCTTCTCAGATCAAAATCACGTTATTTTCTTGTTTAAAATTTTGTCCCATGCACACTTCTCCCATTCGGAGGTGAAAAGGCCCAAGAGGGGCCAGGGCTGTGTCTGCCAGCGTCCCTGGGGGGTGGTGTGCGGCCGGCCGAGGCGCCCGCTGGCCCCGGGCAGACAGACGGCGCGGGGCTGCTTGGGCGTGTTAGTCGCGTGCTTCCCTTCTCAGATACTTTAGTTGCAGTTTTTCCCACACCAGCTCGTTTGACCTGCTGTGGCACCAACATCCTACGCCACTTCCTGTCGAGAGGCAAATTGGACTTTTTTAACCCTTTTCATCACTGGAGTCTTTGAGACACGACTCGTGTGACAGCCGCCACCGTTCCCGAGTGCGCAGCTCGGTCGCTCTTAGCGCACTGACCATGTCACAGCAGTGCCCACTGTCTCCTTGCAGGACACTTTTGCTTATTCCCCTTCCCATGACCCCAGCAGTAAGTGGGCCATCTGAAAGCTCCCCTGTCAGGTAATGCTGATGCCCAGTTAGATGCATTAGTCTTCATTTTAAAATGAGAACAAAAGTTCATTCAGCACCGCCACCCCCGCCGTGGCAGGCAGGGGGCCCAGTGTCTTGTTGGCATTACGACTGTGTGTCCTAAAACATTTCTGAACTCTTGACTCTGAATTTGGAAAAAGTGAAATTAAGACTGGAGGGGCTCCCCTGGTAGTCCAGGAGTTAAAAATTCACCTTGCAGTGCAGGGCACACGGTTCGATCCCTGGTCTGGGAAGGTCGCGCACGCTGCTAGGCCTGGGCACTGAGGCTGCTGAGCCTGTGCTCTGGGGCCTGCACGCCGCAGCTGGAGGGGCCAAGCGCAGCCACGGATGAGCCTCCCCAGTGCTGCAGGTAGGCCCCGAGAGGCACATAAATAAGCATTTAAAAAGTAAGACTGGAGCTGGCCTTCATGAAAGATCATTTACAGGACTGGAAACGGGAAAAGTTTTAGAACACTGCACACAGGTCCCTGAGGTGGGGGTGGTGCTGCTTCCGAGGCAGTAGGCTGAGACGCTGAGTCGCAGCTCCGCTCTGCTGCAGGAGGGAGCGTCTTGAGTACCCGCTGCTCCGAGACGTACGAGACCAAGACCGCGCTCATCAGCCTGTTCGGGCGTGCCACTGTGGTACTTCTCCCAGTCGCCCGCGTGGCCATCCAGGTGAGCAGGCGTGCGGGCCACCGCGTGCATGTCTTGGCCTCGAGCAGGCGTGGTGCCGCTGAGACCGTTTGGGGGTGTGCGCGTTCTGCTTCCGCAGAGCAGCAGGCTGGAGCGTGCAAGTCCCAAGTCCACAGTCCAGGGTGTGCCTCACGCAGCAGCCCCAGACCCAGGAGCCCAGCCCCACACCTCACGGTCCCCGTCGTCCCCACTCGCTCAGAGGTGATTTCTGGCACCTCTGCTGGCTCTGCTCATTTCTGGACTTGGCGCAGGCGAGGCTGCCCGTGCCGTCCTGTGCTGGGCTTCACGGTCTCAGGGGTGTCCCCTACGGCTCAGACCCAAGCCTGTCTGAGAGGGCACAGCCTGGCTTGCTCCTGGGGAGCCTGGCCTCTCTGCAGGCTGGAAGGGCCCTGCCGGGGACCCAGGCGCAGGGCGGGCGGCTGCTGCGCTTGGAGAGGCAGAGAAGCACACGGGGGTGGACAGGAGGTGGTCCCAGCCTCTGGACGGCAGGCCCCGGGCGAGGGCTGTGGGTCCCTCCACCACAGTACAAGCCCTCTCGCGGGAGCGCTCCGCCTCTGTCGTCTGGGGCTGTGTCCACACACAGGGCGTGAACGTGGGCTCCCCGTTCGGCCGGAGGGTGGCTGCATGCCGCTGCTCTGGGCTCGGCGTGTGGGGCGTGCACCCCAGCACAGGGCGGGTTTGTCTGGTGGGGATTATGGTCTGTCCACGAGGTGAGAGGGGGCGGCAGGTGTCGCTCAAACTGTGCCTTTCTTGTTGCTCTGGGAACGGAATCTCTCCTGCGTCCCAGGCGCTCGCCGCGTGCGCCACCCGTTCCTACAGGCTCACCTGACCGGCGCTCACCTCGCACTGCGCACGTGGCCCTTCCGGGTGAAGTCACAGGGGCCTCTCCTCGCTTCCGATTTCTGACTTTACGCGTGACCGTTTCTTACCAGCAGGAACTCTGTGGTTGGTTTCTCGGGTTAGCCAGTCTTTTCCCGCGGCTCCTGTTTGAGGCGGCAGGTGCTTGCTCAGCACCGAGTGTGAATGTCTGCCTCTCCCCAGCCTGACATCTACCCAGGGAACTGCTGGGCGTTCAGAGGCTCCCAGGGGTACCTGGTGGTGCGGCTGTCCATGGCGATCCGCCCGACCGCCTTCACCCTGGAGCACATACCAAAGACACTGTCGCCCACGGGCAGCATCGCCAGCGCCCCCAAGGACTTCGCGGTTTACGTGAGTGCACCCCAACCCCAAGACCCCGCCTCAGCCCTCTGGGAACCTCCCAGACGTGAGCCCCAGGGAGGCTGGGGCCCGAGTGTGCTGCCGGGCGTTGCCCCCTTGCGTCCTCCCCCTCTGCCCGCTGACGGGGACGGAGACGTCCCCAGACTTGCAGGGAGGAGGCTGCGGGAGGACGCGCCTCTCGTCGCGCAGCTGTGCAGCCCGTGCCGACTGCGGTGCGAGGACAGTGCAGGTGCTGGGAAGGGGACACCCGGGACCCAGCGCCTCGGGCGCCGCTGCCAACACGGCGTTTCCCGTGACAGCCACCGCTGAGGGGCCTCCCCGCCGCCCAGTGGGCAGGCTGTGCTCCCACTGCCGGGCCCAGGCCCCAGTTGGGAACTAAGATCCCACAGGCTGCACAGCTTGGCAAAAAAAAAATGCACAGTTTGAGTCAACACCATCCATAAAATTTCACTTCTCTCCCTAAAAAAGCAAACCGACTCTAAGAGTGTGTCGGTGGCAGTGAGTGTCGGCGTGTGCGTTTAGGAGCATCCGGGCGCACGGGCACCTCCTGCCCCGTCCACGTGCCGCCTCCCCAGAGCTGGCTCCCTCTCCAGGGACTCCCCAGAAAGACACTCAGGCAGCGGGAGGTTTTGGGGCGTGAAGGCCCTTGACCTTTGGGCCGCCTGTGCTGTTCGTGTGAGAGGCGTTCCCTCCGCCCGCAGTCCCTTTTCTGGGTCTTTTAAGTCTCCACTGGCCTGATGGTTCTTATTCTAATCTTCGTGATTGTATTTCACATGCGTATTTCCTTTTTTGTAGTCTAGTTTTGTCTTTATTCATTTATCTTTTGGTATCTTAGTTTCCTTATGACTATTTTAGCTTTTTAATATAAAAATATTGATCATGAGTCATTCCGTTAGATATACTTCCTACTATCAAGTCTTAATTCCATAGTTACGCCTGCTCATTACCTGTAATTTCTTCCATGGCATTTTTACACCTAGAAAGTCCTTTTTCCTTTTATGAAACAGACATCTAAATAGTCACTTGTTTCCTACTGGTTACTTTTTTTATTCTGGTAAAATACACAGAACGTAGACTTAGCGTCTTAACCATCTCTGAGTGTGCAGTTCAGGGGTGTTAGGCACATTCACCCTGTGGAAAGCCATCACCACCGTCCTCTCCCGAGCTCCCTCATCTTCCCAGACGGAGGCCGTCTCCACAGACACTGACTCCCGTCCCCTCGGCCCCTGGCCCCCACCGTCCTCTTGCTGGCAGCGAGCCGACCTCACCCTGCTGGCCTCCTCCTCCTCTCCCGTGCTCGCCAGGTGCCCTGGGGCTCCGCTCTGGGGTGGGGCGGCCCTCTCCCGGCTGTCCTCCTGATCCGCGCAGCGGGAAACCATGCCTGTGCCACAGGCTATGTGCTCCGTGAGGAGTGTGTGACGAGGTGCCCAGCGCACAGCAGGCCTCCCTGGGAGGCCCTCCTCCCGGCTTTCATGGAAACATGACCCCAGCCCCCACCCCACCCCACCCCCACACTGTCTCTTCCCCTAATTCAGTGACTAAGATGGCTCTGTTTCAGGGGTTAGAAAATGAGTATCAGGAAGAAGGGCAGCTCCTGGGACGGTTCACCTACGATCAGGAAGGGGAATCACTCCAGATGTTCGCGGCCCGGTAAGGACCTCGTGCTCCCTGCGCATTCCGGGATCCCTTGCCACGGTCCCAGCCTCGCGACCCACAGGTACTTAGGAAGCCCGCCCCGAGGCGTGAGGGCCAGCCCCTGACGCAGCGGGCCCACGCCTCCGTCCTGAGTGCGCCTCGTCAGCGCGCAGCTTGTCCCAAGCGTGAACGTGCTGCACGCAGCGACCCGAGCCTTGTGTCCTGTGATGATGCATCTCATGTTAAAGGCTTAATCTCCAACTTGGCTGCTTAATCTCAAGTCTCATAGCTGGAGAAGTAGGGGGCTTGGGCATATTAATGTGAAATGTGTGACTTTTTTCTTTTCCCTCAATTACAGAAAAAACCAGAAAAAGCTTTCCAAATAGTGGAACTTCGGTTTTTTCTAACTGGGGCCATCCTGAATACACGTGTCTTTACCGGTTCAGAGTTCATGGAGAGCCTGTTGAGTAAAGAGATGACTCGCTATTGTTGTACATTTTGTATATAGTGGACAGCCTGGAACACTGGAATCCTTCATGGGCTCAGGCACAGACTGCGGCATTAAGTTGCCCGAAATTCACGCCAGCCGCCGGCAGGACATAGGGTGGAGTGATGCCCACTGCTCCGTTGCCAGCAGACACTGCATGCTGGCTCGTGGGCTCAGAGGCATGCCAGCCGCAGGTGGCCTCTGGAGATTCATTTGAATGTATGGTTCACACAGACACTTACTTTTTCGGGGTGGGGGATTTGATTTTGAACATAAAACTATTTGCGTGACACCAGGAACAAAAGCAAAGGAAGTCAGAAAGTCTGGAGTGCCCTGAGGCCTGGACGGCGGCCTTCACGGCGCTGGAAAGGGCCTTTGGGAGCAGGTGCGTGTTCAGCCCAGCACACACCTTTCAGGGAAGAACGGTGTCACCAGAGCTGAGGGCTGAGCCTCCTTCCTTGAGGATGAGATGCTCCTCTGCTGGCGTAAGTGGTTCTTTACGTCACCAGGTGCAGAAGCAATGAAGATGGGGTTCCCTGCTTAGCATGCTCCTGCCTCTGAGAAGGATTTCCCACCATCCCTTCAGAAACCCTGGAGAGCTTCCCTTTGTTGCAGGTTTGAAGTGTATTTGATTTGAGAGGGGATGGTCTGGATCTGGATAGACATGTAAATAGAGTTCTCAGGTCTCCACTGGGCTCATCCCATCTGATTCTCCCTGCAGTTCCACTTCACACTATGAATAGGAACCAAGAAATCCAATCTTTGGGATATTTTCAGGTTTTGTCTTGAATTTTGCTGAAAAGCGAACACTAACATGCTCTGTCTTTCAGAGGCTGATGTTTTTATTCCACTTACAGTTATTAAAGGAGATTGTCCCATGTGGCAAATCCATGAAACCAGGACATTTGGTGATGTTTTCTCATAGCAGCACTTTGTACTGGCTCTGGTTGGATTTGCCTTTTATTACGACTTGGCCATTCTCTTTGTTTTGGTTATAATTAATATTTAATATTTAGACTATTTTACTCAGCAGACTTTATAAATGAGGTATCTGCAAGGCACTTAAAGTTACAGATGTTTTACCTTAAAAATTATTTAAGTTTTATTGGGTTAAGACAGTTTTTGGTGTACCATAAATGTATTTTCAGAAAAAGACAAAATGATGGTGCTGACTGGTTTTCTGAAGAGTTTTATGTATATTGCACAACAGTCCTCAAATATACAAAGACTACATAAACTAGAATTTTTTTTTCACTCTTGCTAGAAGTTGAATAAACTGTGCACAGATGTTTCATATATTACAGGATAAATGTGTAAGTCAAGATTTCCTATATAAAGCTAAATTTGGGAGATGGGGTGGAAATACTTTGAATATTTATTTTTAAAGATGCGAGACAGGACTTTGTGCAGTGTATTTTTGTAAATGCTTTTCAACATCCTTGTCTTTGGTAGAGCTTCTTTGCTGCCACCAAATTGGTAAGACGTTACCCAAATGTTTAAATAAAGAGTTCTAATTTTTAAAAGTGCATGTGACATTTCAGATGAATAAAAACAGTCTGTTCTTTACCTGCTTCGTCTCTGCCCCGGGCGATGAGGGGGACACAGCGCCTTGAGCGACCCTTCCTCCGACCCTTTCCGCCGGGCCGCCTCTGCCGCGTCTGGGCAGGGTCGACGGGCAGCGCCTCTCGGCGCGCGCCCCCGCCCGCGCGCGTGCCCCTGGCGGCCGCCGCGCCCCCGCCGCAGACACGTCTCCGCCTTTCCCACGGGCCCCCCGCGAGCAGGCAGCGGCGGGACGGGGGGTGGGCGCCGGGGCCCAGCGCTGTGCCCGGACCCCGAGCCGCCGGCGCCCCGCTGGAGGCCCGGGAGCACGGTCTCCCCGGAAAGCCTCGGCGTCTCGGCGGCGCGCGCCCCGCCGGCGCTCCCGGGGACGGAGGCGCACGCGGCGCCGCCATTGTGGCGCCGCCCCGCCCGCGGTCACGTGCCCGCCGCCCCGCCTCCCGGCAGCGCGGCGCCTCGCGGGCCGCCGTAGCGGGCACCCGGAGGCCGCCGGGACGGAAGCCGAGAGGCGCTGCCGACCGCGCCTGCGACAGCGTCAGCCCTGCGCGGAGCGCCGGCCCGATGGCGGCGGCGATGGCCGAGCAGGAGAGCGCCCGGAACGGCGCCCGCAACCGCGGCGGCGTCCAGCGCGTGGAGGGCAAGCTGCGGGCCAGCGTCGAGAAGGGCGACTACTACGAGGCGCACCAGATGTACCGGACCCTCTTCTTCAGGTAGTGGCTGCGCCGCGGCCGCCGCCCGCCGGGGCTCGCCGCCCGGCCGCGGCGCCCGGCGCCCCGCCCCCGGCCGCCCCCCATTGGCCGCGCCGCGCCGCCCCGCGCCGCCATTGGCCCGCGCCGCTGCCCGTCGCCTGGCGGTGGGAGCGGGCGGCGGTGGGCGGCCGGGGGCGGGCGCAGCCTGCGAGCGGCGCCGCGGCCCCTCACCCACCCCCGGGGCCCCGGCCGGCGCCCGCGCCCGCGGACTCCGCAGCCCGACCCGGAGCCGCGGCCGAGACTGGACCCCCGGCCCGTGCTCCGACCCGGAGCCCCGGCCGAGACGCCAGGCCCACCCGAAACCCTGGCCGAGAGTGCAGCCGGCCGGGTTCCGGGGCCGCCCCGGCGCTCCCCCTCCCCCGCCCTGCGCGCCGTTGAGCCTGAAAGCCTCGCTCCGCGTCCCACGGCCCTTCTCCCGCCGGGCCCGGCCGCCGGGCTGCCGGCACTCCGCTGCTGCGTCGCCCTTGCTCACCTTGCTGCTGCCTCGGCTGTCTGCATGGAGCCGGTGTTTTTGTCGTGCGTGTGCGGCTCGCTGGCCACGTGCGGCAGCCGGGCTTCTGGAATGTGAGTCCCTCACAGGATGGGCTGTGAGCGTAAAAACCCGGCCTTCAAAGACTCAGCGCAGAGAAAGTGTCAGGTAGCTCCGCAGGAACCACTGGCTGCACGCGGACGCGCCGCTTGGACGCGTCGGGCTGGATGCGGGGTCGTTTCGGGGTGGCCTCAGGAGCTGCCCGGGCGCCGCCCTAGCGCGGGTCTGCCCGGGGCTCCCGCGAGTCGCGCCGCTTCTCGCCGCCGCCGCCGAGACTTCTTCGTTGCTCCTACGTGCGTCAGGCGTGCCTGTATTTTACATACATGCAGTCAGCCTTTAGGTTTCTTGCCAGAAGACATTTGGGCCGTTTGTTAGCATATAAGATAATTTTAGAGAATTTAATCTGTTCTGCGGAATGTTTCTTTTTTCCTAAACTGTCTCCGGACGGCAGATACTTTGCTGTGGTGTTTACGGGCAGTCGGGTCTACCTTACACCATTGAGGCCTAGATATAAATTTTTTTCTTTTAACGGCAAGTTGAATCAGTGTCTTGGGAATTCCGGTAGTGCTTTGTGTTTTGGTTGTTGGTTGGTTGGGATGCGGTGCGTGCGAGTGAGCCCGCCTCTGGTCGTGTTTGGACTCGGGGGCCCGGAGGACCAGGTAGGAGGGAGTTAATTGTCCTTCAGGGGATGAGCCAAAGGTGTAAGCAGGTTTAAAGTCTGTAACGTGGAACCTCCTGCCCTGAGTCCAGCCAATCAGATCTGTAGGATGGGAGCTCTGTAGCGCTTGAGATTTGCCCGGTGCTTGCTGTTCTCGGGGATTTGTGTATAAATATTTGCCCCAGTGATTAATCAGCAAAACTGGATCGTCCCAAAAATAAACACGGCGTTCCTTGCTGTGAGCCAGTTGTGCAGTCGCTGCTGCACCGGGAGCGTGATTGTGGATTAGCTTTGCAGAGGCCTCCCTGTGCCCAGAGTGTGCTTTGTGGTGCCCACCAGCCCCGCCTTGCCTTGTGTTCACATTTCTCCTCTGCTCAAGGACCTCTAACCCAGGGCAACTTGCCGAACCTCCTCTCCACGTCTTGGCTGCTGCTTTGGTCTTTGAGGGGCTCCTACACGTCTTCAGGACTCCTGAGAAGTGAACGGTCAGCTGTGGACCCAAGCAGGGTGGCGTTAGTGGCCGTCCAGAGGGCCCAGCTGAGTTGGCCTGCAGGGCACCGTCCATGCTCAGAACCGCAGTTGCAGCCCTGGCTTAGAGCTCTGCGTGGCTGGCAGCTTCCGAGGGAGTCAGCTTCACTCTTGTAATGTTTTTTATAAGTGCTTTTAAGCATTTATATAAATGTACAATTTGATGGGTTTTGACATATGTTTTCACACAAGAAGTTATCACCAAAGTACTGAAAGTACCCCTCATGCCCCAAAGCTTCCTCTCTGCCTTCGTAATGAGTTCTTCCCCCCTTCCCCCAGGCGTCCACTGGTTTCTGTCGTAACACAGGGCCTTGCGTTTTCTGGGATTTTATGTAAGTGGCGTTATATAGTATGCCCTCTTCTTATCTGACTTTTCAGTTTCCTTGGCGTGACCGTCTGAAGGTTCACCCTTACGTGTGTCACTGGTTAATTACTGTGGAGAGGCATTCTGTTGTATGGGTGGGCCACATCTTATCCGTTCACCTGCTGGATGAATTCACCTATCTGTGCTATTTTAATTCGCTTACACTGTGTCCCCAGCAGCTTGAGGCGGGGAGAGGAACTAGGTTGGACTTAGAGGGTGTGTGCTGCACGAGGAGGGCAGGAGCTGCTGGTTCCGAGGAAGGCCGAGCGAGCTCCGTCCCAGGTGCCACGGGCACTCTCCAGCCTTCTCTCTGCCGGGACAGGAGGGGGTCTCTGTGGCGTCCCGGAAGCACGTCAGGCTTCGGGGCACCTGTCACTGCTCGGGGTTTCCAGGCGCTGGCGGTTCTCCCGCGGGCAGGGCTGCCAGGACTGGGTGGCTGAGGTCACTGGGACCCGGGCTGCTGCCCCAGGAGCGCGGCCTGTCTTCCTCTCGGGCCTGCCGTCCCTCCCCTGGCTTTTTAGGTGCTTGTCTCTAGCTGTGCTTCGGGGGAGGGTCTGGAGCCTGTTGTGTCCCTGAAGCAGAGCCCACTGTGAGCATCTGTGCTGTGGCCGTGCAAGGGCTCGTTTTCCCAGCAGCCCGGCCCACGCCCGCAGCTGCCCCGGGAGCTTCTCGGGCTGTGGGGGGTCTTCTCCGGGCCCAGCCTGTGCGCTGAGGCTGAGGCTCCCGAGCCGGGCGCATAGAAGCCCTTTTCCATGCTTGGTCCTGGCCTAGTCGAGGGCAGCAGGGCTCCCCGTGCCGCCTCTCCTGCGGGCCTCTCACATCTCTGGCCCAGCTTGTCTGGGCTGGGACGCAGGTCTGACCGGCTGGGCGGGTTTCGGGCCTGTTTGTCCCTGAGAGGAACGTGTGGCCAGTGGGCCTGGTGTCCTGTGTTCAGCTGAGGCCCGACCCTGCCCCTCTGGATCTCTGTCTCACTTGTTGTGGAGGGAAGCACCCGTTCTGTTCTGTGCGCGCCTCCTTGCCCATCAGGTTCCTGTCCATCTGCAGCTGGGAAGCCAGCTTTTCCCAACTCCTGTCCCCAGCGAGACACCTTCCTGGTGGAAAGCACTCCAGGGAGGGGACGGCCTCGCAGCCCATCGGCCCCAACGCGTGGCCCTGGCCAAGTTCCCCTGCCTTTTGCCGCAGTCAGACCTGTGCCTGAAGCTGGCAGTGGCCCCCAGCCCCTCTCTGATCCCTCTGCTGAGACCCCTGCCCTGCACCAGGGAGGTGCTGCCGTGGTCGGAGAGGGTGCCCACACGCGGTCACCAGATGGGGGTGGGGGGGTGGCTGAGCTTAGCAGGCCTGTGTAGTGGGACCTGACGGCCCGCCCTCTCTCCCACAGGTACATGGCCCAGAGCAAGCACGCCGAGGCCCGCGAGCTCATGTGCTCCGGAGCCCTGCTGTTCTTCAGCCACGGGCAGGTAAGCCATCACGCGCGGAGCGTCCAGGGAAAGGGCTGGAGGGCGGCCCTAGCGTGCCCATGTCCCGCCTCGGTGCTCGGAACTGTTTCCTAGGTGCGGTCGGCCACTGGTTTTTAACTGGCAGCCAGAGCCACCAGCCAGCCTCTCCACCTTCTGAAAACTGGCAGGAGCCTCTCTTCCCACTGACCGGCCTCCCTAACGTTTTACAGCAAAAACAGCGCCGCTGACCTGTCCATGCTCGTCCTGGAGTCGCTGGAGAAGGCGGAGGTCGAGGTGGCCGACAAGCTGCTGGGTGAGGCGGCCCGAGCCCCACTGTGCACACGCGCACGCACGCACGTCCTCACATCTGCACACGCTCGCGTTCACCTACTCACATACTGAGGCCTGCACGGACCCCGGGGGCCGCAGGGTGTCCGCAGCCCGTTCTTGCCCGCCCGAGCTGCTCGAGGGCCCCGCTGGGAGGCGCCTGGTGAGCGCGGGCGGTCGGGAGGCCCCAGGGCCCCCACCACCGCGCCTGCCCCCCGGAAGCGGCGGGCTTTCACCTCTTTGAGACGCCTGGTACAGAGCCGAAGCGGCACGCGTGCCCCGGGTCAGGCCCGTGCGCTGTCCTTTGCAGAAAGTCTGGCCAAGCTGTTCAGCCTGATGGACCCCAACTCTCCCGGAGCGCGTGGCGTTCGTGTCCCGAGCCCTCAAGTGGTCCGGCGGTGGGTCAGGAAGCTGGGCCACCCCCCGGCTCCACCAGCTGCTGGCCCTCACCCTGTGGAAAGGTAGGTGTGTTTGGGTGGCGGCCGCGAGGCTGCGGGTGCTGGGCTCTGCATCCGCCGGCCCGTCCCGCATCCTCTGCTCTCTTTCTAAACGGGTACCTGCGGGCGGGCGGGGGCCTGCCCACCAGCGCTGCGGCAGTTCTCAGGGCCTGGTGGACACGTGGCAGCCACGGGCAGGGGCCGTCGGACCCGCCTGTGGCGGTTCGGAAGGCTCAGCTAGAAGCCACTTTGCTCTGGACGTGCAGGCCGGGCTCTGTCCGCGGGCTGGCTGGGCCTGAAGGCTGCTCTGCGCTGCCTCGTCCGCCTGCGTGCCCGGCCTGCCCGAGCCTGCGGAGCCGGGTTTGTGTGGCCAGCGCCTGCGCAGAGGCCTTGCTGAGGCTGGGAGCTGTGTAGCTCTGGTATGCATATATTAAAGATTTGAAGTTGAAGATCTGGGCATTTTCAGGGTCTCGGGCACAGACGGTGGGTGAGGTTGGCGGGACCCTGCGTACATGGGAGGCTATGCTGAGGGTGTTTGCAGGTCCCCCCCTGCGATGGGCAGCCCCCAGGGGTGTGTGCGGCGGGCCGATGTCCTGTGCAAGGGCCGTAGGAGCCCTGGCCCCCTGAGGTCCTGTGCAGCTGCCTGCCCGGGGCTGGGGCCGCTGGAGTCTTGCCAGGTTTCTCCCTCTCACCTGGAGGCTGTGAAAGCTTTGGGGGTTGGAGGGAGAGGGAGACCCCGGAACTAGCTCTGTGCTGGAGGCGGCCAGGAGCTGGCCATGACCTGGGGCTGGGCTGGGCTGGGGAACGGCTGGAAGGTGGAGAAGGCTTAGCCCGAAGCCATGGAGCCTCCCCTGGAGGAGAGGGACCCCGTGTGGCAGGTGAGCGGGACCTAGGGTCTCTGCCCTGTAGCTGGGGCTCGGCCTCTGTGCCACGGACCCCGGGCATCCCGCCAGCTCTGTCGCTGCTAGGTGGTCTGGGGTTGAGGTTGGGTGCTGTTGGCACCCCCAGCTGTGACGGTGGACAGTAGCTCCAGGCACCCCAGTGTAGGACTGAGTGGCTGGGGTACTGGGGTAGGGGCTGAGCGGCTCTGAGTGGGAGCTGTTGGCTGGAAGGTGGGTTGGGGGATGGGCCTGTGTCTGGGGCCCCCCTTCCAGGCTCCAGTCTTCTACTGAAACTGGGCAGGTTGGGGCTGGGGTTACCCACCCAGAGGGCAGTAGCCAGGGTAGTCAGAGGCTCAGAAAAGCCGAGCAGCAGAGGACGCTGGTCCCCAGAGAGCCCACGTCCGGTCCTGGGTCCTCGTCAGGATGGCAGATGTGGGCAGAGGGCCCCTGGGCTCCATCCCTCGTGCTCTGCTCCCGGAGGCCTCGGCCTCTGCCCTCCTGGCTCACTCCCAGCTGTCCCCACGGTGGGGGACAGTCCAGCCTCTGCTGGGTCCACCGCGGGGGGTGGAGTGCGCGGACACCCCAGGGCCCTGTGCTCCACGGCACGCTCACACCCCTCCCCGCGCTCTGCCCGCAGAACAGAACTACGGCGAGTCGCGGTACCACTTCCTGCACTCGAGCGACGGCGAGGGCTGTGCCAACATGCTGGTGGAGTACTCCACGGCCCGCGGCTTCCGCAGCGAGGCGGACATGCTCGTGGCCCAGGCCGTCCTCCAGTAGGTACCCGCCTGCTGCCCCTCGCGTGTGGTCTCCCAGGGCCCCGGGCCGGCCTCTGGCCGAACCTCACGCAAGCACAGGGCTGAAGTCACTTGGCACCCCACACACGCCTCACGTCCCCAAGTGTGACGTTGCCGCTGACCTCCCGGGGCTCCAGACCTGCCCTCTCAGGTCAACTGGGACGCTTCTGTTGACAGAAGGAGTACTTCTTATACCTAAGTTGCTTTCCTGTTGCCGCCGATCTTGCTTCCCGTTTCCCCGTCGCTTCTGGGGGATGCAGGTGTTTACTGAGCTTCCAGCGCCACGCTGGGATGTGTGTGAAGTGTCCGTACGACACGGGTCTTGTTCAAAGGTAGCTTGTCTTCCCCATGTTTCTTGGTCCAGACACAGTGATGGGGGCCGCCTGCAGCTTCCCACCCAGCTCTGTGTCCCTGCTCTTTGTCCCTGTTGAGTCTTCTCTTTTGCGTGTTTTGGACAATTTATTTTAAGGACATTATGGTACAGCAGAGTCGCTGGAGGTGTGAGCACCGTGTCAGGCCCAGATGGTGGGGAGCTGTCGTGAGGTGACTGGGGCTCAGCCTCTCCCCTCAGCAGATACACCGCTGTTGTGAATGAGATTAACCCTCCCAGAGAGGACTGAGACCTGGCGGCCAGGCCGCGGGCCGGGCTATGTCTCGTGAGTTGGGGGACAGGGAGCCTCGGAGCCCCGTCAGCACCACTTGTTGCTAAATCGGCGACTCCAAGAACAAAACCTGTTCACCATCCGGAGCGCCCTGACCCCTGCTCTGCGCGTGGTGCTGAAGTCCCCTCCGGCCTCTGCTCTTCCCTGCCCGTCTGGCTGTGTCGTGGGCCCACGCTGTGCTAAAATCCGGCCGCAGACACGTCCTCCACGGGGAGGAGACCAGCGCTGGGCAGCATCCAGCCCGCGTGCTCGCTGGCAGGGCAGGCAGGCGCTCGGGCTCAGGGAGCCGCTGTCCCCCTCTGCTGACCTTGGCCGGGCGCCCTCTGGAGTCCGTCCCCACGCTGTCAGCCCCAGCTCCCTGCGCTGGGCCTGGCGGCACCTTAGGCGGGCGGAGCAGGGCCGTGGGCCTCCGTCTCCTCCTGCTGCGGGTGCATGCACCCACTGACTGGGATGCTCTCTCCAGGTTTCTCTGTTTAAAGAACAAAAGCAGCGCCTCGGTGGTGTTCACGACGTACACGCAGAAGCACCCGTCCATTGAGAGTGGGCCTCCTTTCGTGCAGCCCCTCCTCAACTTCATCTGGTTTCTGCTGCTGGCCGTAGACGGGTGAGTGTGTGCGCAGAGGCACGTGCTCGTGTGGAGGCACTGGAGGCATGCAGAGGCATGTAGAGGCGTGTGAGAGTGTGTGGAGGCGTGGGCCCTCTCCTGTGCGCATGTAGGGGGCGGGGTGGGGCGTGGGCCCCTCTCCCGTGGCATCAGTGAGGCGTGCAGAGGCATGTAGAGGCGAGTGAGAGTGTGTGGAGGCGTGGCCCCCCTCCCCGTGCGCGTGGCCCCGCGTGGCAGTCTTCTCCTGTTCCAGGGGGAAGCTCACGGTGTTCACGGTGCTGTGTGAGCAGTACCAGCCGTCCCTGCGTCGGGACCCCATGTACAACGAGGTGAGGGCCGGGAGGGGGAGCTGGGGGCGGGGAGGGGGTTGGGGAGAAGGGGGAGGGGTGTAGAGAGAAGCTGCAGGGGGGGTGGGGAGAAGAGGGAATGGGGAGAAGCTGGGGGATGGAGGGAGAAGAGGGGAGAAGCTGGGGGCAAGGGGAGAAGCTGGGGGTATGGGAGAATAGGGAAGAAGCTGAGGGTGGGGAGAAGAGGGGAGAAGCTGGGGGCAGTGGGGAGAAGCTGGGTGGCGGAGGAGAAGCTGGGGGTATGGGAGAAGAGGGGAGAAGCTGGGGGTGGGGAGAAGAGGGGAGAAGCTGGGGGAGGAGAAGCTGGGGGTGGGGAGAAGAGGGAGAAGCTGGGGGCGGGGCATGGGGAGAGGCTTCCGGGCGCGGCCCCGGCTCAGTGCCTGCCCCCCAACAGTACCTCGACAGGATAGGACAGCTCTTCTTCGGTGTGCCGCCCAAAGCAGACGTCATCCTACGGAGGCTTGCTAGGTGAGGGGGCTCACGGGTGGGGGCCCGTGGGTGCGGCTCAGAGCACAGGGTGCATCCGGGGCCTGGCGCACGCCCGATGCTGGCAGGGGGGTTTGCGGGCCCGTCTCCCCCGCCGCCCTGGGGGCCCAGCCCTCCGCCTCCTGAGCAGAGTGGTGGGGCCTGTTGCCCCCGGTGAGTGCTCTCCCTGGGCTCCTGTCTGTTGGCCGCAGAGTCACAGCTGGGTGTGCTTTGTGGCAAACACAGGTCAGGTGCCGCTGCCCCCTCGGCCGTGCCGCTGTCCGTGAGGCTGCAGTGGGCTCGGGTCCTGGCCGAGCCCCAGCCCTCCTCTCAGTCCCTGTGAGCCTGACACCGCCCGGGGCCTCACCTGACGGAGTCAGTGTCTGTCCTATGCTGGCTGCGGCCGGTGCCGTGACTCCCTTCCTCTCGACGGTGCCGTGTGTCCCGTCGCGCGCGTGGACCGCGCCCGTGTCTTGTTTATCTGCCCGTCATCAGAACGTGCGTGGGTTCTCCCCTTTGGCCCGCTGTGAGTGTGGGTGTGCCATGAGGTCTTGCTTTCGGTGCTTCTGGGACACCCAGAAGCAGAGTTGCCGGACTTGTGCGATGGCTGAGCACACACCCTCCGCCCACGGCGGCTGCTCCGCTCTGCATGGCCGCCGGCGGGGCTGGGGGTCCGGGCACGTGGGTGCCGGGCCAGCCGTGTGTTTGCTCAGGTACCGGGCACCTTTCTTCCGACTGCTTGTCGGCTGTTGTGAAGGGCTGTGCATGTCGCTCCCTGGCTTTGAGTCTGTACTGGGTGCTAACTCCTTACGGACACAGGAGTTGCAGCTATCTTCTCCCACTCTGTGGGTTGGCTTTTTCAAAAAAGCAGTTTTACGTTCAAGCAAGATTCAGAGGAAGGTAGGGAGGTTTCACACAAGTGCCCCTCTCCCGCCGGCGCAGCCTCCCCGCTGCAGCAGGCCCACCTGTCAGGACGCACCTGCTCTGACGGCCTCGCCACCCAGGGCTGAGCACCTCAGCATCCCTCTGGTGTCTGTGCGTTGGGACAAGCACCCGGTAACGTGGCCACGCCGTTACTCTGGAGCTGCCCTGAGAACCTCTGTCCCCCTGTTCTGGCCTCCCCTCCCTCGGCACCGTTTTACTCCCTGGAGTCTTTAATTCTTAACTGGAAGATAATCGCTTCACGGTGCCGCCGTTGCGTGGCCCGGAGCATGCCCCCCGGAGCGTGGCCCCCAGAGCGCCTTCTGGCAGGAGCGTGGCCCCAGAGCGTGCCCCCAGAGCGCCTTGTGACAGGAGTGTGCCCCCCTCGGAGTGTGGCCCCAGAGCATGCCCCCAGAGCGCCTTCTGGCAGGAGCGTGGCCGCTGTTGTGTGGCCCCAGAGTGTGGCCCCGGAGCGCCTCTGGCAGGAGTGTGGCCGCCATTGTGTGGCCCCCGGAGTGTGGCCCTGGAGCGCCTCTGGCAGGAGCGCTAAGTTTCCATTCCGTGTGCGCTTCTCTTTGGTGCTGGTGCCTTGGCGTCATTTCCCAGCTCAGCGTCGCGAGGCTCTTGCCCTGTGGTTTAAGCGTTTTGCTGGGTGAGGCCTCCATGTGGGTCCTCGGTCCGGTGTGAGGGGATCTTTTATGGGGTGGTTTGTTACATGACCATCCGGCTTTGTTGCTTGGTGTATGGATTTCCAGTTTTCCCAACACCTCATGTTGGAAGGACTACCCTTTCCCCATCAGGTGGGCATATGCCACTTGTCCAGAGTCCTTTGCCACGTATCTGAGGGCTCCTCTTGGCTCTCTCCCACGGGCCGAGGCGTGTCTCTGCTCGGCCGCACTGGTCTGTTTCGTCACTAAACCGTGTCTGCCCCTCTGCGCCCCAGTAGGCTGTTTCTTGCTGCCAGGCTCCTCTCCACGGGATTCTCCAGGCAGGCACACTGGAGCGGGTTGCCGTTTCCTTCTCCAGGGGATCTTCCTGACCCAGGGATCGAACCTGCATCTCCTCTGTTGGCAGGCAGGTTCTTTACCACTAGCGACGCCTGGGAGCCCAGCCTTGACGACTGTGGCTTTATAGTAAGTTTTTAGATGAAAAAGTGCGAGACTTTAGTTTTGTTCAAGATTGTTTTGGCTATTTGAGTCCCTTGAGAGTCCATGTGAAATTTAGGATGAGTTTTTTATTTCCGCAAAAAATTTCTTGGGGATTTGAGATTTCATTCAGTCTCTTGGCAGCTTTGGGTAGTGTTGACATTTGAGCGATACTGTCTCTTTGTCTAGGAATATGGGCTGTGTCTCCTGCATCTTTCAGAGGTGCTTTGCACTCCATTGTGAGGCCTTCCACCTTCTTGGCTCAGCTGCTTGGCTGTTTTATTCTTTCTGACGCTGCTGTAAATAGGATTGTTTCTGTTTACCTTATGTTCTTTTGGAAACTTTTACACGTGAAATCATACCACTTGCAGACAGGTAACTTTACTTCTTTTCAATTTGTAATTCCTTTTATTTTCTCACGTAATCGCTCTGGCTAGAACCTCAAGTTCAGCTGACCCTTGACCATGTGGAGAGGTTGGGGTGCTGATCCCGAGCAGCCGAAAGCCGGTGTGTAACTTAGAGCTGGCCGGCTGTTTGTGGGCTCAGCCAGCTGCAGGGTGATGAAGGAAACAAGCCCGCGTGGGAGCGGGCGCGCAGCGCCCGTGTTGAGCAGCAGTGGCGGCGGCGGCCCCTTGGATTTCAGGGCAGGAGCTCCGAGCCTCTCTCCGCCGTGGTGTCTGCTGTGGGCGCACGTTTGGCTTCTATCACATCGTGGCGTGAATGGTTTCCTTGCTGAGTGTTTGTGGAAGTCTTGACTGTGCCAAGTGCTTCTCTGTGTCCGTTGGCGACCACTGGTGTCTCCTTCCCCTGCCGGGCTGTGTCACACCGACCGGTTTCCGCACGTGGAGCCTCCTCCCGCTCCCAGGAGCGGGTCCCCGCCCGGCCGTGGTGCCAAGCCTCCCCGGCTGCCGCGTTGGGTCTGCTAGTGCCCTGTGGGGGCGCTGGCCTCAGTGCTCGTGAGGATGTTGGTCTGAAGTTGTCTTTCGCTGTAGTGTCTGTTTGGGCTCTGGCATTTGACGGGCGGGTGGTCCTAGGTCAGCAGTTTCACCAGGGAAGCCGTGAGGTTCTGGGATTTTCTTTGCTGAAGCCTGACTCCAGAGTCCGTCTCCTGACCCTGGAGCGTGTTGGGAGTGTGTGTCTTGGGTGCTGGCAGGTGTGGGCCCGGACGCTGCCTCTCAGGGCAGGGCCTCTCCTGCCCGGCCATCTGGCTGCCCTGCCCTCCCGCAGGGCGGGATCCAGCAGAGTCCTGCCCTCAGACCTGGGTTCTGGCATCCTAGCACTCTAGGTCTCCCCTTGAGTAGATAAAGCGCCTTAAGAGAGTCCACCGTGCCGGGCCCCCACTGCCCCCGGGCACACGCAGGCCAGGCAGCCGTCTTCTCAGCTTCCTTGGGGGCAGCTTCACAGACAGGCAGACAGCCCCCTTCTCCACGAACCCACAGCCCCTGGCCTTTGCTGGAGCTGCCTGTGGGCCTCAGGGCCGCAGGCCGGCAGAGCAAGTCCCTCGGCGCGTCCCCTGCCCGACAGGCCGTCGCGGGCGAGCCTGCCCCGTGGGGCTCTGCAGGGGAGGCTGGGGTGAGCGCCGCCAGGAAAGGTCTCCCGGATCATTTGAGCGGCTGTTTCCGCTAGATGCGAGCCGGACTTGACCTGTAGGCGGAGCGGAGTCATGTGGCCGGGCAGTGGCGAGGTGGGGGCCGCCTCCCCTTTCCTGGGCTCTCACCGTGGCCACTTGTCTCGGGCGCGTCAGCAGCCCTGCTTTTCCCACAGAACCGGTCCGGGTCCCAGAGTGCCGCCCTGGGGCGGGCTCACCCTGGGGGCCCCCAAATGCCCTTTCTTCCTTGCTCCCTTGTGTGGGTTGGGTTCGGGCACTTTATAAACTGCTCTTGTATCCACAGGGGAGTGGTTCTTTGGATTAAAAATTAGGTAAAGTGTCCCGAAAGGCCCATGGGTGGCCACAGCCACTTTAAAACCGTCACGTCTCCTTTATTCCTGCGGCACCGGAGAGGTCACCTGCGAGTGAGTGAGCCCACTACTCAGGCCCCGGTGCCCCAGGCCCGTGCTGCTGGCCATGCCGCGCCCCCGCAGGCCCCCAGAGGCGGGTGGGGCGGGAGGAGGGCGCAGGCGCTCGGGGCCGGGGGCTGACAGTGCCGCGCCCCTTCCAGGGAACCTCCTCAGCAGCCTCATGGGCTCCTCGGAGCAGGAGGGCGAGGACAGCCAGGACGACAGCAGCCCCATCGAGCTCGACTGACGCCCGCGGAGCCGCAGACTCGGCCGGGCGCGCGGGGCCGGGGCGCGCGGGGGCCGGGCCGGGCCGTGTACCTTGACGACCCCAATAAAGCGCAGGCACTGCGGCGCCTCCCCTCCCGGCCCTCGTGTCTGGTTTGCTTGGGGTGGGCTCGGCGGGGCGGGGGGGCCTGGCCACCGTGTCCCAGAGACAGCTGGGCGGCCGAGTGCCTGGCCATCAGGACGGCTCTCGTCCAGGAGACTGCGGGATCCCGGCTCGGGGGGCAGCGTTACACCGGCCAGCGATGGAGGGTCGTGACCTGACGGCTCGGGTCCACGCAGGCGAGCAGGCCTGTGCCTCACCGGGCGCCGCAGCAGATGCCCGGGACGGCTACAAAAGGGGAAACACTTTATTTTTCACAATTATAATGAGAGTTGTAGATTAATACCCGGTGATCATGCATGGGAAGGAACGCAGCACACAATTTTATTTACTGTAAAAGTGGAATTTAAAGGAAGGTTTGTGTCCATTGTTGAGTTTAAATAAATCCTTTATACTGGGCTCAGCAGCAGTGGTCCTTTCTGAGGGAGCTCCTGGGGCCGGGTGTGGGCGGGGAGCAGCGGCCGGGACGCCCCTGAGCGCTGGGACCAGGGTGGAGCTCTGTCTGGAGTGTGTCCTTGGTGGGTGGCACCCGGTGGCCAGTGCTGGGAGAGTGTCATGGTTTCAGGGACGAGCAGCGTTGTATCCGAGTCCGCGGGCGGGTGAGGCCTCCCAGGCCCTCTGAGCAGCCGGGTGGGGCTGGGTGTCCTGAGCCCTGGTCTCGCCAAGCAGGACGTGCTGTGCTGTGCTGTTGCACGCGGCCTGCATGCCTCTGACTCTTGCACCGCCATGGGGCTTCTGCTTTTTCTGAGAAACACTCCCTGCTGGCTGGTCATGCAGCTCTTTTCTAGAGCTTTCTGGCAGAGCATGTGGGTGTGCACAGACAGACACAGGTGTGCAGAGTCCACACTGACAGAGCGGGCTGCCACGACCCAGGGCCCGAGGCTGAGTCCTGGGCAGCCCTGCGTGGTCAGGAAGATCTGGGGACCCCTGGGCAAGCCCCCCATGCCTGCTCTGGAAGTTGAGGACCTGGGCTCCCCAGGACCTGGACTGGAAGAGCCGCCAGGGGCAGGGGGTCTGGGGAGACAGAGTTCTGGCCCTGGGTGACCTCACAGCGGTCCTCCCTGGCCCAGCCATCTTGGTGACCCCTGACCTGGTGAGCCCTGGCAGTGCCCCCTGCAGCCCCTGCCCAGGGTCCAGGTTTCTGATGGGTCTGCGCTGTGCGAAGGGAGACGGGCTCACAGGAGGGTGCCTGACCCTGTCCTTGGCTGTGGGCCCACCAGCCAGGCCGAGGCCTGGTGCCCTCCTCTTGGCCCCAGCAGCTGGTCCAGGCCCCTGGGAGCATGTCGTGGTCACAGCACCCAGATGACATGGCGGGTGACCCCCTACACGTCCTGCCCCGCCATGGCCCTGCCCCCCCACCCCTGGGCACACAGGGAGGTTTGGAGCGGTTACCACTGCCAGCAGCATGCTGGGCTGCAGAGGCGAGCTGGGCCCAGGCTCCATCCTCCGAGGGTCAGAGACGGGGGTCACGGTCAGCGCGGAGTCCTGAGTCAGCGTGGCAGGCGCCTAGGGGCAGCCAGGCCTGAGGCCCGAGGCCCTGGGGCTCCTGCTGTGGGGGCCCGATCCCCCAAACCCACATACCCGTGTGGGTCAGCTCACTGAGGATGGGGTCCATGTCTGCCGCTCTGGCCCCCAGGACCCCAGGACAGACAGGGCAGGTTTCAATAAATACGTGTTAGGAGAGGGGCATGCAGGCCAGCTCTCTGTCCCCACAGCCCAGCTTCCTGCTGGGGGAGAGCGGTTCCCGCTCAGGTGGGCAGTGGCAGCTGGGGGCTGGTCCTCAGAGGAACAGGGGTCTGGCGGGCAGAGGTCGGTGAGGGTGCTGTGGGCGTCCCATGGGGGGGTGGGCAGCAGCGTGGCAGGGTCAGGCCGGGCCAGCCCACGAAGGGGTTCCAGAGACACAGGTGCTCGTGACTGAAGCTCAGGCCCCGTCAGCCGCGGCCTCCTGCAGCCACGTCCGGGCAGTCCAGAGTCCTCGGGCCTCCGGGACCTTCTCGCGCTACGGCTTGTGCTTGAAGTGGGCCTCCACTGCAAGAGGACAGGGCCCCCGCCGGGTCAGGAGCTGCACGGCGCCGCCGGGCTTCCCCCTCGGCCCGGCCCGCCCGCCTCACCTGCGTACTCCTGGGGCAGCATGGGCCTGTCCACCGCCTTCCGGAGCGCCTCCACCCACGCCCGCTGCTCCGCCTCCGTCTCGCAGGCCAGCAGGAACCGGCGCTCTGGCGTGACGATGGTGATGCCGTGTGGCCAGTGGTGGCCCTGGGTGGACGGCGGGAGCCCGTCCAGCACCGTGTAGCCGCTCTCTGCTGCCGATGAAGACTTCCCCGCGGGCGAGGCGTCCTGGGGGGCACCCGGGGCGCTGCACAGGGCGGCTGCTCCCGCCTGGGTCACCCAGCTGCGAGCCTCCCGCCCCCAGCTCAGCCAGCAGACCGCCCAGCCCGCCTGCCCTGCAGTGACGGGGAGGGCAGAGCCGCGCCCGAGGCCCCGCGCTTACCAGCGGGTCCTTGAAATACATGAGCCTGCGGTCGTCCATGGTGAACCAGCGCTTGCGGAAGCCTTCTGTCTGCTGGGGGCGGGGGCGCGGGTCGGCCGGGGGGCGCCTCCCCAGGGGCCCGCCCCCCGCGGCGGGGACCCCGGCTGCACGGGGCCTGTCGGGGGCCGAGGGCGGGAGGCAAGGTTCGCAGCTGACCCGGCCGGACCCAGAGCCCCAGGAGCGGGGTAGGTGGCGCCCACGCACAGAAAACACGTGGGGAGTTGCCTGTCGGCACTGTTTACCCCCGACCCTGCCCCGCCCAGCCCCGGGCGCCGGGGGTGGGGCCTCGCTGAGAGGCCCAGGCGTCCAGGGCGCTGGTCAGACCCACCTTGGGCCCTGTCTTCTCCATGTAGCCCTCCTGAAGGTAGTTCCTGGACAGCTTCGGCACCAGCTGGGGCGGAACCGCGCTGCGTGGGCCTGGGGGCCCCCCACGGCGGGAGCCGCAGCCGCCCCGCTCCGCGCCCCGCCCCCTGCCCGCGCCCCACCCCCCTTTCCTACCCCTCGCTCCGCCCCCGCCGTCTTGCCCCGCCCCGCCCCCTTGCCACGCCCCGCCCCCTGCCCTACCCCCTCGCTCCGCCCCCCGCCGCCTTGCCACGCCCCGCTCCGCCCCTCGTTCTGCCGCCTCGCTCCGCCCCCTGCCCCGGTCCTGTCTCGCCCCGCCCCGCCCCCCCGCCCCTGCCTGCCCTTCCCCTCCACAGTGACGCTGAGACCCCCACCCCCCGAACAAAACCCCGTGGCCTCCAGGGACTCCAGGCCACTTGGCGGCCTGGGTCTCTGGGGGCCGCGTGGCCCTCGGTCAGCCCCCAGCCGCAAGTCCCGGCCGAGGGCACACGTCCCCCGGGTCACGGGGAGCAGCCCCACTCACGTCGGCGTCGCTGGCCCCCGGGAAGGCCACCTGCAGGTAGTGGAAGCGGGCGGCGCGCAGCGCGTTGAACCAGTCCACCATCTCCTGGGGGCAGAGGCGGGGGTGAGGGCCGCGCTGCGGGGCCGCCACGCACCCAGCCCCGCCCGCCTGGCCCGCAGGCCGCCCGCAGCCAGCCAGCCCCAGAGCAGGCCTGGGCGGTGGGCTGCGGCCGCGCTGCCCCCTCAGCCCCGCTGCTCCGAGTGCCGGGCCTTTCCCCAGACGCGGCTGTTTTTATGGCCGGACGTTGGCCCAAGGAGGGGCATCTGTTTATAGACCACGCACAGCCTGCGCCAGTGTTCTCAGGTCAGTCTCCCAAGGCACTTGAAATAAAGAAAGAAACAGTGGGACCTAATCAAACGCCAAAGGAAAGGGAAACTGAACAAAATGAAGAGACAGCCTGCAGATTGGGGGAAGTATTTCCAGGCAATACAACTGATGAGGCTTTAATTCCCAAACATCTACAAACAGCTCATATAACTCAGTGACACAAAAACAGCCCAGTCAAAAAACGGGCAGAAGGTTTAAATAGACGTTTCTCTAAAGAAAACACACAGGTGGCCAACGGGCACATGGGAAGACGTTCAGCATCACCAGCGACCAGAGAAACGCAAAGCAAAACCAGTGAGCCACCTCGCACAGAACGGCCGCCGGCGAACGGTTACAGAGAACAGACGCTGGAGGGGCTGTGGGCAAGAGGGGCCAGCTTCACGGGCCTGAGTGTGAACCCGCGCAGCCGCGTGGACAAGTGCGGAAGCTCCTCAGAAAACCCAGAACGACCGTGTGATCTGCGGTCCTGCTCCTGGGAGCAGCAGAGAAAACTGACTCAAACAGATTCGCTTGAAGGCATACAGGCAGCCTGCGTGTCCACCAGCAGACGAACGGGGCGAAGGTTTGTGCACACACACAGGTGTTAGCCATTTCAGAATGCATCTGCAGCACCACCCAGAGAATAACTAAGTCAGGAAAAGACAAACACCGTTTGAAATCACTTACACGTGGAACCTAAAATATGGCAGAAATGAGCTTTCATGAAACAGAGCCTCACAGAGCACAGACCCACGGCTGCCGAGGAGGGGGGTGGGAAGGGCGAGCGGGGAGGCGGGGCCGCAGGAGGGCAAGGAGGGTAAAGGCAGGTCTGTGCAGCTCAGGGAGCTCTGTTCCGCCCCCGGTGACAGACCGAAGCCGATGGGAGCCTGCGAAAGAGTCCGAAGACACTGACGCTGTAAGGCGACTATAGTTCAGTAAAACTAAAACCAAAACACGGAACCCAGGATGGGCTAGAACAGGGAGCCCAGGAACGGACTCTTGGTTCAGTGATTTCTGTAACAGTATCAAGACTGGTCAATGGGAGAAGACAGTCCTTTAAACAAACGGTGCTGGAAACACTGAATGTCCACACGCCAGAGAATGAGGCTGGACCCGTACTCAGCCACAGACGCATCAAGGGCTGAAACATGAGTCCCCGAAGTCAACTTTACGAGAAAACCACGGGGCCATGACGCAGCTTGGCAGAGACTGCTTGACTGTGACCCCAGAGGCGCCCGCAGCCGAAGGGAAGCCTGGCTGTTCAAACACACTGAGCTTCACAGGGGAGAAGGCGACGGCGCCCCACCCAGTGCTCTCGCCTGGAAAATCCCATGGACGGAGGCGCCTGGTGGGCGGCAGTCCATGGGGTCACCAAGAGTCAGGCACGACTGAGCGACTTAGCAGCAGCAGAGGATCAAAGACTGCGCGCCGCGTACAACCCGCAGCACGGCCGAGCGCCCAGAGGTCACGCCAGAGTGGCACGCTGAGGTCAGGCCTCAGGGTCTGCTCGGAGGCCCAGCCTCGCTGGGTGGGTTCGCAGCCGCTAGCTGCCACCCCGCTCCCCCAGGGCGCCTCGGTCCCCTCCGCCACAGGGCCCAGCCGGCTCCCACCTTCCCGTCCTCGTGGTAGACGAAGACGTTCCGGGTGCTGTTGTCCTTCAGGTAGGTGACCTGCAGGCCGTGCGGATGGCCGATCTTGGCCGGCTGGAAAGTGGCGTTCAGATGCTCGATCTTCATGACAGCCTTGGGCTCCTTGGCCTGGGGAGCAGGGCCGGGCCTCAGCAGCAGGCAGGCATGGCGGGCTCTGCGTGCTGGCCCCACACTTGCGTGCCGCGTGGCTCTGAGCAAGTTACCTACACTTGCTGGGCCTGGGCTTCCTCGTCTAAGGGAGCTGCGCCTTCCCAGGAGGTGCGAGGGTGGGCCCTGTGGCCCACCCCACGCTAGGCCGGGTGCCCCTTCCTGCTCCCCCACCCTGCCAGCCTGACCTCTCCCCCTCTCCCCGTGGGGCTGCAGACGCCCTGGTGCCCTCCGGCAGGGCCGGCCAGCCCCCTCCACACACCGCCCACGGTCCCCCAGATGTGTCTCCAGGGTGGCAGTCCCCTGTCCCTCGAGGGCCTGTGAGTGCCCCCAGCGTCACCCACACCAGAGGAAGTGGCTGTGGCCAGCGGCGGGCAGAGGGTCCCCACGGGGCTGCAGTGTGTTTCCCAGGAGAGCGCGGAGGGCCGGCCCCGACCCCACTCACATCGCTCCTGTTGAAGTACTTCCAGGGCCCCCTCGCGCTCCGTCAGCACAAACTTCCGGCTTAGGAACTGCCCGTTGTCCCGGCCGCGCTTCCAGAGAAAGCCTTCCCGGTACCCTGGGGGAGGGCGTGGTTGGACAACTGCCCGATGGGGGGTCAGGTGGTCGCACTCCTGTCCGGGGGCCCGCCCCCGGGGTGGGGGCGGGGGGCTCCCGAGCGGCTCTGGACCCCAGGCCGCCCCCCTTCCTTCCGCTGGGTGGGCGGGAGGCACGTGGCACCCACGGGCTCCGCAGGCCTGGGGGCGGGCAGCGGCCAAACACCCAGACGCGAGAACACCAGGGGCCCAGAGAGACGGGGCTGGGCGCGAGGCGAGCTCGGACACACGACGCCGTGACAGCTCGGCCAGGAGCCAGGGAGCCGGCCCTGACCTCCGGGCCCGGGGTCTGTCACGTGGCTTGAAGGTACAGACCGTGGTCAGGGCCGCAGCAGCGGGCAGGGGAGACGGACAACAGGGCCGCATCTGCCCTGACCCCTCTTGCCCTTTCTTTCCCCTCTGCCTGTTCTGGGCCCCATGCTAGGGTCACAGGTCAGGGCCTGGGCCCCGAGTGAGGGTCACAGGTCAGGGCCCCGAGTGAGGGTCACAGGTCAGGGCCCCCGCTGGCCCTCTGAGCCGGCCGTGCCTGGTGCTGCCCCCTGCTGGTGGTGACTGCAGGCTGCAGCTGTCCCAGTCGGGACGCCATGGCGAGGTGCTGACCTCGGAGCCTCCAGGTCCCTGCCCGCCGCCCACCCCAGACACCATGGGCACAGGGCGTTTCTCTGCGCTCCAGACGGCCATAAAAAGGCGGCCGCCTGGCATCGGGGCCGCTGGCCCCCCAGTCTGCAGTGTGACAGGCCAGGTGGGGCCTCCACCCACGCCCCACGCCTTGGAGCCTGGGACAGGCCCAGCCCCGTGCCCTGCACACAGCGCCTGCCCGTGTGTGTGCTGGAGGACAGGGCCACCACCATGCCCCCAGCTCAAGCCTGGCACGTATGCTGACTAAACGAGTGCCCCGCCAGGGCAAGGCTGGAAGACCCCTGGCCGGCTTCCCCAGCCCCGAGTCAGCTACAGAGAGCAGCGCCCGAGGAGCAGCCCCTCTGCGAGGACAGTCCCTGCCAGCACCCTGTCCGCACGAGACGCGGCCGGCCAAGCACGCACTCAGCAGTCTGGTGGCGGGCAGGAGTCCTGTCCGAGGCCGCTGGCCAGCAAGCGCGCAGCTGCCGGCCGGGCCCACCAGGGGGCAGCAGCTCCTCGGCCGGCCTGGGCTGGGCGCCCCTGCTGTGGCCCGGATGGAGCCCCAGCCGGCCACCCCGGCCCCGCCGCCACGGCCAGCCCCGCGGGACGGGGCCCCCAGGCCCTGCCATGGGCACCGCCGCCCAGCACGCCTTGGGCTCCAAGCCGGGCCCCGGCCACCCGCCTGCCAGCAGGCCCGGCCCACAGCCCCCAAGCAGCGCCCACCCACAGCCCACACCAGGGGCCCGGCTGCGTGCGGCGTGACCGTCTGCTCCCAAAAGACTGGCCAGTGCTGGGGCAGAGGCCACGGGGCCACTGGGCACCTACTGCGTGCCAGCTGCGTGCCCCCGCGGGTGCCGCTGGAGGGCCCGGCTGCCCCCACTCAGCAGCCAGCTCTGCTAGGAAGCCCTGCGTGCAGCCGCCCGGACACGGCAGGGGCTCCGGGCTCCAGCGCTGCCCGCCCTGGAGACGGCGCACGGGAGCCGGCTCCCGGTCGGCCGCCCCGAGGCGGCAAGCGGCGGGCAGCTTCTCATCAAGCTCAGCATGCAGCCCCACGAGGCCCGGGGCCCCTCGGGCTCTGAGGGGCTGGGGCCTGTGAGGCCGGGCCGCGGCACGAGGCGCTGGGTGTGCTGTGACAGGCGGCCCTTGGGGCAACACGGGCCCTGCTGCCTGTGAAAGGCGGCCTTTGAGGCTCGGTGGAGGCGGGGATGGGCTAGGGACAGAGCCAGGAGCGGCCAGGGCCTGGGGTCAGCTGGCCAAGGGGCCTGTGGGCGGCGGGAGGCACGGCCTGGCCCGGGCGCCCGTATCTCTGCCGCGTTATCTCAGGGCAAGTGCCTCCCACACCCGGACCTTGGCCAAGGGCAGCGGGCAGCGTGGGGCACCTACTGCCTCGCCCGCCGCCACAGCAGAGCTGTCGAACCGGGCTGGCGCCTGCGCTGGGGGTCCCTGCCTGACGGGGGGCACACTGGCACCCCGGGCATGCCGACACTGACCCAGGAAGTCACCCCTGCTCCCTCTGTCCTCACGGACACCTCGTCCACGGTGGCTTCTGGGCGGGATGGTGCCCCCGCACCTCACGCTCGGGTCCCTGGATCCTGGGACGTGCGGCATCCACCCACTGCAGACTGCTCAGGCTGCCTGGCTCAGCCCGTGCACCCTCCCTCCCGGGCTGCGGGCCCCCTTCCTGGTAGCCGTGGGTGTGTTGGACCCCCGTGCGTGGGAGAGGCCCCGGGAACCCCAGTGCTCCTCGCAGGGGCTGCACCTTGAAGAGGATGACCGGCCGGGGCAGCTGCCCCCACCGCCCTGGACTGCAGGGAGGCGACGGCTGGGGAGAGACAGGGGCACGGGGAGGTGCGGTGGGGGCCGGGGGCAGGAGACAGGGGCTTGGGGCCTAGCCCCCTCCATGCGGCACAGCGCGGGCAGGGCTCCAGTCTCGGGGTCTCTGGCCAGCCAGGTGAGCAGCTGTGGGGAGCCCTGCCCCAGGCCACCGCCCTCCCCGGGAGGCCTGGGGAGGCAGGCGGGGAAGGGGCAGCCCCACCGTGGCCACGAGACGGGCCACTCAGGGCCGCGCTCAGAGCAGTGCTGGGCACCTCTGAGGCCCCAGGCCACCTCCCCACCGCACCCTGAGGGGGCTTCACCCCAAGGGCGCTTGCGGAGGGCGCCCACGGGGGCCTGCACACCGGGGCACTCCTGAGAATCTCAGGGCACCCAGAGCTCCGCTGGGTGAGGGGGTTGGGGGACCACAGGCTTGGATCCTCAGGGCTCGAGGTGGCGGCATTTACACTCTGGGGGTGCTGGCTTTGAAGAAAAGAGAGAAAGCCTGGCCAAGGGTCACTGCCCTGAGCCGGGGGGCAGAGACACAGCCCAGGCCAGGGCCTCCCTGCTAGGGGCCGAGTGCTTGGAGAAAGGGGGAGGCCTCCCGCAGAGGAGCTGACGCCTGGTGGAAGCTGTCCCCACGAGGCCCACGCCATGCCCAGCGGCTCTTCTCGGCACCCAGGGGAAGTGGGAGCCGAGGGCATTTCCAGCCCAGGCAGGAAGTCTGGAGCTGCCGCAGTGAAGCCTCCTCCCGGGGGCTGCTGCCACCCGAGGTGGAACCAGGGGAAACGGGCCGCGTCCTCAAGGCCTGACCGCTGACTGAGCCGCAGGGTCAGGCTGGGCCTGGAGCCAGGGCCGCTGCGAGCCCACCCTCCTGTCTGCCTGACGCCCGCTGGGTTGAACCCCCACAGCCAGAGGTCCTGATGCAAGAGCAGACACCCTGCCTCTGAACCGAGGCCACACGCACACGTTCCAGACCCCTGAGGTGCTCGTTCCTGGGAGACGGGAGACAGGATGTGGGGTGAGCGTCCCAGGGCCTCAGGCAGAACGAGGGTGAGTCCTGGGGCTGAACAGGGACCTGTGCCTACGAGCTCGCAGCTCTCAGGGGTGGACAGCTACTGAGTCGAGGCCACAACCCAGTCCTGCAACCGCCTGCCAGGTAGGAGAGGGGCACACACAGAACCCGTTGGCGTCTGATCACCGCAGCAGCAGTGCTGCTGACTGGGCCCCCGGGGCCTGGCCCACCCTCTCCAGGCCCGCCTGGGCCCCAGGCCCGCGCACTGAGGACACCCCTGCCCGCCCTGCAGGGCCAAAGGCGCAGCCCCCGGGGCCCAGAGGCCGGCAGCCCCACCCGCAGGCAGGGTCCAGGGCGGAGCTGCGAGCCACTGTAGGGCCCTTGCAGCCAGGTCAGCCAGCCGGGGTTGAGGGCCCGGGGGAGGGACACGGGCCCAGACCCTCGGGGCCTGCTCCAGCCCGGGGGCGGGGGCAGGGGCGGACACCCAGGTGCGGGCAGCCTCACCTGCAGAGTAGGGTTCCTGCCGCTCGGGGTGGGCGAACTCCTGCCGCTCATACTTGGCCCGGATCCACTGCTCCCGAAGGAGTCTGAAGAGAGAGGGCACGTGCTGGGCGGCGCCTGGCCAGAGCTGCCCGGGTGGACTTCTGGCGAGCAGGCGAGCCAGGCTCGCCCACAGAGGGGGCAACCCAGGCCACGGCTGCCCAGAGCAGGGGGCCCCAGCCGCCCCCACTCACGCAGGAAGCAGGAGGGGCCGGCTTCCAACAGGCCAAACGGGGGCTGGCCTAACTGCCCCCAACCCGAGGTCAGGCACCAGGGACACGGGAAGGGAGCCGGGTCTCCGGCTGCCCTGGGTCACAGGCCTGCTGCTGAAACTGACCGCATCCGTGGGACCTGATCCTCCCTTTACCCAGACAGCAGGGGGGGCGGGGGGCCCCAGGTCCAGAGACCCCACTCGGGCCAGACTCTGGCACCTTTTCATCCCAACAGCACGCCTGTGGGAAGCTGCTGTAGCCGCTGCACAAAGTGGGTATAGCTGGAGGGGCACTCCACACCAAGCACGGGCATCCACACACCCCGTCCACTCCTGCCCGGCACGCCACAATGTACACAGGCATTCACACACCCCGTCCACTCCTGCCTGGCACTCCACAGTGCACACAGGCATTCACATGCCCCATCCACCCCTGCAGGGCACTCCACAGTGTACACAGGCATTCATACACCCCATGCACTCCTGCCTGGCACTCCACAGTGCACACAGGCACTCACATGCCCCGTCCACCCCTGCAGGGCACTCCACAGTGTACACAGGCATTCACATGCCCCGTCCACCCCTGCAGGGCACTCCACAGTGTACACAGGCATTCACATGCCCCATCCACCCCTGCAGGGCACTCCACAGTGTACACAGGCATTCACACGCCCTGTCCACCCCCTGCATGGCACGCCACAGTGAACATGGGCATCCACACGCCCTCTAGCACGGCATGGCCTCCATGCTGAGCTCAGGTGTCAGCCCCCACACCCTCCTGGTCTCATGGCTGCCTGGTCAGGTTACCTTGTTGATACCAGCCTGGTGAGGGGGACCCTCTCTCAGGACCCCAACCCTCCCGGCAGACCCAGGCACCTGAGTCTGGGGAATAGAGTGGGCTCGGCTCCTGTGAGCCCTCACCAGCAGAGGTTTCTGGAAAGTGGGGCCCACTGGGATTCAGAGCACCCTCCTGCTGAGGCCACTGGGTCAGCCTAGAGGCCCTGACCACACAGCCCTGCTGGGGCACCTTGTAGGAACCAGGCCCGTGGGAGTCTGTCCACGGCACCAGCTCAGGCGGTGGGGACCCAGCCGTGCGTGCAGGTGGGCTGACCGCAGAAGAGCTGCTGACCTGCAGATTCACAGCTGGGCAGAGCAGCCGGGCGGGGGGCGCCGGGAGGGGCAGGGCTGGGCGGGGGGTGCCAGGAGGGGCGGGGCACTGGGATGGGCGGGCTGGGCAGGGGCGGGTCCGGGATGGGGGGGGCGCCAAGAGGGGCGGGGCTGGGGGTGCACCAGGAGGAGCGGAGCCTGGCGGGGGGTGGGGAGGGGACGGGGGGGGGGGGGCGCCAGGAGGAGCGGGGCCGGGATCGGGGGGCACCAGGAGGAGCGGGGCCTGGCGGGGGGTGGCGGGGGGAGCGGGGCCCAGCGGGGGGGGGGGGGGGACGCCAGGAGGGGCGGGGCCCGGCGGGGGGAAGGGGAGGGGGCGCCAGGAGGGGCGGGGCCCGGCGGGGGAGGGGAGGGGCGCCAGGAGGGGCGGGGCCCGGCGGGGGAGGGGGGGCGCCAGGAGGGGCGGGGCCCGGCGGGGCACTGCCCACGAGGGCTTGAAGGGCTGGACGCTGCGTGCAGAGTGAGGTCAGCCGCCTCCGCGCCCGGCAAGCGGGGTCTGAGCTGGCCCGCCTCCGGGTGGGTCGACGCTCCCGGCCCCGCCCGGCAGCCAGCAGCCCCCCCCCCCACGTCTCCCAGCCCCACCCGCGCAGAGCTAAGCACACACCAGCCCCGCGTGCAGCCGGGTCCAGGTGTCGTGGGCAGGGCCCCCGCGGTGTGGGGTTCACCAAGTGAGTCGGGGGCGACAGCGCTGAGCAAACAGGAAGGGGTGCCGCCCGGGGGTGGGGCCGGGCGCGGGAGCCTGGGAGGAGGGCAGGCTGCAGCCCCGCCGTCCGTCCCAAGGGAGGGACAGTCAGGAGGAGCCTCGTCACAGGGCTTTCCTCTCCAAGCTGGTGCTGAGCCCGACATGGGGGCCTCCCCAGGGGCTGAGGTCCCAACCTCACCTAAGCACCTCCCCTGAACTCCGGAACCTTTCAGAACCCAGTGGAGCCCAGGGGTGCCCACAGGATGGGCAGACAGAGAGGTTGGTGCCTGGGATCGTGTGGGGTCATGCCCCTGACCCTCCCCGTGTCGATGCCCTGGGCACCGAGCCAGGTGGGCCGCATGCAGGAGCGGCCACCCAGCAAGCCCTTCGTGCGGCCGGGGGGTGCCGCAAGGAGCCCTGGACCCAGGCTGATTCCCGCGGGGACCTACACCGCCCGGGAGCCCAGGCCAGCTCGCCCTGCCTGCCACCGCCGCCACACCAGGAACCAAAACCAAGCGGGGGCGCCTGGACAGGGATCCGGACATGGGCCGGAGCGGAGCAGCGGCGCGGACGGGCCCCTGTGTACTCACTGGCAGTCGGAGGCCGAGGGCCGGTAGTAGAAAGGGGGCACTCTGGACTCGAACGTGGCTCTGGCGACGGCGTTGCCGCGGGAGGCCATGAACTGCGGGAGAGACGGAGTCAGGGCCCCGCCCACCGCCGACCCGGCCGGGCGCCGCCACTCCCCTGCGGGCGGCGGGGCCCCGGTCCCCCAGAAAGGGCCCCTTCGCGAGGGAGGCCCCCGCCCACATCTGATCCCACGGGGCTCGGGGCCAGCCCGGCCCGGAAGCCCACGTGCTATGAGGCGGCCAGGCTGCAGAGAGCAGGCAGGGGGCTGCATGCAGAGCGCGCGCCTGCGGGGTGCAGACAGGGTGCCCTGCGGGGCTGCATGCAGAGCGCGCGCCTGCGGGGTGCAGACAGGGTGCCCTGCGGGCTGCACGCAGAGCACGCCTGCGGGGGTGCAGACAGGGTGCCCTGCGTGGGGGCGACGCCGGTGTACAGGGTGTCTGGGCACGGAAATAGCACGGTCAAAGGCTCTGAGGTGGGGCGAGCTGGGTGAGCCGGAGGGGAGGCCCTTGGTGTCAGCGGGGCCTCAAGGGCTGGGGTGGCGCAGGTCCCCGGGGCTCCAAGCCCGCCTCTCAGTCAGGGGCGCTGAGGACCGTCCCGCCGAGGGTGCGAAGGATGACCAGCAAGAGCCACAATCGGTGAGACCCTTCAGCGAAGGCGGGGCCGACGGTGGGGCCCTCAAAGCAGAGGCCTCTCCACACAGAGCACCCCGTCTGCTCAGGGGCCTGACCGGAGGGCAGGCCGGCTGAGGACAGCAGCGGGCGTCCTTGCCAAGCGCCGGCGGGGCGAGGGCCCTCGGGCTCCACAGAGACGCCTCCGCGCCCGGGGCAGAGCAGAGGCTGAGCAGACACGCCGGCTCCGGGCGAGGGAGACAGAAAGCACACCGTCTCCCTCATGTTGGTCTACTTTTAGCAATTCTCAAAAAGAAAACCAGGAATAGAATTTTTAAGAGCTAGAATGATTCTAAAGTTCATTTTAAAGTTAGCAAGCAGAAGAGAATTGTGAGAAGACGCTCCCCAGCAGATATTAAAGCCTGTTACAAAGCTACTGAGTCAAACAGTGCCAACAAGAAAACCTCAAAGGTCCAGAAGCAGGTCCAGTGGGATTTAATACCAGTATCAACAGGTCTGGCAGGACGAGCTGGTGCACTGCGCTGTAACGTCTCAGATCGATGGGGGTTGATAACCAATAAGAAACCGGAAACCATTGGAGAAAAGGGGGTATGCCTTTCAGCAAAACAAAACTCCAATTTCATGAGAGGCTGAATTTCCAGAGTTAAGCAATCAAAACAGTAGACGAAGGGAATTCCCTGGCAGTCCAGCTTCTGGTGGAGGGGGCAGTGTGATCCCTAGTCGGGGGAACCAAGGCCCTGTAGGCCACACAACACAGCTAAAAAAATAGATGAAAATCACAGGGTGATTTAAAGCATGATTCAAGGAAATGTGGAAGGATGTCTTGAGGATTGGGGGTTGGGAATGGTTTCTCCAGTCGCTGTGTGTGAAGGACCCCGTGGACTGTACAGTCCATGGAATTCTCCAGGCCAAATACTGGAGTGCGTAGCCCATCCCTTCTCCAGGGGATCGTCCCGACCCAGGGATCGAACCAGGGTCTCCCGCACTGCAGACGGTTCTTTACCAGCTGCGCCCCAGGGAAGCCCCTCGCTTTCTCTCGGGTCTCAAAGCTCTCAGATGAGCCCACGGCTTCTTAGAGGTACAGCAAAACCACAAGGAACGAAAGGGAACAAAATGAACGGAATGTCACCGGAGCTGACAGCTTCTGTGCTTCCAAGGGCACCATCAGGAAAGGGAAAAGGTGTGTGAACCGGCTCCGGAGAAGCAGCTGCCCCAGGTCCCGAGACAGCCGAGGACCATGTTGGTGCGACATGTCCCAGACGGGCAAATCCAGACAGGAGAGCCGCCTGGGGGTCTCAGGGAAGGGTCTCCCCTGAGGTGAAGACGACAGACGCCCCGGCAGCTGAAGGCGACGGCTGAACTGGATTGTGAACGTGCTTTATCAGCTTTCCGCTGCTGGGAGGCTGGCGCACAGCGCTGGCTTCAGGCGTGAGGGCCGCTTCCGGGGCTGGGGCCCGCGTGCTGCCGTCACAGCCGCGACCTGTCCTGGGACTGGAGTCGCTGCCTCGGTCTCCTGCACCTGCGTCTCCCGTTCCCCCACGCCTGCCCTCCGGCAACTACCTGTTTCTGCGTTTCGGTCTTTTTCAGATTCCACGCGGGAGTGAGATCAGACCGGCTTGTCCTTCTGTGTCTGACAGATTTCTCTCAGCGTGAGACCCTCTAGGCCCGGCCCTGTTGTCGCAGACTGTAAACTGCGGCTCTTCTGGCTCAGGAATATTCCGCCGTATAAACACATCTTCCCACCAGGCCGCCCGCAGACACTCACACTCCGGCTGTTTAACTCGTGCTGCAGGGACACGTGAGCACACAGACCCAGCGGGATGGCGCCCCCAGGCTCCTCTGTCCGTGGAGTTCTCCAGGCCGCAGTGCTGGAGCGGGCAGCTGCTCCCTTCCGCAGGGGCTCCTCCCAGCCCGGGGCTGGAGCGCTGCGGGTGTGCTCCGAGCCGCCGGGGAGCCCTCGTTCCGCTGGGGCTGCCGGGTGTGGTTCCTCGTTTTCTGAGGACGCTCCACGCCGTCCTTCACAGAGGCTGCAGCAGTTCACGTTGCTTCCTGCTGCGGAAGGCACTCTCTTCTCCACATGGGTTATCCGCAGAATCGTTTTGGCCACATGGCATGTAGGATCTCAGGAGTTCCCCACCGGGGATGGAACCCACGGCCGCTGCCCTGGAGGCGTGGGGTCTTAACTGCCGGGCCGCCGGGCCAGCCCCTGTGATCCGCAGACTCTTGATGAAGGCCACGCTTCGCGCCGTGAGGCGGCGCCTCGGTTCAGTTTGGATCGTTTCTCTATAGTGACGCTGAGCGTCTTTCACACACCTGCTGACTGACAGCCATGTGTCTTCTCCAGGGACGCGTCTGCTCAGGCCCTCCGCCCGTCTTCAGCTGATGCTGTTTTCCTTTTTGACGCTGAGCTCCGTGAGTTCTCTGTACACTTTGTGCAATGACTCTTACGCGTGTCCTCTGCAAACGCTGCTGCCACCCGGAAGGCGGCCTTCGCGCTCTGCTGACAGTTTCCTTCTTGTGCAGAAGCGCTTTCATTTGCTGCAGCCCCATCTGTCTTTGCTTTCGCAGCCCCTGCCTGAGGAAGCAGACCCGAGCGGCACTGCCGAGACTGGCGGCCAAGAGCCTGTGCCCGCTCCTACGGGCTGCATGCCTCGGGGTCTTAAACATGTGGGTCTTTGATTCATTTTGACTCACTTTTTGTACACGGTGTGACACGCTGCGCGGGCCGTCCAATTCTCCCAGCACCCTTCACAGAGGAGACTCTCCTTTCCCCACTGCACGTACCCGCCTCTGGATCATTCATTTTTTAAACATTTATTTTACGGAGGTCTGGTTGATCTACAGCGCTGCGCTGATTTCTGATGCAGCGGTAAGGGGCGGAGGCGCCGCGCCTGTGCTCCCCGTTGCTGAGCAGAGCCCCGAGCAGCACGGCAGGCCCTTGCTTATTCGCCCTGCAGTGCCAGTTTGCACGTGCTGAGCCCGGACCCCCAGCCCTCCCCCACCCCACTCCCTCTGGGCAGCCGCAGCCCGTCCCCTACGCCTGGGCGTTCCTTGCAGCTGCCTAGACAGCTTCATCTGTGTCATACCATAGATTCCGTATGTAAGTGGTTTCATGTGGTGTTTGTCTTTATCTCACTTTGCTTGGTAGGATAACCTCTAGTCACCGATGCAGCTGTAAATGGCATGATTTTATTCTGTTTTGTGGCCAAGTAACATTCCAGCATACACATGTCCCACTGCGTTCACCTTAAACTGGATTTTATATGAATCGCCCCTCAATGATTTAAAAAATTATAGATAGCGCTTTAAAAATATAAACCATACGTTTTCATTTTAAAAATATCATTTCAAAATGAAAGTTAAAATGCAGCCCACGGAATGAGAAGGATTACTTGCAAGTACTAATCTGAAAGGGAGTCTGCGTCCAGAACATAGAAAGCGCTCTTAGCAATAGACTCTCCTAACTCAGTAGTGAAAGACGGCCCATCGCTAAAGTGGGCAAGCGATCTGAATGAACACTGCTCCGAAGATGGAAGCACGCGGAGCAGCGCTCAGCGCCACTCATCCCGGCGGGCGGGCGGCACAAGGAGACGCCCCGCACGCCCGAGGCCACACGAGACGAGACACGGAGGCACTGCAGTCCTCGCGGGCTCCCGGCGGGCCAGGCCGCTGTGGTGGGCAGAGCCCACCGACCCGCAGTCGCCAGGCGGTCACCCTGAGGCCTGGCAACGCTGCCCCTCCCAGAGAGCAGAGGGCCCAACACAGCCCTGAACCCCGCTGCTCAGAAGGCCTGGGAGAACGGGACAAGCCTGGTGTGCAGCTGGTGAGGGGCGGACAAGCTGTGGTCCCCACGAGACTGCGTGACCTCACCGTGACAAGGAGTGCTGACACCCCGACAGCAGGGATGATGCAGAAATCGACGCTCAGCGAGAGGAGGGAGAGGGTCTGGAACCACTGGGGTGAGTCCACCAGCACAAAGCACCCAGACAGACGGGCCCACCGCGGGGAGGCAGGGCCCCTCTCTCGGCAGGGCTGGGATGGGGCCGAGAGGGCCCCAGCGGGTGCGGGCTCATTTGAGGATATGAAAACCTTCCCAAATTAGATCACGGTGGTGGTCACACAGCCCTGAGAATTCATGAAAACCACCAAACTGTAGACTCTGGAAGGGAGAGGGGTGCAGTGTGTGAGCAACACGATCAGGCTGCTCTGAGTAAAATAACCGAGGGCGGTGCAGGCCCAGCTCGGCGCCTAAAGCCCTGAAACCGCAGAAGGCAAGGCTGACAAACTTGATCTCTTCAAAATCTGCAAGTTTCCACCGTGAAAACCACCACGAGCAAAGTCAGGCAACCTCCGAGAAACGTCTTCACCTACTGTCTCTGAGGCTGGCGACCCCGCCTCTGTGAAACCCCCACAAAATGGAAGCAACCCACGCTGGCGGCCCAGCCCGGGGCCGGAGGTCACACCCAGTTCTGCAACAGCCCCCAAGGCGGGGAAGGGCAGGGCAGGGCCTGAGCGAGGCTGCCAGGCAGAGGCTGGCGGGCATGGCCGGGAGGGAAAGCCTGGCAGAACTCTTGAAGTTACAGTCAGAGCCTTCCGACTTCCCCTCCAGGAATGGAGGCCGCCTTGCTGCCCCGATGCGTCCGTGGGGCCATCCGTCGGCCCAAGGGCTGTCTGGGAAGGATCCCCCCGCACCCTGTGAGCAGAGCGAGCCTCAGCAGCAGGGCCCCCACACGCCACCGTGACCGGGGTCCAGCCGCACGGTGGGTGTCCCCGGCCTCATAAGGGGGAAGCACAGGGGGCGGGGGCGGTGCTCAGGCCGGGGGGCTGCAGTGGAGGGCCGGCTCCACCTGCAGAGACGGGAGTGTGCTGAAGCTGGCGAAGGGGGGCGCGCGCCCAGAGCTGCTGGCGCGCCCTTTAAAGAGCGAGTCGCACAGCGTGTGAGTCGCCTTTCAGCAAAGCTTCTTCAAAGCACATGCTATAGAAAAATAAAGTTCAGGGAAAAACGTGAAGCAAAATCCACAGACCAGAGAGCCCTGTGCCCGGCTCTCCGCACCCTGGGCCTCCCAGGAGCTGGCCTGGCTCATGACTTCCGGCCCAGGACTCACCAGTGCCCTGCGGGCCCAGCCCCGCCGGCCCCTCGAGGTCACGACGGGAGCAAGGAGCAGAGAGCAGAAGAGGCTGGAGCCCCTCACCCCGGACCCCGCTCGCTCCTCACGCCCAGCCCAGCCCCCCGGGACCTCCCTGTCCCCCTCACGAGGAGCACGCGCTGCGGGCTTGTGTCCAGGCGGCCTCGCCCTCTCGCCTGGCCCTAGGGTGGGGGGTGCTTCCAGCCACTCGGGGTGTGTCCACGTGCATGGGGCGACCTCGGCTTGGGTACGTGTGGACTCTGAGTTGGCACGGAGGCCGGGGTGGGCCCAGGACTCTGTGGGTGGACAGTAGGTCAAGGGCTTGGCTTCCGTCACCTTCTGCGACTCTGTGTGAGTTACCCACGACGCCCTGACCACAAGGGGCCCCTGCGGGTTCCCCGGGGCACCAGGCAGGCAGGGACCTGCGCGGGCTGGGCTGTGGGCCGGGTCTGAGGCCGCGAGGCAGCGGGCAGGCCCCCCCGGCCCCTGGCTGGGTCTGAGGCTGCGAGGCAGCGGGCAGGACCCCCCCAGCCCCCCAGCCCCCCGGCCACCCCCCCAGCCCCCCGGCTGGGTCTGAGGCCGTGTGGCAGAGGGCAGGCCCCCCCGGCCCCACCTCCACTTGCACGTCCTCCCAGGTGTCCAGGCGCACGGACTTGACCTTGCTGACGTGGGGGATGTTCCGGTGAATCCCAGAGCAGCTCAGACAGATGAACACCCCCAGGGTGTAGGAGGCCCAGTCAGGATCTGCAAGGCAAGGCCAGCCGTCAGGGGGTCTCCCCTAAGACAGGGCACTGGGCCCCAGCCCACAGGCCTGCACGCCCACCCCCTTTCCGGGCTTCGCTTCCTCGCTGGAGCAATGGGAGGGGACAGGACCCCCAGGTTCACAGGGTCTGAGGGCCCCGAGCAGGGGTCCCAGCCACCCCCACAAAGGACCAGCCCCCCATTGTCCCAGGAACCCCCCATCACGCTAGCTTCTCCCTGAGGGCCTCAGGGGAGAGACTGGAAGCCGGGAGCGGGGGCTCCGCCCCACTCTCAGAGCAGGCGGGACGCGGAACAGACAGGTTCAGGAGGAAGACTGCCACGGCTCCACGAGGGCCTCAGCCCGGCCTCTGCAGACTCTCCGCTTGGGGCTGGGGGGCTGGGGCACGGCCAAACTCTGACCCCTGATGAGGGCCTCTGGCCACTGACAGGGCGGTGGCTGCGGGAAGGGGCTCCTGCTGCAGCTGGGGCAGCGGGCTGCGGGGAGAGTGCGGACCCAGGCCACCGGGAGCCCCGCCCTGGCCTCGCCCCTGCACATCGGAAGGCCCCAAGCAGAGCCGGCGCGGGGGTGGCCTGGACCCGAGGCCTCAGCCAGCTCAGAAGGGCCGTGAGCAGGTCCATCCTCCCCACATCCTTCCTATCCACTGCCCACATCCCCCGACTGCACCCCTGCCTGCGGGGCCCAGAGACACCACGTCAGTTCTCTGGGTGGAACCCCAGGGATTCTCCAGCAAAGGGTGGCGGTCTGGGCACAGCCCCTGTGCCGCCAGGCCCTGCTCAGCTGTGCCCCCAGGCCTCCATGACCACCCGCTGGCCCCCGGCGGCCGCTGGGAGGGGGGTACAGGGACACGCCCCCACCCCAAGGCCCCCACTGCGACCGGGTAGGTGCTCTGGTGGCAAAAGCCTGGCCGTGCCAGGCTTCTGAGGTCCTGGGCCCCCTGGGGACCCAGCGCCAACACAGCGGGCTTGGGGAGGAAGAACGCCAGGCCCCCAGCTCTGAGCCGCCTGGGAACGGTGGGAGGGAACGCTGCACGTCAGGGAGCCCCAGATGCCCTCCAGAGCCAGGGGCTCCTACACAGGAGAGCCCTGCCCGCGACTGCCCTCCACCGGCTCGTGGGCCCGCGGAGAGCACGCATGTGCAGGGGCGCGCCCGCATCACCTGGCTGCCGCCGAGGGCCCAGGGAAGCGCCAGCCCAGGGCCCTGAGCAGGCTGCCCCCGGGCCGGCCCACCCCGCACGGCCACCGTGCCCCCACCCTCCAGGAGCGCTCCCTCTGTGCCAAAGCATGGCCCCCGCAGGAAACGAGGAAGCCGGGCTGGAAGGCCAGCAGGCCCAGGGCATGAGGGCGGGCGCAGCGCGCCCTTGCGGGAGCCCACATCACCTGAGCAGGAACCCTCGTGCACCAGGGCGGGGACGAGGTGGGGGCCTGGGCACAGGGCAGGGCCACAGCTCCCTTCCAGCAACCCCGCCCGGGCGCCCGCCTCAGCCTCGCTGCGGGTCCCGGCCCAGCAGCACTCACAGGCCTGCGGCTCCGTCTCACCCGCCCCAAGTCTTTCGGGGTGGCGGAGGCCACTTCTTTCACACTCAAAAGGGCTCCCTTCACCCTCGGACAGCCACATCCAAGAAAGGAGCTGTCAGTGTGCTGACAGCCCTAGCCCCGCCCGCAGCCCCGTCCCAAAACACAGAGAAGCAGGGAGGTCAGGCCTGCAGGGCCGGCGGCCCCCCACGCCCTACTGGGCGGGCATCCAGCGGCCGGGCCTGGAGGTGCATCCGCAGGCGCGTTCCAGCCTACCCCAGACGCTCACACCCGCTCGGGACGCGGCGCCGGCCGCCGGGGTCCACAGCCTCCTCACCCTCGCTGGCCACGCTGCCAGGCTGTGGCCCCGCCGTCCAGCCCGGTTCCACAGGAACAAAGCCCAGGGAGGTTTAAGCAGGGGCTGCGATCACGCAGCAGCGGGCGCCTGGCCCAGAACCACCTTCCTGGTTCAGAGCGGGCGGGTGTCGGGAGCGCACACCGGCCAGCGTCCACAGGGGCCTGCCCAGCGGCCAGGCCGTGAGGAAGCCCGTCCTCGTCTCGGGGCAGACGGCCCCTGCCTCCTCCTGCCTGGGGTCCCCGGCAGCGCCGGGACAGGGAGCCGGTTTCGAGTAAGCTAGAGGCAGGGGCACCTCCACCGGAAGCCTCCACACGGCAGCCTGCCGAGCACACAGGCTGCCTGCAGGAGTGCCCCCCGTGTGCCCCTCCGTGTGCCCCCCTCCGTGGGGGCAAGAGGCACCGGCCGCCCCTGCCCCGGGGCCTGCAGCACGGGTGCTCGAGTCAGCCAGGGGTCCGTGCCTGTCTGCCCTCTGCCCTGCAAAGGCTTCAAGCCCTCCAGGCGGCAGCAGGGCGTCCCTGGAGGGCCCGGGAAGGTGCTCCAATTTAAGAGAGATTTAAGGAAGGGTTCGGACCCTGGAGGAGAGTGCTGGGGTGGCTCTGAGCAGCAGTCTAAGGCCTCAGGGGTCAGGAAGTGTGACTGCCCCAGCCCCCCGAAGCCACCAGAGCAGGAAGTGGGGCCGAGCGCATGTGCGGCCATTCGGGCGCCAGCACCCTGCAGGCCCCGTCCGTTGGGCGTCTGCGCTTCAGCGGATCAGCAAGTCTCTCGCCCAGCCCTCCCCCCTCCTGGAAGCAGCCTCTCAGCAGTCTCCTGGGGCTCGATGCCCACCCTGCGGCCAAAAGCCCCAGGCAGGGGCGGGGGCTGTGGGGGAGAGGAGGCCTTCGGCTCGGGGGGCCAGCGGTGCCCCATGCCAGCACCAGAGGACAGCGCGGGAGCCGGGGGGCGCGCATCTGTGAGAGCCTCGCCCTGAGCCCGGGGCCCCAGGGCGGGAGAGACGGTCGGGCGCCCCAGCAGAGGGCCCCACGCTGGGCCTGGCTCTGCTCTGGGGGCTCGCCCTGGCCTGGCCCCAAGGGTGAGGGGCTGCCCCTGCCCCTCTGTGCACTCAGGACGCGGGGACCCCCCTCCCCGACGGCCTGGACTCAGCCTCCAGGACCTGTGTCCCCAGCAGAGGCCGTGGGTCAGCAGCTCTGGCCAAGGGCACGGGCAGCGTCGGCGGAGCACAGGGCCCCGCGGCAGAGGGGTCGGGGCTGCCCGCGCTTCTCCGGGCTCCTGCATGGGCGGGGGGGAGGGTGCGGGGGGCAGGGGGTGACCGGACCCGTGGGCCGGCCAGACTGTGCCCGAGGCCGCCAGCCCTGCACTCGCCTCCCCTGCCCCGCAGCTGCCCCAGCCACCCTGCCTTCTCCTGGGACCCTGCGTGACTCAGGCCCCCGGCACGTCCAGGGCAGATGAGGCGCGTCCTGGGGCTGAGGCAGAAGGAGCAGGTGTGCCCCTTGCTGAGCCCAGGGCGGGGGGGTGAGGAGGGGCCGGCAAGGCTGCGGGCTGCAGAAGGGAGGGCTGAGCTCTGGGCAGAGGCCCCCAGGGGCACCGAGGCGGGGGGCAGGCACCGGCCTCGGGGCGCACTGCCCACGCCTGTCGCAGGCGCCCCCTGCTGAGCCGCCCCGAGCGTCCAGCGCCGCTGGGGTGTCCACCTCGCCTCCCGCTGGAGCCCGAGCGCTGGGAGGACGGTGCTCCGTCACTGAAGATGGCACTGCACCCAGCAGGCGCTCAGCGCCTGTCTGCGGCCACACCTCCTCTCCTCCCGCCCAGTCCCTGGAGAGGCAAGCAGTGGACCCCAGCCTGGCGTGGCCTCCCCGCCTGGGCCCCGCTCCCTTCTCTCTCGGATCGCTCCCGGCAGCGGCCAGACCCAGTAGTCAGAGCGCCTCTCGGGCCCGAGGGCCTCCCTGGCCTCCCAGCCGCACCTCCGCCGCTCCACCGGGTACCCTCTGAGACCCTGGCCCCCTGGCACCGAGCCCAGCCCTCCTGGACCAGGCACTGCCGCGGGTCCCCTGCCCACAGCCCCCCGCAGGCTACGCACACCCCGCCAGGGGCCCTCCGACTTCTCATCTGGCCTCTGGGTTCTAAGATCTGAGCTGGCGCAGGCGGTGGCCACGCGGCCAGGGGGCGCTCTAAACGCCGTGGCTTCTCCCCTTCCCACGGCCAGCTCTGCCCGGTGTGACTCTCACTGCAGTGAAGGTGAATGAGCGCGAACGGGGAAGCAGCCCGGCCGGCCCTGCCACTGGAAACTCTGTGAGTGCCGGGCATGTCCAGTCCATCCACCGCCTGCGTCCCCAGCGCCCGGACAGCTCCCCCTCTTCCCGCAGCCCCTCCCGGTCCTTCTACCCACACCCGAGCCGCCGGCACACCCAGCGTCTCCAGGCTTTGATGGTCCCCCACCACTCAGTCCTCTGCACCGCGGGCACCTCCGAGCCCGCGTCCCAGCGCTGGACACACGGCCTCTCCACTTCTCCCTGCAACAAGTGAGGCTCGCGGGGGCCCAGCGGGTTCCTGCTTTGGGAGGAGCCGCGCCCCGTGACCGGGAGGACCCTGGCAGCCACCTGTCCACAGGTCACACCGCAGCAACAGCCTCCCCCTGAGCGCCCCAGGCCCGGCTGCACCCACACGCTCCCGCCACTGAGGCCACTCACCCCCTCCCGGGGGCCCGTGCTGGCCGCCGCCTGGCCCAGGCCCCACGGGCCCCTGTTGCCCAATGCCGCCCACTCTCGCCAAGGCCTGTGCCGGGGGCAGGCCACACGCCGGGGAAGCCCAGCCCAGAAGGCACGCCGCTTAACCTGGGCCGCACACAGCGGGGCACCTGGCCCCTCATCAGAGCAGCCCCCCGACAAAAGCGCCTCGAGCGCCGCCTCCTCTGGGGGTGCTGGTCACAGCAGGGGGCCCTGCTCCCTCCACGGGCAGCTCCCACCATCCCGGGCCCCACCAACTGGTGACCCCGAGTTGCCCCTCCGTAACAGTGGGGCCCCCCGTGGTCCCTCGAATGCTCTGCTGGCTGGGGCCCCACGAGGCGCGCCCGGGCTCCAGTGTCCCCCAGCTCCCCTCCTCCGGGCCCCCAACACGGCTCAGGCCGCTCCCCACTGAGCCCACCCCAGGCCGGCCCTTAGCTGAGGTGAGCCCGAGCTCCCTGCTTCCCCAGAGCCGCCGCCCGCTCCCTGCGCAGCCTCGACAGGGCCGGCTGGGCAGCGGCTCCAACAGTCGGAAAGCTCGTCCTCCACATTCCAGCAGCCAGCATCTCCCCGACCCCGGGAAGGAGGGGCCGCCGCGCCCGCGGCCCATCTGGCCTCTGCACGGGGTCACCTGCCCACCAGCCACCCCCATGAGAGCGCAGAGCTCAAGCGAGGCGCAGGGCAGGGTGCCCCAACACTCACACACGGGCAGGGGCAGTGCCGGCTCCGGGCGGATCCAAGGTCAGCCCCAGCCGACCCTGGCTCTGGGCGGGGCTGCCGTGGGCCAGGCGAGGCTGGCACCCTGCAGGCCACCTCCGGGCCTACACGCTGTCCTGGACAGCTGCGGTGGAGGGCCCATCCTGGACAAGATTCTGGGAAGCTGGTGGGGCAGGGAGCACCAGTCTCTCCACCTGGAGAGCCACGGCGCCCGAGATTCGGACGACAGAACCGGTCCTGAGCTCCGGAAGCCGGACAGCTTCGAGGGGCGGTCTGCACATCAGCGGCATCGGTTCCGCGCTCTGAGCCCACCAGTGGCCACCCACCCCAGAGCCTCCGTTTTATTAGAGTCAAATAGCTGTGTTCCACAAAACATGAGACACGCAGAGAAACGAGAGAGGGAGCTGCTCCACTGTGCTCGGCAGGGCTGGGGCCTCCGGCCGGAGGGTCAGGCAAGAAGCAGAGAGAGCCACCACCCTGGAGAGGAGAAGTGAAAGCAGAGCCATCTCATCTGCCACCAAAACGGCCTCGTCCATAGAGACGCACGGAGGCGCCACTAAAACGCCGCCAAGACCAGAAGGGTTCACAGTTAACACGCAAGAAATCAACTGCATGTATGTGTACGTATGTATACACACACACACTACATACACACATTTAACAATTTTAAAAGGAAACTACAAAAGTAACGCCGTTTACATTAGCATCAAAAAGAATAAAGTACTTAAGAATTTTCTTAACCAAGGAGGAGAAAGACTTGTACAACCTAACATTCCTGAAAGAATTTAAAGAAGAAATAAATAAAAGGAAACATATCATACACCCATGGACTGCAAACTTCATATTGTTAAAATGCTAACATTACCCAAAATGATCTAAAAAGTCGACGAGATATTTATCAAAATTCCAAAAATATTTTTTTGTAGAAATAGAAAAACCCATCCTAAAATTCACATGCAATCTGAAGGGACCTCCAAAGCTACGGTAATCAAATCATAATCAAAACACATTGGCATAAAAATAGGCAGAGACCAGCAGGACAGAATAGGGAGCCCAGGAATAAACCCTCACATATATGGCCAAATTAGCTTTTCACAAAGGTGCCAGGATCAATGGGAAAAGCTGTCTGTTCGAGAGACAGCGCTGGAACGTCGGCTATCACAGGCAGAACAGAGCTGGGCCCTGACTCCCACCAGATGCAGAAATCAACTCAAAGCAGACCAGGGGCCTAAGCGTGAGACCTAAAGGAACAAAACTCTGAGAAGAAAACACGGGCGTTCCCGTGACGCCAGGTTTGAAAATGCTTTCTTGGATGTGACACCAAAGGGCAAAGGCAAGAAAAGAAAAAAATAAGCAAACTGGATTTCATGAAAATTAAAAAAGCTCTTTTTGGTCATGCCGTATGGCTTTGTGGAATCTTAATTCCCTGACTCAGGCCTGAACCCTGGCCCTCAGCAGTGAGAGCACTCAGTCCTAACCACTGGCCTGCCATGGAATTCCCTCATGAAAATATTTTAAATTTTGTGCATCAAAATATACTATCTACCAAGTAAAAAGCCAAACCACAGAAACATAGAAAATATTTGCAAATAATATATCTGATAAGGGATTAATATCCAGAATATACAGAGAACTCCCAAAACTCAACAACAAAAAAACAATCCAATTTCTAAGTGAGCAAAGGATTTAAAAAGACATTTCTCCAAAGAAGATATAAAAATGGCCAGTCAGCACATGAAAAGATCCTCAACATGATGAATGATTAAGAAAATGCAAATCAGGACCACAGTGAGATAGCATCTCACACCCACGAGGGCGACTGCTGCCCCCAAACCAAAACAGGAGGTGGCGACGATGGGGGGAGCCAAACCCATGTGCGCTGCTGGTGGGCATATGAAACGCTGCAGCCACTCCAGAAAGCAGCAAAGATTGCTCAAAAGAGTAAAAGAGAACCAACCACATGACCCAGCAAGTCCACTTCTGCGTGTACATCCAGAACCGAGAGCAGACTCTTGAGACGTCTGTTTACCCACGTCGACAGCGGCTTTGTCCACGACAGCTGAAACGTGGAGCGCAGCCCAAGCGCCATCGATGGAAGAACGCGCAAGTGAAATACTCCATCCGTGCAATGGAGTATGATCTGACCTTAAAATGGAACGAAATGGAAATCTAAAGAAAGCTGGGAGAGCTGTGCTTAGGAAAAAATACTCGGAAAAAAAGACTTGAGACAAGTACTGCAATGAGAGACAAAGAAGGACGTTACATAAAGAGGTCAACTCAGCAAGGCGGTGTGAGTATTTACAAATATTGCACCCAAAGGAGATGGCTGGATGGCATCATCGACTCGATGGACATGAGTCTGAGAAGCTCTGGGAGTTGGGGGGTAGACAGGGAGGCCTGGCGTGCTGCAGTCCACGGGGTCGCAAAGAGTTGGACACGACTGAGCAACTGAACTGAACTGAGGTACCCAACACAGGAACACCCCAAAATGTAAAGCAAATGTCAAGACGTAAAGGGAGAAAAAGACAGCAATACAACAAGAGGAGGGGACGTTAAAACCCACATTCACCAGTGGTTAGATTATCCAGACAGAAAACCAATCAGGAAACTCTGGCTTTGGACAACACACGTAGGAAATTCCATCCAGAAGCCACAGAGAGCACACATCCTCCCCGAGTGCACACGGGCATTCCCCAGGATCAATCACACGTTAGGCCAGAAAACAGGGCTAATTTGAGAAGGCTGAAATCGCATCAGGCATCTTTTCTAACCACAGTAGTATGAAACTAGAAACCAAGAAATTGGACAACTTGGAAGATACTGATTATTTCCTAGAATCATGCAACCTGCCAAGACTGAATCATGAAGAAACAGCAAATCCGAACAGGCCAATAACTAGTGAGGATACCGAGTTCAGAGCCAAGAACCCGCCAGCAACCCAAGTGCAAGACAGCCTCACTGGTGACTTCTTCCAAACATTTAAAGAATAATTAATACCAGTCCTTCTCAAACTCTTCCAGAAACAGGAGGGAACACTTTGAAACTCATTGTACAAGGCCAGCATTACCCTGATACCAAAATCAGATAGATAGCTGGTTTTCTGTATAAAGATACACAAAAAGGAAATCACAGGCCAATATCCCTGATACAAAATCCTCAACAAACTGTTATCAAACTAAATTCAGCAATGCATTAGAAGGGTCATATACCATCACCAGCTGAGATTTATTCTAGGGATGCAAGTTCAGTTCAGTCCAGTCACTCAGCCATGTCTGACATTTTGCGACCCCATGGACTGCAGCACACCAGGCTTCCCTGTCCGTCACCAACTCCAAGAGCTTGCTTAAACTCATGCCCATCGCCTAGGTGATGCCATCCAACTATCTCATCCTCTGTCGTCCCCTTCTCCTCCTGACTTCAACCTTTCCCAGCATCAGGGTCTGTTCCAATGAGTCAGCTCTTCACATCAGGTGGCCAAAGTACTGGAGTTTCAGCCTCAGCATCAGTCCTTCCAATGAACATTCAGGACTGATCTCCTTAAGGACGGACTGGTTGGATCTCCTTGCAGTCCAAGGGACTCTCAAGAGTCTTCTCCAGCACCACAGTTCGAAAGCATCAATTCTTCAGAGCTCAGCTTTCTTTATGGTCCAACTCTCACAAGGAATGCAAGGATGGTTCAATATTCCCAGATCAACCAATGGTGGTGGGTTAGCCACTGAGTCGTGTCTGACTCTTTGAGACCCATGGACTGTATCCCGCCAGTCTCCTCTGTCCATGGGGTTTTTAGGCAAGAACACTGGAGTGGGTTAGCATTTCCTCCTCTGGGGATCTTCCTGACCCAGGGATCGAACACCAGTCTCCTCTGTCTGCTGCACTGCAGGCAGATTCTTTACCACCAGGGAAGCGAAAGAACCAACACGATACAGCAGATGACGAACGAAAATCAGCAAAAGAACCGACGCGATACAGCAGATGAAGAATGAAAATCACGATCCTCTCCACAGACGTAGAAAACGCATCTGACAAGATTCAATACCCATTTATGGAAAAGCTCTCAGGAGCGAGTAGAGAGGGACTGCGCCTCAGCAGCAAAGGCCGCGCGAGCCTCGCTGACGGCATATTCAGTGAGAAAAGCAGAAAGCCTTTCCTCCAAGACCAGGAACAGGTCAAGGGTGCCCAGGCTCGCCACTGTCATTCAACAAAGTATTGGAACACTCAGCCAGAGCAAACAGGCAAGAAAAAAAGAAATAAATGGAACCCAAGCAAGAACGGAGAAAGTAAAACTGTGGTTGTTTGCAGATGACAATGTATACTACGTGGAAAACTAAGCCTCCATGGAGGGGCTGTTAGAACTAGTCCACAAATTCAGTAGACTGCACAATAGAAATCAATAAGCAACAATTCACTGTGTTTCTTTACACTAAACACCACCCCCACACACAGACAATTAGAGGCTTCCCTGGTGGCTCAGTGGCGAAGACTCCACCGGCCAAGACAGGCGACACAGGTTCAGGCCCCGACCCAGGGAAGACCCCGCGTGCCGTGCAGGGGCCAGCCTGCACCACGGTCACTGACCCGGGAAGAGCCCACGCCACGACCACTGACCCAGGGAAGAGCCCGCACGCCGTGCAGGGGCCAGCCTGCGCCACGGCCACTGACCCAGGGAAGAGCCCGCGCGACGTGCAGGGGCCAGCCTGCACCACGGCCACTGACCCGGGAAGAGCCCACGCCACGGCCACTGACCCAGGGAAGAGCCTGGGCACCGTGCAGGGGCCAGCCTGCGCCACGGCCACTGACCCGGGAAGAGCCCACGCCATGACCACTGACCCAGGGAAGAGCCCGCGCGCCGTGCAGGGGCCAGCCTGCGCCACGGCCACTGACCCAGGGAAGAGCCTGGGCGCCATGCAGAGGCCAGCCTGCGCCATGGCCACTGACCCGGGAAGGCCCAGCGCGCCGTGCAGGGTCCAGCCTGCACCACGGCCACTGACCCGGGAAGAGCCCACGCCCACGGCCACTGACCCAGGGAAGAGCCTGGGCACCGTGCAGGGGCCAGCCTGCACCACGGCCACTGAGCCTGTACTCAAGAGCCTGGAGAGGCCGCCGCTGAAGCCCCTGTACCCCGGAGCCTGCTCTGCAGCAAGAAACACCCACACATCGCAACCAGACACAGAGCCCGCTCGCAGCAACTAGAGAAAGCCCACGTGGCGACAAGCGCCCAGCACGGCCCAAAACAAAGCCCAACCAATGAAAATATCAGAGAAAGTGAGATAACAGCACATTTACAGTTGCATCAGAGAACAGCGCACCTGGGGACAGGCTTAGGCAAGGAGGTGAGAGACACGCATACCGAAAACTGCAAGGCGCTGAAGCCAGAGACCGGAGACACAGGCGACGGAGGCGTGCTGCGCTCACGCGCGGGGAGAGCGGACACTGGAGCGTCCACACTCCCAAAGCCATGGCAGTGTCAGAGTGGGTGTCTGCAGAAGCCTGTCAAGACTCCAGTGGCACCACAGAACTAGCCATCCTAGCAGGCTTACGAGCCTCGAAGTCCAGACAGCGAAAGCAGCCTTTAGAAGGAGGAGCAAAGCGGGAGGCATCACAGTTCCTGATTTCAAACTGCGTCACAAAGCCATCGTAATCAGGAAAGTAGCAAAAAGTACAGCAATAGCGTAAAGCCGGACGCACACATCAGTGGAACAGAACGGAGAGCTTAGGCATCAGCCCACACCGATGCGGTCGATTAATTTACAGCAAACGAACCAAGACTACACACAGGAAACTGGACGGTGCTTTCAATAAACAGGGAAGCTGGGCGCCCGTGGGCAAAACAATGAACCGGGGTCACTGTCTTACAAAAAATCAGCTCAGAATGGACCATAGAGTCGAGCGCAAGGCTGGAGCCACAGAACTCCCAGAGGAGCGCAGGCAGCGAGCCTGACGCCAGTCCTGGTGACGAGTCTGGGCTCTGACACCAGAAGCAAAGGCAGAAAAGCAAAGCTAGACACGTGGGCTGAAGACTCTGCATGGGGAGAGCGCCGACATAATAAAAAGGCAGCCCACGGGAGAAAGGATCTGTGGATCGTGTACCCAACAACGGGTCCAAGGCCAGGGGCGGCCAGGAGGAGACACCCCGCACCCGAGGCCAGGGGCGGTGACCCTGAGGAGCCACCCCGAGCCCGAGGCCAGGGGGCGGCAGCCGGGAGGAGCAACCCCGCATTCGAGACCAGTGGTGGCCGGGAGGAGCTACCCTGCGTCCGAGGTCAGGGGCGGCCGGGAGGAGACACCCTGTGTCTGAGGTCAGGGGTGGCCGGGGGAAACCACCTTGCGCCTGAGGCCGGGCGGTGACCGAGGAGCCACCCCAAGCCCGAGGCCAGGGCCAGCGGCCGGGAGGAGCAACCCGAGGAGCGGTGGCTGTGCAGGTGCAGGAGGGCCTAGAAGAGCCATCCCACGTTGAAGGTCAGGAACGGTGGTGATGAGGAGATACCCCTCGTCCAAGGTAAGGAGCAGCGGCTGTGACTTGCTGGAGCAGCCATGAAGAGATGCCCCACGTCCAAGGTAAGAGAAACCCAAGTAAGATGGTACGTGTTGCAAGAGGCATCAGAGGGAAGACACACTGAAACCATACTCACAGAAAACTAGTCAATCTAGTCACACTAGGACCACAGCCTTGTCTAACTCAATGAAACCAAGCCGCGCCAATGCGGCAACCCAAGACAGGAGGGTCATGGTGGAGAGGGCTGACAGAACGTGGTCCACTGGAGAAGGGAATGGCAAACCACTTCAGTATTCTTGCCTTGAGAACCCCATGAACAGTATGAAAAGGCAAAATGATAGCATACCAAAAGAGGAACTCCCCAGGTCAGTAGGTGCCCAATATGCTACTGGAGATCAGTGGAGAAATAACTCCAGAAAGAATGAAGGGATGGAGCCAAAGCAAAAACAATACCCAGTTGTGCATGTGACTGGTGATAGAAGCAAGATCTGATGCTGTAAAGAGCAATGTTGCATAGGAACCTGGAATGTCAGGTCCATGAATCAAGGCAAATTGGAAGTGGTTAAACAGGAGATGGCAAGAGTGAACGTCGACATTCTAGGAATCAGCAAACTAAAATGGACTGGAATGGGTGAATTTAACTCAGAGGACCATTATATCTACTACTGTGGGCAGGAATCCCTCAGAAGAAATGGAGTAGCCATCGTGGTCAACAAGAGTCCGAAATGCAGTGCTTGGATGCAATCTCAAAATGACAGAATGATCTCTGTTCATCTCCAAGGCAAACCATTCAGTATCAGAGTTATCCAAGTCTATGCCCCAACCAGTAACGCAGAAGAAACTGAAGTTGAATGGTTTTATGAAGACCTATAAGAACTTTTAGAACGAACACCCAAAAAAGATGTCCTTTTCATTATAGGACACTGGAATGCTAAAGCAGGAAGTCAAGAAACACCTAGAGTAACAGGCAAATTGGGCCTTGGAATGCGGAATGAAGCAAGGCAAAGACTAATAGAGTTTTGCCAAGAAAATGCACTGGTCATAGCAAACACCCTCTTCCAACACAAGAGAAGACTCTACAATGGACATCACCAGATGGTCAACACCGAAATCAGACTGATTATATTCTTTGCAGCCAAAGATGGAGAAGCTCTATACAATCTACAAAAACAAGACCAGGAGCTGACTGTGGCTCAGATCATGAATTCCTTATTACCAAATTCAGACTTAAATTGAAGAAAGCAGGGAAAACCGCTAGACCATTCAGGTATAACCTAAATCAAATCCCTTATGATTATACAGTGAAAGTGAGAAATAGATTTAAGGGCCTAGATCTGATAGATAGAGTGCCTGATGAACTATGGAATGAGGTTCGTGACATTGTACAGGAGACAGGGATCAAGACCATCCCCATGGAAAAGAAATGCAAAAAAGCAAAATGGCTGTCTGGAGAGGCCTTACAAATAGCTGTGAAAAGAAGAGAGGCGAAAAGCCAAGGAGAAAAGGAAAGATATAAGCATCTGAATGCGGAGTTCCAAAGAATAGCAAGAAGAGATAAGAAAGCCTTTTCAGCGATCAATGCAAAGAAATAAAGGAAAAGAACAGAATGGGAAAGACTAGAGATCTCTTCAAGAAAATTAGAGAAAACAAGGGAAGATTTCATGCAAAGATGGGCTGGATAAAGGACAGAAATGGAATGGATCTAACAGAAGCAGAAGATATTAAGAAGAAGTGGCAAGAATACACGGAAGAACTGTACAAAAAGATCTTCAAGACTCAGATAATCATGATGATGTGATCACTCATCTAGAGCCAGACATCTTGGAATATGAAGTCAAGTGGGCCTTAGAAAGCATCACTACGAACAAAGCTAGTGGAGGTGATGGAATTCCAGTGGAGCTGTTTCAAATCCTGAAAGATGATGCTGTGAAAGTGCTGCACTCAATATGCCAGCAAATTTGGAAAATGCAGCAGTGGCCACAGGACTGGAAAAGGTCAGTTTTCATTCCAATTCCAAAGGCAATGCCAAAGAATGCTCAAACTACCGCACAATTGCACTCATCTCACATGCTAGTAAAGTAATGCTCAAAATTCTCCAAGCCAGGCTTCAGCAATACGTGAACCGTCAACTCCCTGATGTTCAAGCTGGTTTTAGAAAAGGCAGAGGAACCAGAGATCAAATTGCCAACATTCACTGGATCATGGAAAAGCAAGAGAGTTCCAGAAAAACGTCTATTTCTGCTTTATTGACTATGCCAAAGCCTTTGACTGTGTGGATCACAATAAACTGTGGAAAATTCTGAAAGAGATGGGAATACCAGACCACCTGACCTGCCTCTTGAGAAATCTGTATGCAGGTCAGGAAGCAACAGTTAGAACTGGACATGGAACAACAGACTGGTTCCAAAGAGGAAAAGGAGTGCGTCAAGGCTGTATATTGTCACCCTGCTTATTTAACTTCTAGGCAGAGTACATCATGAGAAATGCTGGGCTGGAGGAAGCACAAGCTGGAATCTAGATTGCTGGGAGAAATATCAATAACCTCAGATATGCAGATGATACCACCCTTATGGCAGAAAGTGAAGTGGAGCTAAAAAGCCTCTTGATGAAAGTGAAAGAGGAGAGTGAAAAAGTTGGCTTAAAGCTCAACATTCAGAAAATGAAGATCATGGCATCCGGTCCCATCACTTCATGGCAAATAGATGGGGAAACAGTAGAAACAGTGTCAGACTTTATTTTCTTGGGTTCCAAAATCACTGCAGATGGTGACTGCAGCCATGAAATTAAAAGACGCTTACTCCTTGGAAGAAAAGTTATGACTAACCTAGATAGTATATTGAAAAGCAGACGTTACTTTGCCGACTAAGGTCCATCTAGCCAAGGCTACGGTTTTTCCTGTGGTCATGTATGGATGTGAGAGTTGGACTGTGAAGAAGGCTGAGCGCCAAAGAACTGATGCTTTTGAACTGTGGTGTTGGAGAAGATTCTTGAGGGTCCCTTGGACTGCAAGGAGATCCGACCAGTCCATTCTGAAGGAGACCAACCTGGAATTTCTTTGGAAGGAATGATGCTAAAGCTGAAACTCCAGTACCTTGGCCACCTCATGCAAAGAGTTGACTCACTGGAAAAGACTCTGATGCTGGGAGGGATTGGGGGCAGGAGGAGAAGGGGACGACCGAGGATGAGATGGCTGGATGGCATCACGGACTCGATGGACGTGAGTCTGAGTGAACTCCGGGAGATGGTGATGAACAGGGAGGCCTGGTGTGCTGCGATTCATGGGGTCGCAAAGAGTCGGACACAACTGAGCGACTGAACTGAACAATGGGTCTAAATACATCCAGAAATACACAAAGAACTCATGTGATGGCAAACCAACAACAGAAGACTCAGCACATCGATTAAAAAGTGGGCAAAGCCTCTGAGGAGACATTGTTCCAAAAGAAGAGATGCAGATGGCGTGACGTGTGGAGAGACGCTCACACCACTAACCGCCAGGCAAACGCAGGTCGAGTCCACAGTGAGGTGTCAGCTCACATCCCTGAGAAGAGCGTCAAGAAAACGACGGGAGGTAAGAAGTCTGCAAAGACGAGGATGCAAGGGCAGCGGGGGAGATAAGGACGCATCTGGGCGGCCTGCAGACAGCAAAGCGTAGGGAGGTTCCTCAGAAAGTTGAAATAGGGCTTCCGCACAATCTAGTAATTTCACTTCTGGATATTTCACTGAGGGAAACGAAAATGAATTCATAGAGATATCTGTATCCCTGCGTTTCCTATAGCACCCTCTGCCACAGCGAGGCTACGGATGGCTGGATAGAGACTCGCCGCACACGAACACTGTTCAGCCGTCAGAAAGGAGGCCTTGCCATTCGCGACCACGTGGATGGATCCTGAGGGCATCACGCGGAGTGAAATAAACCAGACAGAGAAAGACAAATGCTGCATTAACGCGAGCAAGCTAAGAAGCAAAGCCCCACCCCCACACTCACAGAGAGGGGAACAGGTCGTGGGAGGTGGGGCTGGGTGAGGAGGGGTCAGAGAGCACCACCTTCCAGCTGCAGACTCGCCGAGGCCTGCGGACGGAGCGGGTGGGACGCACAGCGTGGTGACTGGGGCTGACGGCGCGCAGCAGACACCTGGGGGCTGCTGAGAGCGGGTCTGAAAGGCGCTTGCCACGAGGAAGAGATGCTGTGTGAGGGCCGCCCGCTAGACTCTTGTGGTGGCCGTTTCTCATACGCACAAGCATCGAATCACTGTGTTCACACCTGACTAATACGATGTCGCAGACGACATCTCAACTGTTTAAAGAAGGCGGGAAACCGTGGCACCAGATTCAGCAGGATGAACGCTGAGGATGTTGTGCTCAGTGAAAAACATCAGACGCAGAAGGACAGAGCCTGTGTGATCCTGCTCGTCTGGGTCGAATCCACAGACGGCAAGGGAAGGCTGCAGGCTGGGGGAGGAGGGAGGCAGTGTTTAACTGGACACGTCTCTGCTTTGCAAGATGGAAAGAGCTCTCGAGACAGACTGAGAGACAGACGGTGGTGACGGCTGCACCACGTGGATGTACTTAACACCACCGAGCGGCAACTGCGCCCACTGAAAGGGTGACTCCGCGTGTACTTCCCCACAATGAAAAGAATAGCGACCTGAAGCCCAAGTGGGCTGCGGCTCCAGGGAGCAGGGACCACCTGCCCAGCCCGCTTCTCAGCAGCCCCCTGCCGGCCACGCTCTCAGCGGACCCTCTCCAAATCAAGCCATGTTGCGGAGCCCCTCCCAGCCTGGGTGCTCCTGCCCCGCTTCACAGCAACGTCTGAAAAGTCGCCTCTGCCTTGAAGCCCCCAGGGCGGAACGTGGACCTCCTGTTTTGAGATCAGGCAGGCAGACGCTCCAGTCCCAGCTGAGCAGTGAGGCCCGGCCCCCAGCCCCGGGCCCCCAGCAGGATCTCCACACCACCGTCCCACCACCCGCACTCCCAGAAAGTGCTCCTTGACAAGCCCAGACCTCACCAGTCAGAACTGGTTTCACCTGGCAGTCCAGGTGACAGGCATCAAAGCCCCACAGGAGGACCACCCACACCTCAGCCCAGAGAAGGCGTGGAGGCCTCGCCCTTCCTGCCCATCGGAGGCCAGACGGTCACCTGGTGGGTGACCAACGAGGCGGGTACCCCCGGAGGAAAGAAGTGCAGCCCCCCACCTCTGGGACGGAGACCCCACACACACACACGAAGGCCTGCAGTGAGAAGCGCCTCCAGGAGCCTCAGACCAGGCCCTGTGTTCAAGGGCAGCGGTGCCCACTCTGGGACAGACAACCAGAGGGTCTCGGGGCTGCAACCACCCCCCCGACGGCCTCCCCTGCCAGCAGCCCTCACGTGGCGACCTGCCCAAATCTAGCTCCACAGCCCCACACCTGGTGGCTGGGGGCCAGGGCCCTGGGGACCCCCAGCTCCAGGTGCCACTCCAGGTGGGCTGTGGCGGAGACACGGCACACAGGCCAGGGGGCCGGGCACCCGGAGAGTGGTCTCCCCTGAGGGCCCCACGCCCACTGAGTCAGCTCCAGGCCTCAGTGTCCCCAGCTGTAAAACAGGGGCCCACATCTTGGCTGCTCCTCAGGCTGCCAAACAGACGAGGCAAGGATCTGAGGCCCTGGAGCAAGTCTGAAGGGCAGAGATGTGGCCCAGCAGCAGGCATCGGCTCTCCTGAGCACCTATGCCCACAGGGCAGGGGCAGAGTGCCCTGGCCGAGTGGGCGGGTGGGCGGCTGCAGGTCCACCACGCCAAGGAGGCCCCCTCTCCCTCCTGCCAGGGAGGCTCGGTGTCCCAAGAAGCTTCTCTGGGCAGGCTGGCCCCATGGCCCGGCCCCTCAGACCAGGCCTGGCAGGAGGCAGTGTGGACTGCCTTCCTCCCCAGACCACTCCCTGGCACGGCTCGCCCTCCTGACAAGTGGAAACACAGGCCCAGGCGGGCAGCAGGCGGCGGCGATGCAGGCCCCGCGCACAGCCACAGGCCCTGGGCAGCCAGCTGGGAGGAAGGCCGGGGGAAGGCCCTCAGCCCGCCTGCCTCCAGGGAAGCCTGCCACTGCTTCCCCTCCGGGTGCTCCAGCAGATTCCTGGCACCTGGAGGCGGCGGGAGGGGAGGAGACCCCTCCCCAGCCCAGTGCTCGAGACTGGGCGGTGGGTCCTGCTTGGCCGATGTCCACAGTCCGTGTCCCCACCTTCCCTCTCTGGGGGCTCAGCCGCTCCAGCTGTTCTGCTTGCTCTGAGGGGCTCAGGCTAGGCGCCCCGGAGCACCCAGCGTGTCCCTGCAGGCCAGAGGGGCCGCCCTGGCTGCTGGGGGCTGTTCCTGCCCCACCCCCACTGCAGCCACAGCCCGCCAAGGGCGGCCAGCTCACGAGCAGGGTCCCCGGGGCCTGAGAGCAAAGCCTTTTCTCTTCCTGCCAATCCCTGAACACTGGCCCCAGGGCTCCAGCGACTAGGAAATCACCCCAGAGCAGGCGCCACCCGGGAGCGAAGTCCAGGAGATGCGCGCTGGGAGACCGCACCTGCCCAGGGCCCCACCTGAACTGGCCACCGGCCAGGGCAGCGAGGCTTGGGGTGAGGGGGGGCCCCGCGACCCCTTTCCCAGCGGGTCCACGTGGCCGCGGCAGGTGCTTCCTCCCCGCTCTCGGCGCAGGGCCGGAGGGCGGCTGCAGACAGGGGCCATGACGTCACCGCAGGTGGGGGCGCCGGCGGACCCTCCATCCCCGCGGAGGGGCCGCGGCCCCGCTCACCCATCCCCTCCCTGCTGCCGGGCTCCCGCCGGGATTTCCTCTTTCTTTGCGGAGCCCCAGGTTTCGCAAAGGCGGCGGCTGCCGGCGGGTGACAAGACACGCAGCCTGGGGGAGGGAGGCGGCGACAGAGCCGGGGCCGGGGGCTGGCGGGATCCCGGCCCGCGCCCCACCCGAGCGGGAGCCCCGCTCCGCGGCCCGCGCCCCCCAGCCCTGCGGGCGCCGCAGCACCCCTCCCCGGCCCGCGGCTGGCATCCAGGCCGGCACCCGGCCCGGGCCCGCACCCACGCGGGCCCACAGCTCCCCGGCGCGCCCGGCCGGCCCGCACCTACCCGGGGCGCCGCAGTCGGCGCAGCGCGCGTTCCCCGGCCGCTGCAGCAGCTCGAGCACGGCCTTCCGCCGCTCCTTGGCCATGGCCGCGACGCCGGGTGGGGAGCGCCCGCCCCGCCGCACTAGGGCCCCACGCAGGCCGCCCGCCGCCGCCGCCCCTGCGCCATCCTGGGCAGCTCAGCCCGCACGCCGGTTCCGCATTCCTGCCGCCCGCCCGGCCCCGCCGCCGCCGCTCTCCTCGCCGCCGCGGCCGCCGAGCGTGTGCCGGCGCGGGGCCCGGGGCGCACGGCGCGCTCTGGCCGGCGCGGCCCGCGGGCGGCCCCCAGCGGCGCGGGCGGAAGGGCGGGCGGGCGGCCTCCTCCCGCGCCGGCCCGACGCCCCAGCCCGCGCTCCCGGGACCCGCCCAGGGACCCGCAGGGGCGGTCTGCGGGCCGCCGCCCACCCTATCCCTGTGCAGAGGGCCCACCTGCCCGGGCAAGGCGCCAGCAGCCACGGAGGGGGTGGGGCCCTCCCTGGTTATTCGCCCCTACAGCGCCGGGACACCTACTGTGCCCCCGGGCAGCGGGCCGGGCCCAGCAAGCAAGCAGGGGATGCTTGCTGGAAGGGGCGCGTGTGCGGCCCTGAGGACCACCTCCCTGTCCTCCGGAGAGGCCTGCGGGTGAGAAGCCCCAGTGAGGTGGGCGCTCAGGCCACAGAAGGGCTCCCACTCTGCACCCAGCGGGGACAGGCGGGGCAGGGTGTAGGGGAGAAGGGTGCTCAGCACCCAGATGCCAGGACGGCATGGGGAGGGGACGGGGAGGGGACGGGTCCCTGTTTGTTCAGATTCTTTCCGTTCTCTTCTTAAATCATGAATGCGGTGAGGCAGCTGGTTAGAAACCAACAGCAGACAAGCACCACAGCCCCCCACCACCCCCCGAGCCCGGCGACTGAGCCAACCATTGTCAACAACTGCCAGCGTCTTCCAGAACGCTCCTCGGCCGGTCAGTCGGTGGAGGAGCGGACTGCGGGTGCGTCCCATCTGCCAGGGCCTCAGCTGGATGCTGTGCTGGAGTCCCGGGGCCCACAACCAGGAGAGCACCCCAGGACGAGGGGAAGGGCCTCTGCACAGGGGCGGACCTGCCACCTCACTCTCCACGGAGGCGGGCGTGGGCACTGCCGACCGAGGCCTGCTCTGGCCAACATTGGGGCGCGGTGCTTCCAGAGCCCTGAGGGTCCCTCAGGCAGGACACGGGAGCCCACCTGGGCGTGAGTCTCTAAACCACAGGTCCTGCATCACCATGTGCTTGAACTGGCCCTCCCCTCCCCTCATCAGAGGGCGCCCTTCCGGGACAGACGGCCGGTGTCCTCATCTCGGGGTCCCCAAGCCAGGGTCAGTATCTGCCACAGAGCAGAGAGGGGAACGGCGTTTCATGAAGACTAACTGGCATCAGTCAGAATAGCAACTACCTCACTGACTGGCAGCTCAGGTGGTAAAGAGTCCGCCTGCAATGCAGGAGACCCTGGTTCCATCCCTGGGTTGGGAAGATTTCCTGGAAAAGGGAACAGTGTTCTGGCCTGGAGAATCCCTTGGACAGAGGGACCTGGTGGGCGACAGTCAGTGTGGTCACAGAGAGTCGGACACGACTGAGTGACTTTCACGGACGCTACCCAACATCAGACATTAGGTCAAACCCCTTCCCATTGAATCCCCATTTTACAGATGCTGAAAACAGAGGCATGGAGCTGTTCCATCACACCCAAGGCCACACGTGGCTTCTAGGTGGAAGGACTGGGATGAACACACAGCTGGGGAAAGAGCCGAGCCCCCCACCCCAGCGGTAGGGTTGCTGAGGGCCGAGGAGGGATGGGTAGGGGCAGGAAGCCAGGGGCTCACAGCAAGAGCAAGAGAGGCGCAGGCGGCGAGTGCACAGCTGCGCCCTGTCTGCAGCAAGTCCTTCGCCTTCTGTCTTCCCATCTGACTATGGGGGTGATGACCAGGGAGGCGCATTCAAGGACAGAGGTCTGGACATGAGATCCTTAAAGAGACAGGCAGGACAGAGCTCTGCAGCCCCTGACCGGGCTCCCAGGCCGAAGGCAAGCACAGGGTGCACTGGGCTGATGTGGGGCTCCCGGGACGCAGGACACACGCAGCCCGGGCGGGCCATGCCCAACAGGCCCTCGCCCAGGCTCTGGGGGGTTGTCAGAGGGGCTGGAGGCCAGCGCCCAGGGTCCTGGCAGGGCCCTGGCCCCCCTGTGCTGAGCGGGCAGGAGCCAGGGGAGTGACCACACTGCTTTCAGAGAGGGGGCACGTGAGGGTGACTGGGAGCCAGCCCTGCCCGCCCGAGGTGTGGGGGACACACTGACAGGAAAACGCCTGGGACTCAGAGCCTTGTAGCCTGAGGATGGCTTTGAGGATTGGGGAGGGTGCCAAAGCGCCCGGGAAACCCAGGGAGGGGTCCTCCTGAGGGCTGGAGACAGAGTCTGGGGCAGTCGATGGCACGGAGGCCACGGGCGGGCCCCCAGCAGGGCCGGGTAGAGGGAGGCCGGGCAGGAGGTGGGGGAGTCACGAGGACGGGGTGGAGGGCAAGGAGGGGGAGGGCCCAAGAGGCAGGACCCGAGCCCCAGGGGCTGCAGGGTGACGGGTGCAGGCACAGAGACACAGCTGAGAGGAGGCAGCGCTGGGGCGCCCACGGGATGCCGGCCACCGGCCCCTGGCGGCGGCGCCCAGACTCCTGAGGGACTTCTGGAGGGCAGAGGCGTTGGCACTCCAGCCTGGGCGGGGCCGGGCACCCAGGAGGGGGGCTGCTGGGCGGCCAGGCCCTCGACAGCACCCTCAGCGCACCTGTTCTGTGCAGAGCCCTGAGCAGCGGGCACCTGCCTACCAAGGGGAGAAAACGGGGCCCCAGGCTGCACCCACTGCCCCCACCAGCACCCTTGCCTAAGACCTGGGTTGGGGGTGCGTGGGGGAGGACAGCGGGCACTGCCCTCCAGCCTTTCCTGGCCTCGTCGTGGCTGGGGCTGGGCAACCACAAGGTTCCGGGGTGGCGTTGGGCAAGACGGGAGCAGGGCAGGAACCCAGCCAGCAGCTGGCTTAGCCCAAACCCTCCTGGGCCTGGGGGCTCCTGGGGCATTCCTCCCTGTACCCTCCATCCCCGCCCGGCCTGCTGAGCCACACCTGGGCCAGGAACCCCCGGGTCTTTCCAGGAGTGGATGAGCTGGGGGTTGGGGTCAGTCCTCCGTCGGGGACTGGGTGGCAGCTGAGGGCAAGGTCCCCCCTGGGACTCCGGGGACTGAGGAAGCAAGCGCCCTCCCAGAATGTGGGGAGACACACAGAGGCGCGGCCGACACGCCTGGCCGTGAGCGGCGGCTTCCGGTGTGGCTGGCACAGTTCCTGTTTTAAGGCCCTCGCTCGCCCTGTAATTCCTCAGCCTCAGCCTCAGCCTCCAGCCCCACCCCAGCAAAGGAAACAGAAACGCCCCAAAGAAAGGTGACCCTCAGTGCGCAGGGTGTGCGCCCCTCCCCAAACCACAGCCGGGGGCGGTGGGGACGGTCCCGGGACCAGGACCGAGTCTCCATCTACGAGCAGCACTGGCTCTAGAAACCCGGGAGGGCCTCAGGGCGTCCCCGTGGGGGAGGGGGGGTGGGGGGCAGAGCTCCAGGGCTCGTTCAGTGGGTGTGGGGACATTTAAAGAGTATCCTGAAGAGAACAAGCATGTGGCAGGGGAGGTATCTGCAGGCCCCGGGGCTCCTGGAGGACCTGGGCTCCCAGGGCGCCCCCGGGTGCGGCCTGGGGGAGCGGGCTGCGGCCGCAGTGATGCTTGGTGTCCTGGGCCCTGGCTCTCTGAGCACTGACATCCAGCCGGGGACTTAAAGGTCACAAATGAGCGTGACTCAAAACTCAACGACCTCTGACAAGCCAGTGAGAAGAGAACCTGAGCAGCACTCTCTCCCAGGAAGACACACAGACGTGCACGTACCCAGCATCACAGCTGTTGGGAGACGAGGGACGGCTGCACCAGTGCGGACCCATAAACGGAGCATCACCCACTCCACCAAGTACGCGCGCCTGACACAGAAAGCGCACACGCTCAGAAACGTGTGCCTGAAAGTCGACAGCAGCGCTCTCACAGGAGCCAAAGCGGGGCAACCCCTGTCCGTCAACGGAGGCGTGGATACAGAGGTCTGGACTCCGCCGCTGAACAGACAGCAGCGTTACAGTCCTACAGCCCGGATGAACCGCAACGTCGTTGAGAGCAGCCGGTCGGGAACACCCAGGGCGTACCGGGGTGCTCCCGAGGCCTCGGACCTGTTGCTTCCAACCCGTGCTGAGCCACCAGGCCCGCAGAATGGACGGGTCCTCAGGGGCGAGGAGCCGAGGCTGCGAGGCCTGGCTCACCCGGCCGCCTGAGGCTTCTCTGCAGGACCAGGCCCCAGGCCTGTCAGTGGGATGAGCATGAGCGCGCCGCCCCACCTGCAGAGTGGAAGCACCCTCCGCGCACCAGGCCCTGCAGGCTGCGCCCATGGCAGGTCCTGGGCTGACACGCAGGGACAGGACAGGTCAGGCCGCGGACAGGGGGGACAGGTGGGGCGTGAGGGGTCCCGGCCTTCCCGGGAGGGTCTGTGCCCCAACCTGTCCGCCCCCACACGACCCCCAAGGGAGACTCCTGCCCCGCCCCAGAGGTGGGGCCTAGCGACTCGCCCTACCCACCTAGAGGTGGTGTCTATGGATGCTCCGCCCACCAAGAGGTGGGGCCGGGAGCCTCAACCCAGGAGGACCGAGGACCCCTGCCTCCAAGACTGGGAGAGGACTCAGCTCCCACCACTGCCCTGTCTCCCCAAGTCTCTCCTGAGCCGCCACCTGCCAAGGCCCAGTGGGGGTCCCCCACCTCCCGCCGGCCCCCCACCCAGCTCATGCGCCAGGCACACAGGTACGGTGTCAGAGGGGCATCAGCCACCATCTGACCACAGCCCATCTGGGGCCCGTGAGGATGGCAACCATCAGGCGCTGGGGTCCGAGCCAAGCCTGGGGAGCTGCCACCAGCGCGGGCACAGGGGTCTCCTCTCCAGAACCTTCCCCCCATCATCACGCCCAGGGCTCTTCACAGAGTGGGGCAAAGCCCGGCCCTGGCCCTCCCCCAGCGCCCTCTGACCCGGGGGTCTCCTCTGCAGGGGCTCCACTGCCCCCTGGGCACGCAGCCCGCAGGCGTGGACGGCGAGCACCCGCAGCCCCTCCCTGGTCCCTGCGCCCGGGGTGACCAGGGGCGCAGGCACTGGGGGCTGGACCTCAGCTGGGGCCTGCAGCCTGGCCCCGTGTCAGGAGTGCCCCGGGCCTCAGAGATGCACAGCCCTGGCCTGCTGTCACTCCCGGAGTGTGGAGGCCACCCACGCTCGCTGCGCCCTTGGGGCCTCCAGGGGCCCGCCCTCCCACAGGTGACCCCAGGCACTGCCGCGCCACCACCAGCCAGCAGGGGCCGCCAGGCCACCACAGCCTGTGCCCGCGGAGAAGGGCCCTTCCCAGGTCCAGCTTGTCACCGGGCGGGGGCCAACCCTAACCCCACGCCCACGACGTGGTAAGCCCGAGCTTGGTAACCGGCCTGGCACTTTCAGAAGGCTGTTCCTCTAGCTGATGTTTCTATTTTTCTAAAAAACGATAGATGCTTGTTATAAACAGTCACAAAGAACAGGCGGCCCACTGCACCGCGCCGAGACGGCCCTGTTCGCCAAGGGCCGGCCCGGGTCCTACTCCACACGCTCCAGGAAGCTCTCCCGAACCCCGGGGCTGGGGGACTGTCCTGCTCTGGGCTCCCGCTACCCCCACATGCTTCCCAAGGACAGAGAGCAGCCACCTAAGACCCCCGCTGCTCCCGAGGGCCGAGGCCGCACCATCCAGGACGCAGGGAGGGCAGAGGCCGCGGGCTTCTCTGCAGCAGGAGTGAGGGTCACACGCACACCCTTCAGTTTCCTTTGAAGGATGTCTACTGAGTAATAAAACCACCACCCCCGCAAAGCGCCACACACGGTAACACGTGAGCCACGTGTGTGAAACAAGCGGGGTTCTGTGTCCCCCAGTTTAAGCATTCACGTATATGAAACAAGAGGGATTCTCTGTTGTGTCCCCCGGTTCTAAGCTGCCCGTGCCTGGGCGGCCCGACGTTATCACGAAGTACCCTCTGGGAGGGAGGTGGGGGCCCCAGGTCAGAGAGAGGACGAGGGAGGAGGCAGTCAGGGAGGGAGAAGCCAAATGCTCAGGACGAGGACAGGCCAGAGCTTGGCGCCCCTAGGAGCTGGGAGGACGCAGACCCTGCCCAGCGCCTCCGGAAGGAGCCAGCTCGCAGGAGCTACTGACCATGAGACCTCCAGTCTTCAGCATAACTGTGCTGTTTAAGCCACCGAGTCTGTGCTGATCTGTTAGTGGGGAAAGAACCTAACTTGCTCTAACAAAAGCATTGCCTCCCTACCCAGACACAGAGTAAAAGCTAGTCCAACCACCTTGTTTTCCTCTACTCGAGTTTTCCAGAGCTATTACAAGGAGCTGGCTTGCTTCTTAAGGCGGGGGGGCCTGTGCCCCCAGCTCCCGTCCCAGGCGCGCCATCAGCGTCGCTCTTCAGGAAGGCGGCCACAGGCCCAGGGCTGACGGTGGCCGCAGGCTACCCTGATGTAACCCTAAGGACGACGCGTGGAGAACGTTCTGCCCATTTTCTTCAGGGGCCCTCTAGTAATGTCACTGGCTCATTGAGACAAGCAGATAGGACAAGTAAAATGCATCCTTTACTTGACAAATGATGGGCAACCAAAAACACCTCCTGGGGGCTTTGGCAGGACCAGACGAAGCCTCGCATTCTCAGCAGCGGTTGCGGGAGCTGCCGCTGCTCGGCAAGGGGCCCACGGTCCACGCGCAGTGCCCTCCGGCCCCGCGGCCCTCCCGACACCACCGCTGCGTGCCCTGTGGGATTCCCAAGTGTGTTTCAAAACACAGATTCACCCAGTCGTGTATGTACAAAGTTCAACTACAAAGAGATGAGCACGGAACATGTTTAAAATTCTTTATTTTGAAATAACTCCAGACTTCCAAAAGTTGCAGAAGCAGGCCAGAGTTTGCCTGCTCTCCCGACGATACCCCGTGTGCATGGACGGGATGTGCTGTGACCAACCTGCAGCCCCTCGCCCGTCCTCAGGGACGGCACGCGGGTCCTCACGCCAGGCTTGGCCCTCGGGCCGGGCACATCGGTGTGTCCTCGGAGACGGAGGTGACGCGCTCAGAGAAAACAGCAGTGACGCCACCTCCGTGGGGCAGATCAGGGAGGGTGCCATGTGGACCTTGCCGTGGGCGACATCCCGGAGGTTTCAGCTGTTGGCTGAGTGCTTCCAGGGGCGTCCTCCAGAACAGGCAAACCCTCTCACCTAACGCTGCCCACTCACCTCCGGCCACACCAACGCCCGGATGCCCGTCCTTCCACACGGGCCAGGGTTGGGAGGAGGCCTGTCCCCTTCCTGCGCTGGAACGCTCACTCCACTCGTGACTCCCTCAGCAGGGACTCCTGGGCAGGAACTGACACTGCAGCCAAACCCTAATGGTCGCTCCGGCTGCTGCCAACCAGGCCCCCGGGGAGGCCTGTCGCCTGCTCCTGACAAGCCCATCAAGGCTTCAGCAACTCCTCACTGTCTGACACAAGAAGGTCCAGGCTCAAATGGACTTTCTGGCCCTGGGTCTTCCTGCTGGAGAGAGGCTCAAATCAAAGAGTCAGCCACCAGGCAAGCCCCTCGCTACCAGGGGTCAGTGACCCCAGGCCCCCGGGACCCAGAACAAAGGAGGCCTGTCTGAACCGGGACGAGCGCGTGCGCACTTCTGTGCGTCTGCTTCCCTGCCACGGCCCGCTCTCGCCATGCCGCCTTCTGGGCCCCAAGTTCCCCTCTCACACCACCTGCAGGGCATGCAGGGCGCACCGTGCTCTCCCCAGCCCTTCCTGCAGCCGCCAGGGCCCTGCCTGCGGACAAACATGGGCAGCCGGGTCACCCCAACGCTTCACAGTCACAAACGACGCTGCAGGGAGCAACCCTGGGCACGTGACACCACACTGGGCATCTCCATGGCTTGGCTTGGTGATAGAAAGCAAGGCTTTTCATAACCCAGCTAGAAGCGTAGGCAGAGATGACGCTGCACAGGGACAAAGCACAGACTGAGCGCTGGGGGCTGGACCCCCCACGGGGCCAGCAGTGCTGGAGCCCCCAGCAGACAGCGGCCTTGGAGGGAGTGAGGGGAGGGCCTGGGCGAGCACGGCCACCCGCAGGACCGAGGGGAGGGACGCCACGCAGACAACTGGACGTGGCTGGGGAGGCGCGAGGCCTCCCACAGCCGGCCTGGGCTGCCAAGCAGGAGGGGGTCAGGGCCCTCACCTGGGTATTCCCGGCATCCCCTCCCAGTGGCCACACTGGGACAAAACTCAGCTGACCGGGGGCCAGGGAGGCACTCACAGGGCAGGTCCAGGGTCTCCACTGAGGTTCTGAACCTCCAACAAGGCAGCCCAGAAACACTGCCCTAGGGTCTATACCCTGGGGTCTGACAGCACTCGGGCAGCGCTCAACAGGCCCACGCCACCCTGACCCCCCACGCCGCCCACTTGCCGGCCCGACCCCCCACGCCCCCCGGCCCCTCACGACGAAGCACAGCTGGCTGCAGGCTCAGCCGCCCCTCAGAGGAAAAGCGCCAGAGGCCGCCGTGTGCCCACCTGATGAGGGCAGACAGCCCACTCCTCGGTTACGGCAGATGACTTCTTGAAACTAAACATCTGACTGTACAAGTGTCACCTGATACGGATCAGAAAGACACGTGGTATTCAGGCATCACCAGAAAAGAATCAAGTCAGATATGCCAAAAGCCAGTTTCCCCTTCCAGGCTTATCCACTGTTTTTGTTTAAATAAAAAAGGAAAGGAACAGAGTATATGCTGTGAGTACAAAGAGCAACCCACTTGCTAGAACGTTTCCCTGAAGTCCCCGTCACTCCTATGTGACATTCTGAGCTGAACGCTACCAGCACAGAAAGGGCACACACAGCCTGTGGCGGGAGCCCAGCATCTCACTGGCGCCCACGGTGCCCCTCTCGGTGGGCAGATGCCACCCGGCACCTCCCTCCCGGGGGGCCGTCTCCCAGGCGAACTCAGGATAAACCTTCACAAGCCCGAGGGAAACGGGGAATCCAAAAGGAGACTGCTTCTCCACACTCCTTCCGGGGGCTCCAGAAGACGCGCCATTCCCAGCGCCAAGGCACACCCACCGGGGGCGTCTGGCATGGTTCCAGATGGCATCTCGTGGGCACCCCCCACAGTCCGCCTCTGAGCCACGGCACCTCCGAGCACGCTGCTGGGGCGGCAGGAGTCCAGGCGGGCGACCCCAAAGCCGCAGGCTTCCTCCTGGCACAGCTCAGTTTTTGTCTGACTTCCCATCAATCAAATCTCTAAATCCCAGCTTTTCCAGGGATTCTTGTGCCATCAGCTGCCTGAAAGGAAAAGAGAGAGCTGTCAGGGTCCATGCACCTGCTCAGGCCCAGGCACCCCCACCCCCTCCTAGAACAGCAGCCTCCAACCCGCACGCTGCCATGCTCTCTCGTGCAGACCCCTGCGCCCCTGCCCACCACACCCACAAGGCCCAGAGGTGTGGCAACAGCCCTTAGGGACGACGTCCCCTGAATCACAGACGCCAGTTCACGGAGCCTACCCGGCAACAGATTACACTAACCCCCCAGTGACGGGATGCACGAGACGCTCCCGAAACCCGAGGAGGCAGATAACATGCGCTCCCACCACAGGCAGAACGCGGGTCTCAGCACCGGCCACTCAGACACCGGGGCGACAGGCCCAGGCCCCGGGCGATGCCCTGAGCCCGAGAATCTGAGTGAGACCTGACACCAGGGCTGCTGAGGAAACAAGGCTGTCCATCAGCCAACTCAGAGAGAAGACCACCTTGGATTATCCAAGGGGACCCAACCTAATCCCAGGATCCTTAAAATCAAAGACCCTTGGCTGCCTCTGCTCAGAAAGAAAAGGTGTAAAGAGGCGGGAGGCTCTGAAGACGCAGCACTGAGGACCGTGAGCACAGCGGGCAGGCCACAGGCCAAGGACACGAAGCCCAGGAGCTGGAACGGTCAGGACAGACCCTCCTGAGGGAAGCGCCAGGGCTGCACCTGGTCGGGCCCGGCGCTTTCCCAGGACCAGACGCTCTACACTCCGCACCAGGTCAGGAGGCCTGGCCGAAGCGAGGCCTTGGATCCCACGTGGAGGCGCTGTATCTCTGCTGACCTGCAAGCCCGATGCTTACAGAAGCTGCCGTGGGGAAGCGGAGCCCTGCCCTCAGCAGCAGACGCGTCCACTCCCGGGCCGACAGGGCCCATGGGAGCCACCTGACAAATCCTGCTGAGGCCCAGTTCCTATAAAGACGCGTGTGAGGCACACAAAGGAAGGTGGGGCATCAGCAAAAGGAAAAAGCGGAGGGAAAGAAGTTTGGAAAACAGTGATGGAGAAGTGGGCAAGACACGGACCCAGTCAGCACACACACACGCCTCACAACCAAATGTGGCCTGACCAACCCGTGAGGCCCCCTGAATCGTGGAGCCCACAGAGCAGCTGGCGCGTTCCCGTCTGCGGGCCTTCCTCATAGGCCCAGGGGCGAGCGGGAAATAGAAGGCCCTTCTGCTGGCCCTGCCAGGAAGGCCTCTCTCGCAGAAGTGGCTCTGGAACCAAAGCCACTGGCCCCTCCAGGCAACCCTGTGCTGGCCCAGGGATGACCGACCCGGGGATGGTGACCCCAGCTTTGGGGGAGGCACAGGGCAGAGACGAGCTCCAAACCCTGTCACCAAGGCTCGGCAGCGCCAAGAAGAGACTCACTGAGTTCAATGTTTCGATTGAAGAGAGGGAAGCATGCTGCTGCTGCTGCGTCGCCTCAGTCGTGTCCGACCCTGTGCAACCCCATAGATGGCAGCCCGCCAGGCTCCCCCGTCCCTGGGATTCTCCAGGCAAGAGCACTGGAGTGGGGTGCCACTGCCTGCAGAGGTGACAGCTGGTGTCAGGCGGGCCCATCATTAGCCTGTAGCACCTGTGGGCCTGCGTCACTCACGAGGCAGAAGCTCCACCTGAGGGCCAAGCGCCAAGGCGGCCCACCTCCCTCAAAATCCCACACATCTGCAGAGCCCTCAACACACCTAGGGCCCAAGAAGCACAGCCGAGCCTGCCTGGAGGGGAAGGTCCGAGTCTGTTAAGGAAATACTGAAAATGGGCCCAGAGTGCATCGCTTTCTGTCAACCTGTCATCAGACAAGGCCTCTGACAGACTGGGTTCCCTCCTGAGCAAACAAAGCGCTCAAAAGGCCGAAATAAAAGTTTCACCCAAGCACATAACGGGCTACATGCTTTCCCCATGAAGCTTTGCAGTGGTGCTTCTGGAGTAAAATCTCAATAGATCAGTTAGAAGAGTTTCTGTTTGTTTAAAGGTGGGTCTTGTGAACTCTGGTTGAGACAGGAAGAATCACTCATCTCTCACCGTTCCTTGGGCCCAATGTCTTGCCTGTCCACACTACAAACAACTCTGAGCGGATGTCGAACAAAACAGCACTTATTTTCACGTTCTGAGAATGTTTAAAGGAACAAGCTCTGTACCCACAATCTTTTGACTCATCCAGCATTTTTATGATGTACGACTGTGAAACCTGAATGACTCATCACACATTTGGAAAGAAAAACTCTGAGGAATGCAACGATGTCCAAGGCTATCACCGGGGAAAAGGTTCCCACGGCTGCCAACAACTCTGAGTACAACTCATCTCCGAAATGCCTCAGTTTCACAGGCAGGCAGCCCTTCGGGTCCAAACACAAGGAGAAGCCAGGCCTGGGTGGGGCCTCTTGGGACAAACATTTCAGCTGGAGAGACGGTGGGCGGGGAAGACACAAGTCATGGCTGGCAGGTACTTGCCTCTCCATCCTGCACTCTAGATATTCTTTTGATTCATTTCTGCACAAAGCATTTTCAAAATTATTGTCCCGGAGACACTTCATGAATTTCTCTTTAAAGCTTTTACATTCACCTGGAATGAAACAGAGAAGTATTCCGTTTTTGAAGTGAGAACAGGACATGCCCGCCCAGCAACCTCACGGGCAGCCCTCCTCCTCCTCGGGACACCAGCCTCCTTCAGAAACACTCCGGAGACAGGAGACAAGACGACGTTCCGGGAGGGAGAGCCAGGGCAGGGGAAGGGGCGGCCCAGCGGCGGCGCCCGGCGCCCCCGCCGACGCTGCCCCCGCCTGCAGCCCTGCGCGGTGCCAGGCTGGCAAACGGGGAGCCGCCGGAGCCCACTTTCGAAGCCTCAGCCTCCGCGCCGAGACGGCGGCCCCCGCCGCAGAGGGCCGGCCCCGCGCCGCCGCGCTCACCGAAGTGGTCGAGCGGGAAGCTGCCCTTGTCCGGGGGGCGCGGCTGGAAGCTCTTGGAGCCGAAGTTCATAGCGGTCGACATGATGGCGGCACCCCGACTCCCAACGCGCCGCGCGCCGTACGCAGGACGGCCGGCCGATCGCGGAGCGGCCCCGCGGGAGCGCCGAGCACGTCGAGCACGTCGAGCACGTCGAGCGGCGAGCCGCCCCTGGTGGGCCCGCCCTCAGCACCGAGACCCCGCCCCTCGCACCCAGGCCCCGCCCCCGGCTCCGAAAGGCCGGGACCCTCAGGCACTTGCTCTGCGGTGGGGTTTCTTATTATCCTCGAGGCAGCTCAGTGGCGGAGGGGCCAGCCGTCATCTATTTAGGACGGGAAAGGAAGTTCAGAGAGGGTCAGCAACTTGCCCAAGGACACACAGCTTCAACCCATAAGAAGCCCAAGAGCAGGTGGGCGCTCCTGGAAGGCTGTCCCTGGCAGGGGTGAGGGGGAGGTCTCTGCATCCCCGCGAGGCTGCAGGGCTCTGGGCAGCTTAGAGCAACAGAAATTCCTTCTCTCACAGTTCTGGGGGCCAGTCTTCCGAGAGCCGGGTGTTTGCTCCCTGCTGGTGGATTGCAGGCAACTCTTGGTGACCCTGGCTTGTGGACGCATCATCACCCCCTCTGCCTCACCCCGTGGCCTCTCCCTGAGTGTCTGTGTCCACACATCATCCTTCCATGAGGATGTACCAATATTGGGTTAGGACCCACCCCATGACCTCACCTTCGCTAGTTATATACAGTGACCCTGTTCCCAGAAAGGTCACACTCTAAGGTAGGGGGAGCTAGGACTTCAGCCTGTGAATCCGGGCACACAATTCAACAGATTAAAGAGTGAAAATGCATTATAGCAGGAAAGCCCCTTGTGGTCATTTATTATTGTAAACAGTAAAAGCTAAACACAGCAACAGTAAAAGCAGGGAAAGGGCTGGGGTGGGGGGTCCCCAGCTCTCTGCAGCAGGGCTCCTCCCAACCTTGTACCCTGGGCAGAGCTGATGGAGCTGGGTGGCTGCCCGCCCACCACCCTGTTGTCCGATTCTTCCCTGAGCTCCAACCCCCATTCACGCATTCACTCCACCCACGTAGCAGTCCCTGGCGCCAGGCACACGCCAGACGCTAGTCATAAGCACACAGGGTGCTCAGGACCGCAGAGTCACCAGCTGGGCCCCCTGGACAAGCAGTCTCCCCCAGGCCCGGCAACACTGCGCCTGCGTTGTCGGGTGCTTGCCCACCAGTCCCAGCAGCTCTCCCCTCCCCACAGGGCCTGGGTCGGATGCCCCCTTCTGCAGAAGGCATCCAGCATGCACTCACCCACTCACAAGGCCCCCCGGGTGCACACCCCCCAACCTCTGGCCTGAGGTGGGATTCCACCCAGTTTGTCAGGAGCTCGCCGGGAGCTCCACCAAAGTCATCAGCGGCCGACAGGAGGGGCCGCAGGGGGGCCCTGGGAGGGGCGCCGCAGGGGGGCCCACAGTGGTGATGGGGGAAAGCCCAGCCCTGTCGCCTGGGCCTGAGTTGGCCTGGGGCTCTGGGCCCACAGAAAACGACAGGCGGAAGCTTGTCCCCGTTCCTCGTTCCTGTCGTATTAACTGTTGACACCGCAGGAGCCAGGGGCCCTGCACTGGGTTACTCATTAATGCTCAGTTCCAGGGCTGTGAACAATAGAAGCGTTTATCACCCAGCAACAGCATCTTTCCCCGCGACTAGATCCCACCACTTAGCAGTGGAAGGGGCCGCACCTCCCCCACACAGGCTGCCACACCTCTCCTCTCCGTGGGGCGGCCCCGGGGACCCATGAAGCCCCGAGGCCCAGTGACCAGGAGGTGTCAGCCTGCCAAGCAGTCACTGCTTCACAGGAGATGTTTAGCAGTTCATTACATGTTTAGGTCAGAAAGCGAGGAATAGTGCCTTTGGAAACCCTCTTGCACGCTGGGCTGTCTTACACGGGCTCACAGTGCCTGGCACACAGGAGCTGTTCAGTTAGTGTCTTTTGAAGAGGGAGCTCCCTGGCGGTCCAGTAGTTAGGATTTGATGCTTTCACTGCCTGGGGCCTGGTTTCAATTCCTGCTTGAGGAACTAAGATCCCATAAGCCATGCAGCATAGCCAAAAATTTAATTAGTTAATTTAAAATATTTGGGGAGACTTCTTTGGCGGTCCAGCGGTTAAGAATCCCCCTGCCAATGCGAGGACACGGCTTCGATCCCCAGTCGGGAAAGGCTCCATGCGTTGGAGCCCCCGAGCCCCCTCTCGAAAGCCTGAGAACTACATCTACAGACGCCACAGCCCCTGGACCACAAGGAGCCCGAGTGGGAAACTTGAGCGCTGCAGCAAAGAGTAAGCCCGCTCATCACCAGAGGGAGCCTGTGCGTAGGGCAGACTTGGTGCAGCCAAACACTAAGAAACTGCGAAGTGAGGTTACAAATGACGCAGTTTTCAGGCATAACTACTTCCATGTCACACATGGAGACACACAGAGGGCAAGCCCCTTGCCCAGGGTTACAGAGCCCGTGTGTGAGTTTTCTTCCACTGTGTAACAAACAGCCGAGACTCAGCGCTGTGAAACAGCAGTGATCCACGGTGCTCTGAAACGCGGGGAGCAGGCAGGCTGCGTGGAGACGGCCCTGTGGGCCATCCGCTGGGGCTACCACACCTCAGGACAGGGAGGCCCTTTGGGGCTGAGCATGCGTGGCTGGGTGCTGGGCCTGGGTCTGGGGGCCGTGGCTCCTGTCCCCGTGGCCCTCTGCCCGCCTCCCAGGGCTTCCTCCCAGGATGCTGACTGCGTCCTGCACAAAGGATCCCAGAAGCAACAGGTGGGAGCCGTGTGGCTTTCGTGGTCTACCTCCAAAGTCTCAGAACATTGCCTCCATCACGGTCACTATCCCCCACCCAGATTCAGGGGCACAGTCCCCGGCTTGCCATGGCTACAGGCCAAGTAGATGGAGAGCTTGTGGGCTGGGAGCGGCCACTGGAAGATGCCATCTCAGCCGCGGGGTAGATGGAGGGGCCAAGTGTGGTGTGTGCAGCTCAGAGCCCTCTGGGGAACAGCTTGCACCGCAGGCCTCAGGCCGGTGTGACCTGAGCCCCAGGTGACCCGGCCACTCAGTTCTGACCACACAGTTCCCAGGCTTCTGCTCGAGCAGCAGTACGGGGCTGGCGGAACTGCCCCCTGGACTGCGGCTGGGAGGAGGTGAGCCTCGAGCAGGTGGTTGCCTGGCCGCCAGGAGCAGACAGGGAAACACCGCTTGCCCGGCAACCCCCCACTCCAAGCCCAGCCCAGAGTGCCACCCGCAGACCCGAGAGACAGGAGGGCTCATCGGAGCCCTGATGATGCCACCGGGCCCCCGGACCCACCCTGGCCCGAAACTAGATCTTGCTGGTGTTTTGACGTTAATAAATTCTGCTGTCCAAGTGTAATTTTCAAAAGGCTCTCAGACTAACAGGTACGGAGCACATGGCCGAGCTTTATTTTGCTCGTTAACAGGGAACAGGGCGAGACGGCAAGGCTGCTTCAAGGAGAAATGTGCAAACGCCGACAATCACATCCAGTCAGAGGAGAGAGCACCGGACAAGCCCGCCGAGCGGGCTCAGGACACGCTAACGTCTGGCGGGACAGCAGCGCCAAGCCTCTGGGGTGGCCGCCTCCATGAGACAGAAGTCCTCTGCGTGTTCACGGGGCGCCACCTGCATCGGTCCTGCTCTTGGTCGGCTTGGGGGCCTCTGGGCCCCGTCGGTCATAGACAACAACAGAGCGAAGCCCCGTTCTCGGGGGACTGACGCCCAGGCAGGCAGTTAGATGGCGACCCCAAGAAGGGACCCATGTGACCCACCTGCCGTGTTTCTGGAGCTGGGTGATGTTCTGAACCACCCCAAGGCTCCCAAGGCCTCCCGGGGCTGCCTCCACAAGGGGCATAGCCTGGGGGAGCTGGAAACACCACCACCACCCACTCAGCTCTGGAGGCCAGAAGGCAGGGCGCCTACTGAAGATGGCTCGGGGGTCCTTCCTGCCCCCGCCAGCTTCTGCGGTTCCCGGGGCCTTGGCCTGTGGCCGTGGCCCCCCACCCCTGCCTCTGTCACCGAATGAGGGGCAAGGTGACTGGGTTAAAGAGCCCCCCTCCAAAGAGGGCCCCGTTCTGAGTCTCTGGGTGGACGTGACTGTCGGGGAACGCCCCAGACCCAGTGCCCTGCTCCAGCCAGTTTGGGTTTTCCCAGGACCCTCCCCGCGGTGCCCCCCTCACTGGCCGGGACGCAGGCAGGGCAGCGCCCCTGCACCTCTCGGGCGCGGGGCCACTGCGCCGCCCAGCTGAGCCCACTCCCAGACGCCAGGGTGGCTCCATCGGGATGGGTCTTGAGACGGCCCCCCGCAGCTCAGTCCAGCTCCGGGGCCACGCCTGCTCCCCGCGCGCAGCGGCAGCACCAAGACCTGGCTTCCGCCCCACAGGCCCCGGGCATGGGCTTCACTGGCACGGAGCAGAGCCCCCGACAAGGATGCGTGCGCCCCTCCAGCCCCGCAGCCACACCGCCCGCCCCCACGAGGCTGGGCCCCCAGTGTGGCTCTGTGGCCGTGACCCAGGGCTGCCAGGGTCCCTGCCCCACACCGCCCCTGCAGGCCCACACAAGCTGTCCCCTCCTCACGAGTGCCCGTCCACCTGAGACCCACACTCCAGCTCCAACGCCCGAGGGGTTTTCTGCGCAAAGTCACGGCCACACGGCCCCCCACTCGCCCCGCTGGGCCGCGAGGACACTTCAGGATCCGGGTGGTGCCCATTCCCGTGGCCCTAGCTCCTAGAGAGCCTGGAGATAAACAGGAACTCCATACACGCACTCTGAATTAGCTGCCTCAACTGTGCTGTGTCCTCAGCCTCTGCACCCAGTAGGGGCCTTGGGAACAGCTCCTCAGCCCGAAAGACCCAGAGGCCGAGGGCTAGAGAACAGTCACTCCTCCTGGCAACCCCAGGACTGTGTATCTGGACAGGCTGCCTGTGAGGTAGTGCAGTGGGATGGTGTGTAAATGGAGGCTAGGAGGGTAAGGGCCCGCAGGCTGCCTTGGCTCTGGGGTGGGTGTAGGGGCACGGATGTCAGCCCAGGGGACAGGCCCGGGGTGAGGGGCCAGCGGCAGGGAGGGGGAGATCCCGTGCCTCTTGTCTGGGCGGGAGGCCCAGCACAGGCCCAGCTGCTTCTGGGTCACGGGCCCTCTGGCTCCTCAGAGCTAGATTCCAAAGGGCGCCTCCTCCCTCCCAGCTGGGGCTCCAGGCTTCGGAGCAGAGTGCAGCCCAGACAGAGAGGCTCATCAGCCCAGCACCTGGCGCCCCAGCGGCCTTGCTTGCAGACTGGGCCCCTCTGCGCAGCCGACCTGCCCTCATGCCCACCCTGTCCTGGGGAGGCCAGGGCCGTCTTCCCCAGGGGGCTGGGCTCTGACAGCCCCCAAGGGGCACACTGCCACTCTGGCAAGCTCGCTGTCGGGCTCTGGAGCCCTGGCATTCAGGGCGCTGGCTGTGTAGATCTGATGCCCACTCCTGGCCCAGGCACAGAGGTGCTGGATGGACACAGGTGCTGGTGGGCTTGGAGGGGCCACGGGGCTCCCGGGAGGGTGGGGCCCAAGGCTCTGGAGCCCTGGTTCTGGTGGGGAGACAGGGCAGAGGCGGATCCTGCGGGGAGCAGATGGTCACCGCGCTGTGTCCCCCAACAAGGCGAGGGCCGAGGCGGCCCCGAGGGCCCAACTGGACGCCCGGGCCCCCCGGATGGTCCCCCCTGCCACAGACTGGCCCCCATGATCCTCGCACGCCTGTCGCTTTAAGCGCCTGGCTGTCCCTGCAAACTGCTCCTTCCACATTCTCGGGGTGGTGGGGTGGCGGGAGGGTGGGGTGCCGGCACGCCCTCCCGTGAGGCCCATAAGGTGCAGGGCAGGCGGCACGCAGGAGGGGAGACTCATGGCCCTGCTGCTCCTGGCGCTGCTGGCGCTGCTGGCGCTCTGGGGGGCTGCTCCGCGCCCGTGCTGGTTCCCCCAGCCCCGGCCCCCCGCTGGCCCCCGGGCCCCCGCCCCCTGCCCCTCGTCGGGAACCTCCACCTGCTGTGGGGGTCTCAGCAGGACGAGGCGCTGATGCAGGTGGGTCCACGGGGCCCTGGGGGCAGCCGTCCGCGGGCAGACAGCAGTGGCTGGCCCTGCTCCACTGTGCGATCCACAGAGGCTCGCTGCCCACCCCCAGGCCTCAGTCTGCCCATCTGCAGAAGGGGCAGGGGAGTGGTGAGGACAAAGTGGGCCAGAGGGGCATGAGGGGGCCCCAGGGACCTGGGGATGGGACAGCGGATGGACCCTGCCCCTCCCCACCAGCTCGGCAAACAGTATGGGCCGGTGTTCACTGTGCATCTTGGGCACCAGAAGACGGTGGTGCTGACTGGCTATGAGGCGGTGAATGAGGCCCTGGTGGGCACCAGGCAGGAGCTGGCTGGCCGGCCCCCATTGCCATCTTCCAGCTCATCAACAGAGGCGGGGGTAGGTGTGTGCGGGGGAGGGTGCCCGCATGCGTGGGGCCCGCAGGGCTTGTCCCTCTCTGCGGCATGGGTGAGTGCTCCCAGGAGGCCCAGGGGGAGCACCAGGGTGCCCGCCTGGCAGGCCCAGAGCAAGGGGGGCAGGGCACACCAACACATAGGCCCTGCCAGGCCAGCTGGAGGTGGGGGCTGGGGGCTCGGGGGGCCTGAGGCTCCATCGGGACCCTGCCCCAGGGCTGCTCACCACCGGGCATGTGCGGCCCGCAGGCATCTTCTTCTCCTCAGGCCCACGATGGCGGGCCGCCCGCCAGCTCACCGTGCGTACCCTCCACAGCCTGGGCGTAGGGAGGGCGCCCATGGCTGACAAGGTCTTGCAGGAGCTGAGGTGCTTCATGGCACAGCTGGACAGCTACGGAGGTGAGTGGGGGCTGGGGCACCTCCGCCCCGTGTGGCCCGCAGCCCTAAAGCTGCTCTCCACCCGCAGGCCGGCCCTTCTCGCTGGCCCTGCTCCGCTGGGCTCCCTCCAACATCACCTTCGCGCTCCTCTTCGGCCAGCGGTTCGACTACCGGGATCCTGTGTTCCTTTTCCTGCTGGGCCTCGTTGACGAGGTCATGGTCCTCCTGGGGAAGCCGAGTGTGCAGGTGAGAGGTCGATGTTCTAGCCTGGGCTGGGGGTAGGGGTGGCAAGGAGAGAGGTGGAGGCAGGGAGAGGCTCCAGGCTTCACCGGCCACGTGACCCCAGGCCAGTGCCCTGCGCTCCTGGAAACCAGGGGAGCCGAGGGCAGCGGTGCCCACCTGCCCTCCGTCCCGTCAGTAACGGGCACACCTGCTCACCAGTGGGGGTGGCCCTGGGCAGTTCCTCTCGGAAATGGAGCTTGGTTCCCTCCAGTCCCTGAGCCTCCTCCAGGGTCAGGAATCATGAGGACCGGCCCTGATTTCCAAACCCCACGGCTGCGTGCCTTTCGTTTTTCTCCAGAACTTAAAAATAAAGGAAGTTGGCCGCACAGTGTCCGACTCTGTGCAGCCTCACAGACTAGCCTGCCTGGTCCTCTGGCCATGGAATGCTCCAGGCAAGAATACTGGAGTGGGTGCCTCTCCCTTCTCCAGGGGATCTTCCAGACCCAGGGACTGAACCTGGGTCGCCTGCATTGCAGGCGGATTCCTCACCAACTGAGCCACTAACTTAAAGTGTTCCCAATCTGTAGGCACTGTGAGCAATTTTAACTCTAACTCGCTCAGGCACGATGTCCGGGTGGGGCAGGGCATGTGTGTCTGGTGGCACGGGGCTCACGTGTACTTTCCAGCCCCCATCTCTCCAGGACCTGAGGCCATGGGCATGGGGTGGAGGCTGCTGGCTTCAGTCCTGATCCTAGTCAACACCCCGTCACCACCGCCCCCTCCCCCCCAGGCTGGCAAAGCCTCAGACTGGCAGGAACATTGGACTTCCTGCGAAAGTAGCCAGGCTGAGTCCCACCAGGGGCGCCAGCAGGCCTGAGGCTGGAGGGTCAGGGGCCCCCGGGAGAGTGTCCCGTGGCCTCCCACACCCGCCCCTGAGCCCCGGCCAGGCGCCGGGGACAGCGTGGTGCAGAGGGCAGCTGGCAGCCGTGCCAGTCAGGCTGGGCTGCGACCCCGGCTCAGGGCGTCCTGAGCTGAAGCTTGAAGTTGGCAATTTCCCTTGTTTCTGAGTAACTCAGCGAAGTCAGTGACTTCCAGCGGCCGGCCCCACCTCCCTCTCCCCAGCTCTGGTGGGTGTGGAGCAGGGGCCGCGGTGACAGCCGCCTGCTGTGACTTGCACGGACCCCGGGTGTGTTACCTGTTGGTTGGCCCCTCCTCTGCGCACCGAGGTGGAGGCTTTCCTCCGTGCCCCGGGGCTGCTGGTCCCACGCGGAGGGAGAGGGAGAGTGGCAAAGGCGCACCTCCGGGCGGATGGCCTGCCCTCAGCCCTCACCGCGCGGCCCTGCACCCTCCCCCCTGCCCCAGCTCTTCAACCTGTACCCGAGGCTCGGGGCCCTCCTCCAGCTGCACCGGCCGGTCCTGCGCAAGATCGAGGAGGTGCGGACCATCCTGAGGGCCCTCCTGAGGCTCGGCGGCGCCGCGCACCCCTGCGAGGGCCGGAGCAGAGCTACCTGGACGCCCTGATCCAGCAGGGCCAGGTGTGGGCGAGACCCGCCCCCCGCCCAAGAGGCCGCGGGAGGGGGGAACCTTGGGCCCCCGCCTGGGGGAGAGGGGCTGGGGAGGGGGCCTACCGACCCTGGGCCGTGCCCCTCCACCCCCTGGCGGGCCCCTCTGAGCCTCGGTCACCTCACCTGAGAAGCGGGGCGGCTGCGAGGCCGCGTGAGCCCGCGACGTAGGAGGCGCCTGTCTTCGACGACCTTCTCGAGCCGGGAGCTGGCTTCTCGGGGGTTCCACGGAGCCTGCCTCCCGCTGAGCGCGGCCCCGGCCACTTCTGCAGGGGAAAGACCCCGAGGGCTTGTTTACCGAGGCCAACGTGGTGGCCTGTGTCCTGGACATGGTCATGGCCGGCACGGAAACCACCGCCGCCACGCTGCAGTGGGCCGCCCTGCTGATGGGCAAGCACCCGCGGGTGCAGAGTGAGCCGGGGGCGCGTCTCCGCGGGGCCCGGGGGCAGGGGGCGGGGCCGGGGGTCGCGGGCGGGGCCGGGGTCGCGGGGGCGGGGGCGGGGTCGCGGGGGCGGGACCCGGGGTCGCGGGCGGGGCCAGGGTCGCGGGGGCAGGGTCGCTGGGGGGCGGGGTCGGGGTCGCGGGGCGGGGCCAGGGAAACTGGCCCTCTGTCTCGCCCGCAGGCCGTGTGCAGGAGGAGCTGGACCGCGCGCTAGGGCCCGCGCGGCTCCCGCGGCCGGAGGACGTGCACGCCCTTCCCTACACTAACGCCGTGCTGCACGAAGTGCAGCGCTTCATCACGCTGCTGCCCCACGCGCCGCGGTGCACGGTCGCCAACACCCAGCTGGGCCCCTACCTGCTCCCCAAGGTGCGAGGGCCAGGCCCCCGCCGCTCCAGACCCTGCCCCCTCTCCTCTCAGCCGCGGGAGATGGGGCTGGGACGGCGTCTCAGGGACACAGAGGCTGAGCAGGGCTTCCCGCGCTCCCGGTCTGCGGAGAGCGGCCGGCCCCGCCGCTCACCTGGCGCCCCCACAGGGCACACCCGTGCTGGCCCTACTGAACTCCGTGCTCCTGGACGAGACGCAGTGGGAGACGCCCCGGCAGTTCAATCCGGGCCACTTCCTGGACGCCGACGGGCGCTTTGTCAAGCGGCCGGCCTTCCTGCCTTTCTCCGCAGGTACTGGAGGCCCCGCCGGCGGTGGCCTGGGACCCAGGGCCTCTGAGCTCAGGGCCCCGCCCTCGGGGCTTCCCCCACACCCACCGGCGCCCCCATGTCCCCGCAGGCCGCCGAGTCTGCGTGGGGGAGAGCCTGGCCAGGTCGGAGCTTTTCCTGCTGTTCGCCGGCCTCCTGCAGAGGTACCGCCTGCTGCCCCCGCCCGGCCTCAGCGCCGCTGCCCTGGACACGACGCCTGCCCCCGCCTTCACCCGCGCGGCCGTCCGCCCAGGCGCTGCGCGCCGTGCCCAGGCTGCTGGAGTGCTGACCGCAGAGGCCTGGGCAGCGCGACACACTCCCAGGGCCCCAGGGTTGGGGTCGGGGTGAAGCTGAGCTGCTCCGGCTTGCGGCCGGGTGATGGAGACAGGACGGATGGACAGACATGCAGGCCCTCACCAGGCTCTCTGCTGCGGCCACCACGGGTTGTGTGTCCCGGGCCAGGGAGCCTCATTGGGCACCATGGGGGATGGGGTGCCCCCTCAGCCCGAGGGCCCCTCCCAGCCTGGCTTTTCTCTCTAGCTCCCAGGCCCCACAGCCCAGGGCAGAGCTGGGTCCCCTCCTGCTCTGCCCCCAGACCCTGGGCGTTGCTGCTGCCTCTGTCTACACCAGGGCCCCTGCCAGCCCTCCGGGAACCCCTCAACAGGTGCCACAACCGAACATTCCCACAGGCACCTCAGGCTTCCTGCTGTCCCTCTCCCATGTTCCCCTTCCCACTGGCCCTCATCCGGTTCCCCAGCAAGGCCACGTGCCAGACACAGGGGTGTCACCCGCCTGAACTTGGGGGTGCAGGGAGATAGCCGGGGCTACTGGGCCCCATGGTGACGCTCCTCCCAGAGGCCAACCTTGGACCAGCATTCCCGGCTTGCTCTGCATCACTCCAGGCCCTGGGCCCACCGGGACCTCTGCAGACCCCACCCTGTTCTCAGGGCTTCTGGGTGCCCTGTGGACCGTGGGCCAGTCGAGGGAGAGCCGCTGCCCAGAGTGGGTCAGCCAGGCTGGGGTGGGGTGGGGGCGGGTCGTAGGAGTTTGCAGGGAGGCCTCCTCCAGGAGCTCTTGCCCTACAGTCCCACAGGACCCTCCCCATGAGACAGCTCTTGGTCTCTCAGTAGAGGCCACACTCTGAGGGGCGGGGGGCGGGCCAGGACGTGCAGGAGGTCAGCTGAGATCACAGCCCTGCCTGCCAAATACCCTCTTCGAGGGGGACACGGGCAATCAAGGCATGGTTTCTGCCCTTCTGGAGCTCAGAGCTCACCGACTGAACTGACAGGACCGAGGGAGGCTTGGGGCCCTGGTTCCCAGCTGGGGCCCTAGGGCCTTCCTGGAGGAGGAGGGGGGAGGGGTGCATCCGAGGAGCAGGAATTCAAAGGTCTGCCTCGCTGAGCATCGATGACCACGTGGGGAGGCTACCCTGGGGGCGTGAGCTGGTGAGCAGGATGGGTTGGGGTGGGAGGAACTGGGTGACAGGGCACTTCCCTCCAGAGGTTCACATGGAACGGCTCAGGACACCTCGGCCAGCACACAGATCTGGGGGAGAGGTGGGGAGAAGCTTCCTGAAAAACGTACAGGGCTGTGGGTGCCATACGTGGGTCCCCTGATGGATGGCACGGAGGGCCTGGGGAGGGCAGGGCAGAGGGGCCACCGAGCCCGCCTCTTCTCTGGATTTGTCTCTTTACTCAGCTGGGTTGGGCTTTCGTTGCCCTGTGCTCCTGGAAACCAGGGGAGCCGAGGGCAGTGGTCCCCACCTGCCCTCCGTCCCGTCAGTAACGGGCACACCTGCTCACCAGTGGGGGTGGCCCTGGGCAGTTCCTCTCGGAAATGGAGCTTGGTTCCCTCCAGTCCCTGAGCCTCCTCCAGGGTCAGGAATCGTGAGGACCGGCCCTGATTTCCAAACCCCACGGCTGCGTGCCTTTCGTTTTTCTCCAGAACTTAAAAATAAAGGAAGTTGGCCACATAGTGTCCGACTCTGTGCAGCCTCACAGACTAGCCTGCCTGGTCCTCTGGCCATGGAATGCTCCAGGCAAGAATACTGGAGTGGGTGCCTCTCCCTTCTCCAGGGGATCTTCCAGACCCAGGGACTGAACCTGGGTCGCCTGCATTGCAGGCGGATTCCTCACCAACTGAGCCACTAACTTAAAGTGTTCCCAATCTGTAGGCACTGTGAGCAGTTTGAACTCTAACTCGCTCAGGCACGATGTCCGGGTGGGGTGGGGCATGTGTGTCTGGTGGCACGGGGCTCACGTGTACTTTCCAGCCCCAGGCTGCTGGCTTCGGTCCTGATCCTAGTTACCCCCGAGGCTGGCAAAGCCTCAGACTGGCAGAACATTGGACTTCCTGCCGAAAGTAGCCTGGCCAAGTCCCACCAGGGGGCGCCAGCAGGCCTGAGGCTGGAGGGTCAGGGGCCCCGGGAGACAGTGTCCCGTGGCCTCCCACACCCGCCCCGAGCCCCGCCCAGGCCCCGGGGACAGTGTGGTGCAGAGGGCAGCTGGCGGCCGTGCCAGTCAGGCGGGGCTGCGACCCCAGCTCAGGGCGTCCTGGGCTGAAGCTTGAAGTTGGCAATTCCCCTTTTTTCTGAGTAACTCAGGGAAGTCAGTGACTTCCAAGGCGGCCTCAGTTACGGTTCGCCGGACCTCCATCCTGGCAGGAGGAAACTGGCTGTGGAGCGCTGGCTTACGCGGACGGAACCATGGTGACCCCAGGAGTGTCCTTGAGTGGCAGAGCCGGGGAACCCCGTTTCTGGGCTGAAGCTCTCGTAGGCGTGAATCTCTGTGGGGGACAGGTGGGAGCTCCACCTGTGACCTCCATGCCCCCTGGTCCATCTTGGGGGCTTGGTTCCCCTGGGCTCAGGGCACCGCAGCGCCGTGTCCTCAGTCACCTCACCCCCCGGCCCCAGCAGCATGTCCACAATCGCTGGACACCGACCATGCCAGAGGGCAGAGCAGCAGACCCGGTGGACCAAAGCCGCTCCCACCCATCCAACTGTCTGAGGCAGCCCAGCCACTCCCTGAACACGGGCGCACCACTGGGCACCAAGGACTGGGCAGGGCTAGGTCCCTCCCAGCGCCTGAAGATGCGGCTGCAGAGCAGACACCCCACCCGAGGGGCTTCCCCCAGACATCACCCCCAGGAGGCCACGGAGCCCACGCTCACGCCCCTAGGCAGAAAACGAGTCACATGATGAGCTACGGCCCCCAGGGGCCTGTTTTTATTGAAAATAGAGCCGGGGAGGCTCGATGGACCCCAGCCCAGCCATCAGCAAAGGCAGGCAGGTGGCCAGGCAGATGCACCGGAGGGATCATCAGATGGAGAGGGCCACGCCCCCACGCGGACCGGCCACAGCTCACAGGAAAGGCCAGCTCAGGCCTCTAGGATAGTCCTGGTAGAAAGGCAAGACGTTTCCCGCAAAAAGCGCCTTCCGTGGGAGCCTGCGGGCCACCGGGAGACCAGGTCATTTCAGAGTGACCTTGTTCTACCGTGGAGGGGGTAACTCGTCATCCCCTCTAAAGAGTCCCTGGTTGAGGAGTCAGGAGAGGCGGGCTCTCCAGGGCGCAGGGTCCTCGCCCTCGCTGGGGTCCACCAGGCCCAGGTGCCCTCAAGCCACCCGCTAGGACAGCAGCTGCAGCACCTGCCGGGCGCGCTGGGTCCCCCGGGTGGCAGGGCGCCAGCGCCCACCTCGTCCAGCCTCCCGCATCAGCGCCTCTGCCTTCTGCACCGTCAGCTCGCGGGCGCGGCCCCTGAGGCCCTCCAGGTAGGCCAGCAGGGTGGGGAAGTGCTCGTCAGGGACCTGGAAGGAGCGGGAAGGTCGTCAGGGCCAGCAGGCGGAGCGTGGAGACACCGGGTGTCCAGGGCTCACCCCTACGAGCTGCTCCCAGACGGCGCGCCCGATACCCGCACAGGCTCTCCCTTACACTCCAGGGGCTGGTAGACGTCGGCCCTCCTGAAACGCCGCTAACGGTAGTAGGCAGATCATTTTTTAAAGAGAGAACTCTCTTGGGACTAAGAGAATCCAGGAAAAAGTTGACAGCATTCTGGGGCGGAGACGGATGAGGGTGCCGGGTCTCAGGAAGAGGAAGCTTAGGCTGAAACCCGGGAGTCCTGCTCAGCCCCTCCCGACCCCCAGCCTGGCAGGGGCTGGCTGCGCGGCCCTTCTAGAAGCAGCAGCAAGGGTGGGGCTGAAACAGGGACAGGGGTCCACCTGAGAAGCGGCTGGCGCCCTGCAGCCTTCAGAACCTGAGATGGGGCAGGTGCCCCATGCGCCAAGTGGGTAGGGGGCGCGGGGAAAGGGCACGTGTTTCTGGCCTCTGCGCCCCGCGTGCCACCCCACAGCGCACGGCCGACACGTCCCCACCAGTGGAGCTGCTCATAACTGGGATGACTCTGACGCTCGTCACGGTGGAAATGACGGCCCCAAAGAAATGGATTACAGCCCATCCAGGGAAACGGGGGAGTCTAGGCTGATGCGAAACTCGCAGTCCACGGCGGGGCGGCAGTGGCAGGACACAGACAGGCCCCGGACAGGGTCACTGAGGGGCAGGGAGTGCAGCTCAAAGCAGCCCCCAGGCATGTGCCCATCACTGAAGGAGTCAGGGAGAAGCCTGACAGCCACCCCCGTCACACGACTGACGTCAACGTCAAGCCACCGCGGACTGGCCACGCCGGGCACACCAGTGCCATGCAGCTGCTCTCTGTGAGCACGCGAGGCCGGGTGGGTCAGGGCAGGTCCCGGGCGAGCGCAGGTCTGCAGAGACAGCAGGACTGCTGCCTGGTGGGTGCCCCTCGTTGGGGACGCGCGCTGCCGGGTCTGGCGGCAGCTCCCAGCCTCGGGGAGGAGGAGCGCTGGCGCGGGGGAGGCCGGGCCTCCAGGCGCGCCGACCGCGCCTCCCTGCAGTGGCAGCCACTTCCCTGCGCTGGGGGCCGGGCCCCAGGGCTGAGCCCGGCAGCTGGGCAAAGCCGGCAGGGCTTCTGTCCCCACCCCCAGGGTCCCTCCTTCTGTGCCCAATTTCATCTCTGTTAGACGAGGGCTCAGCAGGGTTCTCCCACGTGGCCTCCATGAGCGCCACGATTCCTTGTCCTCCCTAACACAGACAGGCCACAGGAGGAGGAGGACTTCCGAATTCCTGGAGGGAGGCCGAGTCCAGTGTGGCCCAAGCAGGCGCTGCCGGCCGGTCCTTCCCTTCCATCCCAGAGAGACCAGACCGCACCCTCGGCCCCCTGGGTGTGCACAGGCCTCCCCCCCACCCCCCGCCGTGGGTGTGCACAGGCCTCCCGCCCCCGACCCTGGGTGTGCACAGGCCTCCCCACCCCCAGGGGAGGAGCCGCACCTGATCTCGGTCATACATGTGCACCAGCAGCCAGGTCTGCCTTGTCTTCTGGAACCTCCAGTCCTCATGCTTCTGGGCCCAGCTGGGGAGCAAGGACAGGGCAGCTCAGGTCCCGAAGGGGAGATGCCAGCGGCCTCTCCCTGATGAGGGCCAGGGCGTCCGCAGAGGGTCCTGCCAGGGGAGGGCGGCTGGGGTGGGGGGAGTCTCAGGGGCGTCCGCTAGGCTTCTGCTCGCCCGCTGGGCCCTCGGCCAGGGCGTCAGGCCCGGGGGGCACGAGGCCACTTCCTTTCAGCTCTGCGTGGCCCCTGTTCTATGATTCTGATGGGAATACCCTGAATTTCACAAACTCTGTCCTTTTTCCAGAAATAGGATGAGGCAGGGTCACCGGGATTACCAGGGGCGCAGGCACAGCCGTCCTGCCCTGGAGAATGGGGAAGGGGAGGCAGGGAGCAGCCAGGACCCCCCGACCTCGAGGGCCATGGGGGGGTCCCCATGGCCTCGGACGTGCTCAGCCCCGGGTGACCAGAGCACTGGGCAGAGCCCAGGCTGAGCCGGAGCCCAGTGGAGGCCCCAATGCCAGGATGGAGGCCCCGAGGCAGATGGAGGTCTGGGGTGCGACTTTGGGGCTCCACCGGCCCCTATCCCCTCACTGCTGGCGTGGAAGGGCAGTGCCTCCTCCCTGACGGTCAACTCAATGCCCGTGTGGTCAGTGGGGCCCCAGAGGTGGTTCCGGGGTCTGGGGGCATTGAACTGGCTCCAGGTGCCCTGCCCTCAGGGAACAATGGGCACTGGGCTGGGGCCTTGGGAATGTGGGGGCCCACAGAAGCCCAGAGGCGGCTCATAGACACACCAGGACCACGTGAACATCGCCCCAGTGACCGGGGCCCCTGGTGGGGAGGACCTGCAGCTGAAGGGTCTGTGTGACTACAGTGAGGTCAGAGGTCAGCAGGGAGGAAGCACTGGCTCTGGCGTGTGTGTGCGGGGGAGGCAGGAGGCAGGGGGCAGGGGGCAGTAAGGGCTGAGCCCGACCCTCCAGAGGGGCTGCCACCCCGTGAGCAGCCCCCAAGAGGATACTCTTTCTTCCCAAACAAGGAGAGGCTGGTTCAGGTGCTGCCCACAGGGCAGGGCCCAGGAGTGAGGAGTCTCCCGTGACTACAGACCACAGGAAGCTGGTCCTCCAGGGATCAAGGGTGGGACCACCGTCTTCAGAGCTGAAGCGCCTGGATGGTACCAGGTGTAAACGAGGGGCCCGGTCCCAATGGCACCCCCACCCCGCAGAGAACCACCCAGGCCCAGGGTCAGGGAGGGCTGCTCCGTCAGGTGGCTCCTGCCCCCTGGGTTCCACACGGTCAAGGGTGGTCACTGCAGAGCGAGGACATCCTGTGAGGCCAGGGAGGCCGAAGCTGGATTTCCCACAGGCAGCGGGCAGGTCTCAGTGGGGAGCGTGCCCCGCCCCGCGAGGAATCGCGGCAGGGCCCAGCCCCACCCCCGGCCCCGCCCATGCCGTCCTGCTCATCGCCTGCGCCCCCACACTGTGCCAGGCTCCAATGGGCTGGGGGAAGGCAGGATCCAATCTGTCCAACAGGGCCGTGTGGGCCTTGCCCAGGCCCAGGGCGGGTCCCCAGGTTCTAGCATTTCCCCGCAGGAGGGGGAGAGGGAAGGGAAGGAGAGGGGGGGGGGGGAAGCAGAGGGGGAGGGAGGGAGTTGAGCGGAATGGCTGCCCCGCAACCGCAACCGACTCCCCGGGGGCTCAGCCCTGCCTAGGGATCAGGAGGATTCTGCCCTGTACAAAGCCCCAGGGAGCCTGGGCAAAGCAGCCTCCCTCCAAGAAGACGACTCCAGAGTCCCACCGTCTCCACAGCGCCCTTCCTGGCCGACCTCTGCACACGTGCGCGGGCCTGTCTGCCCTCCCAGACCACCCTGAGGGACCCCTAGCAGCCCTGCTCCTGAACTGGCTCCAGGCCACCAACCCCAGTTCCTGGCTGGGGGTCCAGGATCCCACGAAAGAACAGTTCCTGGAGGGAGGCCCGCAGTGCGTGGGACTGTGGGGGGGCAGGGGTGGTAACCGCAGGACAGGGCTGGCGGGGGGGTGAGGGGGTCGGGGGAGGGGGGGGACCCCAGGGGGTGTGGGGGTAGGGGCAGGACAGGGGTGGGTGACGGGGGGGGGTGGGGCGCGGGTGGGGCGGGTGATGGGGGTAGGGGGGGGGAGGAGGGGGTGACAGGGGGGTGGTGATGGGGGGGCGGGGGTGACGGAGGAGGGGGTGGTGATGGGGTGACGGGGGGTGGTGATGGGGTGATGGGGTGCAGGGTGGTGGGGTGGTGGGGGTGGGGGTGACAGGGTGGTGATGGGGGGGAGGGTGACGGAGGAGGGGGTGGGGGTGACGGGGGTGGGGGTGCAGGGTGGTGATGGGGTGACGGGGGGAGGGGTGACGGAGGAGGGGTGACGGGGGGAGGGGTGACGGAGGGGGGGTGGGGGGTGAGGGGGTGGGGGTGACAGGGGGGGAGGAGGGGTGGGGGTGACAGGGTGGTGATGGGGGGTGACGGGGGGGGGGGGGGGTGGGGGTGACAGGGTGGTGATGGGGGTAGGGGGTGACGGCGGAGGAGGGGGTCGGAGGCGGGGGTGGTGATCGGGGGGGGGGGGGGGTGATGGGGGTACGGGGTGACGGGGGGTGGGGGTGACAGGGTGGTGATGGGGTGACGGGGGGGGAGCGGGGGTGATCGGGTGAGGGGGGGGGGTGACGGGGGGTGGGGGGTGAGGGGGTGACGGGGACGGGGGGGGGGGTGAGGAGGGGGTGAGGGGGTGGTGATGGGGTGACGGGGGGGAGGGGGGTACGGGGTGGTGATGGGGTGACGGGGCGGGGTGGCGAGGTGGCGCGGGGCGGGGGCGCTGAGACGCCACCTCCATCACGTGCCCATGAGCCTTTCAAGGAAACTGAGGTCGTCGTCTCGTCCGGTGCTCGCTTTGACCCTCGTTCTCTTGATGCGATGCAGGCCCAGCGCCGCTCACCTGCACAGGTACTCCAGGGCCAGCGCGGCCCCTGAGCGCTTGATTGCCGGGCTTGGAGCCGCAGCGATGCCCGCCTCCCGCAGCCGCCTCCGTGCTTCTTTCTTCCGCTCCTTCTTCAGCTTCCTTTCCAGGACCCTCTGCTCCTCTGGGGACAGGGACGCGGATGCGGACCCCTGGAAGCGCAGGGACCGCCGTGAGGGGCGTCGGGAGGGGGCAGCTGCACGTGCCTGCAAGGACCGCCCCACCCCCAGGCCTGAGGGCAGCAGAGGGGCGGGGGCGCCAGGGCTGTGATGCAGCCCGCCCCGCCCCGCGCCCCGGACCTCCCCGGAAGGCGGCGGCTTCAGTGGGGTGCAGGCCCGGAGTAGGCCCGGAGCCCTGGGGCTGCCCCCCGCACCCCAGAAAGTGAGGTGCAGCGGGGCCTCTGGCAGGCAGGCTCCTCCTAGATGCCAACCCCGTGACACCCTTTCAGCTCCCACGCCACACCCCCTCCTTCCGGAATCTTCTAGAGAGAGATGCTCTCCACAGCTGCTCCCGCCTTCTCCTGGAACCAGCTGGGTTTACCCGCCTGTGTCGAGCTTCAGGGCTGCACCCCGTGACTCCCGGCAGCCCTGATGTGAGATACGGCGCCCACCCACACAGGAGGCGCCTTCCCTGGGGTGGGGGCAGGTTCCAGAACAGCCGGAGGACAGGACAGCAGGGCCCCGACCTGGCTGCCCAGGGTGCGTGAGTGCTTTAAGAATCACACCAGAGTGTTGGGAGCCAGTGCGAGGAACTCCGCCCATGGCAAAGGTCATGAGGAAAAAGAAGCTTAGCATATGCAAAGGCGTGATCAAGCCTCAGGAGATCCCCTGTTCCCGAGCATCTACCCCAAAACCAGAGTACTTTACAGGGAGCTCGCCCCCATCACCATTTCTCTCAGAGGAGTTAACTTGCAGCCCTTGTTAATAAAAATTCCTGGGTGTGACAAGAGTGTTTCAGCTTACTAACTCTGAAGGTTCTCTGGCCTGCCTGATCAGGTTGTCCAGCCGCATGTGATTGTTTACAGCCTCCCAACTGTGAGAGGCATGGGATGCTTTAAAACTTTCTAAATACAGACTCTCTTGAGAAGTTAGAAGATTATTAGTATAGTATTAGTGGGTTGATTAGGAATTATATTGGTGAAGGGTTTTTTTCATTTGTCATGCCAATAATTACTGCTAATTCCCTGCCTTGGGTGTGACAAGGGTGTCTCAGGTCAAACCTCTCTGCTGACAGACTAGCTTGTGTGACAGCCTCTCAACCATAAACAGCACAGAGTTTGGAGTATTAGCACAGGGCTTTTCTCATTTGATTGCCCACAGGCTTTCATATCCTTAGGCACCTGAGAATATATTAATCAATGTTTTGGAATATAGAAAAGGGAATATAGCAGTTTTTGATGTTAGCAATATTAGACTTTTTGAGTTAATGAATTTTCTATTATAGACTACTGTACTTTGTTATAAATCACTGTGTCCTTGCTATGCAAAACTGTAACCTTATCACTATCTTAAGACTAAATCGATTGTAAAGGGAACATTGGCGAAGGGTTTTCATTTGTTGGACTGATGTTTGCTGCTAAATCTCCATATTCCCTGTCCTCATAATAAGTAAAACTAGCATATAGGAGAAATAAGTATTAACCTTTAAGACTAATCATGTTAAATCTTAGGTTAAGTAAATTCCTTTGATTGTAACTCACTACACCCTCACCCTATAGGAATGCAACTTTATTTGGAGGGTGGTGCCTGAAAAAAATCACTCCTGGAAAAGTAAGCTTTCTGGTTAACTGACCAGTATCAGAAAGGGCCATAAAATGTCAGCGGACCTCATGGTCAGAAGATGATGTAAAAACTCAAGACTTTTGTATAATTTTATATGAAACACCTGACTGTGACAAGGGTTAGGTCTGCTGACCCCAGCGTGACTCTGTATTCATCCCTATGTGTAACAAAAGGTATATAAACAAACCTGAAAAATAAAGAAATCGGATCAGTTCCAGAAAGACTGATTCCCTCATGTCGTTCTTCTCTGCTCTCCAATTTTCTGGCTGAATTCCCATCTGGAGCGTGGGTGCCCGCCATTCAGGCACCCAAGGTGCAAATTCCCTGTCTGGAATTTTATTGGTACCCCACGTAAGCCAAGTTATTCAGCCCCTTTCTCTCTTACTATTTTCTGGCCGAATTCCCATCTGGTGCATAGGACCCATCAAGCCTACTACCTTTGCCTGGGCTTCTAAGATCGGACCGGGGGCCCCTCAGTGCCTCCCTCTCCTTCGGGAGAACGGGAAAACGCCTGCAGCCTTCGTAGGTGGTGATTGGTACCCTGTGTTAGCCAAGTTATTTGGCCTCTTTTTCTCTGCTAAATTCCTAGTCCCTCTCTATCTGTAATTCAATAAGTTTTTCCTAGGACGCCTATTCCGTCCCCACCTTCGAATCACCCTGGATCAACCGGGGCTGGACCCCGGCACCCGTGCCTAAAATACCAACACCCAGTCCCGGCCAGACTCTTGCTGACAAGCAATAGGGCAGCATCTTTACTGGGGTGACACTGGCCGTGCCATCATGCGAGTTCCTGCTTCTGAGGACCCTGGGTCGCTCCAGTCTGTCCTGACTGCAACCCTATGGCCTGTGTGCGCCAGGCTCCTCGGTCCATGGGACGCTCTGGGCGAGAGGAATGGAGTGGTTTGCCATGCCCTCCTCCAGATCTTCCCGACCCAGGGACACATGCATCGGCAGCTTGGTTCTGCCTGGAAAGCACTCACCACCAACCCTCTGGCTCCCATCTGTCCCCCGGGGGGACCCTCTTACCACCCCCCGCCCGCCCCTGCCTCCCCACTCTGTAACCACCACCCTATCCTCTGCAGCCTCCTGTTTGCCTGCTTGCATCGCAGATTCCACGAGTGTGAAATCACACAGATTTATTCCAGCACAACGCACTCCAGGCCCATCCGTGCTGTCACAGGTCCAAAGTGCAGCGGGCTAGGGTCTAGGAGATACCCCTCGGCTCACGGAGAAGTCCACACTAAAGGACACAGGGAGCCCGGCTCCTCTGAGCCACGTAGAGGGCATCGCACTGGCCACTGAGCCCCATGTCCCAGGGGAAGGTCCTGGGGATGGGCCAACACTGACCCCCAAGGGAGGCCGGCAGGTCGGGCAGGGTCAGGGAAGGGACAGGAGGGGGGTGTCCTAGGACATGGGACCCCCCGGCCACCCATCTGACCTCATGGGGTGCTGGCTGCTGCCCCTAGGCCAGAGGAGACGCCCTCATCAGAGACCTGGTGAGTGGAGCTGGGTGCCCGGCCCCGCGGGCTCGTGGGGGCCCACGGGTCCCATGGAGGGGCATAGGAAGGAGGCTGGCAGGGGCCTGGCCCCGCTACACAAGGGCAGCAGGAATGTGAGACAGCACGAATCTGAGGGCGGGATATGGACCCAGACACCCCGGGGGGCGGGGCAGTGGGCGGGGCCTGGAGGGTCCAGCCACTCCTCCACAGTCCACAAGAGGGCTGGCGTCCTGCCCACGCTCAGGTGACCCAGGGTCCTGGTCACATACAGGCTTCCACCAGCCGTTCTTCCCTTCCCTCCCCTCTGGGAGCAGAGTCTTCAGCCACGAGGAGGCTGGCGGGCCCAGCACAGACCCAGGAGGCCAGAGGCTGGCGGGCGCAGCACAGACCCAGGCGGGCAGAGGCTGGCAGGCCCAGCACTGACCCAGGAGGGCAGAGTGGCTGCGAGCTGTGTCAGTGTCCCTTCTCTGGGGCCCTCCTGCACCGATCCCATGCCACGCTCAGGTGAGGCTTTCCCAAGTTCCATGTGCGTGTGGAGATAGCCAGTCAGTGTAGCCCCTGGCACATCTTAGGTACCATTGTGTGGGGTGCCTGGACCCCCTGCTCAGAGGGGCTGATGCTTCGGAAGTGGGGCGGGGGGGCAGTGGGGGAGTCTGCCTCTCCACCCTGAGGGTCCCGGGTCTGGGGAGGGGCCAAGCAAGGGTCAGTTGGGACGGCCAGAGTGGGGTTGTGCTGGGGGGCCTCGCCATCTCGTGCTGACTGGTTACACCAGGGCTTCAGATCGGCATGGGCCTGGCGGGCTCTCCTTCCTTAGACCCTCGGAGACCAGTGAGTTTGAAGACTCCGAGCCCACCTCTGGTCTCATGCCAACCCCCAGGCCTCACTGTGGGGCTGCAGCCCCAATGGGGGTGGAGGTGAGATCTCTCCAGCAACTCTCAGAAGCTGGGGGGCCCTGGGGTGGGCTGACCCGGCAGGGGAGGGCAGTGCCCACCACTCACATGGGCCCCAGAAGCCTCCTGCTGTAAAGTGCATCCACCACTGCCTGGGGTCCAGACCCCCTGCCCCCCATCACCTGCAGGTACCTGGACGGGGCTGGGCCAGCAGGACGTGCCCCCAAGTGGGATTCCGGAGGGAAGGGGGCTGCTCCTGGCTGACCGCTGATATATAGTGGCAAGGGAGGCTGGGGTGAGGGCCGGCCAGCTGCAGGGCAGCACCCCCACCCACCAGCCCATAACCCACTTGCTGTCTGGGTGACACCTCTCAACCAACCCCACACAATCAGCAGAGTAGAAAGGTGTGTGTTGAGTCCTTGTCAGTAACATACGAGCCTGAACCAGGTCTGAGCTGTACGGCGAGACCTCGGCCCACTGTGAAGGCTAGGGTCACAGTCACAGTGACCCTGGTGTGTTTGTGTGTGTGGGCGGCAGAGTCCAGTCCTCTGCTCGGCTGTCTGCCCACAGGCTGGACAGCCCCCGAAGGGCACAACTCTCCAGAACTGCCCAGAGCCCAGAATGCTCCTCAACCACTGGTCTCTGTCCAACCACCACCAAAGCCCAGAGCCCTGCCTCCTCTCGCAGAGCTCAGGGTTGCAGGCCAGGGGCCTCCCAGGCCACACAGCCCGCTCTTCCGGTCTGAAGCTGGGCGTCCCGGGAAGGAAGCCCCGTCCATCTCAGCTCCCAGGGGACACTGCTCCACTCTGAGAACTGAACTTTCACCAGATGCGTTACTCCAATTATTAAAACTCAAAAAGGTAACGCAATGTGGAGGCAACGGTCACCCATCCACGTCCTCACCTGGGAAATCCTGTGGACAGAGCCGCCTGGGGGGCCGCAGTCTGCGGGGTCTCACTAAGTCAGACACGACCGAGCAGCGGCGCACTACTCACCGTAGCCAATTAGTTTCCTTTTCCGAAAATAAAGAACAAATGGGAGAGTGCTTCCTACGGTACTTTAATAAAATTCTGCATTTTGAAATTAACTAGATGCAACCTGGACAGCAACATAAAGACGCCAGGAGGCCCCCACCCAGCCTCCCTACACACTCTCGGCAAAAGCACAGGAGACACGGATGCTTCAGCTGCCCCTGAAGATACAAAAAGGCAGGTACAGACCTCTGGGTTCCTTAGGGGCTCGTTCCCCCAGGGCATGACGCCGAGTGGCTGTGCCGATTCGGGGAAGTGCTGTTTGCCCTTCTTTTATTGGCAGTGTCCTGGTTAAAACAATTCCAAACAACTTTCGGAAGCACAGGACGCAGGGGGCTGCGAGCAACCTCGGCAGGGACGCGGGGCTGCTGTGGGTCCTGGCCCTGCAGAGGCGCTGGTGCTGGCGGGAAGCAGACGCGGGCTCTGGCCTCGAGGAGCGCACGGCCGGACCAAGTGAGCTCCTGGAGGACAGGGACAGCGGCTGCCCCGGCTGGGCGGCCCTCGGAGTTGGGCCCTCCATCCAGACGCTGCAGGGCCTTCAGATGAGGGAACCAGACCAGATCACAGCACACAGCCTCCTTGCGTCATCAACCCACCCAGTGCAGAAACACAAGGTGATACACCGAGAAGTCCCTGCACCCCCGGGCTACTCATCGACTGGCAACATGTGCAGTGGAAGGAAGCGCTGAAATCCAGTCAGCCCCCGGACTGGTGAGACAGAGCCCGCACTTGACCCCACCAGGCCCAACCCAAGTCTCCGGATCGTAGACCCCGGGCTGCACGGGCACCTCGCAGGGCCCCAGGCTCTCCCTAGGAAGGGCGTCCCTTTCCCAAGCCCACCTCTGCCCTTCCGGCCTCTTCTGCGCAGGGCTTGGACAGTAAGACACACACATCAGACCATTTACACACACGAATCCTGCTTGAGACCGGCTCCTCAGTTAGAGCAGGAGGGGAGTTTCGGGGGTCTCACCATAGCCATGGGCTGACGGCCCACCCAGACAAGCCAGGGCTCTGGGGAGGGTCTTTCACATTAATCTTTTCAAACCCTGTGGCCTCGGCTGCAAGCATGACCTGCTCTCCACCTGAGTGGGAGACACCAGCCCTTGTCAGAGACCAGCTTCGGAACCAAGACTCTGAGCCTGGAGGACACTCAGCAGCCTGGGGGCACCAGGATCAGACTTAACTTTCATCCTGCTTCTCTTGTGACCCAAGAATTAAAATGAACGTTTATGTCCATGTGCACGGGAAATGCCAGAAGACCCAGGATACCCAGATCAGGGTGCCGAAGCCAGGGAACCAGTGACCAGCCAGACAAGTGCCTTCAAGGCCCCCAGAGCTTCAGCCTGTGTGGCCTGGGGGCGGGGGCGGGCCTCCCAAGGTGGTGCTGGGGCCACCTTCTGGTGCCCTCTGGCCAGGAGCAGGGTGGTGGTGGTGGCGGTGTCCCAGCCAGGGCAGACTGTGAGCCCCGCCTGTGTCCAAGGGGAGGCCTGCTGTGAACCCTCAGACAGAAACCCTGTTTATAAAGACCAGATTCGATTTCTGGAAACAGAAAATCCTGAGATGCTGCAAATGATACTTCACTCGCTCTACCTTTCCAAAGGCCGTCCATCTGCTCCTGCCTGTGAATGGACAAGGAAACAAAGCCAGGCTAGAGCTTTAGGGGAGGGCTGGGAGGCAGGACCCCTGACGCCAGGGAAGAGCTGTGGGGGATGGGGGAGCCCTCGGGGACTTGTGGTCACAGGAAAGCCAAGTGCAGCCAAAATGCAAACAGGCCCCCCACCCCAGTCAGCCAGTGGGGGAGTAAGCACCATGCCCGCTGGCAGGCACACGGGCGGTCAGCACCCCCCTACGAGGCCCAGGGCCTGGACACGGGGAACCTGCTGCACCCAGCACCTGCCGCCCAGGGCACCGTGTGCAGGCCCACACGGTCCCCGGAGACACTGAGGTCGCAGACGGGCGGCAGAGGGGCCGCGGAGCACACAACACGCGGCATCGGGGAAGACTTCCAGCCCCCCAAGGCAGGGCTGACAGGAGGCCCCACAGTCTGCTCCAAGTCTGGGGGCAACTCTGCTTCCAGAGGCCACCGGTTCCCCGATGAGCTGGGCCAGTGAGTCCTCTTACCGAGTGTTTAGTGGGGAGCTGCTCGCGTCTACTGACCTACAGGGAACCTGGCTCCTCACCCAGCCTTCAGGGCCTTTTAAGAACAGGAGGGGCTGCCTGTCCCCTTCCTTCCACAGCCCCTCCCAGCTACAGGGGGCAGGCATCCTCATGAACCCCCAGACCTCATCGCTTCCCAGAGTCTCGGCTAGGCTTCTCGGCCGATCTCAGCCACATCCAGGGAGCTAACAGGCATCAACTGTCCTCTGCAAGAGCTTTGATGTGCATGAGAGCGCTGCCCCGCGGGCCTTCCCTGGGTTTTAGGAAGGAGGGTGGCAGTGTACAACCTTCCCCGAAACCTTCACTCCTGGGAGGCCGCACAGGCTTGCGGCCCAGCTGCCCTCTGCTCAGTCAGCAGCCGCACGTGGGCCATCCCAGCTATCGGAAGGCAAAGGTCACCCGGGCCCCACTGCCAGCGTGCAGAGAAGCCGCTGTGCTCCGAGGGCCGAGGCTGTGCCGCCTCCTCCCTAGAGAGCCCGCTGCCTTTCATCTTGGGAAACGTGAGGCCCGCGAGGGGTTCAGGCTGCATTTTGCGTTTCACCTGGAAACACTGTTCCGGCCGAACAGTCAGCACCGGTGGCGCGGGGCGAAACGTCAGGTATAGGAGCTGCGAGCCTGAAACAACTTCCAACAGGCACAAGTCGCCATTCCCAGCAACTCCCGAAAAATCAGCGAAGCTGCTCCTAGTTTGGCAGCCCCGATCTTGCCATTTAAAAGAAAACCAGACTCATCTTAAGAAATACGTACAAGGCCGCTTTCCCCGCTCAGTCGAGGTGGGCCTGGGCACCAGCTTTCCCACTCCGACACTGCTTCCCTCAAGCAAAGCCCCACGTTTCTGCACAGGATTTTCAATCACGTTTTCGCCCCCGCGGCGACCCAGCAGGCTCTGGACAGTCCTCCTCAGCGGCTCCCGGCCTCGGGCCCTACGGAGAGACGCCTGCAGGACCACGGCCGAATGCTGACCCCCTCCACCCGGGGCCCTCCGGGGCCCGGCGGCCCTCCAGGCACCAGGCTGAAGACTGTTCAGGGAAAAAGACAGAACAAAGCACGTTACTACCTCTTCACTTCGTTCGTCGTTAAATGTAATATCCATCATCACTTCAAAACACTAGGGAACTGCTGGTTGGCTTTTTTCTCACTTCCCAGGAATTCTTGAGTGTAACAATTAATTTTTTAAAAAGTTACAGAAGCCGAGTAACGAGTTACTCACACCCAGCAATTTCGCAAGCAGAGCGGTAAACGCTCCGGCGGGTTCCGCCCCCAGGCCCTGACATTTAACGCTGCGGGGGTGGGCCTCGCGGGGCCACGGAGGCCTCCGGCGACGAAGGCCCGAGTGCGGGGGCCCACGAGGGACAGCCCGGCGGCCGCGGTGCAGACGCCGCCTGCCGGCGGAGCGAGAAGGCGCGCGGGGTCCCGGAACTCGCGCGCGGGCAGCGGGCCCTAGGCCTCGGCGGCAGGGGGACGGGCCGAGGCGCAGCTCGGGGTCCGGGCCCGCTCCGCGGCGAGCGCGCCCAGGCCCGCTGGTCCGCCGCCCCCGCCCCGCGGGACGAGCTCTCGAGCCCCCCACGGCCCCTCCCAGCCCGGAGCACTGACCTCCGGATCCCCGGCCGCCAAGTGTAGCCGGGAGCGCGGCGCGCCCGCCGCCGCAGCCCCCCGCGCACTGCGCATGTCAGGCCGGCCGGGCTCGGCTGGAACCAGATCCAGCCGGCTGGGCGGTGACGCAGGCGCGGCGGAGCGCGGGGGCGGGGCTGCCGGCGCGGGGGCGGTGACGCAGGCGCGGCGGGGCGCGGGGGCGGGGGCGGGCCCGGAGCAACAGTCTAGAGGCCAGGCCCTGCCTCCAGCTCCCCTCGGTGCACCGGGCCCCGGGCCTCTGGCGGGGCGCGCAGGGGAGCAGGAAGAACACGCGGTGCCGTCACCTCGCACGCACGCGCGCCGACCACAGGCTGGGTGCTGCCCCCAGCTTCAGGGAGGCCTTCTTGCCTCACCCACTAAACTCACCCTAGAGTCCTCTGATCAGTGACTCGATCCCCACACTGTGAGCTGCCCGGGGGGTGGGGATGTGTCTGCCCACCGACAAAAAGCAGGTGCTCAGTAGAGGCTCGCAGAATCGATGCATGCAGGAGGCCCGCTCCCGAGACATCACCGCAGGCCAGCGTTCCTAGTTGCCGCGTGCACTCTGGAGGCGGGGCTGGGTCCGGGGGCTGCTCGGGGGCCCCCTGGCCCGAGGACACGCTGGCCCTGGCTGCTCAGGGTGCTGGCAGCTTCTCTTCATGCCCCCGCTGTGCGCTGGCGGGTGTGGGCTTCCCGCTTCTGGGCGTAGGTGTCCCAGCTTCCCGGCCCGATAAGGATCTCCAAGGTCCGGAGCCAAGACTGCGACTTTCTGTGCTCTTCCTTCTGGCCGTTTCCCCACCACCCAAGGCCGGTCCACACACAGGCGGGCTCGGTGGTGCTGGTGGGGGCAGGATCACAGAGGGCTGGGCCAGAGCGGGGTCGGAGGAGCAGAGCGGAGGACTGGGCTCGCTGCTACCCCAGCCTCGGTGTTAGGAGGTCTCACCTCTGTGATCGGTACTCTCGCTTCACAGAGAAGGAAACTGAGGCTCGGAAACGTAATCAAGCAGTTTTTACCATCTGCGACCCCGTGGAATGGACTCCATCTGGGGTCTTCTGCACTGCCTGTCTCAGTCCTCTGACCCGAGAACCCCTGATCTGCTCTCCTCCTCCCACGGTCTTGTCCTCGTGACGCGAATGGGCCGCGTGGGAGACTGGGACAAAGACGAGAACATAACGGGAAGAGCGGAGAGCTGGCCTGGGGTGGGGGAGGAGCTGGCCGAGGCCGCGAGGACACTGCACCCGGGGACGTGCAGTCCAGGGGAGCTTTGTGGCCACTCCTCATCTCGCGCCCCCGTCACCTCCACTGTGCAGACAGGTCAAGGGTGTGCCGTGGGCCACATCTGCCTGCTCCCTGTCCAGCCCCTTCGCAGGCCCTCCTCTGCCCAGGGTCCCTGCAGGGCCTCGCACAGAGCAGGCGCAGCTCCATCCCCAGCAGGTGCTCCCGGTCGAGCTGCCCCCGGCTGCCCACCCCAAGCCCATATCCAGAGAGCACAGGCGTGGGAACACTCACCACCCCGGGCTCACTGTAGGAACCCCGAGAGAAAAGGGCCTGTGTGTGGACCAGGTCCAGCTGGTGGAGTGGGATGGCACGGCCGAGAGGCCTGCCCACCGAGTGACTCTGGCAGAAGCACTGGGTCCATCCTGAGGGGCTCAGAGACCCTAGAACCACCCCCCAACTTGGCCCAGCAGATCCCGGCCAGGAAGGGTGGGCATACGCAGGCCTGGAAGCATTCCACAAGTACTTGTTAAGCAACATCTTCACAGCAGATAGCCTAAGTGCTAAGGTTACTGTGGAGACCAGAACAGATAAAAATGCTTGCTACCTCAGACCAAGCTCCAGTCCCCCAGAACCCCGTATTATACTCCTACCCATCCCACCCCCTGTGATGGCACTAGGGGGTGGGGCCTTTGGGGGTGATCAGATCCTGAGGGTGGGGGCCTCCTGAAGGGGATGGGTGCCCTCATAAGAGAGACCCAGGGAGCTCCTCCCACCCCACCCCCACAAGAGGACATAGCGAGATCTGGGACGAGAACCCACCAGACACCAAACCCGCCAGCGCCCTGATCTCAGACTTCCAGCCTCCAGCACTGTGAGAAATAAACCTGCCATTTCTGAGCCTCCCAGCCTATGGTATTCTGTGACAGCCTGAGCCAAGACAGCTGGCTGCAGGGAGGCTGCCCTGGAAGGCTATAACGTTAAGGAGGACAGTTAGGTGCAAGAGACAGGCAGCGGGTTTATCTTCGTTCTGTAATTTAAAGCAGTTGTAGGAGGACACAGGTCAAGGAAAACGGCCTCAAGAAGGTGAAACTCGAGACTCGGAGGTGAGGGCACCGCGCGTGGATGTTTGGGAGAGAGGTGGCCCAGGCCAGGGGTGCGGCAAGCCCATACCCTGGCGGGGGCAGCGCACAGGGTCCCGCGGGAGGCAGAGGAGAAGTCAGGATGGCCGGGAGCATTGGCAAGCTGGAGTTCCAGGAGCGTGAAGGTGCCACCAAACCCCTCCCCCGAGACAGTAAGAGTAAGCTTTTGAAACCGGGGTGCCAGCGCCCAAGAGCACGGGCTCATCCTGAGTCATTAAGGGAAGAGTAAATCTGTCTGGCGCAGATGCCATCAAGCAGACCATCTGGCTGACCCGATCACGACTTCCCGGGCATGGCGCCTCACTGCCTCCCGGAACCAAGCCCTGCTGGAATCCACAGGAAATGCTTCGAGGGTTGGAACACCCACCGGGACGCCCACAAGCTTCTGCAGGCCTGCGTGGAGGCACTTGGCGAGTGGGACCTGTAGTGTGGGCGTGAGGGGAGCCTCAGCCCCCAGTGGGGTAGGGGAGGGGAGCAAAGTCTGCAAGAGGAGGAAGCAAAGCACTTTCGGAGGCTTCTGTGCGCGGCTGCCCACTAGCCCCAGCCACCGCTCAAGTGACAAGCGATGGCAGGCCTGACTCCAGAAGCCTGTGTCCAAGCCCAGATGGTTTCCTGGAATTCGATGAGACACTTAAAGAAGCATTAACACCAATTACACAACCTCTTCCAGAAAATGGGAGCAAAGAAACCACTTCCCAATCTGCTCTGTGAGGCCAACGTCACCTTGACACTGAATCAGACAAAGATAGCACCCAAAAAAAAAAAAAAAAAGGGAAAGAAAAATATAGATGAAAATCTCATAAATATAAATGCAAAAATCTTATTCAGCAACATATAAAAGAATTATACACGGTTACCAAGTGGAGCTTATTTCAGAGATGCAAGGCTGGCTTAATATCCAAGAATCAATCTGTAAAGCTACAGAAGAAAAATCACGTGATCGGTCCACTGACACGGAAAAAGCACTTGACACAGTCCGAAGCCCACTCATGAGACGCGCTCTCAGAAAACCAGTAACAGAGGAGAGCTTCCTCGACTTGGTGAATAGCAGGCAGACTGGCCCCTCCCCCGGCAGGCTGGGCACAGGGTGAGGAGACCCATTCTCACTGGAGCTGCTGGACACAGCTCCACAAGTTCTAGCCTGTGCAATAAAGCAAGGAAGTAGAATCAAAGGCGCTCAGACTGGAAAGGAAGAAACACGACTGTCTGTCTCCAGGCGGGACGACGGTCAGCACAGAGCACCCCAGGGGCCTGAGCACCTGCTGCTCCGCGGGGCCCTGCTGCTGCAGCGCCGTTCCCGTAGGGCCTGCGCTGGGCTCGCCTCCTCCCCCTCCTCCGGCCCTCGAGCCTCCGTTGGGACTCGGCTGCTGGTGCGCGGTGGCTTCTGGCTCGCCATTCAGACGTGCGTCTCTCCCCTCATCAAGCCACACTGGCAGGGGTTTTGTTTACCACTAATAAATATTTATTTGGAAATTTCTAAACCTGCCAGAGTGGCACTTGCCAAGCCTTAGGGGCAACCTTAGGGGCGCCGTCCTTACCAAGCTCCCAGGGGCCACAACAGGCACCCACACCCTTCCCCCGTTACCTCCCCCTGCCGCCCACCAAGCAGGCACACCCACCCTCCGACCCTGCCAGAGCACCAGGAGCGCTCTCCCCTCAGAGGCGCTACCCCTGGGCCCAAGAGCCAGGATGGCGGCCCTCTGGCCTCCTGGAAGGCGGCAGGCAGAGCTGCTTGTGTGGGGTTAGGAAAGAGAATGAGGAGGGAGAGGCACCAAGAAGGGCTCCCTGGAAAACCCCGGTGTCACCACTGGCCCAAGGACAGGGAAAACCAGCACAAGGCCGGAACGGCGCCACACTGCCATGTTAAATATCAGTTTCCGAGCGTTCACAGCTAATGCACAGAAGCACAGCTGACTTTGTATGCTGACCTTGCATCCTGAAATCTCCGCGCAGCTCAGTGACGGTTGGCTGGCCAGCCCAGGCAGAAGCAGCAGGGCCAGTGCATGGGGAACCAGCCTGCACGGATGCCCAGCACCCAGCCTCAGTCCTGAGCCCAGGTTTTCCTGTGCAGGGCAGTCTGCCAGCTCCCCTCCCCCCATCACCTTCACTTCAACAGGCCCTAGGGGGTCAAAACGAAGACCCCCACCCACTGTCCCCTAAGGCCTCAGTCAGGATCCTGGCACGGGCGGACTGCCTTCCCCATGGGAAGCCAGGCTCTCTCCAGCAGGGCCCTTATGGGGGCCCACCGACCGGGGAAGGCCCTCTGGACACGCAGATTGGGTCACCTAAGAGCCAGAGAGGACCCCCTCCCCCACCCGGTCGCCACCAGCTGGTCCAGGGGCTCCTGGGAGGGGCCGCATCTTCCAGACCTAAGAAGTGCCACACAGGCAGTGCCAGGGCTGCTGGGCGTGCAGGGTGCCCATCAGCCTCAGGCCAGACAGAGCGCTGGGGCCAGGCACCGCTGCCGACTCCTGGGTGCCCCCAGAGCCTCGGCTCAGCGCCTGCCTCGGGCCAGCCAGGGGCTCCCAGGGGCCGGGCCTGGTCAGTGCACTGACCTGTCAGAGCGGCTCATCTCCCCACCCAGGTCTTCCCCACGGCTGGTGACCCACTGCCACAAGGACAGCGCTGGGGTGAGAAGCAGGTCACTGTAACAGCAACAGGGCCAAGGGAAGGGCGGGGGCCCCGGGCTCTACAAGCAGCTGAGACAGAGGGAGAGGCGGCCTGGCCCCCGAGCTGAGGGCCCACCCCCAGCGCCTCCTGGGTCAGCAGCGGGGAGGTCTGCCTCCAGGGAGGGCAGGAGTGGTGCCGGCAGAGGCCGAATGGGACTGGACGTGGGGGGCAGGTTGTGCAGACTAAGGGCAGTGAGGCAGCTGCACCGACAGGCGGATGACCCAGGACGGCCACACAGACTACTTGGGCCCAGCCGTTCACTCACGTTTACCCCCAGCCCCTCCAGGCCCCTCCCTGGCTTCCTCATCGAAGTCGCCTGTGGTGACCCGGGCCTGAGCAACAGAGCCACAGAGATGTCAAAAGATGTGACCGTTCCATAAGCCACACTCAGAACTAACCAGTGAACTTACACACTCCTTGCCGTTGACTCACACGTCAGAGAATCACACTTCCCCATCGGTGTGTCATTTCCCAAAAGGTGCATCTTCAAAAGGAAGACCCTTCTGCCTCGACAGAGAGGGTGGCCACGGCCATAGGTGGCCCTCAAGCCCCTGACCAGCAGCCCACAGCCCCAGCGTGCAGCCCCCTGCGGGCACTGCTGCTGCAGGAAAGCGGGAGGGCCGGCCACGCCTCCAGCCTGGCGAGCAGCCTCCCATCCCGCAGCAGAGCTCCGGGCTGCAGCCTCCCTTCGTCCACAGTGTGGCGCACACTCAGGTAAGTGCGGCCTGTGCAGCTACAATGGCAGAGGCCTGGGGCCTAGGAGCACAGGACGGCTCCTCAGGGGCGTCACCAGACACAGTGGGGAGGCCGACTCCACGTGGCTCTCAGAAGTCAACCTTAGGTATGCAGCTGGAAACCCAGGGAGAGGAACCAGCTTCCGGCAGCTCCGCCCCAGGATGGTGCAGCAGCCCAGGCCCGGGCGTTGGCCTGAGCCCCGGGAGCAGCAGGCAGCAGGCCACAGAGCCGAAGCCTCACAGAGCGCGTGTCCATTCCCCCAGCTACAGAGTGCTGATCTGAGCCTGGCTGGAGGCTGGGTCCACTCTGAAGGTCTCTTGACACGCACAGCCTCTGCCATTCCTGCTGGCCAGGAGCCTGCGTGGTGGAGGAAGCCTTTCTCTGCAGATAAGACAGTGGGGCGACCCAAGGCTTAGAGGGGCTGCTTCCCCCAGTTAGGATCGCAGCTCTGCTAGGTGCAGGGCACCTGGCATCCTAGCGCCTCTGGCTTGGAATTCTGGGCTCCAAGGCTTTTCAGAAAAGGAGGTAACAGCCCTCCTTAATCACATCGCTAGAATGATCCAAAGGCCTAAGAAAGCAAAGACCACCTGGATGCAAATTCTGCCCCCACTCTGCTGTGTGACCTCGGGCACCCTGCCTAAGTTCTGAGCCTCAGTGCGACTCAAAAGGAGGAGAGTACTGTCTTCCATCGACGGTAAGGCATGGCTCCTCACGTTAACAACTTCAAGATCAGCATGCTGCTTACACGCACAGCATCAGACTGTTTCCTTGTAACAGTCCATAAAGTTCTGGTATACGCAGCACTGACGGAGTTTCAGACTTGATGAAACGTGGCTCATACACCTTGAAAGGCTGCTCTGAGGGCGCAGAACAGAAACCTGCGCCGAGCCTGTCCCCTTTCGCTCCCGGGTGTTAGTGCTGGCTGACCACACCCAGGTCTTCCCAAGGCTGGCGAGCCACTGCCACAAGGACGGTGCTGGGGTGAGAAGCAGGTCACTGTAACACAACAGCGCCAAGGGGAGGGCGGGGGCCCCAGGGTTCTACAAGCGGCTGAGACAGAGGGAGAGGCGATCTGGTCCCCTAGCCCACCCCCAGCTTCCCTCTCTGACCCATGTTCAGGAAGCTGTCCTGTGAAGCAGGGTAGTCTGAGGAGGGGCCCTGAGCCCGACAGGCAGGACCCTGCCGCCACCCAGGGCCAGCCTCGGCCGCGATGCTCATTTCCCTGCTCCACCAGCCCCAGGTGCCACAGCGAACCTGCCTTAGCGCTGCAACCCGCACGCCTGGGTTCTCGGAAACCAAGGTTCTTCCCGCCAGAGCCAGAGCGCGTCGCTAGGGAGCACTGTTCCAGCGCAAGTCTTCTATTAGAGGAAACGACCTTGTTCCTATCGCCGTTCTAACACCTAATTAGAGCAGCAGCTACGGAATTAATTAGGCCGCACAGTGCACTGTCTCTTTAAATGGTTTTCCTGTGGCCAGTTGTTTACGAAGAAATTCCTCAAGCCAGGAAGTGAGGGGTGAGCGGGGAGCCAGCAAACACACTTGGGGCGGAGGAGCAGGTGCGCCTGGCAGGCCCCGATTACAACCTTCGAGGGCGGGGTGTCTGTCCCCTGCAGATTAGAGCGCCTCTGACTCAGCGAGCCGGCCCGCCCGCGGACCTCAGCCGAGGCGCGCGCGGACCCCCGCGGCCGGGAGTCTGTGGGCATCGGGGGACACCGGGCGGGGCGGGGCCAGAGCGGAGCCGGGGCCAGAGCGGGGGCGGGGCGGGGCGGGGGCCGGGCGGGCTCGGGGCGGGGCGGGCGCGGTCACGTGTGTACACAGGCCCGCGCGGCGTGCGCGCCGTGAGCCCCGCCGCCCGCCGGAGCCTCGAGCTGCCCGCTTCCGCGGCGACTGCGCGGCCCGCGGCCCAGCGAGCCGGTGAGTGGGCGCCGAACTCGGGGTGGGGGCGGTGGGCACACTCGGGCTCGGCCCGCGCGGGGAGCGGCGCGGGGACGCGGCGGCCGGGGGCCGGCTCTCCGCTCCCGGGTCCCCTCGGCCCTGGCCGGTGCTCTCCCCTCCCGTGGCTGCCCTCCAGCCGCGCGGCGCCCGGCTGCCGGGCCGCTGCCCTGCGGTCATTCACCTGTCCGGGCCGCTGAGAGCCGCAAGCCGCGTAGGCGGCTCGGCAGCTCCGCACAGGTCCTGCGGAGAGCTGACCGCTTGCTTCTGGCTCACGCTGGCTGTAACTTTCCTCTCTTTTATGATTACAAAACCTGGGGGATTTCTGGAACAGCATCTGAATGGAGATATCAAGTGTCCTAGGACACTTGATAAAAAACCCCGTGCCTAGAGGCTCCTTCAAAACTTGAGAAGGCAGTGCCGCAGCCTCAGAGCGCCCACTGACCTGGGACAAGAAACCCAACACCAAGCTAAGGGCAGGAGCGCGGTGGCTGGGCTCTCAGTGGGGCACTAGTCCCGGCCATCCAACCGAGCTTTGGGGGACAGAGGGTGAGTCGGGACCTGACAGACTGTCCCCTCATTGCTGGGTGCACACTCACTTGGCAGCCCCAGGCCACCTGCCAGCAACCAGCCCCGAATCTTGGCGGAGCAGCAGCCCCCCTCCTCCCCACTGTGTCTGCAGTACCTACTGAGGCTGGCCTCGAGTCCCCAGGCGGCCAGCAGCCTGCTGGCCAGGCCTCTGCAGACGCCAGAGTGTGGGCACGACAGCTGACCACGCTCCCGGGCTGCTCACACATAATGGGGACCAGACCCTCTGCCGTCTCAGCTGGGTCTTCACCGGGCACCGGTCACCACCTAGAGGGAGAAAGAAGCCCTAGTAATAACTACGCCCTGGGGACAGCCACTCGCTCCCTGGCCTGCTAGGTCTGGCGCTCCAAACTGGAACCTCTGGTATCTCGCTAAATGAAGAAAGCCTCTAGAGATAACAGGCTTTTAAAAATCATAGCTCCCATCTGGTGCGTGCACACTGTGCCAAGTCACGGACAGGAAGCTGGGGCCAGGCCCTGCCCTTGACCACTGCTGTCCTGCCGCCGTGGGGGCCACAGAAATTCACAGAGGAGAGACGAGCTCAGCGTTAGTTCCGCACTGACTTGGGGTCGAACTCAGAAGTCCCTGGCAGGTGGGTGATGGGAGAAAGGCACATCTGTCCCCTGGGCACGAGTGGTGGGGCTTTAGGCCAGGACACAGAACTGCTTATCATTGTCTAGTTGCCAAGCTGTATTCCACTCTGCAACCCCCTGGCTACAGGCTGCCAGGCTCCCTCTGTCCATGGCACTTCCCAGGCAAGAATCCTGGAGTGGGTATCCATTTCCTTGTCCAGATCTTCTCAACCCAGGGATCAAACCTGGGTCTCCTGCCTTGCCAGCCAGGTTCTTTACCCCTGAGCCATCAGGAGAGCCCTCAGTCAGTCCAGTTCATTTCATTAGCTCAGTTGTGTCAAACTCTTTGTGACCCCATGGATCGCAGCACGCCAGGCCTCCCTGTCCATCACCAACTCCCAGAGTTCACTCCAACTCACATCCATCGAGTCAGTGATGCCATCCAGCCATCTCCTCCTCTGTCGTCCCCTTCTCCTCCTGCCCCCAGTCCCTCCCAGCATAAGTCTTTTCCAGTGAGTCAACTCCCGCGCCTGGAGGTGGCCACAGCACTGGAGCTTCAGCCTCAGCATCATTACCCTGGAGCTGCTTAACCCTATTATATAGTGAAAGAGGGAGAAACTCGCCAGGGTCTCTGCCAGAAAATGCGTATGCGTGATTCCAGGTTGGACGAGGGGCCAGCCCCTTTCCGGGACCTGAGAGGAAGGCGCTGCTTGGGGAGGCGGCAGCCATAGCCTCCGGGCCCTGGGGATGTCATCTGGGAACCTCAGCCAACAACTTGCTGCCCACCAGGGCCGTGTCCTCCAGCTCTCAAGGCTGCAGCCTGTCCGGCGCTTGGGCGGCAGCAGGTGTCCATGGGGTCTCACGGGTGCTGCAGAGCAGGGGGCCTCAGGGTGAGGTGTAAGAGTGAATTTTCACTCTAAAAAATGCAATGCTGTCAAGGGGCAGAGTTCAGGTCCCTCCTCCGCCCCCACTTCGAGTAAGCAGCAGGACAGGGTGCAAAGGACCAGGGGTCCTGTGCAGCCCCACAGGGGTCTCCTTCCTCCCACACACACGATGGGAGGGCAGAGAGCACACGGCAGCTTCCCAGTTTTAATCAGAGCCAAGGAGGCTGCTGTTACCTTGAGACCAAGCGAACGGAGCCCAGCTGACTGCCGGACCCTCCCTTGGAAAGAGCCTCAGGCCGACAGCACCTGGGGCCCTGCTCCCAGCGCTCCCCAGGTAGATCACAACAGTGTCGGGCTGGCAGGGGCCCGACTGGGTGCCAGTGGAGACGGGGCTGTTCTTGGTCTGTTTTTCCCTGATTGAGAGTACTGGAAGGAGTGGTAACCTCAAAAAAATTAATCAGGGCAATTCAAGAGAGAAGCCAAGGAGCCGGTGCTCCCCAAGCAGAGGAGAGCGGCCGAGCCTTCCCAGGGCGAGCCCGGGGCCGGGGGCGGGCCAGGACCCCGCAGGCTGCCCTCTTGCCCGCAGCCCTTCCCCACCTGCGGGCAAGCCCGTTCTCTTCCCGGGAGAGCCGGAGACACTGCCTGCTTCATGCTCAGTGCTCTCTAATTCAGAACCTTAAAAAGCAACAGGCTACGAAAACTGAGACACCCAAGTGTATAATGAACCGTTGCTTATCGCAGCCCAGGAAGGCGCAGTGTCTGTGATACCGATCAGTATGCGTGAGCGCTCTCGCTGAAAACCGATGAAAACATCAGCTTTTCCGGAGTGTCTGGCTCCTACCAGCTGGATGTTAATTGTAGCTAGAGCCTTTGCCCATTATTGCAAAAGGAAATAAACACTCGAGTCATTTTTAAAGCATTTTGATGGCTCCAGAGCACTCAGCTGAAGTCCAGGCACAGTACATGGTGGCTCTCCAGGACATTAGGCAGGCAGGCCGGGCCAGGGGCCCACTAGGACACACTGCCCTGGCCTCAGGGCCCTGTGTCCACCTCCTGGTCTGGGCTCTGCCGGCCCTTCTGCCCGGTGGGTCCTCGTGCTCACCTTGGGGAAAGGCCTTTGAGGCCATCCCACAGGCTGCAGGACACGGTCATGGAGCTCTCTCTTGGGGTACTCTGGGCAGGCAGGAACAGACGGGGTGCAGCGGGAGAAGGTGGGTGACCCTGGAGGGGAGTCAGCTGGCGCTTCAGTTGGGCAGGCTGCGTGCGCACAGGGCTCCTGGGGAGCCCCTGCCCAGCATGGCCCCGCCCGCCTCTGCCCTACTGTACCCCTGGCTCCCCTCTTTCCATGGAGACCACTGTGGGCTGCAGCCCTGCATTTGGGCAAGGCTTTTCATTGCCTGTGGACATTCAGTTTTGAAGGGTTAGTTTATACAGTTCTAGGCTTTTTTGGGGGGAAAAAAAAGCCCAAGGAGAAAAGATGCTGACATCTGGCCTCAAAATACTTCCAGCAGCTAACCCAGGCGTGCGGTCCTTGCCGGCAGGGAATGAAAGAAGGGGCGCCTGTAAGCAGGGCGCCATCAGGGAGGACCCGCCAGGACCCCGTGGGGCTGGGGCCCCAGCTCAGCAAGTGCGGCTCCAGAGACTCGCTGTCTGCTCCTACAGCAGCCCTGGGCTGCTGAGCTGTGTGGGAGGACCTCCTGCCCCCGCCCCGCCCTCCGTGAGAATCTGCCCTTGGCCTGGGCCCGCTCACGCACCGTGCCCTCCCTCCCCCGGCTCCTCTCACGCAGCAGCTGGCAGTCAGGAGGCAGCATAGCAGCGCGCGTGTGGGGGAGGCGAGGAGGACCCGCCGTTCCACGCCCAGCACCACGGAGGGCCGCGCTCACCACCGCACCCCATCTTCCCGACGGCCTGACCAGGGACCCAAGCCAGGCAGCTGCGCGCAGGGCAGCCGGGGAGGCTGGTCCTCAGTCCACAGCCCGCAGATGGGAGCCCCCACCAGGCAACACGCGCCCCTCCCAAGGGGAGGTCTGAGTCGGGCCAGGGGGGCACGATCGAGCTGCTTCCTCAGAGGACAAATGCGTAAGAGGCAGGCGGCCCTCAGTGCAGCGGGGCTTAGACACGCGCCCGTGGCCCAGTGTCCCCCAACGGGCACCCGGCCCGCATGCCACCCCCCTCCCGGGGCCTGCCACCAGCCCCCCACCCTGTCCCCCATCCCCATCACCAATGTGCAGGGGGTGGAGCAGCCAGGGGCTGCTTCACTGCTGCCCCAGTGCCCGGCTCAGAGTCCTGGGCGCTGAGCAGAGGCTGGCTCATCGGCTCGTCTGCCCCCCCCGCCACCCCCTCTCCAGGCCATGTGCTGCGAGGCCCTGTCTGCCCAGCGTGCCGGCACCCACACAGGCACTAAGGAGGACACGTTGCGTCCCAAGAGCTCCTGCTTAGGTCCAGAGCAGAGCAGGGGACCCCCTCCTTGATGCCACACCAGTGCCGCCAGCCTGTGTTCACGTCAGGGTCCACCTGGGAGTCCGGTGCCCTCCCCAGGTGTGGCACCCTCTGCTCTGCCAGGCTGGCCGCGCTCCCCTCTCCAGTCCACTGGAACCGCCCTGGCCCGAGGCTGTGAAGACATCTCCACTCCCTGGAACAAGACCAGCCAGAAGTTGGCTGCATGGCAGTCACCCGGGGCCAGGCAGGGCCACTGCCCCAGAAGCGTGATCAGAGACGACAGGCAGAACTCTCAGAGTGGGGACACAAGTCACCTTCAGGTCAAGTTAATCCTCTTGGGAGAGACCGGATGCGGTGACCGCCTGACCCCCTCGATGACCAAGGAGCAAGCTGGGATGCTGGAGCCCACCAGCCTCCCGCCCTGGGCCACACAGCATCAGGGCTGGGCAGACCTGCCACCGGCGTCACTGTGAGACCAGGGCCACGCGCCTGCACGTGCCAGGCGTGCCCCTGTTCCGTGGACAAAGGCTGGTTGCAGGCCTAGCTGGGCATGCCCGCCACAGAAGAGGGGTGCCCATGGGTGAGGGTCTGAGAGTGACGGGATATGTCTCCAGCCAGACGCGCACACCTGTATGTTCCCCAGGCTTGGCAGAGGGGGCAGAAGGCCTGGTGGTAGGCGCAGACCTGGCCAGGCAGAGGCAGGGGTGCCGGGCAGAACCAGGCCCTGGCCAGGCTGGCAGCACCGGAGTCCCGGAGGGATCCGGGGCAGGGCTGAGGGTAGGCGGGAGGTCAGGGCCCCCGGAAGCCCTGTCGGATGATGGGGCCCTGGACGGCACCTGGTGGGCACTGCTGCCTAGGGAGGCGTGGAGGACCCAGAGGTCCAGGAGGCCCCACCAAACACAGAAGGAAGGCGGCCATGCCCGCCAGGGGCCTGCAGGCAGGTCTGCAGAGGCGAGTGTCTGGCGGGTGGGCAGTGGGCGGGGGTGCTTGGGGGAGGGGCAGGCAGGCGCATTAGAGGGTAGACTGGGAGCCGGGAGGCCCGCTCGGGGCAGTGGGCAGCTCTGACCGCTGTCATCAGGACGCCCGGAGCAGGGTGACAGGACCAGCCTGGACGAGGCTGCTGGGCTCCTGGCCCCTCCTGGCCCTGGGACTGTCCTGATGACCCCAGTCAGATCTGCAGTGGGTGACAGGCGGCCGCAGGCGGTATCGTCAGCCCTGCTACGCGGGGACAGCGGGGGCCTATGGGGCCAGGGGCAGGGCCCGGCAGTTGAGGGCCCAGCTGGCCTTGCCTCCTGCCCCTGGGAGGCCAGGACCACAGAGGGCCCTGCTCGGAATCCTGGTCTCTGGCCACGGTCCAACTTCCCCTTTCTCAGGAAGGAAGGGAACAGAGAGCTGGTGACTGGAAAGACAGCCCAGCCCAGCCCAGCCCGGCAGCGTGGAGGGCGGGGCCCACCATTGTTCTCAGGCCCCCTCCTCACAGGGCCTCGGGGAGGGGAGCCTGTTCCCAGACTCCTGCACTCCGGGAGCCTGAGCACAAAGGGAAGTGGGGTGACTCAGAGGCGGCTGGGGTGGGTGATCTGCAGGGCAGCACAGGGACCTGGACACGGAGGGGCACCAGCTAGAGGCCTCGCATTTTGGCCAGCTGCCCCGCAGCCGTGGTGGGCGCACACTCCCAAAGTGACCGATGCTGACGGCAAGTCTGGGGCTGCTGGGCGCAGCTGCTGCTCTGGGTTCCCAAGAGCCCATGGGTGCCACCCGCCCCAGCAAGCATCTCAGTGCCTCGTCCCTTCCACGTCGGCAGTCTGCCTCCTGCCCTTCTCACCCGCACCCCCAAGCACACCTGGAGGCGAGGAGCCTCTGGGAAGAACACGGGGACAAAAAGCGGAGACAGGCTGAAAGCAAAGGAAAGCGGCACCTTCAGCGCGAGCTGCACCCGGACGCCGACAGGACGCGCGCAGAGCTGTCTAGTTCGTGGGCAAGGCCTCCCAGTTCTGTGTGTGAGCTGCCAGGACACAGCGGCTCGGGCTGGCCGCTGAGACACGACGCACAGACCCCTCTCGGGTCAAGCAGGCTGGCCGTGTAAGCACCTGAGCTCTTGAAAAAGTTCTGAGCTCACTTGCTCCCGGTGACTGCCTCCCAAGGACTGCGCGGGTCTCCAATGGGGCAGGGGCCCCCGCCAGCATGCCCCCCACTTCCCTCAGCCCAGGAGCCCGTGGGGCCCTTTCCACTGCCCCCACCCGACATCGCAGAGGGCCACCCTTCCGTCCTCAGCCTCCTCTGGCCGAACCTGCCCTCGGGTGGATGGAGACCCCCAGGAGGGGCAGGCGCACCAAGGGACCCCCGTCGGGCCTCAGGGGAGCCCATGGGCAGGGTGCCCTTCCCATGTGCCAGCCCTTCCCGACACAACCCTCAAGCCTCCAAAATGGCTGTGAACAGGAGGCACAGCTGCACCCGACTGCAGTGGAGGGGCACCGCAAGAACCAGGCGGCGGACACGCACAGAGCCCCCGTGCCTCGCGGAGGAGCACGCAGCACCAGCAAACAGGCCCGCAGCAAGTGGGGCCAGCGCGGCAGGAGGGGAGGGCCTGAGGCCCAGGAGCCGGGCGAGGCGCTCTGGCTGGTCAGGCACCGACAGGATGCTGTGGACCAGCGTGCTGGCCTGCCCAGCGCACAGGAGCCCACCGGCATTCGGGAGGGAGATGGGCAGCAGATCGGCTAGAAGAGGATGGACGCGGGCTCCGAGGACCCCTCAGGCCCGGCCCTGCCTGGGGCTCCTTCCTGCACCCTGGACCCCAGGTCTGGGAAGAGGGACCTGAGTCCCTGCGGCAGCTGAGAGTAGATGCCCTCCCTGGAGGTGATGAAGCCGGCAGGCCGCAGGTGGTCAGCAGTCCCGCTGCTTTAGCAGCTCATTAGGATACAGACGCCCTCGCCCCGTGAGGCTCTTGCCTGACCCCTCCGTGTTGGGGGTGGGTCGCAGGCACACACCCTGTAAGCAGGCCCCTGCTCCGTCGCGTTGGCTGGCAAACAGATGCCTGCGGAGGCCACATGTCATTCCCCCTGTGACCCCCCGACGCTAGGCTCGCTCCTGCAGGATGGGGGACGGGCCACTTAAGGGCAGGCGGGGCCTCCCTCGCCCCTGGACCTGGGAGGCCAGTGTCTGCCCCAGAGGGTTGCTGGCCTCGCTCTGAGAGCAAGAGGCCTGGTGGGCTCAGGACGCATGGCGTGGAGGGATCCCCACTCCCCAGGACTCAGGCATTTCTCAAGAAAGTCTGTCCTTCCCTCACCACCAAGGCGCCTCCACCCGCCAAGGCCCACCCAGACCTTAGCACCCGCCTGCCCTGACCCTGCCAGGCTGGGAGGGAGGGACGCCAGGCGTGCGTGCAGACTACTTCCCACCTACCTCTAGCCCCTCCCCAGGGCTCCAGCAGTAGCTGGTTTTCAGGACAGGGGTCCCTGTGCCCTGGCACAGCACACCAGCGCTGCCCAGGCGGGCGCGAGGAGGCAGGTTGCTGGGCACAGACCAGGGGCGGTGTCATAGGATTCCGCAGTCAGTGCAAGTAAGGAAGGATGCGCGCAGCAGGGCTGCCGCAGCCTCAGGAAGGCTGAGGTTCCCGCGAGGGGGCCGTGGTCCAGCCCAGGCCCCCAGCTCTCCTGCTCAGGCCTCTCACTCGCGGCCCAGGGCCACAGGGTGCCAGCAAGCGCCTTCAAACTCCAGGGCTGAGGGTTTCCCGGCAAACAGGGTCAAGGAGGCCCGCGTGGCTTTCAGGGCCCTCAGCTTCCAGCGAGGACGGCTTCGGCCGCAGGAAACGCGCAAACGCGCGCAGCGCCGTTTCCGGCCAGCCTCGAGGGTGGGGGCCGGGCTGTGGTCACCAAGGGCTGACGTGCTGCTCTTCCCACAGCCCGCCATGTGGAGCTGCCCGCTCAACGGCACGGGGGTCGAGGACCCGCTGCCCTGCCTGCACGTCCAGAGGGCGCTGTCCGCGCTGTCGCTGCTCTACCTGCTGAGCGGCGTCCCCCTCGGCCTGGGCTACAACGCGCTGCTGCTGCTGGCCAACCTGCACGACCCGGGCGGCATGACCATGCCCGACGTCTACCCGCCAACATGGCGGCGGCCGGGCTGCTGCTCTGCGCCCTGGCGCCCGCGCACCTGCTGGGCCCTGGCGCAGCCGGCGGGGCCGCCTGGGACCTGGGCAGCGAGATGCACGTCTCGCTGCTGGTGCTGTTCAACGTGGCGGCGCTCGTGACGCTATACTCAACGGCCCTCCTGGGCCTGGACTGCTACATCGAGCGTGCGCTGCCACGCACCTACATGTCCAGCGTCTACAACACCCGGCACGTGTGCGGCTTCGTCTGGGGCGGCGCCCTGCTCGCTGGCTTCTCCTCCCTGCTCTTCCACATCTGCAGCCATGTGGCCGCACGGCTGGTGGAGTGCTCGCGGATGCGGGACGCAGCGGCGGACGACGCCATCATGCTGCTCGTCGGGCTACCTGGTGCCCGGCCTGGCCGCGCCACGCGCTAAGCGCTCCTGGGCGCGGGTCCGCAAGGAAGACACGCCGCTCGACCGGGACGCGGGCCGCCCAGACCCCTCGGCGCACAGGCTGCTGGTGGCCACCGTGTGCGCGCAGTTCGGGCTCTGGACGCCCCACTACCTGACGCTCCTGGGCGCACGGTGCTGGCGGCGCGGGGAAGCCCCTGGGCGGGCGCCACGTGGGGGCGCTGCTCCTCGCCAAGGACCTGTCCAGGTTCCTGGCCTTCACCAGCGGCGCTGTGGTGCCGCTTCTGTACCGCCACATCGACAGAAACTTCCCCGGCAAGCTGCGGCGGCTGATGAAGAAGCTGCGCCGTGGGCACCAGAGCTGCTCCCCGGACCAAGCGGGGCGCAGCCAGTGACGGCATAGACGCTGCTCCACGGGCACCGGGCACCGCACTGGCCGGAAGCACAACGCGAGAGTGCCCTGTGCCCGACGCTCGCTCCCTCCTCCCAGGTCAGGCATCCAGGAGACAACGCCGACTCCAGCCCCTGCTCCCTCGCCCCTGGAGCCGAGGCAGAACCAGGCAAGGCCCCGTGGAGTTCCCCAGGCACCCAGTGGGAGGGTGAGCCGTGCCCTCGGTGCCCAGCCGCCCCTTGGGTGTGCTTGCCTCCCACACCCACCTTTCAGGTGAACGCCCGTGACAGCCTGCTTCCCCTCGGCTGCAAACGAAGTAATGGAAACCTAGCGCCAGTATTTATGCTTTGTGCTGTTAAAATACTAGCCCCCTTTGTTTTGTTTATGAGAAGACGTTTGGTAGCAAAGTCAGAAGGTATTAAAATGAAGGAAACGCAAACCCACTCGGGTGGCGAGCCTTGCGGCCACGAGGCTGCAGGCTTCCCGGGACGTGCGCGGGTGGCAGGAGGGGCCGTATGGGGCGTCTGCGGCCGCCAGGTGTGCCCCAGCTGCGCTGGTCCAGTGAGGGTCTGTCCTGAACGACTCCCCAAAGTGTGCACAAAAGGTGAGTGTCAATAAGGCAAAGGGAGAAAAGTGTTCTTAGGATTTCTAACCCCAAAGCCGAGGGGCCTGCCCGCAGGAAGGACGGTCTGGGCGGGCAGGCTCACGGGGCTGCAGAGCCCGCCCGCCCCCTGCGCCCTCTCCCGCATCCCGCTTTCTCTCAGTGCCAGCTGTTAGGCGCGGGGCGCCTCCTCTCCACTCCCACGGCTTCACGAAGAAATCACAGCCCCTCACCCCAACCCTGTTCTGAACCCCAAATGTCCTAAAAGCAAAGGTCTGTTTCTGAAGGCTGCAGTCCATGTAAGACGCCTTTCAGGCGAAAGACCAACACGGCGCTGGCGTCGCCCCCCGCCCGGCTGCTGCCGTGAACACTCGCGGTGAGCTCACTGACCACCAGCTGCCCCGGGGCCAGGCTGCTCTTTTGGCGGCACCTGTGGGGGAACTGCCCCACGTGGCCCCAGTCTCTTGGGGAAGTCGAGCCAAGAGAGTGAGGTGCATGCTCTTCTGCCTGCAGGCTGATGGCCTTACAGAACTACAGACACGCGGGACGCTGGGGCTGCAGCAAGCCTTGGGGGACAGGGCAGCAGGAATTGGTGGTCTCTGGGCACTCCTGGTGGTGACGAGCACAGATGCCCGCCGGCTGCTCCACGGCCCCAGGGCCTGGTGGGAGCTCTCCTCAAATTCCCAGGGCCTCAGGCGGATGCCCCCCACTCCCCCAGCACGGCCCCCACAGGGATCCCGAGACAGCAGAGGCCATGCAGAGGGGCGGTGGGTGCCCTCCTCAGGGCCCCGGAGCCAGCAGAGGGAGCGGTCCTTCCTCCCGCACCAGGGGCTCCTTGGAGAAGGGGGAGCCCCCAGGGCCCAGATCTCTGTCCAAGGCCCCACTCCTTAGCCCAGCTGGTTTCCCCACACAGTGCAGGGGCCCTAGAATCTATTTCAGTTTCTCGGTGGCTTTGGTTGAAAGCTGGCTGGTTTCAGGGGACCTCAGGGGGAGGGTGTCATCCTGTCCTGCGACCACCTCTGCTGCTGACAGAGGACAAGCCGGGGTCTCAGGTGCAGACCCCACCACTGCTGCTGCTGCGTCTTGAACCCCCCTCTGCCCCCCCAACTCGAGGAGCAAGCCCACCTTCGCCTCAGCCGCTAGTACCACATCAATCTGCTTTCCATGGACGCTGGCTTGACGATCTTGTGCTGAACTCCGGGTCACTTCTTGCTGCCCTAGTATGTTTGATTCCTAGTACTCCTGCCACAGTTGCTTAAAAATTGAATGAATTTTGGACCATTTCAATGAGATCAGGCAGGTTCGGGGTTGTATGGCCATGCACAGACTTGAGGCATTTAGAAGAGAATGAGTAGCTATTTGGAAAATGTCAAGGTGGACCATGCACTCTGTCCTTATTTTTTTTTTAACTGTTAGTATGTGTATATTTTGACTGTGTGGCATGTGGGATCTTAGTTCCCGGCCACGGATCGAACCCACAGCCCCTGCATTGGAAACACGGAGTCTTAACCACTGGACCAGCAGGGAAGTGCCTGACTGTGGTTTTAATGATATTACTTTTGTCAATAGACAAACTCACCTACCGTGCCATGACTCAGGATCCCCAGAGGTGAATTCAGCCTTGGGTTTATTTCATGACGGGTATAAAGCTTATTGTAAGAAGCTGGGCCTTTACCAATCACGGCCCATGTTACCAAGAAGTCAGGGCTTCCCTGGCAGCACGTGGGCAGGAATCCTCCTGGCAATGCAGGGGACACGGGTTCGATCCCCTGGTCCGGGACGATCCCACGTGCTGGGGAGCCCCCTGAGTCCGTGGCCACAAGTACTGAGCGCCTGCTCTGCAACCAGCAAGCCGGGATTCCTGAGCCCTCATGCTGCGCCTGCTGAAGCCTGTGAGCCTGCAGCCCGTGCTCTGCAACAAGAAGCCGCCAGGATGAGAGGCCCACGCACTGCAACCGGGGAGTAGCCATGCTCACCAACACTAGGGGAAAACCTGTGTGCGGCAGCGAAGGGCCAGCGCAGCCAAGACTTAAATAATTTTTTTAAAAATTTAAAAAGTGAAACATTTCTTTATAAAAAGGTCCTGACAAAGGACAAACCAGGAGGAAGTCGTTAAGGTGCTAAATTACACATCAAGTTCTTGAAGTTAAAATCAGGTAGGAAATGTGGGGGCCTTCTCGTTTCTAACCCGTTACATCTGCCCAGATGGCTTGAATTTACTGCAGGTGTGTCTTAGAAACTGGGGAAGAAAACCCACACATTTGAAGATTAAATTACTTGATACTTATTACCCAATTTCTGGATTCTAATGTGTGTGTTTCTTGCCGTGTGTGACATGTCAGCTAAACAGCACACAGGTATAACAAAACAAGTCTTTCCCCTCATGAGTTAAACTCCAGCCTCTTTGGTTCCACTGTGGCTCCTCTGTACTCGGCAGGGCTGACTCTGCACCACGCGGGTCCTAAGTCCGACGCGGATAAACCCCGAGGTGTCCGCCGGGCCCATGGTGTGTCCGCGGGGCTGGTGGTGGGCGGGGGCCAGGGCTCCAGGAGGCAGGGGCCCCTCACGCAGCCGTGGCCTCCATCAGCTCTGCCCGTGTGGGACACAGAACCGGGCGCTTCCTTCCCGCGTGCAGGCTTCCCAGCTGTTCCACGGGGGAGGGGGGCACTGCCAAACCGCCGCCCCGCCGCCGCGAGGGCCACGAGGCAGGACGCCGATGGGATTCGGGTTCCGGTTCCGAGCGGGCTAGCGGGTGGCTCAGTGACCGCGGGCGCGGAGCGGGCGTGTTCGCGGAGCGCCCTCCGGTGGCCGCCGCGGCCCTCCACCTGCGCGCAAGGCGCCGGCTGCCAGCGCGCGGCGCCGACTCCCGAGGAGGCCACAGCAAATCCTTCCTTTACAAGACAGGCCCCCAGGGCGGGCCGTGGAGGCGCGCCCGGCCTCCGGGCGCTGCACGGCGCGCACACGCACGGCCCAGGGGCACCGAACCCACAGACGCGGTGCGGCTCTCAGGAGGCAGCCGGCTCCACGCGCAGTCTCTGACCCCCAGTCGCTTCACGTACCACAGCGCACTGCCCGCTGGGCAGAGGAGCAGAGCCCGGCAGGAAGGCAACCGCGGGCGTTATCCCACCCGGGCAGGGCCTGCAGGGGCTGCGCCGTGCGCCCTGCCGCCTCCGCAGCCCCAGGGCCCAGCCTGCCAGGAGGGGTTGGGGGGGCAGGGCCGTGTCGCCGGCCCCCACCCCCCCCCCCCGCCCTGCAGCTGGACGGGGACACGTGCCTCCCCGGACCCTCTGCCCCCAAAGGGGCCTGCAGTGTACAAACCTGCAGGCAGCAAGGCTCTAAGAAGCCAGCTCCGCTGGCGGGCATAAAAGGGGCAAGGGGCCAGCCGAGAGCAAAGGGCCAGGCCGCCGGGTGCCCCCAACGCCAGCAGGCTGGTGGGACAGGCGCTGGGCTCAAGGTTACACCCCCGCGTGCTGAGGCCCGTCAGAACACAGAGCCCGCGAGGGTAGCAGAATCTGAGCTGGCGGAGGCCAAGGGCAGCGCGGTGCCAAGCACTCGCAGGAGAGGGCGCGCCCCCTACAGGCAAGCAGAGGGGACGCAGAACCACCGGGTCAAGCGGACCGCAAAGGTTCATGCTCAGGACGGTCAGCCAAACCCGAGACAAGAGCCCACGGGAGGGGGTGGTGGGTAGGTAGAGCCCACGGAGATGTCCACAGGACTCGGCGGCGCCCCCAGCGGGACGCGAGCCTCCCCCGCGCAGACGCGGGTCTGGAAGGAAGCAGGGCAGGCCCCAAGAAGCTGGAGAAAACTCAGCAAGCGGGGATGCCACCCAGCCACACCCCACAGAGACCGCCAGCCTTCTGGCCCCAGGAAGCAGTCCTGGTGAGCAGGGCCGGATTCCGAGACCCTCTCGGGGCTGTTTCAGGAGCCGCCGCGGAGAGCCCCGTAGGGAACACGACACTCAGGGGCGGGCTGCTGAAGCTCTCAGGGGACCCCGGGCTGGGCCTTGGCAGCCCTTCTGCAAGGCTGAGGGAGGGGCCCAGAAGGCCCAGTCCTTGGCCTGAAACTGGCACCAGAATAAGCGCGGGGGCCGTCTCCTCAGGAAATCCTGAGCCTCACGTGAGAGCCTCCGAGCGAGGGTGCGGGCAGGCAGGCTGGTGGACAGCCACGTGGGAGGACGCTGGCGGCGCTCCCCTTAACACCAGCCAGCCCGCCCTTAAAAACTCACCCAAGAGGAGGAAGGGGGCGTTCAGGTGGAAGCCCACCCGCAGGCTCTGACGGCAGCGCCGGCTCTGGAAAACAAGCCCAGAAGGGATGCGGCAGCTCTCCAGCCAGCCGCCTGGGCACACTGCGAGGCCTGCGGGGCACATCGGCAGGCGGCCAGGACGCCGGGCATCCGAGGGGGTCGCGCTTAGCGCGGACCTCACCGCAGGCACGTCCTGAAACACCAGTGACCGGTGCTGTCAGGGACTCACAGCTCAGATGGGGGGTCAGGCCTGCACAAGCGTGCAGCCAACTACGTGAAAGCGAAAGTCACTCCATCGAGCCCGACTCTTTGTGACCCCATGGACTATACAGTCCACTGGATTCTCCAGGCCAGGGTACTAGAGTGGGTAGCTTTTCTCTTCTCCAGGGGATCTTCCCAACCCAGGGATGGAACCCAAATCTCCCACATTGCAGGCAGATTCTTTACTAGCCGAGCCATAATGGAAGCCCAAGAATACTGGAGTGGGTAGTTTCTCTCTTTTCCCAGAGGATCTTCCCAACCCAGGAATCAAACCGGGGTGTCCTGCATTGCAGGCGGATTCTTTTACCAGATGAGCCACAGGGAAGCCTCCTCAGCTCAGAGCAAATCTACAGAGAAAGTGTGGACAAGGCATCTGCCTGCAGGAGTGGCAACTCCCGAGAGGCACCCCTCTCTGCCTGGCTTCTCCTGGGGGGCGGGGCAGGAGCCCACTGCGCCCAGTGGAGCACAGGCTGGTGGGAGTGAGCGGTGGGGGGAGTGGGGGGCGGTGATCAGGTGGGAATGGTGGGGGGAGTGAGCAGGGGGGGTGAGTGGGTGGAAATGGTGGGGGAGTGAGCAGGGGTGGGGGAGTATGGTGGGGGGAGTGAGCAGGGGTTGGGGGGAGTGAGCGGGTGGGAAGGGGGCACAGGGAACTGTGGGCGGTTTCCTGAAAGCATCTCAGCGTCTCCTGTTATCCTTCCAAACTTGATCGGAGGGGAGATCGGCCAGCCGATGAGGTGTCACCAGTAAGGTGTGTTCGCCAGGGTCCCACTGGGATGGGGGTTGGAGCCCCTGGACCCACCACTGCACCCAGACCGGGGAATGCCGGAGCAGGACACGGCACCCCCGGTGGACCCAGAAGGCGGAGGGGAGGGGCGGGCCCCACCTGAGTCTGAGGCGGCTGAGAGGCCGGGAGGGAGCAGACGCTGCCCTGCACCTGAAGGGGCGGGGATGCCCCCTGCGGGCCAGCTGAGCATGGGGCAGCGCACCCAGCACCCACCTTGGGCCAGGGGCTGTTCCCAGCGTCCATCATGCAGAGGGGAGGCCGGGGCCTGAGTTCAGGTGACCTTGGCCAGGCCAGGACACCAACTCCCGTCTGCGGACCCCATGGCCTCCCATCAGAGAAGCCCACCCCACGGCGAGAAACACGATGCAGTGAAGCCGGGCTCCTCTAGCCCCGAGGAAGGCCCCAGTCTCAGACAGAAGCCGGGACACGGGAAGAAGCGGGCCTCGGGCTGTCCCGGCCAGAGGCCGGGAGGTGCTGGGCGGCCAGGTTCAGCCGCGTGACAGCCGACGGCCCAGCCGTGGAGCCCTGCCCACACCACCAGCAGAGACCGGGGCGCCAGATTGCTGTGTGACTGGAAGTCAGGACCTGGCCTTGACTTTCACGAGGTCTTTTCTCCAGTTTGCCTTAAAGAGACAGGCCAGCTCACTTCTTCTCGGTCTGGTCGTCCATCTTAATTCAGGCAATGCTCAGCACCTGGGCGATCGCTCATGGCCTTGAGCACTGGCACACAGAAAACGTCACCGCGGCTCTTGGACCAAGGGAGCCAGACACGGGCCAAAGGCAGTGGGTACAGACCACCGGCCCCATGCGCGGGGCGCACAGGGGTGTCAGGACGCGGGCCCGGATCGCTGTGGGTCAGAATAAAGCCAGCACATCGACGCAAACGCACACCACCCAACGTGCACGCAGGGCGTCGGCGCCACACACACGTGTACGGGCACGTGGGACAGGCACACGCAAGAGCTACAGACTGCGAAGAGACCCACGGGAAGCCCACGGTGCAGAGGAGAACGAGGCCCGCCACGCGGCGCGTGGTCACCGCACCCTGCCCCGCCCACCTTCGGCCTTTGGTCACCGCGCCCTGCCCCACGCAGTCATTTCCAAGTCCTCCCTCCAGGACTCAGAGCCCCCACTCCGCAAAGAGGCCGCAGGGTCAGAATTTCTGGGTCCAAAGGCGGTGACACGCTGCCCCCAAGCCACTCGCGCTCTGGCCGCCGGTCCCCAAAGGCAGAGGCCTGGGTGAGACCTGCATGCTTGGTCGGGCTGGAAATGTACATGCTCGAGCCCCATCCTGGAAACCTTCCGCGGACCCTTCCCCGGCGCACCCACGGCAGGGCGGGACTCAAGGGCACTTGTCCATCTGTGATGCTGGCAGTGGAGGCCCGGGGACCCCTGTACCCACCCTGCTCCAGTGCAACCGGGGTTGAATCTTGAGAACCAAGAACTGGGTGGGGCCCAGAAACCTCCCTGACCCAGGGCAGCACGGCCCTCCCCCGCCCAGCGCGCGCAGCCCTCATCGCGCCCAGTTGGCCGCACCGTGGGCACCGAGAAAGCGCTCGTTCAAGGCTGGGTGTTCACGGTTACAGACGCTCCCCACACCTCACAGGAGGCCCACCCGCAGAAAACCGACGGGGCTCGACAGCCTGATGCTTCTCGGCCTGATGCTCCTCATGCGGGGCCGGGCCCTCACACTCAGCAGCGGCAGGAGGGAAGACGCCTACCCATTCGCAGCCACAGGAACACGGGGCCTGTGGCCTGGCAGCCCCAGCTCAGCCCCCCATGGTGAGCCCGGAGCCCAGCTCACGGCCCTGGGTGAGCTCGGGACACACCGGGTGTCGGGATGTCATGCTCAGGTCGCAAAGGTGGGGCTGAAGGCTGCATTCCCGCCAGGAGGGAGCGGCTGTGCGGCAGTGCCGTGGCTATTTCGGGGCCTGAATTTGCGCTTTATTTATTTAACTGGAGAGGAAATTGTACTTTCTCATGACTCATTCTCTCAAGATGGCGTCTCCAGCATTTCTAGTGCGGGAAACCATCCTGTGTGCAGCTGGCCAAAATTAGGTCTAAGATCAAATCAACCCCATTTATGTTATTGGGCCATCCTTTAAAAGGCGAGCCTATCAGAAGCACAGCTGGGAAGAACCCTGAATATTAGGATTTTTCCATTAAAAATTCACACTATTCTGCTGAAAATAGGTGTGTGCCTGCTAAGTTGCTTTAGTCATGTCTGACTCTTTGTGACCCCGTGGACTGTAGCCTGCCAGGCTCCTCTGTCCTTGAGATTCTCCAGGCAAGAAGACGAGTGGGCCACCATGCCCTCCTCCAGGGATCTTCCCGACCCAGGAATCGAACCCACGTCTGCTGTATTGGCAGGCAGGCTCTTCAACATCAGCGCCACCTGGGAAGCTGCTGAACAGGGACCTCCTAAAACATACACCTGAAGGACGTCAAGTCAGCGCCACTCGAATGCCTTGGAGCTCACTCACAGGGTGCAGCGCAGCGCGGCTGGGGGCGCCCGCACCCACACTCCGCCTGTCCTGTCAGTGGCCCTCCGCTTGTGGGGAGCACGCGCCGCCCCAAGGCTCGCACTGCAGCAGTCTGCCTCATTTGTCCGTCATCCAAAGACCACTCAGACTTAAGTCGTACAGCTTCAAAAAACCCCAAAAGGTAAAAAAAAAAAAAAAAAAGACAACACACCAAGAGGAAGATATGAGATGGGTTAAAATGCAGTGTTGATGCAAACTGCGGAACTCGCGCCTGCAGATCCTGGCCCCAGAGCTGCGCACTCAGACGCTGGGGCGGCTCTGCCAGCCTCTCCCAGCCGCCAGCAGGTGGAGTGCGAGCTCGGTCAGCACTGGGACGCGACAGTGGGGAGAGCGGGGTCGTGGCAGGAAGAGGGGTTTCTGCAGCAGCTGCAGGATGAGCCCTCCAGGGGCCACGGAGGAGTCTGGGGGGGCAGGGGGAAGCTGAGCTGGCTCCTCTCCAATAGGAAACACTACCCAGCCTGGAATTCACCTGCCTCCTCACTGCTCGCTGGGTTTGCATGTCTGTCTGCAAATGTCTTGAGAGATTTGTAGGTTAAATTCTCTATGCATAATTCACACACTACTCTCCAAGGAAATTTAGTTAGTCTTAAAGGCAGTCTCTTGCTAAAGCAAGTAACAATATGTAAACTGCAACAAGGAATGATAGTTATTCTCTGAAAGATAAACAAGACCCACTTACAGTCCCTTCAAAGTTAAAAAGAAAAGTGTGTATCAGCAGGTGAAGGAAAGCCAGGCAACTGCAAACTTCCGGGAAGACAGTTGGTTGGTGGGACCAGCTCAGCGCCACAGGGCGAGGAAAAGACCGGCACTGAAGGGGTTACAGGCGGACTTGCCGGAGGCCACTGCCGCCTATAAAGCCTGTGGCCGCCAGGGGCAGGCCTGGCCGGAGGGCGGTGGGCAGGCTGGCCGAGGGCTGGGTGCTGGCTTCCTGCTCCTCCCTGCTCCTCGCTGGAGTCCTGCAAAGGCCCTGATCTCACCCCAAGTCCAGAGTCACTGCTGCCCCCCACGCCGGGAGACGTCGGGGGCTGGCTGAGCCCCGCCTCCCAGGGGCAGGACAGGTCTGCTCAGAGCAACGCACATCGGGGGGCCAGAGGCGGCACAGGTAAGGGGGTCCCAGGCGCCGGGATGCACAGGGGCCAGGCAGCTGGGTTGGGCGGGCTCGCCTGGGCTGGTGAACAGTGGCCATGCCGATGTGGACAACCCGGGCGCCCCACTGGGATTTCAATATGGAGGCTCAGCGAGAAGGTTCTTTTGTATCACAGGACAATGGGGATGGTGAATGGTTTTTGTCCTCTGATGAGCGGCACTTTCCTTCCTCCTTCAGTGAGGATGCCCACCAGCCTGAGGTTAATTTAATATGTAGAACACATAACTAATAGACCTCCCTGGAAAAGGAAACAGCAACCCACTCCAGTGTTCTTGCCTGGAAAATCCCATGAACAGAGGAGGCTGGCGGGCTACAGTCCCCGGGGTCGCATAGAATCAGATTTAACTGAGTCAGTCAGCACGACAGATCTCACAAGAACGCGGCTTGTTTTTCTAGATCTGGACAAGCAGTGGCAATCTGAAACGACAAGGCCCCACTGTTTAACACTCACCTTTCTGTCAATTCATGGCCAACTTTCATGAGGAAAGTGTGTCAGCAGTTAAGACTCACGCTTGTCTTTTCTCCAGACTAGCACAGAAGCAGCAGCAACAGTCGAGGATGGAAGGGCACTCACTCGGGAAAGAAGAGGGCAGGAGAACACTGGGGAGGCCGAGTGTGCCCTCCCGGCTCTGCCGGCCTTGAACTTCTGGAGAGCCCCCCAAAACTTCCCAAATTCCCACGTTGAAAGAGCAAAGCAAATACTCCTAAGCAGCTTTTACAAAGAAATTTAAAAACAGAGGCTTTAAACATTACAGATGGAATCTGAGAACAATGGCGGTTATCTGGTTCAAATTGGGATTACCGACCAAAGGTGAATAGAGAACACGGAACCACCAGTAAGATCCAGTGTGTCAACCCCAGAAGCAGAGGCTGCTGAGTCTTTTCAGAATAACTGACACCAGGGTCCTGATGTATCTCTTTCCTTTCCTTGTTTTTAATGGTGTTTTCAAGCGCTTGCTCAGGAAGTGTCTGTTGCTTTGGCAACACTTTGGAAACGATTCCCAACCATCTCGCAGGTGAGGTGGAAACTTTCCAGGCCAGGTTGCTAGGGCTCCTCCCTCCACCCGGCTGCCTGCCCGCCTGCCCCCCACCCCTGCCCCTTGCCCGAGATGCCCCGATACCCCAGGCCCTGCCCAGAGGCTCAGGGAGCACATGAGCAGAGCCTGTGTCCAGCTGGGCACCGGCAGCCACCAGGGCAGGACTGGTAGGGCAGAGGTCTGGGAGGGCTTCTCTCCCAGCCTCCCAGTCACGGGGCTTCTAGGTTGCAAGGAGCAGTTAAGGAAATACATTTGGCTTTACAATAACCGACAAAACAGTAAGACAAATTTTAAAATTTAGGTCCTGAAACAATAACCATTGTTTTTCATTTCATGTTATGAAAGCAACTTCATGTTCAGCACCCGAACTCAGGATTGTCCAGAACCACTGGGTCCCTCCACCTGTGCAGCTAAAGAGCAAAGCCAGCTGCACCTTTGGCGTGCGCCGGGTCCACTCTCTCCCAGAGAGTCACCTTTCCCCTCTAATCCTCCTAAGGCTCCCCACCCCCACCGAGACACCCCGCCCCGCTCCCTCCAGAGGCGTCTCTGGTGGGCCTCAGGCCCAGGGCCCTGGAGCCTTGGGAGAACCCGGGTGTCATCTGCATGTGACTCCCCTGCTCCAGCTCAGGTCCAGCCACCCTCTGGGCCGAGGGGACACACCCAGCCCGCCCACGCGTGTGTGCTCCCCTGCGCTGGTGCACCCTTGCACCCGCTGACCCTCTGCTCTTGCTTCCCAGGTGCCCCAGAGAGAGGGCGCGGGCTCGGTGCAGACACAGACTGCAACCTCTGGCTGCACAGGTGCCCAGGGACCCGCTCTGGCCTCACGGTCGCCTGACTCACTTCCAGGAGCACCACCTCTTTCTCAAGATGCATTTCCTGCTCAGCCCGGGCTTCTGGGAGCTGTGCAGCGCATCCTGAGAGGCCAGCCGCCCCTGGGGCCCCGGCTCGACATGGAGCTGCTGCCGGACACCTACAACGGCACGGCCGCGGGGCTGGAGCTGCCGCGCGCGCTGGCCAACGGCTCGGCGGCGCTCTCGGAGCAGCAACAGTACGCCATCGGGCTCTTCCTCTCCTGCCTGTACACCATCTTCCTCTTCCCCATCGGCTTCGTGGGCAACCTGCTCATCCTGGTGGTGAACATCCGCTTCCGGGAGAAGATGACCATCCCTGACCTGTACTTCATCAACCTGGCGGCCGCAGACCTCATCCTGGTGGCAGACTCGCCATCGAGGTGTTCAACCTGGACGAGCAGTACTACGACATCGCCGCGCTCTGCACCTTCATGTCGCTCTTCCTGCAGGTCAACATGTACAGCAGCGTCTTCTTCCTCACCTGGATGAGCTTCGACCGCTACCTGGCCCTGGCCAAGGCCGTGCGCTGCGGCCCGTTCCGCACCAAGCCCCGCGCGCGGCTGAGCTGCGGCCTCATCTGGATGGCCTCCGTGTCTGCCACGCTGGTGCCCTTCACGGCCGTCCACCTGCAGCACAGCGAGGACGTGTGCTTCTGCTTCGCGGACGTCCGGGAGGTGCAGTGGCTGGAGGTCACGCTGGGCTTCGTGCTGCCCTTCGCTGTCATCGGCCTCTGCTACTCGCTTATCGTGCGCGTGCTGGTGAGCGCGCAGCGGCACCGCGGCCTGCGACCGCGGAGGCAGAAGGCACTGCGCATGATCCTGGCTGTGGTGCTGGTCTTCTTCGTGTGCTGGCTGCCCGAGAACGTCTTCATCAGCGTGCACCTGCTCCAGCGCGCGCCGCCCGGGGCCGCGCCCTGCCAGCGCTCCCCCGCCACGCCCACCCGCTGGCCGGCCACGTGGTCAACCTGGCCGCCTTCTCCAACAGCTGCCTCAACCCGCTCATCTACAGCTTCCTCGGGGAGACCTTCCGCGACAAGCTGCGGCTCTACCTGGAGCAGAAAACTGGCCTGTCGGCCTTGAACCGCCTCTGCCACGCGGCCCTGAAGGCCGTGGTCCCGGACGGCGAACAGGCCGAGGTGAAGCTCAGCAGCACCGTGTAGGGGCTGCAGGAGTGGACGGCACGCCCACGCGGCCCTGGGGCATCTGTCCACCGGCCGCTCCCACAGAGCCGCCCCCTGCTTCCGGCACACGCTGGGCCTGGGGGCAGACGCTTCTGAAGCCCCTAAGGAGGGCAGAAAGGAGGGCGCTGGGATGAGGCAGCCTTGTTTCCAGGCGGATGTGCCATGAACCCGCCATCTCGGGAACAGAACTCACACGGCTGACGTGAGCTGGAGGCATGGGGCGCGCTCCACGGCGGGTGTGCACCAGGTCCCCACGCCTCCCTCCACACCTGGGGGCACCTCTGTGCACAGCATCTCTGCACCTCCTGAAGGGTGGGCCACAGCAGGTGTGTGAGGAGCCTGCCTCTGAGACAGGGAGCGGACAGTCGTGACGTCGACAGAGACCCTTCTTGCTAAAATATAAGAAAGAAAACAAGTCTGGGGCTGTTCAGCCTTTTGTCAATAAAACTGTCGCCAATGCCTCTGAATTATCCATCTAACTGGTTCCCTGCGGGGGAGGGGAGCACTCAGACTCAGCCGCAGAGCCACCCCTTCCTCACAAGAGAAACACCCCGTGTCAGGAGGCCACCCCCTGGCCAGACGACGCTGTCTGAGCCCTGGATGGCCCCGGCACATGGAGGGCACCCCACGCACGTTGCACACTCTGGGCACCAGAATAAGCTTCTTGGAGGGGCCTTCAGAGGAGAACGCTGGACAACGTTTAGGTGACAGGAGATGAGCCAACTTTAGTTCTAACAGTTTTTCACAGGTGCAAACCTCCAAAAAGAGCCTTTGTCCCGAGCAAGTACCTGCGTTTCCCAGGCGTCTCCAGCAACTCAGGCCCCACTGAGGCTCGCTTCCCCTGTGAGCACCCATCTGAGCAGGTGAGCGCTCTTATCAAGCCCCCAACCCTGGAAGTCCCCGCTGCAGGGTGCTCACCTGCTCTTGCCCCAGCTGGGGAGGGGGCAGGGGCGGGGAGACAGCATGTTAGAGAACCAGGCCTGTCCCAGCCCCTCCAGCAAACCTAGGAGGTGCGTGGGCAGCCTCCAGGGTCTGAAGGGCAGGCACAGGCAGAGACCCCGACTTAGCCAAAGGGCTCTTCCCGGACTGGTGCTCTCGAGCCCCTTTCACCCAAGAGCCTGGCGCTCACATCGCCCTCTAGAGCGCCTGCCTGACAGCGGAGGCTGATCTGGACTTTCTGGCAGGAGAGGCGCAAGACGAAAGCAAGGCGCCCAGTGGCTTTGCTGTTTCCTGGTGCCCCCGCTCGCCAAGGCGGCAAGGCTCCTCATGGCCCGCCAGGAGCCAAGCGGTGGGGAGCAGCTGGCACGAAGGCTGGCTCAGCATCCAGTGTGACCACCCAGAGGCCCGGGGCTCCGTAACCCACCCCCCTCCCAGGCCCGCGCCCCTGCGGCAGGAGGCGGCACTCACGTCAGTAGAAGCTGGGCTGTGCACCCACCCCATCAGAGGGAAAGCTGGGTACCTGGGCCAGCCCCTGGCTGGCCCTTTACCCCACGGGTGTCGGGGAGAAACTCTGAGACGATCCTCAACTGTCAGGCATCGAGCACATTAGTGAGGCGCTGATTCCCCAGGCAGAGCTGCTGCGGCAGAGGCAGGCACGGGGGAGAAGGAAGGGTGGGCGCGGGGCAGCCGGCGGGGTGGGACTGGGGCTGGACTCTGGCCCAGCAGCTGTGGCAGCAATGAGCCCGGGCGTGCGGAGTGCTATGTGTATACTAGGGGTGAGCCCGGGGCGTGTGGTGTGCTGCGTGTATACTGGGGGTGAGCCCGGGCGTGTGGTGTGATGTGTGTATACTGGGGGTGAGCCCGGGCGTGTGGTGTGATGTGTGTATACTGGGGGTGAGCCCGGGCGTGTGGTGTGCTGCGTGTATACTGGGGGTGAGCCCGGGCGTGTGGTGTGATGTGTGTATACTGGGGGTGAGCCCGGGCGTGTGGTGTGCTGCGTGTATACTGGGGGTGAGCCCGGGCGTGTGGAGTGATGTGTGTATACTGGGGGTGAGCCCGGGCGTGTGGTGTGCTGCGTGTATACTGGGGGTGAGCCCGGGGCGTGTGGTGTGATGTGTGTATATTGGGGGTGAGCCCGGGCGTGTGGTGTGCTGTGTGCTGGGGGTGAGCCCAGGGCGTGTGGTGTGATGTGTGCTGGGCGTGTGGTGTCATGTGCGTGCTGGGGGTGAGCCCGGGCGTGTGGTGTGGTCTGTGTGTGCTGGGTGTGGGCACCTGATGGGTGTGGAGGGCACATGTGCACAGAGTGGGCACCTGAGAGGGCAGGGCAGCTGCACAGAAGCGCCTCCGCGCAGGTCTCTAAGGCCTCTGAACGCCACATCAAGGACAGTGGAGGGCAGGAGGAAGGCAGAGTCGCCGGCCCAGCCCCGCTCCCCACCGAGTGCCCCCCAGCCTCCGGGCCAAGGGCACGTGAGTCCCTGAGCCCACCGTGCCCTATGGCACATTCTAAGGGCTGCACCCACCAGCAAGCCCACAAGGAAGGGTTGTGGGGCCGGAAGACAGGGGGAGGGGGGTGTCTCAAGGAAGCGGGGGCACCAGCCGTCAGAGCAGGACCCACCCCCGGCACCTCGACACGGCTCCACGCAGCTAGAGAGCCCTGGAAAGGCCCTTCCGTCCTGGGCGGTCCCCGCGCCCGTGGGCTCCGCCGCAGCCTCACCTGAAACACCCAATTCAGTGCCCTCAGAGAGCCAGCTGCTCTGAGTGGGGCTGGATTTTGCCATTGTCCAGAGGGCGGGGAGCTCATCCGGGAACAAGGGTTTTCCAGGCTAAAGGAACACAGAACGAAAGCGGAGCGAGCCCTGCCTACGACTCTCAACCTCGCCAGGGGGTGAAGTCACCCTAAAACTTATCACAAGAGATCAGCTGCAAGGAGAGCTGGGAGAGGCCAGTCGCTGCAAGGGCGCCATCCCCGTCTGTCCAGAGACTGGCAGCACTGCCACCCGGGACGCACGTGGGCCCCGCGGGCCCCCACCCCAGGAGCCTCGGGCTCTCTCAGTGAGGGCACAACCAGCTGCCACAGGCACCGGACAGGAGGTTCCGCCCTGCTCAGAACCCTCCCTCTGTGGCTGAGGGGGCAGTGCAAGCCACCCAGAGAGGAAGAAGCCCACAGCGGCCGCTGTCTCCACCCACAGGTTTCACCCCCACCCCACCACCTGCTGAATCCACTTCTCCGCGGAGTCAGCAGGAGGGTCACGCGTCCACCACACGGCTGAGCAAGTCAGTGAGGTTGCCCAGGAAGCTGCCCCCAGCCGGAGAGCCCGGCAACCTCCACCTGGAGCGACACCCGCAAAAAACTGGCCCCTCAAAAACGAGGAAAATCGCGAAGAACGGGCCTTCCAGACCAATGTCCCGGGAAGCCTGAGGGAGGGGAGGAGAGTGACGGAGCCAGCCCAGGGCCTGGCTGGGAAACGCCCATGAACAGTTTTCCAAAAGCAGTGGTGGGAAGCGGGAGGAGACTTCCCTGGCTGCCCAGTGGTTAAGACTGTGCTCCTGATGGGGGCTGGGGGTCACGTTTGATCCCTGGTCAGGGAACTATCACCCCGCGTGCCTCGTGGCCAAAAAAAAACAGAAGCAGAAGCACCATCGTAACAAATCCAATAAAGACTTAAAGTGCTGCCAAGTCGCTTCAGTCGTGTCTGACTCTGTGCGACCCCATAGACGGCAGCCCACCAGGCTCCCCCGTCCCTGGGATTCCCCAGGCAAGAACACTGGAGTGGGTGCCATTTCCTTCTCCAATGCAGGAAAGTGAAAAGTGAAAGTGAAGTCGCTCAGTCGTGTCTGACTCTGTGTGACCCCATGGACTGCGGCCCACCAGGCTCCTCTGTCCATGGGATTCTCCAGGCAAGAGTACTGGAGTGGGGTGCCATTGCCTTCTCCAAAAATAAAGTGGTCCCCATCCAAAAAATCTTAAAAAAAAAAAAGCGGCCAGGGTCGGGGAGGGTGAACCGGATGAAGATGCCAAAAGGCACAGCCTTGAAGCCTGAGCGGCCAGGGAGCCGCCCAAGCGGGGCCAGGGAGCCACCCGAGCGGGGCCAGGGAGCCGCTGCAGGTGGCCTGGAGCCGCCCCCTGCTGTGAGAGCCGCTCCAGTCCAGGCTCGGGCTGTGGGGCCCGTGTCACAGCAGCTGGCCTGGACCCTGGCATGCCTGTCGGTAAGCCTTAGTCTGTGTCCTGCGCGCTGAGCCCCAGGCCCAGGTACACCCATCACGCGCTTCCAGCCCTGCCCCGCACCAGGTAGAGCCTGACTCCAGCTGCCTTGCACCTCCAGGCCAGGAGGGCTGCTGGGTGGAGGTGTCCGGCTTTGGTGGCCACCGTGCTCGGCCCTGAAGAACGGGCCGGGCCAGCAGAGGCTTGGGGCTCAAAGGCAGAGCCAAACCCAGTGGTCACTGGAGGGCCAAGACCTCAGTCCCACTTGCCTTTTAACACATGGCTTCTGAGCAAAAACTCGGTGGGTTGACGCCTGGAGGTTGCGGCCTGCGGACGTGCAGGTGCGCCCCCAATGAACATCTGGAGGCCGGGGCCTGCGGACGTGCAGGTGTGCCTCCCCCACTGACACCTGGAGGCCGGGGCCTGCAGACATGCAGGTGCGTCCTGCCGCCTCAGGTGTGCATCTGAGAGACGAGCTCCTCCAAGATCCTCAAGGCGCACTCCCCAGGGGGTGGCCCAGCTCAGACAGGCTGGCCTCAGCCAGGAGCCCTCTGTTGACACCAGACGCTATCTCTGCCCCTCGCAGCGGGAGACGTGAGCCCTGTGCCTGGGAAAACCGTCTTCAAAGCAGCAACTGTTTTCCCAGCTGTGAGCGCTCCGTCCTGGGAGCTCTTTTCATTCCACTGTGAAAATACTTTTGAAAGACTGAACAAATATTGGGCCTCATCTGTCCATTCTGGCATTTCAGACCTAAAATTAGAGAACTTTCTTGAGTGCATTGTCTGATGGGCCACTGTAGTTAGGAGTGACCCTTCTAATGAAGTTGCCTTCCTGAAACAAACGTGGCGTCAACTCTCGAGAACAATAAGCCAAGTGGCTCCCCACGAGCAGGGATGTGGAGGTGGTCTCGGCAGAGACGACAGGACGGGGTGTTCCCCTGCCCCCACCTTCTGCTCTATGGACACATCGGGCGCAGTGCCACACCTCATCCCAAACAAGCACCCTCGAGCAAAGCTCCCCTCAAGCTTCAAAGCCCCCAGCTCACAGACAGCTGGGGGTCATGGTGACGTCCAAGTTCAGGAAGGGACTGCGGGCCCCTCCCAAAGCACGGGCCCAGCAGACCCCAGGAAAGTGGGCCCCAGGGTGAGGGTAGGGGACAGGCTGGGGCCTCTAGCAGCGCAGCACAGGGAGGGGCCCTCCTGAGGCAGGGGTGGCCGGCGCACGCTTCCACACGCCTCACGGCCACAGCGTCCACACGGGGATGGGAGCAGGCCAGGCCCAGCGGGCCAATAAAGGGTGGGGGGCTTTGGCTTTAAAGGTCACATCAAGGGTGATGTCAGAAAGGACAGGGTACACGCCTGTCAGATACACCGCGGAGGGGACCGAGAGGGGAAGCGTTGGGGTGGAAGGGCAGAACTGGGCCCTTTGAAACTCCCTTGATGCTTCGGATGCTGTTTATTCAGAAGGCAGACATAGCAGCCCCTCCTGGGACGAGGGGCTCTGCTCCCCACGTCCTGAGACGCAGGGGCGATGAGGGGGCAGTGGGCCTGCAGGGACGGATGGGGCCAGGCCCTGAGGCGCCTCTGGGCACCAGCGGTTGATCCGGACCCGCCACCCAGGTCTGCGCTGGGCAAGGGGACGGCTCTGCGTCCGGTCTTGGCCGCCCGCGGCTGGAGGGGCAGGCGGACGGAGGCTGGAGCCTCGCAGGCTCAGGCTGGGCTCTGCCCACACCGCAGGGAGCAGGGCTGGGCCCACGGACCGGCCGCACGGGGGGGCGCGTGGTCGGCGGCAAAGGTGGCGGGTGCGCAGGCTGGGCGGCAGTGGCCAGATCCGGGACACGCTCCGCCTCAGGGAAGACAGTGTGGCAGCGGCAGAGAGGCTGCTCCGGGAGAAGAGGGCAGGCCCAGAGACCGAGCTGCTCACCCAGACGCCCCCGTGAACCCCTCCAGGCAGCCCCCAGCCTGGTCTGCGAGAAGCTGAACCCAGTAAACAGCAGTGGGGAGGAGCTGGGTCTCAGGCACACTGGCCACGGACACGGGCCACTGGAGGGGACGGAACAGGCCACGCCCGGTGCTGGGGCTGGGGGTCGGGGTCTTCCAGGTCTTATAGCAAGAGAGCAGCCGGGTGCTCAAAGGAGAACCCCCTTCCCATACTGACCCGGGACACCAGAGGGCCAGCACACTCGGGAGGCTGGGGGCCAGCCGTGGGGCTGTCTAAGGCCCAAAGCCATACAAATAACTCGGCAGGAAAAATATCTGAACTGTTAGGGCCAAGCACTCTCAGCAGAAGTGTTTTCTCAAATCTATACGGACACGGCGAGCTGTGCAACAGAGCCGGTAAAAACGCCCAGGCAGCTCACAAGAAAGCAGCCAGGGGCTGCTCAAGGCAGGAAGCAAAGAAAGTAAAGCTGCAACAACCACGCGTGGCCTTCTCTCATCGCACTAGGGAGCCCGGGGCTGGCGGCGCCCACACACGGAGAAGACAGAGCGCCCACGCAGGGCGCAGTGCCAGCCGCAGCCCCTGGGCGGGCAGGGCTCCTGCCTGGCTGCTCATCCATGTTTCTATTTCCTTTTTCTTTTTTACCCATTTGTCCACGTATAACTCGGGAAAAATAATAAACACTGCTGTTTTAAAATCACATTTTGCTGAGCTATTTTCTGCTGGTCCCGAGCTGATGGAGCGGCAACTCGAGCTTTGGGGTGGCGGGCGCGGGGCTGGGGGTGAGGGCAGAGGCGCCAGGCAGCCTCCAGCTCCACCCTAAGGCCCAGAGGCAACAACGGACTGAGAAAGCCCAGAGATGCAGGCCCACAGCTCACAGCCAGCCTACTAACAGACCACGGGCCCTGGGGCGCAGCCCCAAAGATGTCCTGGAAAACGGCCCGCAGTCACACTGCGGTCAGGGCAAGGGCCGCGTCTAGCGTGGACGTAGCAGATGGCGCTGCCAGCAGGCCAGGAAGGTGCGCTGCCACACACCTGCCCGGCAGTTCCAAGACTTAATAAAGACAGCAGTACTCCTATCTCCAAGCCTGGAAAACCAAGAGTCTGCCCGTTCCTGGGACAAGTCAGGCCGTCCTCATCAACGTGAGCACCACAAGACGGCAAATGCTGGACGAAGACGTGAAGAAGCCGGCCCGGGCCCCCCGGCAACGATGGCTGACAGGCGGGTGGAGGGGGCAGTGGCGCGCGTGGCCTGCACACCCAGCAGTCACACCCAGGCGCTCCCCCAAGGCAGGCGCGTGGCCGTGGGCGCCCAGCGCCGCCCCAGCGAGAGCCCGGGCTGCAGACAGGCTTCCCTGTGGCCCTGGGAGCCGCTGGCCGCAGCAGGGCCGAGTCATGACACCTGCAGTCACAGTGCGCAGAGTACACGCATGCGCCCGTGCACAGCCAGTGGCGTCTGAGCGCGCTCCTAGGCGGCACCGATGCCGCTCCCGGGCGTGACACCACAGCCCGTCGTCAACAGGGGAGACTGGGCACGGAGCACTCGTGCCCCCTGTTTCTGCAGCTTCCGACGAGACCTCAGACGACCGAGGCACCAGCGCGCACCGGTCAGAAAAGCTGCAGTCGACAAGCCCAGGAACGTAAATGCTGGAGCGGGTGTGGACAAGAGGGAACCCTCCCACATAGCGGGAGTGTAACCTGGTGCAGCCCCCACGGAGAACAGCGTGGAGGGTCCTTAAACCAAAATCAGAGCTGTGGTATGTTCCAGCAAGTCCACTCCTGGGCATGTGTTCGGAAAAACCCAATCTGGAAAGATACAGGCACCCCAGTGTCCACTGCAGCACCGTTTACAGCAGCCAAGACAAGCAGCCGACTTTAACATCCGACAGGAGACGAACGGACAGGGAAGGTGCGGCGTGGACGCACGTGTAATGCTGCTCAGGCCTCAGGCGTGCGCGGCTCCGCGACCCCACGGGCTGCAGACCGCCATGGGATCCTCCAGGCAAGAACACTGGAGTGGGCTGCCGTTTCCTTCTCCAGGGGACCTTCCCGACCCAGGGATGGAGCCTGCGTTGGCAGGCAGGATCTCTACCACGAGCGCCATAGTGGAATATTGCTCGGCCACAGAAAGGAGGAAATGATGTCACTGGCAGTGGCGCAGCTGGACCTGGAGACGATCATATTGAGCGAAGCCAGAGGACAAGGGTCACAGTGTCTCACTCCCACGCGGAGCCTAAACCATGACACAGACTCAGCTGCATAACAGAGACTCACAGGTGAAGAGCAGCCCTGCCGGCACCAAGGGGGCTGGCAGGAGGGCGGGCCCGCAGGCTCCCACAGAGCTGGACGGACCAGGCCCTGCTGCCCAGGCCGCACGGGCGCGCCAGGCCCTGTCCCGCGATGAACCGCGGCGGGGACAGGCGGGAGGGGGACACGCGCACGCCGAGCACTTGGCTCTCAGGCAGAGCTGGGTGCACTGTGAATGCACCTTCCTTCAGTAAGGCTGAAAAATAAGGAAACATGCAGTCTACTCTGTCAACACCCCAATAAAGCTGCTTAAAACCAACTGCACACCCGAGAGAGGCCAAGACTCAAACACGGTGGACAATGGCAATTGCTGGCGAGCACGCAGCCCAGAGACCCTGCACACGGCAGGCGGGCCGCACAGACGCGTAAACACGCGTTTCCATAGGTCCTTCCCAGTCCTACGAATCCACCAGGAAAAACAGAAACAGCGGCCCCTGTACAGAGCATGTCCAGAACAGCCCCAAACTGGCCACAGGACAAGTGTCGAGACCTCAGTGTGCAGCGGCCTCGCAGTGTGCGCTGAGTCCAGGGGCAAGGGGGCCCAGGGCAGGGGTCGCCCTCAGGGTCCGAGGCCTGAACCCTCTCAGCTCTGGAAGTCCACGGTTCACAGTCCCCAGTGGCTGACTACCAAGCGCTCTGTGCTCACAAAGCTGGAGACAAGAACAGTGGGAGAGGGGGCTGCTGCTACGAAAACAGACTGGCAACCCCTCACCCGCACTCGACAACCACAAGTCCACGGCAACCCCTCACCCACACTCGACAACCACAAGTCCACGGCAACCGCTCACCCCACGGCAACCCCTCACCCACACTCGACAACCACAAGTCCACGGCAACCCTCACCCGCACTCTGACAACCACCACAAGTCCACGCCGGAGCAGCGACATTTCTTGAGGCAAATACCATTGGTATGAAGTCACTTTACTAAGCAAATTCTCAAGGCCAGGAAGTTCACAGCCTCACTGGATGGTTTTATGAAGCACGTGTGGGCTTCAGGCCCACAGAATTCCTATCTGATTCTTCCAGGTTAAAAGGAAGGAGCCAAGAGGCCCCGCTTTGCCTTCGTCCCCCAAGCACATGGGAGGTCACAGGAGCCTGCTGCCCCATCACCTGTCAGTAGAGCCGATACTAGGGGGCACACGGAGCACGCTCGGAGCACAGGGGGCCTCCCCACCCCTGACGGCCACGCGGGCGGAGGGCCGGCAGGTCGACACACCACCCGCAGGGCGCTGCCCGGAGCCAGGGCGGGGTGGGCAGCACCGCCTCAGTCGCAGACCCCTCTAAGGCCTCTCCCTCCCCACTCCAGCCGCCTGGGACTGCCCAGGACCCATCCTCTCCGGCCAGCCCCTTGTGAGGCCAGCAATGCCTCACACCTCTGCCCTGGCACCTCAGGCCCCGAGAACCCAAGGTCAAGGTGCTTCTGTCAATGGAAACAGGCTTTGCAGACATAAAGAACTCGTCTTAGTGAGATCAGAGCAGAGGGCTGGGCTGACGGCCCACAGGGCCCCTGACCCTGTCCCCAGGCAGCCTGTCGAGACAGGGCGGGAGGCGGCCAGCACAGCGTAGGTGCCCCGACCCCAGTGACAGCCAGCACTGGCTCCAGGGCGACAGCTGCCTTGGGGCGTCTCCCCCAGCCCTGTGGCTCAGTGTCTGCGCTGGTATCTCCCCAGCGTGAGGGAGCCATGGCTTGGAGACCCCTCACCTCCACACACTTCATGCTGCCTGGATGCGTCCTCCCGCCTGTCAAGCCGGAGCCCCATCTAGAAGGGGGCTATCCGCCCAGCTCACAGGGAGAGTTAAGAAGCTACGAGACGGGCAGATGGACCAACCCCAGGACCCGTGACTCGACTACCACCCTTGGAACAGAAAGACCTGCGAAGCATTTACATAACCAGCCCCTCCAGGAGGACCAGGAAGTGGCCGGGCAGCGCCCCACCCGGCAGACCCAACACAGGGCTGGGGGCACCCATGGACTCGGGCCCTGCTCCCCCTATGCCCTGGGGGGGCACCCGTGGACTCGGGCCCCGCCTCCCATATTCCCTGGGGGTGAGGGGACATGGGCCCCGCTCCCCTATGCCCTGGGTCTATATGGTGACCTGTGCCAGCCAGGACTGGAGCAGCAGACAGGTCCAGCTGCAGAGACGGCAGACTGTGGACCGACGCAGCAGGGCAGTGGGGCCAGAGAAGGGGACGCGCCAGGGACAGCCCGAGCCAGGTGCCCCCGCCCTGCTGCGGGCAGGCCCCCCGGGGACCCTCAGCCCTCCCAGCGGGAGCTCAGGGGCCGTGCTGTGGGAGTGACTGCACAAGCACCCGTGGGTCCCCGGACGGCACTTCCGGCAGCACAGCGGCTCCTTGGGCTCCCGGCGGGGCAGGCGGGGCAGTACTTTCCACAGGCTCCCGCCAGCCACCCCGCACAGATGGAAGTGTCCCTCCTTTAAAGAGGCGGGGCCCGGCGGCTCCCCGGCTTCCCACGAGAACCAGAGGCCCGGCGGGCGAAGAAGCGTTTGGATGAGCAGAACCAGGATGTGGTCTCGAGGAAGCAGCATCCGTCCTCGGAGGACAACCCTGGCTGCCGGAAGCTTCTCCTCGCTTTTGTTTTCCAAATTTCTTTCAATCAACAAGCACTTAAATTAAAAAATGATCACTTTTTAAATCACCTGAATTTAAGACTCATTATTGGTCTCAGGTAGAAATTTTAAACTGTGCCATAATGAGTGGTAAAGAACCTGCCTGCCAACACAGGGAATATAAGAAATGTGGGTTTGATCCCTGGGTGGGGAGGACCCCCTAGAGGAGGGCATGGCAGCCCCTCCAGTGTTCTTGCCTGGAGAACCCCATGGGCAGAGGAACCGGGGGGCTGCCGTCCGCAGGGCCGGACACGACTGGGCGACGTACCGCACATGCTATTTACCACAAACCCGGGCTGCTCCGCGGGGGCTGCCAGTGACAAGCAGCCAGCAAGCAGAGACCACCAAGGGCTGGAGACCTCAACACAATCACATGTCACAAGGCGACAGCGTGGCACTCATTTCAGAGACTAGAAACATCAGCACTGTGTCCTGGAAGAGGCCGGAGTAACCCACGCATCCTGAGGTTCTGCAGGGATTCGGGGCCGGACCCCGAACGGGAGCTGGAAAAGCTGTGAAAACCCAGGCTCCGTCGGGGGTCTGGACCCAAGAAGCATGGACAAAACTGGGCTCCAGCAGCAGAGAAGGCGAGGACGGCAAGGCTGGGCCCTGGGGACACGGGCCTGGTCGCAAGCCCAGGCGAGAGCAGACGCAGGGCCAGGCACGTGGCCCGCCAGCTGGGGGCGCCCTGGCCAGGTGGGCGCCAGGGAGAAGGCGGGCAAGGGGCAGCCGGGACGGTGGGGTCCCGAGTGCCGGCCTGCCTTTCACTTTGACTCAGGGCAGGGACAGCTGAGATGACCCCGACCCAGGGGCCCCCCTCAGCACCTGCACCTGCCCTCTCACCGTGGAGAGAGGTGCGGGCGTGCCTCCCCAGGACACAGAGTCGCCCAGAGGCCGGGCGCCCTGGGGTACCGACAGCCCTGCACGAGGCCCAGCCCCGGCACGGCGCCGCCGCCCTCACTGCACACGCAGGGCGGCTGCATGCCCCAACTGCCAGCCCGCGCACGGCCCGGGCTGGAAGCAAGCACAGCTGGAGACACAGCTCCCCCAGAGTGAGCAAGCCCAGCAAGCCCCCACCCGCCGGGCTGTGCTTCCATCGCCTCCCTCCCAGAAAGACTGGACTGGGACCCGCTCAGCGGTGATCAAGGGCAGATCCTCACAGCTGAGCCTGATCAGAGCCCCAAATCACCCGACACGTCGCGGGGCAGCGCCGACGACGCGGCCCTCCTTGTGGTCCCTGGGCGCTCTCGCAGGTGACCCGAGGGCCGGAGGCGGCTCAGGCTCACCGCAGTGGGCACCTTCACCCGCCATGCGGGCAAGAGAGGCCTGTCTATCAACTGTCACTTCCTGTCGAATGACTCCTCAGGACCTGTGACAACTGATGCCGACTGACCAACACCACACTGGATCAGTCAGCTCGGCACAGAGAAAAGTCACACTCAGCCTGGTGGAAGCAGCAGCAGCTTTAGGCGAGACACGTTTCTGAGCGGACTCAGAACAGGTTTTGATGGAACCTACAAACAAGCACAGACCCCCAGGCCAGGGCCCCTCCCCGTGCGAGGGCCTCAAGGCCCAGCTGCATGCAGCCTCAGCACCCGCACGCCCAGCACCCCAAGGTCTGGAGGCTGAAACAGCGCGGCTCCGTGGCCCTGCCCTGCAGGCTCCTGCAGCTGACTGTCCCACGGCTGCGTCTGCACCGAGCATGTCTGCCGGGGACTGTCCACCCCGACACCAGCCACGTGACCACCAAGTGCCCTCCCAGGTCCAGAGACAGGCGAGGCCAGCGAGCCCACCGCACCCACCTCGGCAGGGGCCACGCATGCCACTGGCATCTCTACAGCTGACACCTTCTTCAGTTTTTTGCTCTTTTTCTCTGCTACTTCACTCTCTTTTTCTCTTCGGTTTTGCCATCTCGCAACAGACAAACTGTAAAGACACAGGAAATAAAAATTCTCATTAACAGAGAGGGCAGGGTGTTAGAAAAGAAATACGGAGCTAGTTCAGAAAGTATGGGAGATACGCCATCATTCTTACAGAGCCAAACCCCATCTCTCCATCACCTGTGGACAGCTTACGGTGTGGTGGACTTCCAGGTTTTGAGTGCTTTAACACAGCTACCATCTCTACATGAACACACGCTTTTAAGAGTGAAAAAGGGACTTCCCTGGTGGCCCAGTGGTTGAGACACCATGCTTCCACTGTGGGGGCACAGGTTTGATCCCTGGTCGGGGAACTAAGAGCCCTCAAGCCATGCAGTGCCACCCCCGCCCCCAAAAAGAGGAAAAAGAAATTCCTTTTAGTGGCAGGATCCAAATTCTCCAAAACTGTGAATGCTGGTCTATTCGCTGATTCATGCCGTCGGCATTACCTCACTTTATACTGTCAAGGGTTAGCCCACACTCCCCACCGGGGGAAGCTGCCGCCCTACAGGCTGGCGGTGACCGGCGAGCAGTCCCTCAGCCCTCGGTCACCCGCGGCTGGAGGTGGCCGGACGACCCCCATGGTGGTAGAAGCAGTCCCAACGGGCCTCTGTGAAGGACCGACATGGGTCTGAGAAGGTCTAGCTCCGTCTCCTCGAGTGCAGGGCTACCTCAAGCTCCTCGTACGAACAGAAGAACGCCCGTGAACCCAGAACCATCTTCCCTTGTGGGACCAGACGCTGAGGGAGCCGAGGAAGACCCTGGAGGAGCGGGGCCTGGAGGAGCGGGGCCTGGAGGAGCGGGGCCGGCGCCGGGGCACCTCCCACCTGAGGGGCGCAGCCGCGGGACCTCCGAGGGGCGAGGTCTGGAAGGCCTTCTGCAGGGCCCAGCCCACCCAGGGGGAGACACAGAAAATGACCTGCTCCTCCCCACCCCCACCCCACCTGCTGCCCCCTGCAGGTGGTGCCCAACAGAGGCTGGAAACAGGACGGCCTCTGAGCCGCAGCAGCTACGCCGAGAGCATCCCGCAGTGCAGCGTACAAGGCGCTGGGGCGGAGGCCTCGGCAGCTGGTGAAACAAACACACACACACACACACACACACACACACACACACACACACACACACAATACACAGATACACACAGACACACAGACACACAACACACACAGACACACACAGACACATACACAGAGACACACACAACACTTACAGACACAGACACAGACACAGACACACACACAACACAGACATATACACACACGCAAAGACATATACACACACATACAGACATATACACACACAGACACAAAACACAGAAACATACACATAGACACACAACACAAAGACACACACACAGACATACATAGACGCAGACACATGCACACACACATACACACAGACATATACACACACAGAGACACACACAGACACACAACACACAGACAATACACACAGACATAAACAGACACACAAACACATAGACATACACACACAAAGACATACACACAGACACGCACAACAGACATACAACACACACAGAGACATATACACAGACACAGACACACACAGACATATACACAGACACAGACACACAGATACACACACATAAAGACATATACACACACAGACACACAAAGACAGACACACAAGACACACACACACATATACACATACACAGACACACACACAGAGACACACACACAGACAAACAACACACACACACATATACACACACACAGACACACAACACACAGACATATACACACAGAGACACACACAGAGACACACACACACAAAGACATAAACACACACAGACATACACAGACAGACACAAACAGACACAGACACGTAAACACAGACACACAGAGACATATACACAAACACACAGACATATACACACAGACATATACACACACACACAAACACACACACATATACACACACAGACATATATATACACAGACACACACAACTCACAGACACACAGAGACACAACACACACAGACACAACACACACACAGAGACACAAAAAGACACACAGAGAAACAACACACAGACACATACATATGGATGCACACACAGACATATACACACACAGAGACACACAGACAGACACAAACAGACACAGACACACATAAACACAGACACACACAGACATATACACACAGACACACACACAAAAACACACACACAGACATATACACACACAGAGACACACAAAGACACACAGAGAAACAACACACATACACATACATATGGACGCACACACAGACACATACACACAGACACAGACATATACACACACACAGAGACATATATACACAAAGACACACACAACACACAGACACACAGACACAACACACACAGACATACACACACAGACACTCACAGACAACACACACAGAGACATACAAAGACACACAGAGAAACAACATACAGACACACACACAGACATATACGCACAGACACAGACACACACAGACACATACATATACAGACACACAACAGACACACACACACAGACACAATACACAGACACACAGACATATACACTGACATACATAGAGAAACACAACACACAGACACATACACACAGACAAAGACATATACAGACACACAACAGACACAGACACACAACACACACACACAGAGATATACACAGACACACACACAGAGAAACACAACACACAGACACACACACAACACAACACACACATAGACACAGACACACAGACATATACACACACAGACACACAACACAGAGACACAAACAGACATATACACACAGACACACAACACAGAGAGAGACACACACAGACATATATCCACACACAGAGACATAAACACACAGACACACACAGACATATACAGACACACAGACACACACACAGACATACGCAGAGACACACACGGACACACACCACACACGGACACACACACACGGACACACACACACGGACACACATAGAGCTGGTGCAAACCACAGACACACACACAGACACGCACAGACACACAGAGCTGGTGCAAACCACAGACACATAGACACACACAGACACACACAACACACACACACAGACACAACACACAGACACACACACACAGACATATACACACACAGACACACAAACACAGAGACATATACACACACAGAGATATATACACACAGACACACGCAGACACACACGCAGACACAGAGACACACACGCAGACACACACACAGAAACACACAGAGCTGGTGCAAAGCACACACACACACACAGACATATACACTCACAGAGACACACACATAGACACACACAGACACACACACACAGACACACACAGAGCTGGTGCAAACCACACGCACACACAGACATATACATACATACACACACACGCGCGCGCGCACGCCTCCTCCTCACACACTGATCAAGCAGGGGATGAGCAGTTCAGCAGGAACCAGAAGAGGGAAGCCCTCCTGATCACTGAGGCCCGTCAGCAGTGTCGCAGGCGCGGGTGGGACGGAGCGCCAGGAGGGCCTGCAGCGGCGTGTAAGAGAGCAGCAGAGAAAGCTACACACAGACTCACAGGCAAATGTCTGACGGATACAACCAAACCTTCACCTTTATACCTAGGGCTGGACTGCAAGGGACTTTCCCAGACCCCTGCAGCTCAGTTTTATTTTGCTTTTTATCAAGGTTTTACACTTGAAAACGGCATTTAAAAAAAAATAGTCCTTTAAAACTCTATCTACAAGTCCTACTAGAATCAACTTTTATTCTAACAAATTACAAGAATGTGTTTTGCATTATTCATTCTAAACTCACCCCCGGCTTCATTTATGTGTGAATCTTTGCACGTGTATATATGTTACTAGATAGTCAGAAGCACGTAAAACGTACATTCTATACACACAACACATACACCGTGTCTCTATAATACAGGTACTTTCATTTTGGACATCTATCTGCACGGGAACAGACACAAACCCAATGCCTTCTTCCTCGGACACCAGAATACACTTTGGACTCCTGCACGGAGGCTCAAACATGTAACTCACTCATTCCACAAGTGTTTATCGAGGGCTGGTTCTGTGCCAGGCACTGCTGGAGGCTGAACACAGGGCTAAGAGCAAGGGAAGTAAGAGTCTTAATTGAGAAGCTTCCCTTCGAGTGTGACGTCCAGGCCCATCGGAGTGACGAGTCAATGCTTTTACAGAGACAAACGCTGCCGAGAAAGCACAGTGGTTGGGGGGAGCAGGAGCCAGGAGAGGCAGCTGACTCGGACAGTGGCAGGGCCTCTCTGAGGGGCCACATGGACAGAGGGTGTGAGCAACGTGCCCAGGCCCCGGGCCAGGCGCCATCCAAGGGCCACCTGTCCTGCCCCACCCAAGGCATCAGCCTCGCTGAGGACTCAGCGCAGTGCAGATGGACAGATGCCACCAGGACGTCAGCAGGGAGGCCGCGCTCAGGTCACCAGCAGCCCCCCAGGCAGGCGCCGGCCCCGCTGCTGGCTGGTCACTGTCTCCCGCACAGGAGCCGACCACGTGCAGGGGCTGCTCCAGACTGGACTACGCGGCCCAGAGGAGCTGCTCCCGAGCACGCACGCTCTCATGGAGAGATAAACAGGTCAGGAAACGAGGATGATGCTATGCAAATGAAAACAGGGTGAAGGAAAGGGCTATGGAAAGTGGCGATTATGAAAAGGGTGAGTGTAACGGAAAGGACCCAGAAACCACTCTCTCTAAAACATAGCCAGAGCCCCTTAAGATTTCCCGTCTGGAGAGGAGAGTGAGGTGAACCACAGCGCCAAGATGCGCCCGCGACCCAGCCAGACGGCCACAGGCCATAGGCGAGACAGCACGGGGCCAGGGCAGCCGGCCACAGGCCACAGGCGAGACAGCGTGGGGCCAGGGCAGCCGGCCACAGGCCACAGGCAAGACAGCACGGGCCAGGGCAGCGGGCCACAGGCCACAGGTGAGACAGCGCGGGGCCAGGGCAGCCGGCCACAGGCCACAGGTGAGACAGCGGGGCCAGGGCAGCCGGCCACAGGCCACAGGCGAGACAGCGTGGGGCCAGGGCAGCCGGCCACAGGCCACAGGCCACAGACGAGACAGCGTGGGGCCAGGGCAGCCGGCCACAGGCCACAGGCGAGACAGCGGGGCCAGGGCAGCCGGCCACAGGCCACAGGCGAGACAGCGGGGGCCAGGGCAGCCGGCCACAGGCCACAGGCGAGACAGCTGGGGCCAGGGCAGCCGGCCACAGGCCACAGGCGAGACAGGCGGGGCCAGGGCAGCCGGCCACAGGCCACAGGCCACAGGCGAGACAGCACGGGGCCAGGGCAGCCGGCCACAGGCCACAGGCGAGACAGCGCGGGCCAGGGCAGCCGGCCCTCTGGCCCCTGGGAACCACGGCGACTCCAGCACACCGAGAACCTCGCCACTGTGCAGTGGGGAAACAGTAGGCGCAGAATTCAGCCTATCTTAGGGGAAGTGCCCCAAGCCAGAGGCCACAAGCTTCAACTAGTGTAATGAGAAATCTTGAAAGGAGACTGTTGACCCAGGGTTTTGAAAAGACAAAGGGCTCTGCCAGCCAATTACCTTGTTGGAGAAGCAAGAGAAGCTTAGCAAATATTTACACACCAGTTTCCATGTAAGTTAAGTTAGATCTGGATTCATTCTGAGTTATCATTAAAAAGCTTAATCACTACATCTATTTGCTAAAAACGGGGAGAAAAGTCTTTTCCATACTAGATAAAGGTCTCTTTTAATAGCCCCAAGAGATGGTGACGCAGACCTTTGAGACAAGGAGTATCTGCTGAGGGAAATGGCATTTCCTTACACTTATGGTCGACAAGGGGCCACAATGATTCAGTGGGAAGAACAGTCTCTTCAGCAAGTGGCACGGGGCTTCTGGACAGCCACATGTAGGATGAAACTGGACCCCTCCCTCATGCCATACAGAAAGCATTACTCACAATGGACCAAACCTAAATGGAGAGCTGGCACCACAGAACCCTCAGAACACACAGAGGCGAGGCTTTGCGCACGGCGCTGGTGGGAAGAATCCACCTGCCAGTGCAGGAGGTGTGAGAGACACGCTGGACAGCAGGCAGGAAGACCCCCTGGAGGAGCGCACCACACCCACTGCAGTCTCCTCGCCTGGAGGGCTACAGGCCACGGGGTCAAAAGAATCAGGCACACCTGAAGTGACTTAGCACACACACAAGAGTTCCCAACCTTGGATTGCTGCTGCTGCTGCTAAGTCGCTTCAGTCGTGTCCAGCTCTGTGCGACCCCCGCGGACAGCAGCCCACCAGGCTTCCCCGTCCCTGGGATTCTCCAGGCAAGAACACTGGAGTGGGTTGCCATTTCCTTCGCCATTTCCTTCTCCAATGCATGAAAGTGAAAAGTGAAAGGGAAGTCACTCAGTCGTGTCCGACCCTTAGCAACCCCATGGCCTGCAGCCCACCAGGCTCCTCCGACCATGGGATTTTCCAGGCGGAGAGTACTGGAGTGGGTTGCCATTTCCTTCTCCAAACCTTGGATTAGGCAACAGTTTCTTCATCATTACACCAGAAGCACAGCAGAAAAAAAAGATAAACGAATCTGTCAGAATTGGAAATTTTGTGCTATAAATGACATCAGCCAGAAAGTAAAAAGAAACCGACAGAACTGGAGACGCCTGCACCTCATACCTGACAAGACACTTGTATCCAGAATGAATGAAGAGCTCACAGCTCCATAAACCACTTTAAAAATGGACAAAGGATTTGAATAGACAATTCCCCACAGAAGAGATACAACTGGACAGGAAGCTATGAAGGAGCTCAGTACTGGTCCTCATTCAGTTCAGGTCAGTCCAGTCTCTCAGTCGTGTCCAACTCTTTGCGACCCCATGAATCGCAGCACGCCAGGCCTCCCTGTCCATCACCACCTCCCGGAGTTCACTCAGACTCACGTCCATCGAGTCCATGATGCCATCCAGCCATCTCATCTTCTGTCCTCCACTTCTCCTCCTGACCCCAATCCCTCCCAGCATCAGAGTCTTTTCCAATGAGTCAACTCTTCACATGAGGTGGCAAAAGTACTGGAGTTTCACCTTTAGCATCATTCCTTCCAAAGAAATCCCAGGGCTGATCTCCTTCAGAATGGACTGGTTGGATCTCCTTGCAATCCAAGGGACTCTCAAGAGTCTTCTCCAACACCACAGTTCAAAAGCATCAACTCTCCGGCGCTCAGCCTTCTTCACAGTCCAACTCTCACATCCATACATAACCACAGGAAAAACCAGACTTGACTAGATGGACCTTAGTTGGCAAAGTAATGTCTCTGCTTTTGAATATACTATCTAGGTTGGTCATAACTTTTCTTCCAAGGAGTAAGCGCCTTTTAATTTCATGGCTGTGGTCACCAACTGCAGTGATTTGGGAGCCCAAGAAAATAAAGTCTGACACTGTTTCCACTGTTTCCCCATCTATTTCCCATGAAGTGATGGGACCGGATGCCATGATCTTCATTTTCTGAATGTTGAGCTTTAAGCCAACTTTTTCACTCTCCTCTTTCACTTTCATCAAGAGGCTTTTTTGTTCCTCTTCACTTTCTGCCGTAAGGGTGGTGTCATTTGCATATCTGAGGTTATTGATATTTCTCCTGGCAATCTTGATTCCAGCTTGTGTTTCTTCCAGTCCAGCGTTTCTCATGATGTACTCTGCACAGAAATTAAATAAGCAGGGTGACAATATACAGCCTTGACGTAGTCCTTTCCTATTTGGAACCAGCCTGTTGTTCCATGTCCAGTTCTAACTGTTGCTTCCTGACCTGCATACAGATTTCTCAAGATAATCATGATGATGTGATCACTAATCTAGAGCCAGACATCCTGGAATGTGAAGTTAAGTGGGCCTTAGAAAGCATCACTATCCTGCTAATCCCAAGTTATTTGCTGTTAAGTGAAAAGACATAAAGCCTCGGTCCTGTTTGCAGGGGAGTAAATGAAGGGGAAAGCCCGCCTCCCACCCCCACCACGCCAGCAAACACTTCTGGAGCGCCAAGGGTGCTCCTTGCATCCCGCGGCCAGGCGGGACCGCCCGGCCCTGAGTCTGTCCACCGACCTCAGTGAGCCTGGCGGCGCTATGTCACCGCACCAAGACCCCTCACCGCGTGCTTCTCTCCTTACAGGCCTTTCTGCAAAACTCCCAGTGACTCAGATTAACTTCCACGAGCAACACCAACTTAAGATTTCCTGTACTCGGTGGCGGGGCGGGTCTGGAGGGGTGGGTGTTAAAGCCGACTGTCCTTACGGCCACCACTAAGACCAGCGCTGACCAGAGCTTCCGTGTGCTGGGCCCTCCAGGCGCTTCAGGCGCGCGGAGCCCTGTGCGTCCTGGAGGTCACAGGCCAGGCATGGGGACACTGAGGCACACCTCTCAGGGGAGACCAGCAGACTGGGCCTATAATCGGTAAAGCCAAAGGAAAAGAAAGCCGCCCGGTCTGCCTGCGCTGCAGCAAGCCCAGGAGAAGCAGCGGGGAGCCCACACCACTCGCCTCTGGGCAGCAGCCGCCTCTGGCTTATGTGAAGGCCCATGACCACCGAGCTTCCGGGCCATACGCGCACATCACTGACTTAGTCTGACAGATTAAATGTCTTTACAAAGATTTTTTAAATTACATTACTCAGTATTAGCTGGAGTATGATGGAAAGGACATGAGCCACGCGCGTGCGGATGGGGAGTAAATTGGTACAGCCATCCTCAAGGTAATCTGATAATCTTTGGTAACATTTAATCAAATGCTTTGGCCCAATAATTCCACATAAAGGAACTTACCCTAATGAAATAATCATGGGCAGAGATTTATATACGGATGATAATGACCCAACATAAAGGATGATACCACCTCTAACCCCAAAAGTGGACAACATGGTAAGTGTCCAGCGGCAGACTGAAGTGCACAACACTGGCAGCCAAGGAACGTGCCCGCACACCCATGAACACCTGCGATCTGCTGCTTCCTCCCTCGAGCGGGCGCTCACCACACAACACAGAGCAGAAGGACGGGCCACAGACCAGAGCACGCGTGCCACAGCCCTCGTCCATGAGATCCACTGTACAGAGACGCACAAAAGAGGAAAACAGAAGGCAACACACTCAGACAGCAGCGTTTAGGGGACAAAATTAAAAGGATCATTTTCCCTTTTATTTTCCAGCAATTTCTACAATAAAAGAAAAGAGATTTGGGGAATTCCCTGGTGACCCATTGGTTAGCACTCTGCACTTTCACTGCTGAGGGTCCGGGTTCAATCCCTGGTCAGAAAACTAAGATCCCACAAGATACTCGGAGTAACCAAAAAAGAAAAAGAAGACATTTTAAGGTATCAGCTCAAAAGTGTTCGGTGAAACAAGCAAATAGCCCCCAACAGAAGGCCGATAACCCAGGTGAGACCAACAGGAGGAAGACAGCGAAGCGCGGGTGGGCCCTGGACACCCACGAGACAGGTAGTGGCAACAGGCTGAGGCTGCCCAGCTGCGCCGAAGAGAAGACCCAGGGGCCTGGAAAGGTGAGTCCACCTCAAGGGAAAAAACCCTTTTCAAACTCTGAAAGCATCACTCGTAGCCTCCCATGTCCCCTCCTCACTTGGCACATCTAAGTCACCCCTGATGGGAGCCAGCAGACCCAGGGAGGACCCCCAGAACGGATCCACAGGAACCAGTGCCCGGAGCCCCAGCTCCTGCCCAGGACACGGCCGAGCCCACCTGACCCAGACCATGCCGAGCCCTGCTCAGAAGCACGGCCTCCAGCTTCTGCTCCCTGAACCCACAGCCCCGCCTCCTGTGACCTAAAGCCTGCAACCGAGCATGTCCCCTGTGAGCCCACCTCGCCTCTCACCAGCCAGGACCTCTGGGCGCTCTGGGGCTCAGGGACCCTCTAGCCGTGCAGGACCTGCGGCCCGCTGCCTCGACGCGTCCCTGCACGCGCCAAGGCCCCCGCCCTCTCGCGCCCACTCCTACCTCGTTACAGTCGTGCCTCTCTAGACACGCTCAGCTCCCTGCCCAGCAGAACCCCAACTCTAGCTCCTGCTGCTGCCTGGCCAGAGATGCCCCAGGACCAAGCTGATCAGTCTCCCAATACAGTCACAACACCCGCCCCCAGGGACGCCCAGCAAAGCCCGCTTCCTGACTGTGGCCACACACCCAGATGACCAGTTCATCCTCTCCCCTCACAGGCTCTCAGACCTCCAACACACCCTCCCCTCCCCCTGCTGATTCCCGATGGCTCACTGGGCTCACAGAAGCTCCGCACGGACCTCGCCTCTCCCCCTACAGTGGAGAACCCGAGCCTCTATAGGTTCTGACTCCAGGGGCCTCCGTGGCACTAAGCAAGTCCCTCCCACCATGGGCTGACCTCTTCTACAGAGTCAACGACGGGGTCTCACATCTGAAAACTCTGATTCCACACGCTCTCCACCCTGTTTCTGCTGTTTTCTACAAGAAAACCCTCGGGAGCTGCCTGCTAGCACCGCTTCTTTCTCCTCCCAGCCACTCCCTCATCAGGCGGCCACCTGACTTGGCCAGAAGACTCTGAGACCACTAATGACACCCGTCTGCTAACAGACTCTCCCGACCAAACTCTGGCCAGCCTCCTCTGGGCCCTCCCTTCATCGGGCCTCAACCTGGACCTGCAAAGACTTGAAAACAGGTTCTAGCAGCTCAGGGCTGCATATTACAGGGACTCTGGGCTATGTTGTGCTTAGTCGCTCAGTCGTGTCTGACTCTGCAACCCCACGGACTGGAGCCTGCCAGTCTCCTCTGCCCATGGAATTCTCCAGGCAAGAATACTGGAGTGGGTTGCCTTTCCTTTCTCCAGGGGATCTTCCCCCACCCAGGGATCGAAGCCCGGTCTCCCGCACTGCAGGCGGATTCTTACCAGCTGAGCCACCAGTGACTACTTACAGTGACTCTGGCCCCCTAAAAAGCTCCTGCCTGAGAAATCTGAAGGCTACCAAGAGGGTCCTGCCAACATCTGAAGGCAGGACCTGTGTGTTGGGGGAGGGCAGGCATCTCCTCCCTCAGAGGGAGGCCCAGTCTGCTCACTACAATTCTCCAGCTCCATGCCTCTCTTCAGGGTGCCGCCGCTGCACCCCCACCCTCCCTTTAAAACACCCTCTCCCTGCACAAATCCAAGGCGAGTTCAGTTCGCAGGACTTCCGCCTGTTGCAGTAGCTACCTACGATTAAAATGGGGCCTCACCCATTACGGCAAGTCCAGCACGGCTTTGCCCGTCCCTGACTGCACGCACCTGACCTCACAGCAGCATCTGCCACACACCTGCCCCTCTTCCCAACGGCCCTTTCCTCCCCGTTTCCCAACCCGCCCACACTCGCTGGCCTTCCTCCCACCTCACTTTCACCTCCCTGCCCGCAGACGCTCAAGGGCCCCCGGCTCAGGCCTCCCTTCTTGTCCACTGACTCTCACTCCCCCCATCTCACCTAGCCCTGCGGCTTTAAATACCAGGGGCTGATGACGCCCACGCTGCTCACTGAGCCGCACTACCACGCTGCCAACCCTTGGGTATCACCGACACACACACTGTCTCACAGGAGGCGTGTCAAATCCACACTGCCCATCATCCTCCGCAAACCTGATCTCCCTGGCAAGGTCTGTCCCCTCAAAGGCCATCTGGTAAAATGAAGACTTCAGCTCAAGCCAAAACCCTGGTGTCACCCACAACTCCTCTTTCGCAAACACCCGGCCGTCCCACGGTGAACCCCGCTGACCCCACTCCCGAAGCTCGCCCAGAAGTGGGCCTGCGCCGCCCCCTCCTCCCGGGTCATTCAACAGTCTCCGGCCGTCCTCCGCGCCCGCCCCTCCGGGCCGTTTCCGACGCCGCCTCGGGCAGGGCGTGTCAGGCACCTAGGCCGGGCTCGGCGCACCTCCGCCGGGACCCGCCGCGGGGCTTCCCTCCCGCCTCGGCCCTGCGCCCGGCCCCACGTCTCCCCGCCGCGTCGCGCAGTTTTCTGTCCTCACAAGCACCGGCGTCCCACTCGCCTCAGGCGACCTCGCTGGCTCCGGGCTGTTTCTGACTGGAGCCGCGCGACACGCGGGACTCACCCAGGGGGCTGGGGACCCCCGGCGCGGCCGGCGCCCTGGTCCCTGCGCCCTCGGCAGGCCGCCGAGAGGAAGACGGCCAGGTCCCCGCGCATTCCCAACGGCCGCGCCGGCCCCGCGCCGCGCGGGGACCGCCCACCCCGCAGCGCGCCACACTCGCCTACCTGCGCGTGGCCGTCGACGCCGGCTTCCGGCAGACGCGACGCCCAGGTAACTCGGTCCCGCCCCCGGGGCGGCGCCGCCTATTGGTCGAGGCATGCCTCCGTCTCGCCTCTGGCCAATGGAGAGGGGCGGCGGCGTGGGATGGGGCGGGGCCGATGGCGTCACTGTTGGGCGCCGGGAGCCGCCGGTTGCCCGGCAACTCTCCGCGTTCCAGCTCCGCGGGTGGCGCCCCCGCCCGTTCTCCGGCTCAAAGCGGACAGCGCAGGTCGGTCCACGAGAATTAGTCTCAAGCAGGACGTAGATTTTAACTGCTGTCACTTAAAAAGTGGGTGCAGGATTGCGAGGTTGTCCCCCACCCTCGCCCCGGGGCCTGGTCTCCTGGGGTCTGCCCTGCCCGGGCTTTGGGAGGGGGCTGCAGTCACTTCCTGAACTTGGACGTCACCGTGACCCACCCCAGCCATGTGTGAACTGGGCGTTTTGAAGCCTGAGGGGAGCTTTGCTCGAGGGTGCTTGTTTGGGACGTGGTGTGTCACCGCGCCCGATGTGTCCATAGAGCAGAACGTGGGGCAGGGGAACACCCCGTCCCACCTCCACTTCCCCGCTCACAGCGTTGCGCCTGCTCGAGAAGTTGGCGGTGCAGCGGTGTGTCTGCAGACACCTGTAAACCCAGGTTAGGTCCCTGGAGCGAGGATAAAGGTGGATACGTGCCCGACCGCCCAGGCGTCTGAAGTCCGAGGCGGCGCCACGCCATGAAACCAACCACGTGCTAAATCATTTTTCGGCTCTTAGAAATATTGAGCAGTCTCGCCCCCCGCTGGTTGGGCGGACTTATAAGCTGGGGACAGTGAGGTGGGGACAGCTGGACGGGGTTGTGCCATCAAGGGAGTTTCCTGGGGTGGAAGATAGAGCAGCAAGCCAGGACTTTCTAGTTTTGCTCTCTACGGACAACTAACTTGTTTCTAATTGTATAAGACACCTTGCTTGCCTCTCATGCATATAAGGAGACTGGGCCACCAGTATAAGCATGTTCAAATTTACCGATTCTAGGAAGAACCATTCCGTTTTCAAGCTGCCCCAGCTAGCTTCACAATCCCTGAAAAATGAAGTTCTCATCCACATACAAGCTTAAATAATGTAGCGTATAGAATACAAATATGGTTATCGTGTATTGCAACCCAACAGGACCCTATGGAGCTTTCCTGGAAGGGAAGAGACTCCACTCACTCACCCACCCCATGTGCCCCGCCTGCTTCCTCTGCAGAAGAGCCGTGGCCTCCTAGGCCTGGCAGCGAGCAGGGCCCTGCAGGGCCTTCCCAGTGCGGGGCTCCCCCATCCCATGCCCACTGCCTCCGTTTGGTCTGTAGAAAAACTTAAAAAATGATAACTTTAATCCAAGAAGTCAGAAAATGCAGAAAGGAGAACATTCAAGCAAGATGAACTAACAGCCATTAAACGGAGCCAAGGACCTCCAGTTCCCCTCAAGAGCTACAGGTAGTATTCTGAGCCATGTCCTTTAGCTATTTCGCGGCTGCTGAAAGCCCCGGCAGTTGAGCGCACTGAGCTGTGTGCTGCACACAAGCAGACAGACCCAGACTGGTTGGGGTATTGACGACGCTGAGTTCTGATTACGTCACCAACAATCAATGAGAAGAATGTCCACGAGCTGGCCACACACCCCACAACCCTCTCCCTAACTGTCTTTACAAAGCTTTCCCTGAAAGCCTTCAGGGAATTCGGGTCTTTTAAGCATCAGCTGCCGGGACTCCTTGCTGGGCACCTGCAACAGATGCTGCCTTTCCCTTCCCCACAACCCAGGGCCAGAAGGTGGGCTTTACCGCCACCCGAAGCAGTAGAGCTTGGCTTGGAGAGAGGGAGCGGGGATTCCCAGAGAGCCTCCCACTGAAAATAGCTGAAAAAACGATTTAAAAAGACACACATATATATAAAACAAGACATGTATATATACATATCAATAGATAGATGACATGGGGCCAATAAATAAGGGGAAGAGGGGAAACCTAGAGAAGTAAGCCTTTCAGTTAAGGCTGTTTTTCACTCAATTCTGGAAGAAACAGCTGAAAGGCTGAGAATGTGAAGAAAGATTTTGTCAGCTTTGCAGGCTAGGGCTGCCAAGAGGAAGGGTTCTTGTAAACGTCGCATCTTTGGGTTGAAATCCTGAAAGGCTACACTGTAGGCATAAATATAAAGAGTGACCAGCTCTTGCAGGCAATGCGTAAACTCCACCTTGAATTCATCTCAATTTCTGAAACTGCATTTGAGCGAATCAGGATTTACTGTTGGTGCCGCTTGTGGGCTGAAAGAGGAAAAGGTCAAGTTTAGAAGACCGTCAAGTCCCACACCCCAAACCGAAACTGCTCATACAGCAGGACTGCTGGTCAACAGAAGACAGTTACATACCGGAGACAAACAATGGGACAGAAAACCAGGAAATCAGCACCGTCAGTGTGCACGGGGCTGCGCCACACCCGCCCAACAGAGCCTCGTGGGCCTGAAAACGGACGGCTGCAGCTGCTCCCCAACCAGGCTCACTGCCTAGCCAAAATGCCGAAGTCCGCAGGAAGTCAGCCAAGCAAAGAGAGGGGACAACAAACCTTGGCTCCACCTCCGGGAAGGCACGGGGCCCAGGGTACTTATGGGACAGAGAAGCAGGGCAGCCTGAGGTCGGATGGGTGGGGAGTGCAGGGAGATGGGCAAAAGCTGGGATAATCTCGGTCCATGAAGGTGTTAACCTCGCCACAGGCCTCTGCATGTTCAAAAGTGGAGGCATTTAGAGACAGGGTGAAGTTCTCAGCTCTGATGTCAAAGGTCATGGAGAGGAGATTCGTGCTTGCTTCCTGGAGGTTCGGGAGGTCCTGTCCACTCTTAACCAGCTCAGCTGGTACCTGGCCCAGCTGACTCCAAGCTCCTGGGAAACAGCTCAGGTAAGCATCTCATCATCCAGGCCCCATGAGGCCTCAAGGAAGAGAGTGTTGAAACGACTCTGATTAATGGTGCGGGTGAAATGGATCTGGCCCAGGGTCCCAGTCACGGGCTGACACGGAGCCCCCGCCAGGGGCTCAGCCTCAGCTGCGTCTCTACCGCGCCCACAGCACATCGGGAGCTGTTGGGGGCCAGTGTGAGGAACTCCGCCCATGGCAAAGGTCATGAGGAAAAGAAGCTTGGCATATGCAAAGGCGTGATCAAGCCTCAGGAGCTCCCCTGTTCCCGAGCATCTACCCCAAAACCAGAGTACTTTACAGGGAGCTCTCTCCCATCACCATTTCTCTCAGAGAGGGAGTTAACTTGCAGCCCCAGTTAATGGAGATTCCTGGGCGTGACAAGAGTGTTTCAACTTAAAAACTCTGAAGGTTCTCTAGCCTGCCTGGTCGGGTTGTCTAGCCGCAGGTGACTGTTTGCAGCCTCCCAACTGTGAGAGGCATGGGATGCTTTAAAACTTTCTAAATACAGACTCTTTTGAGAAGTTGGAGGATTGTTGGTGTGGTATTGGTGGGTTGATTGGGAATTATACTGGTGAAGGGTTTTTTCATTTGTCATGCCAGTAATTAACTGCTAATTCCCTGCCTTGGGTGTGACAAGGGTGGCTCAGGTCAAACCTCTCTGCTGACAGACTAGCTTGTGTGACAACCTCTCAACCATAAACAGCACAGAGAGTTTGGAGTATTAGCATAGGGCTTTTCTCATTTGACTGCTGCCAGGCCTTCATATCCTTAGGCACCTGAGAATATATTAATCAATGTATATGGAATATAGAAAAGGAAATATAGTAGTTTTTGATGTTAGCAATTAGACTTTTTGAGTTAATGAATTTTCTCTTTTGTTATAGACTACTGTACTTTGTTATAAATCACTGTGTCCTTGCTATGCAAAACTGTAACCTTATCACTATCTTAAGACTAAATCGATTGTAAAGGGAACATTGGCGAAGGGTTTTCATTTGTTGGACTGATGTTTGCTGCTAAATTTCCATATTCCCTGCCCTTATAATAAATATAACTAGCATATAGGAGAAATAAGTATTAACCTTTAAGCATATAGGAGAAATAAGTATTAACCTTTAAGATTAATCATGTTAAACCTTAGGTTAAGTAAATTCCTTTGATTGTAACTCACTACACCCTCACCCTATAGGAATGCAACTTTATTTGGAGGGTGGTGCCTGAAAAAAATCACTCCTGGAAAAATAAGCTTTCTGGTTAACTGACCAGTATCAGAAAGGGCCATAAAATGTCAGCGGACCTCATGGTCAGAAGATGATGTAAAAACTCATAAGACCTTTGTATAATTTTATATGAAACACCTGATTGTGACAAGGGTCAGGTCTGCTGACCCCGCGTGACTCTATTCATCCCTATGTGTAACAAAGGTATATAAACAAACCTGAAAAATAAAGAAGTCAGATCAGTTCCGGAAAGACTGATTCCCTCATGTCGTTCCTTTCTGCTCCCCAATTTTCTGGCTGAATTCCCATCTGGAGCGTGGGTGCCCACCATGCAGATGGTGCAAATTCCTTGTCCGGAATTTTATTGGTACCCCACGTAAGCCAAGTTATTCAGCCCCTTTCTCTCTCTCTTACTATTTTCTGGCCGAATTCCCATCTGGTGCATAGGACCCACCAAGCCTACTAACTTTGCCTGGGCTTCTAAGATTGGACCGGGGGGCCTCAGTGCCTCCTCTCCTTCGGGAGAACGGGGAAGACGCCTGCGGCCTTCGTAGGTGGTGATTGGTACCCTGTGTTAGCCAAGTTATTTGGCCTCTTTTTCTCTGCTAAAATCTTAGTCCCTCTCTATCTGTAATTAAATACGTTTTCCTAGGACGCCTATTCCGTCCCCACCTTCGAATCACCCTGGATCCACCGGGGCTGGACCCCAGCAGGGAGCTACTTAGCCGGGCGTGTGGCTCTCAGGTCTTCTGAGTTTCGTGACCCAAGTGCAGGACCGTCTGTACTACAAACTGACCTCTTCCTTTGGGCCCCACTCAAAACCAGCGACTTCCAAGTCACCCTGTAAATGAGTGACGGCCATGTTAAACATGGCCCACGCCGCCTCCCAGTGCGAGGGGACCAAGCGACGGCGGCAAAGCGGCCCTATCGTGGCCCCTCCGGTGGTGGGCTGTGTCTGCACAGCACATCAGCACCATTCAGCTGCAGACATTTATGATCTCACCGCATCTGCACGGTGGGCACATGGGCGCGACTCAGCCCTGTGCTCGGCTTCAGGAGCCCCCACAAGCTGGGCCGAGGTGGCACCAGGGCTGGAGTCTCACGGGAAGGCTCGCCCGGGGCACGGTCACTTCCGAGCTCACTCATCTGGCTGCTGGGAGGACTGAAGACCAACCACCTGCACGCACCCCCACCGCGGCCCCCCGCTCCCTCACAGCTCCTCCCCGCTCCCCTCGCGCAGCACACGGTGGTGGCTGACCGCAGCCTTGCAGTGAAACAAAGCAGTAAGTCAGCACTTACCCTCAGATGTTCACACTCGACCAGGTGGGGGGAGGGCAGATTTGTCTCCCTCCCGCCGCCTTCCCAACACCCGACGACCCCCCCCCCCCCGTCTCAGGGCAGCTGCAGGGCTGGGCCCATGTCCACAGTCCTCGCTGTGCAGCTTCAGACCTGGAAAAGGGAGACCACTTCAGAACCCACCTTCCAGATTAGGCCGTAGCATTGCTGCAAAGAATGGATGTGGAAGCCTGATCAAGAACAAACTTGGATACCGAGGGGGAAGGGGTGGGCAAGGACTGGGAGATGGAGATGGACGTGCACGCACTATCGACGTGACGTCTGACACCGGTGAGTGATGGGAACCTCCTGGGCAGAGCGGGAAATGCTACTGAGGGCTCTGTGGTAACCTACCTGGGACGAGAAACCAAAACGGAGGCTATGTGTACACGCACAGCCGGCTCACCTTGCTGTACAGCAGAGACAGCACTGTACAGCGGGTAAATCCAATAAACATTAATTTTAAAAACACACTTAAAAACCCCAATCCCTCTGAACACGGATGACCTGCAGAGACGGACTGGGGGCTGATGGCTCGGGCACCTCCTGGCGCCTGGACGCGGCTGCCTGCAGAAACCAAGGTCCTGGTCGCCGGCTCCTGGGTTCTGAGGCCCTCTGGTGACACCTTGTGGGCATGTCTGATACTGTGGCCTTGCACCAGCTCGGCCAGCAGGACTGCTCACCGGACACGGAGCACTGGGCGGGCAGCCTGGCCCTGCGCGGGCAGCCTGGCCCTGCGCGGCTTGTAATGCAAAAAGCAGGACAGTGGCGGCAGGGAGGGTGTGGCTGTACGTGCTGGAGACCCCAGGCGGCGGGAGAACACGCTCAGCTGTCCCAAGGCTCTCCCTTCCCCGACACAGGCCAGACCCTCTAGAGATGCATGGACTTGCTGAGGCCAGCCTGACCCTCCTCCTGCAGCCGGGCGGTGGTGGGCCCAGCACCAGGCACCGAGCCTCAGGCAGAGCCCTGTGCCTCGGGCACCTCTGAGGCTGAGCGCCGGCCTAGCCCCATCCCAGATGGCTGCCACTCACAGGTGAAGGAACCACGGCCACCATCACCGCGTGCTCAAGGGCACCCCAGCAGCTGAGGCAGTGAGCTCAGCCTTCTCTCAGACACGCACACAGCCCCGCGGCACCCGGAGCTCTCTGCATCAGCACTTCCGACAAAGCTTAAAATGCGTCTGTGGCTTCCCCATCCTTTGGGACGCAGTCACGCCCACAAGGAAGCCTCTGAACTAACGCTCGCTCTGCTCATCAAGGCGGACCGGCTGACGACACCGTTTTCATCCCATCAGGAGGAAACTGAATCCATGAAACAGCAGATGGGGGTGCAGGGAGACTGACGGGGAGGAAACTGGTGTGACTTCCCGGATGCCAACTTGGGACCTCTCATCGAACTCTGAAACACGCCCCTCCAGCACAGCAACGCTCCCTAAGGAGCAAAGCATCAGGGCAGCGACATGCCCAGGTCCTGGGGGACCTCGACCTCCGTAAACGGCGACAGGGACTGCCCGGTGGGCGCCTGCTGTCCTGACCTTCACCCTCTCCACCATCGCAGCATCTCTTCACACGGGGCCTCCAGGAAAACGCTAACTTCTCAGAAAGGCCCTGAGTACACTTAAGCATTCCACGTCCAAGCTGAGAAGTGTGAGCGGATGATCGCTGGCGACATGGCCCGTTTTCGCCCTCTAGTTTGGGTGATCAAGAACAGTGCTAACAGAGATATGGCGCAAGCTCTCTGCCTGGCTTTAGAATTCCTAGCAGCCACAATTAAAGCACAAAACAAAGCAAGTAAACCATTTTAGTACTTCATTTAATCCATTATACCCAAAATACTATTTCAACCTATAAATATTCAAAAAGAAATTTTTTTTTTTATTGGTATGGTCTTCAAAACCCAGTTCTACACAATCAGTTTGGACATTAAACTCTCCTGAAAAAGACGTGATCTGTGTATAGATGTCATAAAACCTGCAATTAAGAAGATACTCAAGTTCCCAACACTCAACCCTGCTTCCTAACACCAGCGAGTGGCCGCCACGTAGACCCGGGACCCCAGGAAGCACTTCGTGCACGAGGCCCTGAGACCCATGGCATCAGGAACTCGGGCAGGGTGGGGCTGCGCTGCTCACAGACCCCCGGGCGATGCTGGCACATCTGAGAGCCAGCGGCCTCGACCTGCCACCACGAACCAGGGAGGGGCACAGACAGCTGCATCTCCCACCTGCGGACTGGGAGCCCAATACACTGCCCTCCATCGCGTCCTGAGGCTCTGAACCCAGCGAGCACAGGGGAGCCCGGCCACGTGCCCTCGGGCCACGACGGAGACCCAGGCAGACAGCATTGCTCTTCCTCCGGTTTCCTGGCGCCCAAGGTCCCAGAGACGAGGGCTCTCCTGGCATCACCACAACACCTGCAGTCAGAGGGTCACGGCTGTCCTCTCAGTGGATCAGGAGCGGTGGGCGGGGACCACCTGGACAAGGACCCCCACAGGGGAGGCGGTCCCCCTCCACATGGGCTCGGATGGCCGATCACAGGAGCCGCGTGGGGAGGGACGGCGTGTGATCTGATGTTGGTGGTTTGAGTGACAGAAGGCCCAGGACTGACGCCCAGGCCAGAGCTGCTCGCATGGGAAGCAGGGGCCTGCTGAAGCACGAAGGGCAGGTCACGCACGGCAACAGGCCCGTCTGGGCAGGGTCAACCTCGCCATCACTTTACTTTGAACCTGAAAGAGAAGAAAACTGCTTGTTTTTAGATTTGTCTGGATTAACTAGAAGTGGGTGGTCACGTACAAAACATTCACCACCCACAGGGCTTCAGACTCCAGCGGTGAAGCGTCTCTCGGGTCACCCGGCACTGAGGAGCCCGCAGGCTGGCGCACACCCTCCCCCGGTCTGGGCAGGACGGGGCACAGAGCCCCAGAGCCAGGCATGAGCCGCGCCGTGAGCGCTGAGCGTGACCATCTCTCCCGGCCTGTCCCAGGCCATACCTGAAGCACCGGGCCAGCCAGCCGTCCGACCCCTCGCGGGAAGCCCCTGACGGCCTGGATTCCAAGCACCTGTGGGGAAGGCTCAGGTCAGCGTTCCGCCAACTCCTCACCTCCAGGGGCCACACGTGCAGGGGATGAGGGGACCCCTCCGCCTGGTTCAGGCAGACGCCACGAGAGATGGTCACAGGAGGTGGCAGGGGACCCGGCCTCCACTCCTGCAGCAGGTGGGGGCAGATGGTCCACGTTCCTCCAGCGGAGGGGCTGGGCTGCCCTCAGGAGGCGGCTGGAGCACGGCAACCCCAGGCCCACGGGGGAGGGCGGACGGCTGGCGTCGTGTGAAGCCGAGCTCACAGTGTGGGGAGGGGGTCACTGTCTGGCCCCACAGGCTGCTGGGCTGCCAAGGAGACATTTGGCGACCGCCCCAGAGAGAACGCCACCGGAGGCAGAGATCAGGGTGACGCATCCGCAGGCCAGGGGCCCCAGGGAGACGGGGACCACCCTCCACGAAGGCAGCGCCCGGGCAGACCCTCCCCTCAGTCCCAGAGAGGAGCCCACACGGTGAGCGTGGCTTCTAGCCTCAGAATGGAGGTCCCAGCAGACAACAACTAGACTCCAGCTTCAATTCTGAGCCCACTTTTAATTCAGATCATGTTCACCCAAACCCCACAGCGAATATGGCACCCCCACAGCCGAGTGTGGGCCTCAATTCCAGGTCCAGCTGGTCCCAACGCGTAGGCTGAGTGAGGCCGTCCTCACCCGGCTAAGCTGCCGGGGGTGGGCCTTGCGGGCGCAGCCGTGGTCCAGAGGGTGTCTGTGCTGCAGACAGAAGCTGCCGCGACACTCCTCACACGCCACCCGCAGCATCTCCCGCCTCCTGCAGCCCTCTCTGGAGCAGCGGAACACGAACACCTGGGAAAGCACACATCACTTCAGTGTCCCAACCGCCTCGCTGAGCGACCACGCAGCAAGCCGCAAGTAAGACCCTCAACCCTCAATCCAAAACAGTTCTTAACAGTATGAAGGCGCTGGGCCTTCACTGAGATTCGTCAGGCCAACAGAAAAATGCTAACTAAGCATGCAGGCACCTTCACAGATGACAATTACAAAGCCAGCACCCTGTGTCAGGGGCTCGCGGGGTGCCGGGGGCGCTCTCAGAGAGAGACGAGATGGGGGGTGGGGCAGACGGTCACGGGGAGGAGGCCACGCGGCGTGAGGGGAGCCAGTGGGGCCCCAGGGCCAGCGGCGCCTGTGCTCCGGGGGGGCCTCTGGGTGACCTAAGCTGCCAGGCACTCCCAACTGTGCAGGTTCAACAGAGGAGGCAGGGCCAGCAGCCGAGGGCAGCCCTCCGCCAAGGCAGGCAGTGGCCGAGCGCAGGGGCAGCAAGGAGCGGTAGGTGGGGACCAAGCAGGGGCCGCAGAGGCGGGGGCCGGGTGTGTGGGAGATTGCCGATCAGAGAGCCTGGGGCAGAGGCTCAGGGCAGGCTTTGCCTTCTGCTCCAGGCTGTCATAATCGATTTTGTCCCGCACTGAGCGCGGGAAGCAGGGAGCGGCTGGAGAACACGGAGATGGCCAAGGATGGGAAACCAGAACCCGCGGCGGCAGACAGCGACGCAGCCTCACAGGAGCAGGGCCTAGAGACACGCTGGAGGCTGAGAAAGAGTGCCGCGTGGCCCGCATCCCAGAGGACCACCGGGTCGGCCCGGGAGCGCGCAGCTCGGGACGTGCGGGAGGCCCGTGAGCCCCCTTCTCTGAGGGCAGGACAGGCCGGGCTCCTCAGACACAGAGGTGATCACGGGTGGCGGCTCCGATTCCGCCTGAAGCTCTACAGTGACCACCAAGAGACGTTCTGAAAAGGGATGAACGCAAAACTGCAAATGATGCAAGGGAACAGCCCCGACTTTCGGGAAGGCTCACGGACAAGCAGGACGCACTCAGCAGATGAGAAACCCTGCAAGCTGGTGTGGAGGCTTGGGGGAGGGGGGGCGCAGGGAGGAGGCTGTGCCTCCAGGAGACCCCCTCCCCACAGCAGAGCTGCCCTGACCGCCGTGAGCCTGAGAGTGCCCAGGACCCAGCACCGAGCACCCACGGGGACACAGAGACGGAAACTTGGGGAGAACAGGCCGGCCCAGCAGGGCCAGCACAGAGGAGCGCGGCTAGAGCAGGCGCGGGCCCAGGGCTCCCAGTCTGCGAGGCTCAGCCAGCATGAGGCTGCCACACCGGGAAAAGGAAAGCAGTCACTCATGGGCGGCCCGAGCAGCAGAAGCGGGAAAACAGCCAGCGCCCACGAGCGCCAGGAGCTGGGGCACCCGGGCCCGCAGCAGCCCCCGCAGGATTGGCACGCACGGCACACAGGCTGGGCTCCGCCCGCAGGGGAGGCAGGCGGCCCCACGCCCGCTCCAGACGGACAGATGCGCGCTGCGCCGCCTCCTGGGAGCTCAGGAAAAAAAGCGCAGGTGGGCAGGGATTCCTAGAAACCACGCTAACTTTCCACCCTCAGAGAAACACTGAGATTTCTGTCACGAAAGCAAATCCTAACGAGACCCTGATCTTGAGGAAATATGCTTGTGGAGCAGTGACGCTGCTCACAATCCAGGAAAAACGCTCAGCAATCGTTCAGCCGCTCAGTCACGTCCAACTCCTTGCGACCCCGAGGACCGCAGCACGCCAGGCCTCCCTGTCCTCCGCCAACAATCGTTAGGGTTTAACTCTACCTCTCCACCGAGGAGGACGCGGTGCCTGCCTCACCTTCGCTGTCTCCTGCCCGGGGGACGCCGACAGCCTCCATCCATGTGCGCTCCGACCACCACATCGGGGCTCTCTCCCCGTCTCACTGGGACGGGGCTGTTACAGAGCGGGCACACCGGGACCCGGACATCCTAAATGGCAAGCGTGAGATGACAGGGCTGATGAGAGAACCAAACTCACGACAGAAAGGACCGCGGCACCGTCACAGACGCCGGCCTCGCCCTCACAGGAGGACCGGCAGTCAGCTCGGGCGGACCCCAGGGGAGCCAACACACAGCGGACAATCACCCGCCCACAGAGACGCCCCGAGGAGAGCCGGGCGAGGCCACCCAGGAGGGAAGCGGGCGGGCAGTCTGGATGGCCAGTCTCGTGAAGGCAGGGCTGTCCGTCCAGCACCAGGAGTGAGCGGAGAAGCTGCCCCGATGCCTCAGGGGCGGGCGGCCTGGCCCCGCCTGCCAGCGGCCCTCCCGATGCTCACGAGGCTTCCGCCGTGCCCACACGGGCAGATGTGGCCACCGCCAAGCCCAGGACGGGGGCTCTGGAAGGAGCAGCAGGGCACGCAGCAGCAGAGCGCCTGGCACGGTCAGCATCCCTCAGGGGCGATGCCTCAGGGCCAGGCCGGGCTGGCTTCTCTTGGGGCCGATGCCTCAGGGCCAGCTGAGGTGCTGCGGCCGCAGGTGGGTGACAGGTTAACCCCAGAGTGCCTGGAAGTGGAGCTGAACGCCACCCGGGGGCGCTCCTGCAGCTGGCCCGTGGGCGAGTTAAGAAAGCAAGCAACACTGAGTCATCTCTAGGCAGACTCACCCTATCCAGGGAAAGAGGAAGGTCAAGCCAACAAAGACACAGTTTCGCCTGGCCCTTGGTGCTGGGCGAGCATGAGTCACCCTCCCCACCCCACGAATCAGCGAGGGCCCAGACCACAGCGGGCGCTGGCCGAAGCCCGGAAGGCTATCATCTGCACCCCTAAGCTGCCACCGTGGGGAGTCAGGAGCGTGCTGGCCAGACTGCATGTTTTAACATGCTAAGCAAGCTTTGAGGGGCTGGATATGACGACCGATTCCAGGGACCCCGAGAAGAACCCGCGGCTTCCGAGCTGCGCGGCCCGAGCTTCCCGGGAAGGTGGACCCCCCCCGCCTGTCCACATAGGGACTAGCCTAACCCTAACCCACACAGGACTAGCCTAACCCTAACCCTAACAGGACTCTATGGCTCCCTTCACTCCAGCTGAGCTGCGGCTACGTGTGGCTCGCGCCCACTACCTCGGGCAGCGAGGCTTTGGAGAGGGAGGATCGGCATCTTCAGAAAGAAGTATGATCGATTACCTTGGTGAATGCAAGGGGACACTTGTGTGCAGCACACGTAAAATGGTCTTTACAGAAATCTTGTTTACAAGCATCACATTTTAACGGAAGAAAATCTAAAAAAAAAAAAAAGTGCAGTGCTTTAAAGACTAGAACAAAATAACCATACATCGTCATTAAACAAGTATTTGCCTTCCCTGCGTTCACACAATACCTACCAAACACACCCTCGAGGTATTACAAGAGAATACAGTAACTGGGATCTGTGAATTTCACAACGCCAGCAACACTGCGGAACGGGTACAGCTACCCTTTCCAAGGAGATCTCAGCTCAGGGGGCACCTGAGTGTCTCAGCAGCGCTCTCCATCCACCCAGCACTGGCAGCCAGCCTCCCACCTGGCTGAACAGAGCCTCAGCCGCAGGCCAGCATCTCATCGCTGAAGGGCCACAAAGGCTGAGACCCAAAGACCACCAGGTAACGAAGACAACGGCCAGTCCTCCCAGCACGCAGATGACACAACGCCCGCGTTTCTGCCGCGGTTCTCTCAAAGGTGCTTACCTAGCTGCTTGCACGTTTTTTCTGAACAGTGCTTCCCCAAGTCAGGGAACTCCATTGTAAGAGCGTGTCCCAAACACAGACGACAGAGTAAGACGCCACCTGCGAGAGTTAGAGAAGCTCAGGAGAAAAGCCAACGATGCCCAAACTGTCACCAGGATTTAGGTCGTACAGCTGATCAAAGTAAACACACACCCAAGTCAGCTGGGCTCCCACAGGGGACTAAAGCCTCACAACTCTTGTCTTTTAGCAAAAAGAAAATAGCCGCCTTAGGATAAGTACCAGCTCCTTCAGAATTAACCCCATTAAAAGACAGGTTGTTTTTCAGTCCTTTTAATTTCTAGTTTATGAAGCTCAACCCGAATTTAGGTTTTCATTAATCCAATTTTGCTTCATATTGATAAGGACATCTCATATTCAATTTGCACAGTCACCAAAGGAGGTTTCAGCCTTGGTGAACTTTAAATCCCCATTTCACCTACTGAATATTCTTGTTGACATAAACAAAACTCCGTTACCAGGTGCTAAATCCCATTAATTAACTGCACGAACCCGGAGAGATTCCACTCGGTCCCCTCTTGCTCTAACTCCCTGATGCATTGAGTCTTACTTAGAATTTACTCCTTAATGCCCATCAGCCTGGAGTTGACAGGGGGAAGGGCAAGAAGTCAACCCATCAGTGGAAAACAGGCATAGAAACGGCGAGGCCACCGCACTTGAGCGAAAACTGACTCCCCGGGGCGCCTCACAGGCTCCCTTCGCATCAGGCACCCACTCTGGCCCCTCCCAGAGTCCACGTCCCCAGGGCCTTCTCCGGGCTCGCCCGTCAGCGCTCTCCGCTGCCGGGGGTGTCCCCGGCTCACGCCCGCAGGCCTCGGGGTTAGAGCGCCACTGACGCCCGCCTCACCCTGGACCCTCCTTCCCCAGGGCCCGCTCGCTCGGCTCCAGGGGTCAGCGACACCGAGCGGGTGTGCGGGAACCGCTCCATCGAGGACCGAGCAGAGACCCACCTCAGTCCCGCCGGGGTCGCGCTGTCGGCGATGCGTCCGCGGAGCGAGAGCCCCGGTGTGCCGGGACACGGGCGCGCTGCCGTCCGAGGTCTGCGGCCCGGCCGGACCCCCGCCCGGCTCCTGCAAGAGGCCCGGGCAGCCGCCGAGGAGAGTGGAAGGCGGTGGAGCCCGGAGAGCTTGAGCCTCCCGTCCGCCGTCGGCCGCGGCGAACGAGGCCAAAGGAGGCGGAGACCAGAGCCCGAACGACGAGAGCGGCCGGCCCGAGCCCACCGAGGAGCGGCATCGCGGCGCCCTGCCTCCGGGCCATTTATCCGCAGCCGCCCGGCCCGAGCGCTACCGCCGAGCGGGCGTTCCCGGCGCGCCCCCGACACGTCACCGCGCGCCGACCAATCGCGCCCTTTCGCGGCGAGGCGTTCCCGGCGGCCGCCGATACGTCACCGCGCGCCGACCAATCGCGTCCTCCGCCGCCCGCGCACGCCCCGCCTCTTCTCGAACAGTCGCGCGGCTTCTCGGAGCCGCCGAGGCACGGAGAGGCCCGTCGGAACGGGCGCGTTGGGCGTGGCGGGGCGTTTCCCCGCGCGGGGCGCCGGAGCCGCAGGGCCGTCGGTACGGGCGGCGGGGAGAGCACCCGGGCGCTGACTTTGGAGTCACGGGTGAACTTGAGCAAGAGGGCAGGTTCACAGACGGCGACACCTCAGGGGCGCCTGCGCGCGCTCCTCCGTGTGCGCCGTCTCCCTCAGCCTTGCTCTGGGCGCCTGGGGGAGCCTGCACCTGCCGCCCGTGGCGCCCCGTCCCGCCACTCCTGTCGCCCGCTTGTCTTCCCTCCGTGACCGCTCAGGCGCGCGGTCGGTGGCGACCCCACGTTAAGGTCCCACCCGCAGACCCCGCCTGGCTTTGTGTCGCGTCTCCTCTGCTCCAGGAGCTCATCTGCTGTTACAGTGTCAGTCTCGTCCTGCCCCCGACGGGCTGTATTAAGTCACAGACTCTCATCAGTATAACGTGACTCTCAGGACGGGCGTCAGGTCCCGTTTCCTCGGTGGCACCACGGGGATGGTGCCGTGCTCATCACCGGGCGCAGGACCGCGCCCCATCCTGCCACGGGACGTGTTCATTTTGACTACCCAGGCCTCACGTTTGCCAAGTGTCTCCACTTTCTCATTTGTGAACAATTTCCCTTGACCATTTAGTTTTTAAGGAAGAATCAGAATTCACCTCAACTTCAGGGAAGGTCTGGAGAAGAGGTGAGTGGACACCTGAGGGTGTAACAGGTGAGCATCTGGCCCACCTCAGTCCTTCCTGACCCTGATCTGGCCAAGACCACAGCACACTACCCTGAAAACGAGACCATCAAGTCAGCTTTTAGAGGCAGCTTTTGGTCATTACTGAACGCCTGCAATGCTAAAGAGAGAGATGCTGGGCCTCCCTGGCGGCTCAGGGTGAAGAAGCCGCCTGCCAATGGAGGAGACACGGGCTCCAGCTCTGGTCCAGAAGATCTCACATGCGTGGAGCCGCTAACCCGTGCGCCACAACTGTTGAGCCTGGGCTCCTCTGAGCGCATGTGCCGCAGCTACGGAAGCCCACACGCCCTGGAGGCTGTGCTCTGCACCAGAGGAGCCGCTGCGGCGAGCAGCCCCTGCGCGCGCAGCTGGAGCAGGCCCAGGCACTGCGGTGGAGCGGCGTTAGGTGGCCACTGTACACCCGAGTCACTCACACACCACCATCGAGGGCCTCCTGTGGCGTCCTCCGGGAACTGCTCTGCACTCAGCTGGGACAAAGGGCCTTGAGTGCCACGGCAACGCGGATGGGAGGGCAGGCAGGCCTCAGAGCCCTAGTTAGCAACCCTGAAGAAGTGCCAGTTGGGAGAAGAGGCCACGTGCCTGTCTAGACGTGCTGCCCCCTGATGAGCCACAGCTCTCTGCTGTGGCCCCCATTTTACCTGCAAGGGGACAGGTGCAGAGCTGACCAGGGACAGACCCAAGAGGAGCCAGGATTCAGACTCACCTCGGAGTCCACATTCCTGACCCCCTTGTGCTGCCTGCACTGGCTGGGGGTGAGGATGGAGGGGCGGCTGGGAGCCGGGTCGTCAGGACACCGAGGGCCACGAAAAGATCTCAAACTTTGAGTACAGAGAGGTAGTGCTGGAAAGTTTTAAAGAAGCCCTTGAGGGGTGGGCAGGGAACACATATACTTTATGCAACTGAATGAAAAATAATTTCAACTTCCTTGATCTTCTAAAATTGAACTCCACTTTTCTGTGGAGCCCCAGTCGCCTGCCCCAGGCAGACACATGTCCTGTCCCATCACTGAGCGTCCAGCCTGCTGAGATCCAGTTCCTCTCGTGACCTCAGTCACTCCAGGGCTGCTCCCTGTAACCCCTCTCCTTCAGTGGCTCCGGGGTTTGGGGAAGCACGGGTGACCCCGTGGCAGGGCAGGGTGGGGAAACCTGGCCACAGCCTCTGGTCACGTGCGAGCACCCGCTGCTGGGTCAGGACTTCCGCCGTGACCTCGGATCAGGAGTTCACGCCAGCCTGTCCTGAACCCGGGTTCCAGGTTCAGTGACCCTCTCTGCCCTCCACACTGGGGTCTGCGGGGCTGGGGGGCGCCTGTAGCTTATGTGCGGGGTGGGGGTGTGGCTCGAGGGCAGCAGTAGAGGCCCTGTCCCTGCCCGGCCGCACCCCAGGCTCTCTCACTGCACCAGCGCAGAGGTGTGGGCTGCCCCCCGAGGGTCGGGTGGGACAGTAGGCATGGACCCTGCTTGCCTTCAGGTTATCCCCCCTCCTCACGAGCCGTGTGCCATCTGAGGGCTGCAGTTTGTGCAGGGGGTTGGTTCTCAGGGATCCAGGCAGCATCACAAGCTCCGAGTCCTCCCTGTCGAAGTTCCAAGGGGCTTCTCAGGTGGTCTAGTGGTTGGGAATCCACCTTCCCATGCAGGGAGGGATGTGGGATTCGATCCCTGGTCCGGGAGGATCCCGTGCGCCCTGGCTACTGAGCCCACGGGCCTGGAGCCTGTGCCCCACACCAAGAGGAGCCGCCACAGTGAGAAGCCCGCGCACGGCAATGAAGACCCAGTGCAGCCAGGAGAGGCTGAAGAGAGGAAGGAAAGCGCACCGAGCCCCCAGCCCCGCAGCCCCGCGCCTCCTTGAGCCCGGGCCTTTCTCTCACACCGCTGCCTTGGCTTTCTTGCTCTACGAGTGAATCTCACAAGCTTGGCTTCACGACTCCCTTTCCTCTGTCTCGAAAACCTCTCTTTTAAGACTCTGGCTTGCTATGAGCTCTTAAAAGATTAGGTTAAAACTTAAATATGAACAACAACTTTAAAATATATATTTTGTGTTTTTATTTTTGGCTGTTGGATCTTCATTTGAGTAGCAGCTTCTTATGGCTAGACGGATGCGTTCATGGAGCGTGACTGTTGCCACAAATGATGGTGGAAAACTTCTCAGTGATGGAGGAGAGAAAACACACTGACGCTGTGCGTGCCGTGCACCTTGTAGTTGGAAACGTGTGTTCGGTCGCCCTTGGTAGAAGGCAGACGGATGGAGAGGCTGGGGCAGGAGCTGGGAGGGCAGCTACGAGGCTGTGGCTGTGGCCCAGGCGCCAGAGATGACAGCGGCCATGGGCGCCCTTGGAGACAGCGCTTTACCCACCTCTGCCACTCCCCTGTAGGCAGGGCATGAGCGTGTGGTCCAGGGGAGAAGCTCCCAGAAAAGATTCCTCCCTGTTAAAAGAGAGATACTCATCAGGACATAGCCCACTTCTAGATGATGTTTTTGTGATGCTTGAAAGTAGCCTTCTCACTAATTCATAGGGCAAAGCTTAAGGACCAAGCCAAGCGCTGGGGGTGGCCTCGCAAAAGGTGGAGTGCACCCAGGTTGATGGTTACCTTGTTGAGCTGACCGTCGGCTTCCTGGCCTCAAGACACAACAGTGTACATCCTTATTCTGCAAGGTGTTGCTTGCCTTTTTTTTTTTTTTTTTTTTTTTTAGAGCCAAAGCATTCTCACCAACACATGGAATCAGTCCAGGATGTATCCGCTATGCCGTGGGGAAGAGAGAAAAGTTGGCAAATAAGCACATGGATATGTGAGTCTGGAACCCCGAGAAGAGGTTCGGTCTGGAAATAGAAGGCTGGAAATCATCAGCATAAAGATGATTAAACCCACAAGTGCGGGCTGCCTCAGGAAAGGACACACGTGGAGGAGAGGGCTGGGCACCCAGTGTTTACAGATCGGAGAGAGACACACCAGGCCGAGAGGGAGCAAGAGGGAGGAGCCGGGGCGGGGGAGAGGCCAGGAGGGCCTGTGGGTCGCTGGCCTCCGCTCCTGCGCTGTGACACGCCGCCCCTGCTGCCTTCAGAGGACGGGGTGGGGGGTGGGGGCAGTGGGGCGAAGGGCAGGGGCACGCGTGGCATCAGGAGGAGGCCTTTGTGCCTGAGGTGCCTCTGCTGCCCCGCCCCTGCCCGTCCAGCTGCTCACACGGGTGACTCTGGACCGCCCGTTTCCCCAGGACACGGTCTCTCTGCCAGACACACAGTCAGCACGATCTTGACGTTTGTAATTCATATCCTCAGCAAGTGTCAATGGGGTGCCTGCTGTGTGGACAGCGTCCTGCTTGGCCTCAAGACAAAGGTTCAGCCGGGTCCCTGTCCCTGCCCAGGGGCTTAGAGCCAGGGTCTTGGAGGAAAAAGCTCCCCCACCCCACCCTGAGACAGCGGGCATCAAGTGTAAACGCTGTGCTTGTGCGATGCAGGCCAGCGGCTGGAATCACTGGGGTTCAGAGGACGCCCTCCCAGAGCCAGCCTGGGGAAGTGGGCCTGGGTGTCTAGGAAAGCCTCACGGGGGAGGTGGGGCCCAAGGGGAGGGCAGGCTCCCGCAGGACCTGAAGGCGGGCGGCGGGCTACGGGCAGGGAGGGCTGCCCACAACGAGGCTGTGTCAGCAGGACTCATGACCGTGGGCGACAGGAACCCCTCGAAACGGGGTTCCCCAAAGGAGAGCGTCTTGGCTCCTGCCTGGAGACGTGCTGGGGTCCAGGGACTCGGATGGGCCCTCCGCTTTGTGAGGTGGGTGGAGCTAGGGGAGGGAGCGCCAGCCCCCCAGCATCTGAGACAGAGGCGGGGGGACGCTGGTGTGCTCTCATGAGTAACACGCGAGGTGACAAATGCAGGCTGAGACACTTCAAAGTGAAAACGGGCTGCTGCTGGTGATTCTGTTGGGACAGCAGGCATGCAGGGACTCCGTCAGTGAAAGGCCACCCTAGTCATGTACTCATGGGGCTGCTCCCACCCTGGCAGATAGCCCCAGGCTCCCACACAGCGGGAAGAGGCCCTCCCCAGAAAGGCAGGGGGTCTCTCAGTCCTGAGCGCACATGTGCGTCTGCCTATCATGGCCTTGGGCGGGAGATGGGGGCCACCATAACCTGAGGGAGGCCGCTCAGCCTGCAGGAGCCTGTCCTGGGCTCCCAAGCAGGCAAGAAGCAGCTGCATGCACCAGAGATGACCTCCCATCTTCTCCCATCTCGTAATTTTGAGATGCGGTGTTATCTCGCTCAGGGACCCTGCTGATCCTGGAATCTGGGTCACGTGACTCCTGCCCACTCCAGCCTCTGACAGTAAGCCCGAGCAAGTGCTTCAGTTCCAGCATCCTCCGGGTATTGTCAGAAGGGCCCCTGGCAGAGTGCTTTGTTCATTGTGAGTCGGGGCTGAGTGGCTGCTGGGTGGTAACTGTGCGTGTAAAGTTCTGTCTGTGCTGGAGGCCCAGAAGCAACGTTAGGAGAGAAGAGATGACCAGAGCGGGCTGAAGACACCCACGCAAGGACTTTGCCTTTTCCACATTTGTTTTTTTCTTTTCTAAACATGTAAACACAAACAGTGGTTATAAATATAATTATAAGCCGTTAAAAAGACGTCATGTATTTCTTTTCAATTATTTATTGGGCTGTGTCAGGTCTTAGTTTCCGCCCGCAACGCCCTCCTTGTGTCACGCAGGGTCTTCCATTGTGACGCACAGACCCTCTGGGGACGCTCTGGCCCCGGAGCACGCGGGCTTGGTGGTTGTAACGCATGACCCTCTAGGGACACGGGCTCCCGGAGAGCTTGGGCTTGGTGGTTGTGACGCACGGGCACTCTAGGGGGCGCTTTGGCCCCAGACCACGCGGGCTTGGTGGTTGTAACACACGACCCTCTAGGGGCACGGGCTCCGGGGCGCCTGGGCTCGGTGGTCGTGAGGCACAGGCACTCTAGGGCGCCTGGCCCCCGGAGCACATGGGCCGGTGGTCGGACGCACGGGCACTCTAGGGGCGCTCTGGCCTCAGAGCTTGGGCTCGGTGGTCGTGACGCACGGGCACTCTAGGGGCGCTCTGGCCCCGGAGCACATGGGCTCGGTGGTCGTGACGCACGGGCACTCTAGGGGGCGCTCTGGCCCAGAGCTTGGGCTCGGTGGTGGCGGCACGGGCACCTAGGGGGCGCTCTGGCCCCGGAGCACATGGGCTCGGTGGTCGTGACGCACGGGCACTCTAGGGGGCGCTCTGGCCTCAGAGCTTGGGCTCGGTGGTCGTGACGCACGGGCACTCTAGGGGCGCTCTGGCCTCAGAGCTTGGGCTCGGTGGTTGGGACGCACGGGCACTCTAGGGGCGCTCTGGCCTCAGAGCTTGGGCTTGGTGGTTGGAACGCACGGGCACTCTAGGGGCGCTCTGGCCCCCGGGCGCGGCTTGGTGGCTGTGGCTCCGGGCTTGGGCGGCTCCGCAGCACATGGCATCTCGGCTCTCTGCCCAGGGATAGAGCCTGCGTCCCCCGCACTGCAAGGTCTGCCAGGCGGATTCTAAACCACTGGGCCCCCAGGGCAGTCCCTCTTTTCCTTTTCTTCTTGTGAGGACATGTTCAGCCTCCTTTCAGAGTCAGCTTCAGCCCTGCGCTGACTGGGCGGCCAAGGCTGCGCGTGAGTCCCCTTCACCCTAGGGGTCCCATCCGCTGGGGTCCGTGGCCACTCACGTGATGGGAGTAGATGAAAACGCTCCTCCTCCCGCCGGGAGGAGCCTTTGGCCGGTCCCGTTCCCCGCAGACCATGCCGCGGGCGGTGTGTGCCCTCGACTCAGGGCCCACGGAAGACAGGCGGGGGAGCCCCCAGCACACCCGGAAGGGCAACTGGAACCCGGCTGGACCAGCAGGTCCCTTGGCAGTGCCACCAACCCTCCTCCCCTAGTTTCCAGACGTGCGGGCCTGGGGAAGCCGTGCCGGGCTCGGGGTCCTCTGAGCTGTCTGCACAACACTCCCGGGATCTGAAATGATTTCATTGTGAAAAGTTGAAAGTGAAGCTGTGTCTGTCTGCAGATAACAAAACTTCTGCTCTTTTGCAAGCCTGCCTGTTGTAAAGGCACCCGGTCACTGTATCCTGGAGCAGAACAGGAGGGGCAGCTGCCCTCTCTACTGGCTGGGAGTGAAACTCTTCCCCATGACTTCTGGGGGACAGGAAAGCACCTTGTGGCCTGTCCACGTTACCCCGAAACCCCGCCTTCTACAACCTTCACAACTGCAGCTAAAACATCCTGACCGCGAATCCAGCCAAGTACTGTTGCACTCTCATGCTTTTGCCAAAAAAAAAAAAAAAACTTGATCCTCAAAAAGATTCATAGAAAGGACTTACGAGTACGTGCGTGCATGCTAAGTTGCTTCAGTCGTGTCTGACTCTTTGCAGCCCCATGAACTGTAGGCCACCAGGCTCCTCCGTCCATGAGTTTCTCCAGGCAAGAATACTAGAGTGGGCTAGCCAGTTCCTCATTCAGGGGATCTTCCCCACCCAGGGGTCAAACCTGCGTCTCATATCTCCTGCATCGGCAGGTGGGTTTTTCACCACTGTTGACACTTTGGAAACCCTTTTGACAAGTACAGATTTCCTATAACTTTCAGATCATACTGCTGAACTGGGTAAGAAATTAAAGAATTGTAACGGAAAATCTGATGGCTTCATAAAACTGCTGCCAGAAGATTAAAATCAAGAATTAGTCACACAGGACTGAATGAACTGGTGAATATGGTTATAACCTTTTGATGTTTGTGTGAAAATTTTACTGGGTTTTAATCTAGTTTTCCAGCTATAAGAAAACCCTTTCCCTCAAGACAATTGTGCCTTAAAGCAGTTTGGTAAATGGCGCCTTTGTGAGTGGAGCTGACCCGTTCATCTTTGTGGGCATTTTTGCTCGTTTATTGGGGTGCATTCTTTCTGGACATTTTTTGCTCGTTTATTTGGGTGCGTCAGGCCACGGCTGCCGTGAGGTCTAGCCCCCTGGCCGACACTGACCTCGGGCCCCTGCCCTGGGAGCGCAGTCTCAGCTACTGGACGACGAGGGAAGTCCCAGTAGTTCATTTAAGAAACGGGCTATTCGGGAGTCCCTGGCAGCCCAGGGGCTAAGACTTGGCTTTCCCTGTCGTGGCCCAGGTCAGCCCCTGGTCGGGGGCACTAAGATCCCACAGGCCTTGAGGCGCAGCCAAAAGAGAGAGGCGATCGCTGTCTCCTAAGGAGGCCGGTTAGCGCAGATGCACAGCACGCAAGAGGGCGGGGGGCTCAAAGGGGCCAGGAAGACGCACGTTTCTACCGTGTCTCATGCACACTGATGCCATTCACTTCCCCTTTCCGTCGTTAATCTTTCAGGAGGAAACACAGAGTGGTCAATTAGAAACACTTTCTTTTAATTTTCTTCTCTGGCCAGGGTTCCCCCCGTTGTCCATTTCTTAAGTCACTGCTGGGGCTCCCTTGGTGGTTTAGCAGCTATGACTTCAGGCTTCAGGCTCCCAGTGCAAGGGGCGGGGCGCGGTCCCGGGTCCGGAAACTAGATCCTGCACGCCACAGTGAGGATCCCAGTTGCCACAGCTCAGACCCGGTGTGGCCGAATAATTACATGTTTTTAAAAACCAACTAGCTTGTCGCTGACAGTTGATAGCATTTCCGTATCATCAGTGTTCTTGGTGGTTAACTGCTGCTCTGATCGGAGCCGCCTCCAGTCCCTCCAGCCTCCGGGTCCCTGGCCTGAAATCCTCGAGAACTCAGGGCACAGCTCAGGGCCAACGGCAGCGACACAAAGCCACACTTTCGTCTCCCCGTGTTGGTTCCTGAGGGGGTTCTGAGTCCGTGGTGACCAGCCTGGCTCCCCAGTGACGCGGCACTGCTTCCCAGGCTGACCCCTCGGCTGTCCCCCAAATCACCGCCTGAAATATAAAGCCGCCTGTGCCCTGGCAGCTCCGTTCTGAAGACGGTGCAGTGTGTGGCTGGCCGGCTGCTACATGCGTTCGTTATTTGAATCCGTGAATACTGGCTAGGACTGCCACACTTTCTTTAATCCGCAAACATTAGCCCCAGACTGAGAGAGACCTTTTCCCACTGCAGCCTGGAGGGCAAGGAGGCTGTCCTTTGTTCTGGCTGCAGAACATCAGGGACGTCTGTGCCTCCGCCTTTAGCCTAGGGGGTATTCAGGCCGCCCAGCCAGGGTTCTGATGAAGACTTGATCCAACAGCCTGCTTTGCTGGGAGCTCTTGTGGGGGAGATGTGATTTGAGTTTGTAAGCTTCAGGGAGAGTGAAAACATGTGCGTTAAAACATAAAAAGAGGGCTTCCCTGGTGGCTCAGTGGTGAAGAAGCCGCCTGGCAATGCAGGAGACACGGGTTCAATCCCTGATCCGGGAAGATCCCACAAAGCGCAGAGCAGCTCCGCCCTCACCTGTGCTCTGGAGCCCGGGAGCCGCAGCTACTGAGGCTGGAGTGCCTGAGCCCCTGCCCTGCAGCGAGAGGAGCCCGAGCGGCCGCGAAGGCCCAGCACGGCCAGCACTGAGCACACGACTGTTTCTTAAAGGAGCCCAACCCAGAGCAGCGCCTGGGCAGACAGTGAAGGACTCGAGGCCAGGGAGCGGGGTGTTCCTCCAGGGGAGCACGTCCTGGCTGGAGCCGTCCCAGGGCTGCCGTGGAGCTGGCAGGTGGGTTCGGAGAGGCCGCGGGACGCTGGCCAAGGTGGGGGGGAGGGTCACTGCTGCGGATGCGTGTGGGTGGCGGGAGCGCGGGGACCCTCCCAGGGCACCCCTCCTCTTGGGCAACACTCCTGGGGCAGAGCTCAGCCACGGCAGTGGTCAGTGGGCACTGCCTGCAGGGCCATCTGCCCCGGCATCACAGGGCGTGAGGGGGGAGGCTTTCACGGGTCTGGGATCTGAAGGAAGGTCCCAACCCTCAAGGTCTTCCCCAGAGGGACTCGGGTTCAAACCCCGTGTCACTTACACTCGCAGACTTCGTCCTCTGAAATCAGGGATCGTCCTGTCTCCTTGTTGCTGATGGCCCACCCACAACGAGCCGAATCACGTTGATTTGCCCATTTCGTGATGCTGTGACGCCGTTGAGAGTTCTGCCGGAGGGGGAGAAGCGACGAGGCTTGCGCGAGCACGTGTGCTCGGGAGGGGCAGGGGAAGCAGGCCCCAGAAGCCCCAGCAAAGCCCGGACGCTCCTCTAGAAAGGGCTCCTGCGCTTCTGCGCCAGCAGCTGAGGCTGTGAGCACACAGACTGTAGCGGTAAATTGCCAGGCCGCTCCTCCGTCGTCAGGGCAGGCGATGGGCCTCCAGACAGGACCGCGGATCCCCACGGCTGCCGCGGGCCCTCCTCTGAGGCACTGCCGGGGGGCTGGGTCAGTGGCTCAAACAGTGGTGCCGAGGCTCTGCTGCCGGAAAGGTGAGCCCCACCGGGAACACGCGTGCAGCCCCTTCCAGAGGTCAGCGACCCTCATCAGGAACACGCGTGCAGCCCCTTCCAGAGGTCAGCGGGCAGCCTCTCGGAGGAGGCATGGGGTCAGGGCCCCGTGGGGAGCGGATGCCTCTGGCTCAGCAAAGGAAGGGAGCCCGTGCTGGCAGCCCCACGTGCCCCACCTCGAGCCCCCGGCCGCCAAACTGCTCTGCTCCTAGCGGCGGATGCCATCTGGGGACCGCGCGGGAACTGCGTCTGAGCCCTCCTCCTGCAGCCTGCCTGTGTGCCTCTGCACAGACCTTGACCTGACCCTCCAGTCTCCTTCCCGGCCCCTGAGAGCACGGCCACGTCACTGACCTCTGCCCGGAGCCACTGTCCTTCACCCCTTGGACGATGGCGACCCAGAAGACGGCGATGGTGTCTGAGGCCCGGCCACGGGGAGGTCGCCCAGCTCTCCGGGCCGCCCATGGCCCCCACAGCTCGCCGCTGTCAGGAGCTGCCTTTGAAGCTGCCGATTCCATTTTCCAGCACAGCTTTAGGCTCCCCTCTCCTGGTGCAGTTTCCCCGATTACTCCCCGTCTGGCCTTGGCGAGGTGGATTTGCTGGGACTGATGATCCAGGATCTATACACCAGTGTTCACTAAAACCATAGTTCAAGCTCTTTCCTCGTGTGGCTCGCTTCTGTGGGTTCTAACAAAGAGGACGACCTCGGTGTCCACCAGTGCGCTATCGCCCGAGCTGCTCCACTGCCAGAACCCCTGCGCCTCCCCGCTCCCCTCCCTGCCAAGCACTGTTCCAGGGTCTCTGTGGCCCTGCCTTCTCCGGAGGGTCGTGGAGGGGGGAGTCACATGGCCTGTGGCCTTTTCAGACTGGCTCCCGCCCCCAGCGATGACGCGTTCAGGGCTCCTCCAGTCTGACGGCTCATCACTTCTCAGCGCTATCCTCCACCGTCTGCATGGACGAGAGCTTGCCATCCATCGCCCGCGGAAGGACACCTGGGTTACTTTCAGGTTTCGCAGTAATGACGAGAGCTGCTGCAGACACTCACGTGCAGTGTCCGTGTGGGTGTGTGGTGTCCGTCCCAGGGGGTGGACGCTGAGGGGCGCAGTGGTGGGTGAGGGGCACGGCTGCCGGGTCCGGTGGTGGGGTGTCTGTCCGGGGGGGGGCGGGGGGGGGGGGGGGCCGGGTCCGGTGGTGGGCGCTGAGGGGCGCTGAGGGCCGGGCTGCTGGATCAGGTGGTGGGTGTCCATTCCGGGGGTGGACACTCGCTGAGGGGCGTGGCTGCCAGGGTCCGGTGGTGGGCGCCCTCTGCTCTTATAAGGAGACCCCCCCGCCTCTTCACCGGCACGGCCGCCGCTCCTGCGGCTCCCTGTCGTCAGCAGCATGTGGCGTTGCCCGTGTTGCAGATTTTCGCCTTTCCGATAGACCTGCAGAGGTATCTCATGGTTGTTTGAACTTTCATTTCCCTAAACTTGTGCCATGAGCGTCTCATCACACACTCACTTGCCATATGCGTATCTTCTTGGTGAAGTCTGTTCAGATCTTCCACCCTGTTTTAAGGTGAGTTTGCTGTCTTCCTGTTGCTCTTTAGGAATTCTGTGTGGGTGCAAATTCTTTATTATCACTTATCCCGGCTGTGTGGGGCCGCTCTAGCTGTGGAGCACGGGCTCCAGGGCGCAGGGCTTGGTGGCTGTGGTGCACGGGCCCAGCTGCTCCGAGGCACGTGGAGTCTCCCAGGCCGGGGGCTGGCCCGTGTCCCCTGCGAAGGCAGGTGGGTTCTTACCGCTGAGCCTCCAGGGAAGCCCTCGCATGCAAATTTCTTATCAGACAATACTGCTTTCTGAACATCTCCTCCAGCCTGTGACTTGTCTTTTCATACCTTTAGTATGTTTTTTACAGAGCGTGTGTTTTTTATTTTAATAAAGCCCAATGTATCAATATTTTCATTCATACGTCACATTTTTGTTGTTGTATTTAAACATCATTGCCAACAAAAACAGACATATAGAGAAACAGAGCAGAAGAGAGAGCCCAGAAGCAACTCACCAATGGGCGATTAATCTTCAGCAAAAGAGGCAAGAATATGCACTGGAGCAAAGACAGCCTCTTCAGCAAGCAGTGCTGGGGAAGCTGGACAGCCATCTTAACATCAGTGAAGTTAGAACACACCCTCTCTCCATACTCAAAACAAACCTGAAACAACAAGCGCTGAGAGGCTGTAGCGAAAAGGGAGCCTCGTCCACTGCTGATGGGTCTGCAAGCTGCTGCGGTCACTGGGAGAACAGCCTGAGGCGCCCCAGCTGGAACTAGAGCTGCGGTGTGGCCCAGCAAGTCCCCTCCTGGGCTCATGGCAGGAGAAAAGCCCTAACTGGAAAGGACACACCCACCCCAGTGTTCACAGCAGCCTCATTCACAATCGCAAAACATGGCAGCAACCTCAGTGTCCACAGTCACTACAGGTGAGAGGACAAAGGCGCGGTACACACACATACGTGCTCCTCGGCCACAAGAAAGAGTGAGGGAATGCCGTCTGCAGCAGCACAGAGGACCTAGAGGGCACCATACTGAGTGAGTAAATCAGAACGAGAAAGAAAATGCATGATATTCCTTACATGTGGAATCTAAAAAACAATACAAATGGATTTATTTACAAAACAGAAACAGACACACAGACATAGCAAACAAACACGGTCACCAGAGACGCGTGAGGCGGGAGAGGATAAACTGGGGCTCAGAGCAGCACACACACGACTGTGGACACGGTCACCAGAGGCGGATGAGGCAGGAGAGGGATAAACTGGGGCTCAGAGCAGCACACACATGACTGTGGACACGGTCACCAGAGGCGGGTGAGGCGGGAGAGGGATAAACTGGGGCTCAGAGCAGCACACACATGACTGTGGACACGGTCACCAGAGGCGCGTGAGGCGGGGAAGGGATAAACGAGGGTCTGAGGCTAACACACACACACATGACTCTATAGACAGGTGAACAGCGAGCACTGGCTGTGTAGCACAGGGAACTATGATCAGTACCTTATAAAAAACATAGTGGGAAGAGTCTGGAGTTGTACACCTGAAACCAACACAATATTATAAATCAACTGCAGTTAAAACGAAACAGAGCTTCGTCATCACCAAGCCAGAGCCATCTAGACTTTTCAGAAGTTCTTAGTGTTGCATTGCACAGTGACGTGGTTTGAAGTGGTGATCGACTTTGCTCATTTTGTGCAAGGCCTAAAGCCTGTGCCGAGATTTTTCTTTTCTTTTTGCATGTGGATATCCACCTGTTCCAGCTGCATTTGTTGGGAAAACCGTTTCCACCATTAAAGTGCCTTCACTCCTTTGTCAGAGGTCAGCTGACTAGACTCGTCTGGGGCTATTCTGGGCTCGTGTTCTGTTCCATTGCTCCATTTGTCTCATGTTGCTAAAGCCACACTGTCATGATTACTGGAGCTCTGCAGTGAGGCAGCGCTAAGAGCCGGAGCAGCTGTCCCCCTGGACACGCCGGGGACGCTCAGAGTTCAGCCCGCAACCTTCAGTGCAAGGTCCGCATCACCACCCACACTGCGGGTCGTCTGGCTCCAAAGGGCCACTTTATTTTTACAGTATTTATTTATTTGGCTGTGCTGGGCTTCCCAGGTGGCGCTAGTGATGAACCCACCGGGCAATGCAGGAGACATGAGACGCAGTTTTGATCCCTGGGTCAGCAAGATCCCCTGGAGAAGGGAAAGGCAACCCACTCCAGTATTCCTGCCTGGAGAATCCAGTGGCTGCAGTCCACGGGGTCACGCAGAGTCGGACAGGACTCCGCGACGTAGTGCGCATGGGTCTTCGGCTGTGGGCATGTGGAACTGGGGTCTAGCTCCCTGACCAGGGGTTGAACCCAGCCCCCTGCATTTGAGCTCAGAGTCTCAGACACTGGATCACCAGGGGGTCTCCAGAAGCCCTCTCTGTTTACAGGTGAGGCTGGAGCCTGTGTGGTAAGCCCAGACCACCTGCCATTAGAACTTTAGAGACAATAAGAAAACCTGAACACCCTCATCTGCACCGTGAAGGGTGTAGCAGTGGAGAACTGAAAAGTAATTTTTATTTAAAAATATTAACCAAGCAATTAGGGTAGGAATCGTGATTTCTTGTCCAAGGAGAGAAAGTGAAAGCGAGGAGGGAATACAGAAGAGCTACCTGAAGGGTGCTCGGCTGCTAAGCTGCTCTCACGACCTCTGCTTGCAAGGATACCTTCTTGCCTGGCATTCAGTTAGACTTGATCATATTGTCAATAATCAAATTGTCAGGAAAAGATTAAAATTGCTTAATCAAGTAAGGACAAAGGCTAGGAGATGAACTGTCCATCTGTCAATAGGAATAGAAGCAAGGATTAGAAATTAGTGGGTGGCTTAAGCTGATATTTTTAGAATCCCACTTGAAAGGGATAAGGATTCTAAAAACAGGAAAATGGTAAATGCTTTGTAAGTCAGTAAAGGCTCACAGCCAGTCTCCTGTCCTTTGCAAAGAAACTGCTACGGATGCCTTGGGAGGATTTAGCTGTGAAGTTGCTTGAGAAGCGGAATCTGATCTGAGACAGGCAGCCTAGACTTACGGGAGGAAACACGCCCATAGTTGTGATGGAGATTTTAAAAGATATTGTATTCACAGCAGACCACGAGGTTGCTCTGTGCAGCCTGGCTCTGTGAAGAATCTGGTAATGCTCTGTTTAAAGATTTATTCTGAAGGTAAGAAATGGGAAAAGACATGAGAAGCAATATTGTGTGTCCAGAACCCAGCGTCTTCATGGGGACACTCACGCCTGCCTCGCTGGTGGCAAAGCCGAGGCGACTCATTCCTTGTCCTCCTGGCCGCGCAGAGGCTCATCTGGGGCAGGACCTTGCTCGTGGATTAATATGTGCACAGGCTGACAGATGACCCCTGTGTCCCCAACACCTGCTTAAGCAGGAAGTCTAAGCAGCGAGGACTGACTCCTACGTGTTGCTAAAGCCAGCCTCCTTCCCCTTCCTTTTCACTTTTTATTTCTCCATCGCTGGCCGTGCTGGGTCTCGTTGCTGGCGTGGGCTCTCTCGAGTTGCGGCGAGCAGGGCCCACTCGCTGGTTGCCGCGCTCGGGCTTCTCATCGTGGTGGCTTTTCTTGTCGCGGAGTACCGGCTCTCAGATGCACGGGCTTCAGTACCTGTGGGTCCCGGGCCCCGAGGCACAGGCTCAGGAGCTGCGGCGCACGGGCTTAGCTGCTCCGCGGCATGTAGGATCTTCCTGGATCAGAGGTCGAACTCGTGTCTCCTGCACTGGCAGGTGGATTCTTTACCACTGAGCCACCAGGGAGGCCCCCTTCCCCTTCCTTTTCACTGGAAAGAGCAAGCGCTTCTTTCCGTGAAGGGAGCCAGCTTCAGAGTCCCTGGTGAGGCCTTTCCCTGAGGACGAGATGGCTGGGAATGCCCCCTGGGCAGACAGAGGCGCTGAGGGGCAATGGGAAGCATGATCAAATGTGCAAAGAGGAAAAGAAAAAAACGGGCCAACTGGACTTCACAGAATTAACATTCTGTGCACCAAAAGACAGTATCAGCAAACTAATAAGGCAACTCAGAGAATGAGAGAAAATGTTTGCAATCCATGTATCTGATAAAGGGTTAATATCTGGGATACAGAGACAACCAAAACTCAACAAGAAAAAAACAAACGACCTGATTTTAAAATGGGCAGAGGACCTGAATAGACATTTCTCCAAAGAGAACAGACGAGCGGGCCGAAAGTGCACGAACAGACGCTCGGTCACTGATCATGAGGGCGACGCAAACGGAAACTGCGGTGGGCTGCACCTCATGCCTATCAGAATGGCCACGACTTACGGAGGAAGAAGAACGGGACTCGCCCAGGGGCCCAGTGGCTAGGACTCAGGGCCTTCACTGCTGGCTCCTGGGTTTGAGCCTTGGTCGGGAATTCAGATCCTGCAAGCGGCATTTTAAAGAAAAGATCGCGTTCACTGCGACAGAGATCCAAGACCCCGAGTGCCGCCGCTACGGCCTTGAGCCACCAAAGGAATAAATCAACACTTGTGCGTGCTGTGTGCTAAGCCGCTTCACTCGCGTCCGTTTTTCTTAAACTGTAAAAGTAAACTAATAAAATTTAAAGTTTAAAAACTTTAAAGCTCAGTTGAAATACGTCACATGCTACGCAATCCACCTGTTTAAAGTGTGCAATTTAAAATGTGTAATTCAGTGATTTTTAGTATATTCACAAGGTTGCACAACTGTCATCACTAACTCCAGAACATCTTATTAGTTCAAAAGAAACCCCCTCCCATGGAGGACTGACCACATCCTCCAGCCCTGGGCAACCCCGGATCTGGCTCCCAGCCCTGTAGATTCAGGGAACTGGAGTCACACAGCCCTTTGGCTCCTCTGACGAGGCGTCACATTTTCAAAGTTCTCCCATGTAGCTCCTGCCGGTAATTTCCTTCTTCCGCATGTTGCCTGTTTGGTTCTGGACACCATCTTTTACCCAGCTCGGCTCAATTCTCACCTCCCGGGTACTTTTCAGGTTTAAAAGTTCCAAAATCCGGGGGTCCCATGCAGGACTACGTTGCTGTTTCAGAAACCGACTCTGGCGGGCTGCTGGCGACCTGCCCTCTCAGTAAACCGCAGGGACTGAATGCCTACCCCCTTAGACACACATCCCTAGTTTCCTTTTACTGAGGATGCTTTTCCATTTGACTTGCTCCTGGATGACGCCGGGGAACCCTGAACGTCACGCCTGCCTCACTCCTGCCACCGTGTGGTCAGAGGCGAGCATGACACCCATTTGGACAGGACCAGACCCAAGAAGCCAAGTCAGGTCAGGCTGGCTGTTCTGCGCTAAGCGCAGGTCTTTGCCTCTTCGCCAGGCTGTGGTCGACCTCTGTCGCTGAGTATATCTCGAGGCCCAGAGCTGGGCCTTCTACGCACTTGGTCACAGGCAGACCAGGCTGGTCATCGGAGACACCACCTACGGCTTACAATCGGGGCTGCCAGCGCCCCATCTCGGCCTGTGGAATGAGAACCTCCGGGGTTGCGACTGTGTTTTAAGAATCCCAGGGTAAGCACCGCCCGCAACCCGGCTCACATCTGCCGTGCTGCTCCTGCCCGCCCAGCACGCGTGAGTACTCTAGGGTGGGAGTGGGCGAGCGAGAGGCCAAGTGCAGCAAAGGCCCTTATCAAGCTGTTCTTTACACTGGGATGAGATGCACACAACGAAATCAGCATTTCAAGGAGACCAATTTGGGGCATTTAGCACACTCACCATGGTATGCACCCACCACTGTTACCTGGCGGCTCCAAAACATTTCCGTCACCCGTAAAGCGAGACCCCCACCATGCCAGGCACTCCCCATTGCACGCTCCCGCCCCATCCCACCCCGCAGCCCCTGGCACCCAGTCCTCTTCCTTCTGCCTCTGGGATTCGCCTGTTCTGGACGTTTCTCAGAAATGGAGTCACACACCGAGTGCCCCTCTGCCGGGCTTCTCTCGCCGAGCGCCTTGCTTCCGACGTTCAGGTTCGCAGGCCGCGCGGCTGCCTCAGCGCTTTGCCCCTGTCAGAGGCGGAGCCGGTTCTGCTCCGCGGATGGGCCTCATGAGTCTACTTGTCCGCCTGGGGACAAGTGGCCGGGGCCACTTTGCACGCAGACTCTTCACAGTCGGCTGATGGGGGACTTGCCGCCTGCTCTGCACTCTGCACAGTGGACTTGGGGGCGCACCCGAGGGGCCCCTCCTCACCCCTCCCCACGACACTGTGCCTCCGAGACCAGGTGGGGCTGCCTTGCCGTCTGTACAGGGTCCCCCATTCCGGCCCTCTGCGGCCCCGGCCGGGTCGTGAGGCACGGCTCTGGCTGCGCCCTTCTTGGCTGTCCTCTCACCCCTGTGGGGGCATGAAGGGCAGGTGCCCCGGGCTGTCCGATCGCAGACTTGCAAAAGCAGGTGCAGGCCCACGCAGATGCGAACTCCCTGGTAGTTGCAGAAGTCGTGGCCGAGGTCGCGAGGGGCCTCGGAGCATGACCTTCATCCCCAGCTCCCTCCAGCCGCCCGCGGGCTTGGGGCCCTTGCTGAGGTGAGCCCGCGAGGGCGGTGCCAGCAGCCCGCAACCCCACAGCCCCGCGGGCGGGGGCCTTGACTCTGCCCGCTGTCCTCAGCCCCACGCAGCTGGCCAGCTGGGCAGGAGACCCCAGAGCCAGCAGCAAGCCGGGCAGATCCACGGGGCCCCGGCGAGGGGCAGAGGCAGTCCAGGTGTCAGTGTTGGGGTCACCCGTGGGTGAGCCAGTCGGGTGTGGCAGGAACAAGACGGAGGGACCAGAGGCTGGGGGGCCCCGAGTGCTCAGGGAGACACGGTGTTCCCGCGGGCCTGCTGCGGCGCTGCCTTGACCGCGGGGGGCCATCAGGGAGGCACGGTGTTCCCGTGGGCCTCGGCCCCGTCAGCCTGTGGCGCTGCTTGACCGTGTCTGGAGGCCCCCTGGCCTCCAGAGGTCAGCCGGCGCTCCTGCTGCTCCTGGTTTGCCTCCTCGGAGACCCTCCTTTTTCCTCTGACACTCTATGCTTAAGTCTGTAGTTTCTTTCTTTAGAATCACCTTCCCCAAATTAAGTCACCCAAATTCCCGAGTAAGCTGAAAAGCCATTTTTCTTGCAAACCTTATATGAAGGTAATTTAATATAAGGCACAAACTAACAAACTAAAGACCACAGATCACAGCAGCAGCACAGTGACAATCAGGCCACTATAGGAGACGGATGAACAGCATTTTAGGGAAAAGAAAGCGAAGCAAAATGAGATGTAAGTTATATTCTGTGCATAAATAACTTTAAAGAGAAACAGTAAAGATGACTTCTATAACTTTAATGTATCTGGGGAGACGTTATTTAATTGCAGTAAAGTAAGAGGTGGTAAGTCTAGCTGAGGTTTTGCAGGATCAGGATTACGTGAGTTTCCTGAGAAGACGGGAGGGTGAGAATTGTTTTATAGGATATTTAAGATTCTGGAAGTGAAAGTTAAAGTGTGAGTCGCTTCAGCCACATCCGACTCTTTACGGCCTGTGGACTGTAGCCCAGCAGGCTCCTCTGTCCATGGGCTTCTCCAGGCAAGAATACTGGAGTGGGTTGCCATTTCCTCCTCCAGGGGATCTTCCTGACCCAGGGACTGAACCCAGATCTCCTGCATTGCAGGTGGATTCCTCAGTATCTCAGCCTCCGGAAAGATACACAGAATTTCTGTTCGAGTGCCACTGACTTCAGCTGGGCAAATATCCTAGCTCTGAGAGGCGGTCAATAGTCTTTAAAACTCCTTTCAAAATCTCAACCAACACAGAATTTAGCAACAAAAACCAGCACAAACTGTGCCTCAGCAACTTCAAGGAATCTCTGGGAATGAACCTGAGTGAAGAAAGATCCAGTCCCCAAAGGTTGCACATCGCGTGAGTCCATCTACAGAACATTCTGGAAGTGGAAAATTACCGGGACGGGGAACAGATGAGCGGCTGCCAGGCAGTAGGGATGGTGCGAGGGAGGTGGGCATCGTGTAAGAGGGGGCCCCGTGGGGCTGACTGTGGTGGTGATACGGGGGGCCTGCACATGGGGGCGAGACCCAGGGGTCTAGACCTGCACACGCCAGGAACGCGTGAGGGGACACAACCGGGGGAAGGGGTGTCCGCATCCACAGTGCATCGACGCCAGGTCTCCTCAGTCCACCCTCTCGGGCTCCTGTGTGGCTCAGCTGCCCCAGGTAAGGTGGGGGTGGGACATACCCCAGGCTCGGCTCCTAGTGCACGCGGCGGGGTTCCCTGGGACACCGCTGCCCCTCGTGTGGCCGGAGACCACAGGCGCTCTTCACGGCGGGGGGGTGCGCTGAGTGCAACATCCCGGGGTTCTAAATTCAATTGTTAAAACCGTGTGTCTGCCTGCGCTGGGTCTTCCTGCGGTGTGCGCGGTCTGTGGCTCCATGCAGACCTCCTGCTGCAGCGAGCGCTCGGACGCTCGCGGACTCCATGGCTGCGGCGGGTCGGCTTAGTTGCTCCGTGGCACCTGGGACCAGTTCCCCCAGCAGGGACCAAACCCATATCTGCTGCACTGCAAAGCTTACTCTGAACCACGGGACCACCGGGCAAGCCCGTGCACATCCCACTGGTCTCCCCATTTCCCAGTTCCCTTCACGGTATGAACACTGCTCCGTGGCCAAGCTAGGAAGATGCATGGAATTCCTGGTGTCACGCATGTGTCTGCACCCAGCCACCCCCGCCGCTCAGCTGTCTGGGTTTTTGCCCCTCGATTTCAGAACCAAGCACTCCAGGGGGATCACCAGAGTGAGTCCCGCTCAGAGACTTCCTTTTCTAAGACGTACAGGGTTGGGAAGGAAAACTGCCCAAAGCATCTGCTTGCTTCCCAAGCACAGGACTGAACTCGCCGTGAGTAAGCTGGCCTCCTCCTCCCCGCTGGGCTCAGTTTTGTGCGGTGAAGCTGGGGGTCTGCAGGGGAGGAAGGCCTTGCGTCTGAACTGCACCTGCTTTGGAAAGGTGCTTCTTCACCATCTCAGCACGCGTGTCTCACCCAGGGCCTGAGAGTCTGCCCAAGACTTGGTGCTGCTCCTGACTGTCAGGAGAGGCCGTGGGCCTTGCGGTGGGCCACACCAGCCACACCCTCCCTCCTGGACCCCAAGGAAACGCACAAAGCATGTCATGGCTGAGGGGGGACTATTTCTACCTCATGAATATGCTACTTTGGGTAAAATATGGGAGAAGAGGCCTTCAGTTCCGTCTGGGAAGGCACAGGATAAATCTTACTTTACAGAAGGGCAGCAAGACCCCCATGTCTTCCCATTCTCTGCGAGTGTTTGCCAGAGCTGCTTCCGGTCCTGGGGGCCTGGACTGGCCTTCTGAGCCCTCGCCCGTCCATGGGAGGGGTGGCCTGCTGGCTGGCTGTGCTCTGTGAGCCAGGAGGAACACCAAACAACCTGCTTCCAAACCAGAGGCGAGGAGGGAAGCCAGAGGGCAGAGTGCGCGCGACGTGAGTCTTCCTGCCTGGCTGCACCCATCCTGGGTGCCCATGGGGGTGAGACCCTGAGACGCCAACCCTGCCGGTCTCTGCCGTGTTCCACGTCTCTGCCTGCACGTCAGCTTGAGCACACAGACTTGTGAACTTCATTTCTGTCCAGCTAAAACGTGGTTTCTTTAAGTACAGAAAACTATATGCATATAAGATAGGAGTCTTCTCTGCCTGTAAAACCGTTCTGGGTACCAGAGGGAATGAAACATACTGGTGTTCAGCAAAATCACCAGGACTCCCACAGGCTCTGACATTCGGCAGAGACAGTGGCTGCCCACCCTGCCTGCTCGATCTGAGTAGCTTTCCTGCAGTGATGCAGGGGTGAGCCTTCTGGGAAGGACGGATTCTTCCCTGACCATCAGAAGTGTGCCTCCCGTGAGGTCAACTTTAGTTCCAGACAAAGTTGGGAAGGTTGCCTCTCGCCCCTTGGGCATCAGTAACTGAACAGCCAGCTGCTAGAATTCTCGATCTTCCTCCTGAAAACTGCCCCTTCCCATTCTTAATCGTCTTAGTCAATGGCAGCCCACCTGCTCTGGCCAAAACTCTAGAGGCATCGATGCCTCGATTTTTCCCACCAACCTCCAATTCCATCCACCAGCATGTCCTACTGACAATATCCTAGGCCTGCCGGCCACGTTCCATCTCTGTCACCATGGTAACACCCTAGCCCAGGCCACCATCCTCTCTCCAAGCCATCTAACTGGACCTCCTGCTGTATTTAGTAAACCAGAAAGGAGTGCACCTATTTAAAACTTTCTAGTGATTTTACATCAGTCCAGGTCTAAGCAAACAGACTCAACTTCAGGCGTGAATAACCAAGGGATTTAAAGGTAGGGAGTTGACTGCTCAGAGGTGAGGCAACCGAGAGGCAATGCAGCGACCACCACCGGAATCCAGTGCCGCTCCTACACCAGAGGGACGAGGCCAGGGCGGGGGGCGCTGCTGTCAGTGCAAACTCCCTGCTGTGACCACCTCAGCCTGGGGGCGCGGAGCAGTGCCCGGCGCGCTGGCACTCGGCAAACGCTGGTCTACGGGATGGACGGATGAGGTGGGGAATCGGCCTTCCCACTGGGCACCCCTTTCAGACTTCCGCATCCATTCCGGAAGCGCCGGCGGCCGCACTGGCCTTCCCCTGGGCAGCGGCTGCCCCTGCGCCGCCCCCTCCTGTGGCAGGCATGCTCGGACTCAAGTCCTGCCTCTGCCCCTGCCCACACTGCCTCCGCATCCCTGTCAGCAGGGGGACCCTAGCACGGACAGCTGCCTGGTAGGGTGGGTGAGGGGCCCCGACGGGCCCAGTCTCTGGGCCGTGCAGCAGCAGGGGTTGGGGGGTCCTCCCCAGAGGACACCCAGCCCGCGACGCTCTGGGGACAGCTCCTTAGAGCGGGACGGCGTTTCCGAGCCTGGCCATGGGGTGGCGCTGCTCGCTAGCCGTTGGCCTGAGCGGCTCCAATCCGCCTGGACGCAGGCCCTCCTCTGCCAAGGGCAGTTCTGCCCAGGGTCGTCAGCACAGACTTTCACCCTTTCAGTGCACGCTGTCGCGAGCTGCCCACAGAAGGGGACTTCCTCCGGGAGCTGGACAGGAGATCCTCTGGCAGTCTTTGCTGATGTGGATTTTGGAACCTTGGGGAAGGGTGAGACGAGGACTTCCTGGATCAGGTTCGAGACAGCTCCCTGCAGAGGACGGGTGGCATACGGGCCCTGCCACCTGGACGGCCAGCTCCCCACACCTCTTGCCAGCCCTGCAGACAGGGTCAGAGCACCCTGACTCTGGAGCTCAGGGGTTCAGCCTGGGAACCCGGTCTTTATGTTAACTACATTCTGGGATGAAATCTGATTGTGGAACTGTTGACAGATGTAGTAACTGTCCCTCCTATTAAACATTCACTCGCTGCCTCCCCGAGCCTCAAGGCCCTCACCCCCACCAGCCTCCACAAACCCTAGCAGTGTGACTGGTCGGCACTGGGATAGAGCGCCGGCCTGAGGAGGCCGGTCCAGAACCCCACCTGGGGGTGAGCGCAGGCGCAGCCCTGAAGCTGGCCCTCCAACGGCTCGGTGGACCCAGAGGTCCCGTCCCCAGAGGGGACTGTCTCCCCTGCCTGCCACCCCACCCCGCCCACTGCGGGGCTGTCCCTCGCGTTCGTCTCCAAACTGTGGCCCACCTTGCTCTGAGGCTGCCCCTCCTGGGCTGGCATGTCTGTGTGTCTCAGGCTGGGCTGCTCTGCACCGTGGGCCCTTAGCTTTCTGACCAGGGACTGAACCTGCAGGGCGCTCCCTGCACTAGGAGGAGGGTTCCTAGCCGCTGGACCACCAGGGGAGGTCCTGGACGCCTTCCCTAAAATGCTAGGTTTCATGTGATCAGAAACATGGTTCTGATCCTCAAGCCAACAGGAAGCTGGCCAATGAACTACCAGAGGAGCTGCTCTCAGACCCCTGGTGAGAAGCACAGGGAAGCCCTCATGTCTTGCAAAGAGCAGACACGTAAACGGCTAAAATTCCTACACACAGAGATCCGTTTCACGATGTGGCAGCATTATATGGCAAACAGCTTGCTTCGTCTGACAAGTCAGATCTGCAGCCAGTTCGGAAGGAGCTAGAAACCCCGAACTTTCTTATACAAACCTCAGGAGCACAGGCTGCCCGCTGGCCTCAGTCAGACACCTAGCTGCCGGCGGGCAGGAGGCTTCGGCAGCTCGGGCTCCTCCGTCTGGGGTGAGCTCCCTGAGGGTGAGAAAAGCTCTCTGGCAAAATGACTGCAAGCCCAGCTCCAGCAGGAATGGTAGCAAGATGAGCACAGAAATCTTGGGATGTGGGGACTATGGTCCCCACAAATGTTGATGGAGCACCCGCAGCTTGTTAGGGGCTGTGCACAGGGCGTCTGCCTCCGAGGCCGAAACACAGTCTGGATATTTCCATGCGTCAACTCAAATAATGTGCTGCTTTCTTACAAAGCGAAATCGTAGTTTTAAAGTGAAGTTTTGGTCAAGGGGCTTACTTCTGAATTCCTCATCTACCGAAACTGCCTCCCTCCAAGTTCTCAGAAGCAGCTCCCTGCCCCCAGATTCGGACCCCCTCTGTCTCCCGCCAGGCGGCCACCCCAGTGTCCCCCTCCCTGTCCTGGGGCGGGCGCGGGCTGTCCGCCCGGCTCCTCCTCTGCCTGCAGCCCCGGGCGGGCAGGCGTCTGGCTGGCGGTCTGCCCGCTTGCCCCGTGAGGAGCCCGCCCGCCTCCTGTTGTTTTGGGTTGTTGTCTCCACAGCGCGCCCGTACATATGGCACGTGGAAGCAATTAGAGCAGCGCTGCGCAGCGGCCAGGCCCCCCGCCCGGAGCGGCGCCCACGCTCTGCGGCGTGTCTGTGCTGTTACTCCTCGAGGCTGGACTTCAGCATCAGCCGCAAGGAACAGAAGCACTCCTGTGCGAAGATGAGCGGACCTGCGCCTGCTACCGCGGAGGCCGCGCTTGCCAGCCCCGCCTGGAAGCCGCCGTGGGCTGTGGGCGCGTCCGCGCTGCCGACAAGGCCAGGCCCGGGAGGCCCGGGCGCGGAGGGCGCGAGGCCGTGTGCCTTGGCCGCCGGCCCACGCGCAGGCACTCACACCCGCTGACACGCCGCGGCCGCCAGCAGGGCAGCCTCTGGGCCCGGAAGGTAACAAGTTCGGTCTCCTTTGCCCCCAGATGATGTGTGATCAGTCACATCTGATTCTTTGTGACCTGCCAGGCCTCTGTCCACGGGATTCTCCAGGCAAGAACACTGGAGGGGGGCAGCCATTCTCTTCTTTGGGGGATCTTCCCGACCCAGGGGTTGAACCTGAGTCTCCTCATTGGCAGGCGGGTCCCTCACCACTGAGCCAGCAGGGGAGTCCCCCCAGAATCATGCAAACCAGAACAGGGAGCCCCAGTTTTCTTTCTCTCAGCCCTGGTGAGGAAAGAACCAACCTTCCTAAGTGTGAGTTTGTGGAGCGAGGACAGTTTACATCATCACTTGTCAAAGTCAAATGGCCTGTTTACTGATAGTCGACTTGATAAGCTCCTGCATATGGTTAATTAACATGTGAACATTTAAACTGGACACACTTGCACAGGAAGGAGCCAGAGTCTACCCAACCTAAAGCGGGCAGCGAGTCACTCGAGTATGAAGGCATATTCCTCACTGTCACGGGGGTGGAGGGGCCGTGAGCTCGAGTATGTGAGTTATGGCAGCAAAGAGCAGACGCACGGAAAACGCTGCCAACTTCAGACCTTAGCGACGCATATCAACACTTTATGACGGTGCAGAACGCAGGGGGCGAGAGCAGAGGATGGACTTCAACAGCGATTTAGGCTGAGTGAACGGCAACACGCCCACCTCAGTATTCAGGACTAGGCAAGCAACTCGCTCTGAACTTCCAATGACACTTCACTTTACTTCCAAACTGAAGTAAATGGCATCAGGCTGGCCAGAGGCCGAGGGGTGGTTAGTCGTCACACCCAGAGCAGGAGCTCTGCTGTTCCTGCTTCTCAACCCAGCCTTTGTGGCCAGGACGGCTGGACAGACAGTCCGGGGACAACACATGAGTGTTTCACTCCCAACCTGGCAGCCATTGGGTCGTGTGTGTGTGTGTGGAGAGAGAGAGAGAGAGAGAGAGAGAGACATCCTGGCTGGGCAAGTCAGAGGACCACGAGTCTCCTAACTCTGCTGCAAAAAAAAGACAGAAGCTGCTTGCAGGCAGGGAGAAAGGTATTTCTCTGGGTGCTGTGATGAGCTCGGGGTTTATTTCTACAAGCTCAAAAGTAGCCAGGGCTGCCATGAATTCTGAGGTAGCACGGGCTCAGCTGGGCCGGATGGGAGCCCCAGGGTCCCCTCCCTCTGGCCTGTGCTCACTGGGAGAGGATCTGCAGCATCAATTAGAGGACAGCATGGAAGCAGAGGCGCTCAGCTGTGCACTTTGCCTTCAGGAGATAAGGTGGTCTCTGGGACGAAAGGCACCAAGGCGGGAAAGAGCTGGGTGGGATGAACTGGGAGACTGGGATTCTGCTGTACACACTATCGACAGGATCTGTCTCCGATGCAGGAGATAAGGATTTGATCCCTGGGTCGGGAAGATACCCATGGAGGAGGGCTTAACAACCCACTCCAGTATTCTTGCCAGGAAAATCCCATGGACAGAGGATCCTGGTGGGCCACAGTCCATAGGGTCACACGGAGCTGCAAACAACAGAAGCAGCTGAACGCGGCACGCGCAGACCAGGCAACTGATGCGGCTACTGCACAGGCGCAGGGAGCTCCAGTCAAGGCTATGTAACGCCCCGCGTGGGAAAGCGATCGAGAAAGAGTGGGCTTACGCACATGCCCAACTGATCCACCTGCTGTACACCTGAACTAACACGACGTTCCACTTCACTCCAATAAAAATCAATAAAAAATACGTGCCCGGAGATTTCACTATCACTGGAGTACTTGCAAGAGAATCTCGGCATTCGGGTATTCATAGCGTCAGTGGACCTAGGGTTCAAGTTGCACATAAAAACCCCGAACCAACGAATGAGGATGTTTTCTGCATCTTCCTCCTGAGAGCGCCAAGCCCCATCACGGGCCCTGCAGAAGCCGTTCCTGTGCCACCTGCACGGCGGCGACCACGCTCTCAGCTCACCTGTCCCGCCATCAACTGTGGTGTCCTATGCTTCTCCAAACCAATGTTTTTAGCTTAATTGAAACTGAGACTAGACATCACCACTACCGGGGCAGCAGAGGATGAGACAGTTCGATAGAATCACCGACTCAGTGGACATGAATCTGAGCAAACTCTGGGGGACAGTGAGGGACAGAGAAGCCTGGCGTGCTGCAGTCCACGGGGTCGCATGGCCGGACACAACAGCGGCTGAATGGCAACAAAGCACGACTGTAAAGTCATGCTTCAGGCTTTGAGGCGGTCTCTACTTCTAACACACCTGCATTAACAGAGCAGAATCAATCAGTCTTCATCCTCCTGCTGACCGAGCCAGAACCCAAACTTGCATGCCCTGAGTTGAGGCGTCTGGCTACCTGTGACCATCACCCAGAATTTGTTTCATCTTGTGTTTGAGCCCCTGACGAGCCCTTTATCACTTTGTGTTGCGCAGTCGATGCTGTTTATTGAGGTTCACTCCTGTTTACCTTTTAAAGAAACCCCACTGGGGCATCTTGCATGTCGTTCTTCCTCCTGGATTTTCCTATTTCCTCGGTAGCTCTTTCAGCCAGGCTACGTGGGGAATGTCTTTTTGTCATTTTTTCACCTACGATGGCTCAGGAGGAGGGCACAGTACTGCACTGAGGGCCACGTTCTCCCAGCGTTTTGAAGATGTTGTTCCGTTGGACCTTGGACTCCACCCTGCAGTGGAGAAGCTTGCATTTACACCACACATCTGCAGGGAACCTGGCTTCCCCTGCTCACCCCTCGTAAGATCGACCCTCTGCCTTTGGTAACTGTGATTTCGCAGCAGAGACTGGGATACGGACTCTTTGCGTATCCTGCTTGGGACTGAAGTCTTGTGAGCCCACTAAGGGATTTCCTTCGTCGCTGCTGTGAAATCCGCAGGCACCCCTCTGTTCCACCCCCCTCCTGGGAGGCCTGTCGGGTGGTGGGGGGGGTCACCAAGCTGGCCTCATTCTTCCATCTTTTCCATGTGATCCTCTCCCCAGCCTCCTGATCCCTGTGCCTTCCTCCCACCCACCCGGGCCCCACCCGGGCTCCACGCGCAGAAATCACTGGAACTTCATTTTTACTCCCAGCTGTTCGTTCCTTTTTGTTCCTCAGAACACCTCACTCATCACAGAGGTGCAGTAAACACTTGGTGATCTGACTGAGTTTTCAGAAACATCAGGAACAAATACCCAGAATTCTGAAAGGAAAAAAAACTTTCCCCCGGGAACCTCATAAAACAAACAGAGCCACGTTTATAGACTCTCTTAGACGTCCTGTGTTCTCCTGGCGGGAGCCCCACCGCGTTCAGGCCTGGCCTCATTTATTTTGGTCCCACACAGACGAGCTTATTTTGATAAGTGCACTAACGCTCCCACACTCTGACAGGTGAGTCATCACCCCGGCTCCCTGTCAACAGCGTCCATCACCTCCTGCGAGAAGGTGGGCCTCGATGCCCGGGGGCTCAGGTCTGTTCTCTGCAATCAGTTTTCCAGCAGGTGAGCCTCTCAGGACAGTTCCCTCCAGAGAGAACAAGCTTCACATGCAGAGTGTGGACACCCTTCCTAAACCGCACGCTCCCCTCCAGCAGGCGGCAGGCTGTCCTCGGGCTTTGCAGGTGTGCGTGGTGGGACCCCGGCTTTCAGCTTTCGCACCGGCCGGCAGGCCCCTCCTGCGCGGCTTTGTCTGCGGCCAGAGGGGGCTTCTGTCCAGCTATGGGGGCGAGCCCAGAGCGTGGAGGAGTTGCTCTGCACAGCGCTCCCAGGAAGCCCCCCACCACCACCAATGGGTGTGGATTTCCATGAGTCTGGACACCTCTCACGTCCAGATGGTCTAATTAGGCAACACGCTGGCTTTCAAAGCACCGGGAGTTTCAGCTCTGAGCCTCCCAGCCCTTCACCCTGGAGGCTCCAGTCGGAGCAGAGGGCGGCCAGTGGAGGGCAGGTCAAGGACTTGAGAACCAAGCCTCAGGGTCCAGACAGAAGTCCATTTGTCCCTGGGCTTCCTCCTCCGAAGGAAATGACCCCAGAGTGTTCCTGGGATAACGCTGAGGGTGGGGAGGTCGGGGGAGGGGAGAGGGAATCCTTGCTGGCTGGCCGGATGCCAGAGTGAAGCCCAAACACCTGGGCACCAGATGTGCCTTGGGCTTGAGGCCCACTGTTGACCGGCGGCTGCACTTTCCACCCAGAGCCGAGCTGCTGGGCCAGGACACTGAGGACAGGCGCCCGAAGGCAGCACCTTCCTGCCGTCCCCCTCCTCTCCCACCTCCAGGCTGCGGGTCCCGGCTCGCCTGCTGACCACAGTGGACTTCAGCCTGGACACCCAACACCAGAGCTCGGTGCTCGCTTCGCTGTCTCACCTCCTGTTTCTGTGGAATTTCACTGCAGGGAGACACACTGCTGAGTCCGCTAGGACGGTGGTCCATGCCACGGCCATGCAGAGGGAGGCGAGAAGCCACCGGCAGGCCCTGCTGCCCTAACCCACGACCGTGTCCGGACAGTCAGGAGTGCCGTGGCGGTGTCTGCTGCGCTGGAGTTCCCAGGCCAGGGTGACACAGAAGGTGAAGGCTACCTCGGACTTGCTCTGGCTTGGGGAGCGGCTGGCTCCGTGTGAGCAGGGCAGGCTCTGCCTTCCCTCCTGGCGGGGTCCGTGCCTGGCTGGGCCCCCTCTTGGGGTAACAGGTGTGGAGGAAAGGCAGGCTGAGTTCGTGCCTGCTCTTCGGCCTTCGCTGGCGCGGAGCATGTCCCTGAATCTCTGTGAGGATGACAGACGGCAACCCAGGCCTTCCAGGACCCAGAGCATTGGGGAAGCAGGGCCCAGCACGCTCCCTCGCCTGTCCTCACCTCTGGGAGGTGAGGCGCCTATCCCCTTGCAGGGGTTTTTTCTCTGGTTCAGGTGCTGAAAGATTATAACATACTTCAGTTTAAAATGAACAAGTTTAGGGTGGAAAATGGATGTGGCTGACAGTAATATCCATACTCGGCCGGAAAACATCACAGGGGCCTGGCGCCCCCCCACCCCCGGACATGCGTGTCAGGACAATGGAGGCACGTGCAGCCCACAGGAACCCCCTAACCCCTTCCCCAAAGGAGCTGCGCAGGCGAGCAGCCCACCAGGGCAGGCGGCTACTGTTCCCATCATCCCCCACGCATCACATCTTCACTCCCAACCTGGGACGGGGAGGAGGAACTCCACTACGTAAAAGCCAGAGAGCAGGCAACACAGAGAATGACCACCTGACCCAGCAGCTCCACTCCCAGCTCCGCACCCAAAAACTGAAAACGAGGCCCAGACACACGCACACCCACACAGGTTCACAGCCGCTGTGCACAAGACAGAGGTGGAAAGAAATGTCCAGAGCAGGTGACAAACGGGCAAGCTGTACACACGCTGGGTGGGGACTCGGCCGGAAGAAGGAGCGCAGCGCTGCCACATCCACAGCCACGAACCCCCAAAACACGGCACTCCGTGAAAGAAGCCAAAACAAGGCTCCGCGGTGAGTGACTCCGTTATATGAAACACCCAGAACAGGCAAATCCAGAGACAGAAAGATCAGTGGCTGCCAGGGGCTGGGAGAAGCGGAATCGAGAGTGACCACTAACGGGCCCAGGGTTCCTTGGGGACGATGAAGGAGGTCTGGGCAGAGGTGGCGGTTGCAGGATATTGTGATGGTATTAACCATGTTCGCTGCAGGATGGTGAATTTCGTATTACGTAAATTCCGCCTTGAGAAAGCCACTGCAGCGACCTCCTCGGTAGCCAGCGGTTCAGACTCCAAACTTCCAATGCAGGGTGCCCGAGTCTGATCCCTGTTCGGGGAACTAAGATCCCACAGGCCAAGTACCAAGGCCCAAACCAAAAAAGCAGAGGAGCCGCTTCACAGAATCACGCATCCAACCCGGAGACAAAACAATCCCCCACCCCGTGAAAGAGCAGACCCGCGAGTCTCTATGAGAATCACCTCAGACAGAACAAAGCAGAGCGTCGCCTGCACCCCGCCCCAGACAAAGACAACCCACCTGGCAAGCTACCATGACCGTAAGCTTCTTCCTGGTCTTAACCAGTGACATCTCTCTCCGAAATGCTCTTTTTCTGATTTGGCTTGTTTCACATTTGAAGTAACTTGGGATCAGCTCTAATATTTTTGCTTTAGAAAAGTAGTAAAAATTAATTAATCTACAACTGTACTGATAGCAAAAGTTAATAGAAATTTTAATAAAAATACCACCTCAATAAGCTTCCCTATTGTTCTAATAAATGAAATAGTAGTTTAGAACTGTAGATAAAAAAATTAATAAAACAGCGGAGACTTGGGGCCACGAAGCTCAAATAATGGGGTGCAGCCTCTGCTCAGCCCCTCCAGCCGGAGCGCTGAGGGGTGCCCTCCGCGCGCAGCTCTCCTTTCGTGCTGTGTATTGGAAACGTTCCCCAACATTCAACGAATGTGCCTTGTTTGGCAGCTTATTTTGAATTATTCAGAGACGTTTATCCAATACCAAAGAGGCTTGGTGGCAACTTTAGCAGCCGGGCGTCCAGACTGTGGTGATATATTCACAGAGAAAGTAGGCAGACAGAGTTCTTTAGGAAAACCCAGACTCTCGGCCACGAGCATCGAGAACGCTGGGCTCTTGATGCCTGGGAGGCCAAGTCTCCGGGTGGTTTCCTAGGGGGAAGGAAAGGGTGTTTGTCTGACCGCTTTTTCTTTCCAGCGCTGTGACCGGAACTTAAGGGTGGGGGAAACCACTGACCCCAGGGAAACAAAAACAGGTCTCGTTTTCCGGGACAGGGGCCTCTGGGTGCAAAATCAAACGGGAATGTCTCACTCGGGTAGAATGTTTTAAAAGGGGAGGGAACAGTGGAAGTGAAAGTTGTAGGGAAGAGGAAAACCTTTCTTAGTTGGTTTTAATGGAGACAGCTTTTCCTTGCTAAATGCCAGCACCAGAACCTAAGTGAATTCAAATGTTTAAACAGAGGGGTGTTCGCTGTGCTGAGCACACAGAGAGAAGGAGGCAGTGTGACCTCAAGGCCCGCAAAGGGGCAGAGGGCAGAAACCGAGGCCTCCCAAGGGAGCGTCCACACCTGCAGGGCTGCCCCAGCCCACCCAGCGCCCAGCGCCCTCCAGGAAGGTGAGTGGGGCTGTCCTCTGAGGCAGAGGTATTGCTGAAATGGGATTCCTGGGCCCCTCCTGGGCCACCTTTACTCCTCCCCAGAGAGGGGGCCAGAGAACCAGAGGGGCTCCTTTAGAAATAGGCACATTCGGAGGAACAGAGAAAGCCATGAAAAAGCCTCCACGGGCTTCCGTACCTGCAAAAGCTCTGAGACCCCAAGCCTGGGGGCCAGCCCTCCTGGAGAAAACCTGAGAAATCTTTTTAAAATTATGGAAAATTTCAACTATGAACGAAAGTGGAGCAACTCAATAGCATGAATGCCCATGTACCCACCACAAGTGCATTCATCTCTCCTCTCCACCCTTTTTTTCTCTATCGCGGGGAAAATACACACAGCATAAAATTTACCATTTCAGTATTTTTCCAGGGTGCAGTTCAGGAGCATTAAGTATATTCATGCTGTTATGCAGCCATCCCTACCATCATCTCCGGAACTTTCTCATCTTCCCAAACTGAGACTGTCCCCATTTAACACTGAGCCCCCCTCCCCCAGCCCCTGGCCCCCACCCCCACTTCCTGTCTACACGACCCTGACTCCTCTGGGGACCTCACAGAAGTGGGGTCACACAGTGTCTGTCCTGCGTCTGGCCGACCTCTCTGAGCATCATGTCCTCCAGCGTCATCAACTCCTCCTCTGTTTTTTAGGCTTAAGAAATTCTGAATCCCAGAGAAACACAATCCTCAGTTCAAGCTGCAGCCGCCTCTCCTTTCCCTTAGAACAATGACGACACTTTCCCCAGCTCTCCCCCAGTATCAACTCGCTCGGTCCTCTCGGCCAGCTCACCTTGCAGCAGAGCCGGGCACGTGGGACTCAGGGAGGCCCAGAGGCTCCTCCAGCATCGCTGTGACAGCGGCAGCTGGACGCTGAGGGCTCCTGCGCGGGCTCTGCCCCAGGGCCCTTTGCCTCCTACGGAAGGAGGGTTTCACTTCTGCAGAATCCGTCATGAGGCCACCTGGTCTAGGACTTTCCCACGCGGAGGACAGCGGGCTCCTGGGGCCTGCAAGATGACCACAGGGGGCACACAAACAGGCAGTCTTTAATGACCGTCACTTATCTCAACAGTCACTTATCTCTGTATGAGAGAAAGCAGCGTGCACGTTGAACTTGGGATTTCACAGACTTGATCGAGGATGAGGCTGAATTAAAAAGCAATTCTGGGGAACTCCCCGCGGTCTAGCTGTTAGGACTCACCACTTCTTCAGCGAGGGACTCGGGCTGAGTGCCTGGTGAGGGGACTAGATTCTACATGTTGCCGCCAAGAGTTCGTATGCCACGACTAAAAGTCCCACATGCCGCAAGAGAGACCTGGGGCAGTCAAATAAAAATATGTTTTTAAAAAGCAATTCTGGGGTATTCCCTGGTGGTCCGATGGTTAGGACCTGGGTTCAATTCCTGGTTGGGGAACCGAGATCTGCAAGCTTCAAGGTGCAGCCAAAACACTTAATTAATTTTTTTAAAAAGCAATTTTGCTTGAAGTATATTTAAAGAGAAACAGAAAATACACCGTGGTGTGTGGATACACTACAGCAAGACTTCGATAACTGACATTTGGGAGACACGGAGTCCAGGGGCTTTCTTCTCTGGAGAGTGGACGAAGACAAGCCCCTGCCCCCAGGACGGCCCCCCAGGAGCCCCCGCGCTGCCCAGAGCAGCAGCCCCAGACCAAGCCAGCCTCTGGGAGCAACGGGGGCCACGCCCCATCGCGCCCACCACGGACGCGACGGTACCGCTGGCCGGGCCACAGGCGCGGAGGCAGCCGGGCGGCGCCTCCCAGTCGGGTTCACCAGGTCCCCCGGCACAGGAGGACCCTGCCTGCCGCCTGCCCCGGCTCTGCCCGAGGCCCGCGGCCTTCCAGCCCTCACCCCGCGCCTCCCGGGCGCACCCCCGCCCTCCGGCCACGAGCTCTGCAGCCCACCTGCAGGCTGGGCCCCGGCGGTGCGGCCCACGAGCAGGGCGGCCGGGACAGGCCGCCGCCCGAGCCGCCCGCCCGCCCTAGGCCAAGCGCGGCCGCAGGCCTTCCGGCGGCTCTGGGCGGCGGCCCCGCCCTTCCGGTCGGCGCCCGGACTTCCGGTTCCTCCCCAGCGTCCGGTCAGTTGCAGGCGCTGGGCTGCGATCGCCCGTCTCCAGGCCTGTCGCCCGTCCCCCGGCACGCGCAGCCTCCCCGGCCCCGCAAGGCCGTTCTCAGTGACTTCGAGGGGAGGCCTCGTAATCGATGTGAAGCGCCCCGCAGCTGGGGGTGGGGGCCAGCTGGACACTGCCCACCCCCAGACTCGGTCAGGCCCGCGTTTTTATTCGCTCGAGAGTTTGAAAGCAGCGGCGGGCCCTTTAGTGATGAAGACGCCTTGAGAGGGGGGTGGTTCAGCCGCTACCCTGGACCCTGGGCCCGTCTGGCTGGTCAGAGGAGGAGGGTGACTGGCTCCGACCCCCTCCCCTGCTTGCCCTCGTCCGGAGGCCCAACAGTCAAATAGGTCATGTGTCCTGGAATCAGACTGGCCGAGGTTACTCGTCCCCCGAGTAGCCTGCAGGGGAGCGTGTGCCAGTCATTCTCGGGGCCAGGAAGCATAATGAGGGCCTGGGGTGAGCCCGAGGAGGGGCGCCTCTACCCCCACCGGCTTCTGGGGCCAAGATCCTCCTCCCAAGGTCTCCTAGGCGCGCTCTTTGCCTGCCGCCGCTGTGTCCCTGGGATGGAAGCCTTTCTTCTAAGGAGGACATCAGCGAGCCACTGAGGGCAGCCTCTCGTTCCCGCAGGAGCCTGGGGATAAGCACGGTGGCCGCGTGGGAAGGCAGGACCAGAAGCCCACGGTGACTTGAGTTGTAAACCTGGGCGTCTCTCTGTTGTCTCAGCGGCCATCCGCTAGGACAGGGCCGAGCCCTAGCTGGTGCCCGCGATCCCAGCGGGCATGTGGCTCCTTCTCGTGAACCTGCGGCCTCTCTGCGGGGATTTCCCTCCGGCCTCCGGCAGCTTGCAGCTTACGGTGTCCGCAGCCTTAACTTCGAGTTAATTCAGGCTGTTAAGTAGTTCTCCGTTTCCTCCTGGTGGGTGGAATAAAGGCTGACGTCTGACTCTCCAGCCAGGTCAGAGACTCATAAACTCTGCCTTTGTTTATGAATTTCTTCAGAGCCATTTAGACATCCCCCCCCCGGCTGCTGCCATGAGTCAGAAACTTCTGGGCAGCAACAAGCTCAGCCTGGGGAGGGCAGGGGGGGCTGGGGGGCTGGGGGCGGGCCGCCTGAGTCTGCTCTCCTGCAGACTTCTGTCCTGTCGCCTCCAGTGCCTGTTGCCTCAGTTTCTCCTGGGCAGAGTAGCTGGATGGGCTCTGCTGAGAATTAATTAATAAATGTCCATTAAACGTTCGTAGGGTGAGTGCTCTGCAGCTGCTAAGTGGTATTAAATAATTACAGCCTCAGATGAGGAGCTATTGTGTTGCCGATCTGATGCATGAAAATGTTGTGCTGTGTCTTTTCACAACGCCTTTATTTAACGAGAGTTGATCTTGGCAATTTGGTTTATTTTCTCAGCCCTTTTAATTTCAGACTCAGGGGTTATTAGCAGATAACTGCTCATTTCTGCTGTAAATCAAGAAAATGCTCATTAGAAACCCAATGCTGTGATTGCTAGGAGTTTGGGCTCATAAAGAATGGGATGATGACAAGATTTGGTGCTAAAAATGGGCTACAGTAAAAAAAAATTTTTTTCTTTGTTGTTGTTGTTTAGGGAAAACTAAATGGCCTTTTCTGAAGTGAACAACTTCTTAATTGCTTTGAAATCCAAATCACAGTTGAAGCTCCATGGACACCGAGGATCACATTGACCTCAGGGCTGGGGAGGATGGAGTTACGGCGGCTGTGAGGAGCCTCCACATGGCCACTCTGGGTGCCCAGACTGCTCCGCCGGTGTTAGCATCTCACTGACTGGACGGAAAGGTGTGGTTTCCACCAGGCTGGAGCCAGCGGCACCCACAGAAGCAGAGAGAAAACAGAGGGGGCCAGAAGTGATCTTAAGACCATGTCTATAACTCACAGACGTGAGTTGCCAGGGATGGGGGTATTGCCAGGGAAGTATTGGGAGTTTGGGGTGGGATGTGAACTGGTGAAGTAGGGTGGATTAACAGCAGAGCCCTGCTGTAGGGCACAGGGAGCTCCGTTCAGTGCCTTGTGGGAGACAAGAATGGGAAGAACATAGGCACGCATGTGTAGCTCAGTAACTTGCTGTGTGGCAGAAATGGACACAACGTGGTAAATTAACTACTCTTCAACAAAACTTAAAAAAAAATCTGTAAACTGAAAAAAGAAAAAGAATGCTGATGTTTAAAACAGATGTCCCAGGTGGGGACAAGTGGTCATGTTGATCCACAGAGAGAGTTTTCAGGCCTGCCTGACCCCCACATCCCTCATTTATACAGCCCTTCCCAGACTGGTAGAATTTCTTTTGCAAAATTATCCTTGTCTAATCCATAGAGACGAAAGTGGATTAGTGGTTGCCAGGGGCTGAGGGGGAGGGGCAGAGATGAGGAGTGACTGCTAATGGGTATGGGATTCTTTGGGGGCGATGACAATGTTCTGGAATTAGTGGCGATGGCTGCTCGGCTCTGAATGCGCTGGAAACGGCACTGTGCAGTCTGAAAGGGTGCACTTGGTGGTGTGGCAGCGACATCTCAATAAAGCTATTTAAGAAGCACCCTTGCCTCTCGTTGCTGGCCCGACTCCAGCTCCTGGACCTCTGGTCCCCAGCGAGGGCAGCAGGCACCCAGGAGGTGACTCTGCCAGTCCTGCCGGCTGTACTGGACTCTGTCATCAGCCTTCGCTTCTGCCCAAACACTTGCAGAAGTTCTGGAGGACCAAGCTGGGGTCAGAATTCTGAGCTGCGCCTGGAGTGTAGAGGGCCTGGACTTGTGCTGCAGCGGGACACCGACGCGTGAAGCCCCTGCAGGAGGAAAACCAGAGGGCGCCGTGGGCTCCGGGCAGCGGGCGGAAGGAGACAAGGGGCCTGCCATCTTTCTGGACTCTTGGCAACCACCGGACCCTCTGAAAGGAATCGTGGTCACCCTGTCGTTAGGTCAGCGGGGAGATGGCAGAGCTGCCCAGAATCAGGCCTCGGGTCCCCCAGCACCGGGGCTGGGGCATGGACAGTGGCAGGCCAGTCAGCAAGTTCCTGCTGGAGGCGCCGCCGCCGGTGCCTTGGACAGCCCTACCATCTTCGCTCTTCTTTCTCTTGCCATCCCTTTATTTTAAATGCTTAATGAATCAAAAACTAAAAAAAAAAAAAAAACAAAAAAAAACTAGTAGTCTAGACAGGCTTAGAAACAGGAACTTCCTTCTCCTAGCCTCAACATGGGATGTCTCCAGGGGACACGTTGGTGTCTTGAGGACAGGTTTGTAGAGGGCCACCACTAGGCCCAGGGAGTGGCATTTGCGGGATGAAAGCAGGCAGAATCTGGGTGTAAAAAGTGGGGTCTCCTGGACTACAGTGTCCAAGACCCCACTGCTAATCGGTGTCCTCCCGCAGCTGCGCTCTGCCTGGGCCCATGTGCCTCCTGCTGGCACCGCAACACCCGCTGCAGAGAAAGATCGCCTTCCGATGCCCTTGGGCCACAAGCCACCTTCCTCCTGCCTCACTGGTCAAAAAAGGAGCCCTGGGCCAGACAGGGGTCTCCAGAAGAGTGAAGAAGAGAGACCACAGCTGCGGATCCACCGGCAACACTGCCCAAGAGCAGCCCGAAGATTCCAGAGAAAGCTCCTGGGCTCTGGGCAGCACCTCCTGGAACAGCCCCCCCCCCCCCCCCCCCCCCGCCCCCACAAGGCCCAGTGGCTGGGAGCGACCATTTGCTGTGTGTGGCCTCGGGCCACGGCTCCGGGTTGTGCTGGGAGGTCCCGGGTTAGCCACAGGCACTGCAGCCGCAGCGAGAGGAGCCCCCCGTGCCAGGTCTTCGGGGCCTGCTCTCCTTCCCGGGCAGGACCGGGAACCAGAACCGGAGGACGGCAGCCCCGCTCAGCAACACTTCTCTTTGTTTACCAGGCAGGCCACGCGGCGGGCCTGCTCTCTCCCCAGCCGCGCTGTCTGCCAGCTTCACGTCCAGCGAGGGACAAAGGGGCCTGCGGCGGATTAGCTGCCCGGCGGGCGGGCCGCGGTTCCCGCAGCGGCAGCTGCTCGCCGGCCTTGCCAAGGCGGCCGTGCTGTCCCGTCCCCGTTCACTGAGGGCCCGGGTAGGACGCCTCCTGTGTTTATCTGCAAGGCCGACCCCGTCCCCGCCCCGTCGGGCCGGCTGGGGCCGCGGGGTCAGCGGCGGACAATGGGCGGGCGCGCGCGCGTCCGCCCGACTCCGGGCCTTTGTTGCAGGAGCCTCGTGCCGATGGGTTAATGGGGCAGAAGCGATCGGT